>OX336883.1:23462866-24662866 GCA_946959425.1 Argyrosomus regius
ACACCTGGCAGAGAGGATGAGAGGGTCATCGGGCCATTGCACATCAATATACAATAAACTTTTCCCCATTTCCATTATACTCCACAAACCATCTGCTGAGGCCCAAGTTAGACACTTACTTGTTCTTGATGAGATAGTAGCGCATGTCATCATCAGGGTTTGATGAGTGAGTGGCGTAGCAGTCCTCCAGAACGACTACAAAGGATGAATACATCTCCTCCACAGTGATGCCCACGTACAATGGTGAACCCACTGGCAGGATGACCTGGCCTGATGGGTAGGTGTCAGTGTAGTTGGAGCTGCGGAACAGAGACATGGAGGCTTCGGCTTTGGAGCCCAAGCCTGAAATGCCATTTGCCAGCCTGTGAAGAAAATATTCTTTTTGTTAAGATAGGTAAGTATTTTTTATTTCTCATATTCTTTTAGTATTCCAGAAAGTACTGGACATTTCTGGGTGCATTAAGATGTCTCTTGGTTCAGAAAAAATATTTAAAACAGTATGTCCATTCATATACAAACAATAGGCAGCAACATAAATTTTTTTTTTTTTTTTCTAGATAGCTGTAGAGTATAACCATCAGTCAGGCTTCTTAGATACATCCTGAGGCTGAGGTGCCCGAAGTTTCTGGTCCCCAAACCATAGGGGACACCATGCTGCTGCCACTAACTAATACAACAAATCTGCCATAAATTCTACTTTTACAAAGCTTATAATGGTTCAGTTTTTGTTTTTAGAGAGGTATTGCTCTAACTATTGTGTTTACTATTGAGGTTATAGTTTGCAGTAGTGTTAAACTGGAGGGCCATAATATTTCAATTAAATGCACTCAATGCACAACAGCAGCACCCACTAAGACTTCAATAATAAACATAATAGTTTGATTAATACCTCTAGAAATTATGGCAGCGTTGTTGTACTGGATCACATTGGATTGTACAAGTGTACCTAATGAAGTGGTTAGTCAGTGTATATGAATAGGTGGATTATCATTACTGACATCTAGAGGGCATAAGCATAACTGCGTTTTTATCTATCTTTATCTATCTTTTATCTGTAAAACATGCAAAATATGATTTTAACTATTATGTCATTGATATTATAGTTATTTATCTTTTTGTACCGAAAGATTACTATATTATTTATACAGTATTTCTTTAATTACATACAAATTTAACTAAAATGACAATAACTATCTCTAATTAAATATGTTGTTCATATATAGATGTTGATGTCCATACTAAAGATTTAACATTTTTCTTTGTAATTCTAAAGTAAATCTTGTTAGTTTTACATGAAAGTGTACCTTTACAGTCCAAACTTTTATATTTATGTATACTTTTACATTCTAACTCTAATTCTGTATTACTTATACACATCAGTATTTTACAACTGGTGACATTCAGTCAAAGGCTACTTACGACAGGAATGGACTGATAGCCACGTTCAGGCTTGCGTCTGTGTCCAGAGGATACGCACAGGAGAAGGGAAGACTAGCAGGAAGGCTGAAGGACACGTTGTTTCCAGGGTAGATAAATAAACTGTTGGAGTAGATGGCATGTGTGCTGTTGGTCTGAAAGGCAGAGGATAGTTTAATTATCAGTCACTTTAATGATTATGTCAGCTTGAGTGGTTCAAGAAACTGTCGTTCAGG
This sequence comes from Argyrosomus regius, assembly GCA_946959425.1. Lineage (NCBI taxonomy): Eukaryota > Metazoa > Chordata > Actinopteri > Sciaenidae > Argyrosomus > Argyrosomus regius. The sequence continues at coordinate 23,464,519 of OX336883.1, forward strand.
GTTAAGACAGTGTAACATCATGAATACTAAGTCCCTGGCCTCCCTCCCGTCCTATTTTGAGGACCAATAACCCCATCTTAATTATAATAATAATAAATAGATGAACATAGATGCCATGCAAAATGGCCACCTGGCATGCTTCAAAAAGGGCATCAACTGATACCTCAACCACACCTACAACAATGGAGAGAGGAACAAAAACAAAGACCTGGAAGACTGATACGGTTTGATATCACCAGAACACACCAACATAAAGGAGCCAACATTGAAGGAGATTCAGAAAATTGTCAGGGCTGCTAGAACATGATCATGAATAAGTGTCCAGGTGACCTAACCTAACCCTGTCTGCGTTTAAACCTGAATGGAAACTTAAATAGGACAACAGATCAGATAGTGATACGGGGGAGCGAGGGGGACGGTACACTGGCTGAACCGCAGAATATTCCGACCATTGTCGACTTTGGTTCAAGTAATCCACGTGCAGTTATTTCGCACAAAGTAAACAGGAAACTGGTAAATCCGGCGCACTCAAAGAACAGGAAGTGGGATGTCTTTCGGACTGTCAATCACTCAAAAATTGTTTGGGATCATAAAGCTAAGCCAAAGGGTGTTTTGGGAGGGCATTTGAACATAAGAAGTATTAAATCTAAAAGTGATCAAGTGCATCATCTTTTACTGGATTCTAATTTGGACTTCCTTTGTTTATCTGAGACTTGGCTGCACAAAAACACTCCATCAGCAGCATTAAATGTCCCTGGTTTTAACTTTTACAGGAGAGATAGAGTGGGCTCAAAGGGAGGAGGAGTTATGATTTATGTGAAAGACAGAATCCAGTGTAATGAAATCCATTGGTCAAACTGTGAGGAATTGGAATGTATTGGTCTAAATATCATTTTGTCACAGCGGATGTCCTTTACTCTTATTGTAATTTACCGGCCTCCCTCTTCCAATATCAGTTTCTATGAGAAATTTGAGAAATTATTAAAAGAATGTAATTTCAACAAAGAAGTAATTATTAAGGGAGATTTTAACATCAACTGGGGGGAAAAATCCTCTAGAAAGAACTAAATTTGACCTTATGCAACTGATTAATGGGCCCACAAGAATAACTAATTCCACCAGTACTCAAATTGATTTAATATTTAGTAACAGACCTGAGAGAATTTTAAAATCTTATAATATGGTAACTGGTCTCTCTGACCACAATTTGACACTGGTAGCCAGAAAGCTAAGCAATAAGCGGTTTAGCCCCAGTGCCAAGGAATATGAATCTTTTGGAATCCCCAAAAACAAACAGGAGAACTTTAAAAGTGCTGTTCAACAGATTGAGTGGGATAATTTACTGTTGGGCATAGACCATGAAGAGGATAGTCGAATATTCTCAAAAAAACTAGAGAGCATTATTAAAGATTTTAACTGCAAATGTAGGCGCAAAAATAACAAAAACACCGTCCCTTGGATAAATGCAGACATTTTAAAACTAATGAAAGAACGGGATCTTGTTTTAAAAACTGCAATAAAAACTAAGTTGAGTCATGACAGACAACACTTTGCTAGTTTAAGGAATAAAGTGGTAAAGAAACTAAGAAAAGCAAAGGCAGATTTTTTCTTGACCATAATAGAAAAGGCAAGAGGTAACTCTAAAATTATCTGGAACCAGCTAAAAAAATTAACAGGACATCAAAATAAAGAGAGGAAACTGCTTGAACTTAAAATAAATGGAATGCTTACAAACGATCCTGCGGAAGTAGCGGAAGCTCTTAACCACTACTTTATCGATTCTGTGACTACTATTGCAGAGTGTTTTTCACCTGAGTACACTAATGTTTGTCCAGTTAATACAATGGAATCTGCTTTCAGCATAAGGAATGTCACTGAATCAGAGGTTGCCAGAATGATTCGATCTCTGAAACAATCCAGAGCAAAGGATATATTTGGTATGGATGCAGTTATGCTCAAAGAGCTCAGTACAACACTAACTAATCCTATCACCAAAATTACTAACCTCTCGATTTCCCAGGGATTGTTTCCGAGTGTTTGGAAGTCGGCTGTTGTCGTTCCAATATTTAAATGTGGAGATCCTGTTTCAACTTGCAATTACAGACCTATCAGTATCCTACCTACAGTGTCAAAGGTTGCAGAGAAAGTAATAGCTGAACAAATCACCTGCCATCTAAACAATAGCTCTTTTACACTGCACCCAATGCAATTCGGCTTCAGAGCCAATTATTCAACTGAAACAGCCAACTGTTTTTTAATAGAAAAAATCAAATCTCTATTGGATAAAGGTGGTGTTGTTGGAGCTGTGTTCCTTGACCTCAAGAAGGCATTTGATACTGTTAATCATAGAATTCTCATGTCAAAGTTAGCTAGTTTTAATTTTTGTTCAAATACACTTAAGTGGATAGAATCATATTTGTCAAATCGATTTCAGTCTGTTCAGGTACAGAATCATCAATCAGCTGCCCTTCGTCTGTCCACAGGAGTCCCACAAGGATCCATACTGGGCCCTTTGCTATTTACATTATATATCAATGACTTACCATATGTATATCCTGACATCAATATCCAAATGTATGCTGACGACACAGTAATTTATGTACATGGTAGCAGCATGACACAGGTTGCTGATAAACTTACAAACTCCATGGCGCATGTAACAGCATGGTTAAAGCAATGCTGTTTGCAGCTGAATGTGTCTAAAACAGTATGTATGTTTTTTACCAAGAAGAACAGTCCTAGTGTTGAGCCGGATATCTTTGTATGAGGGGAGAGGCTACAGGTTGTATCTGAATACAAGTACCTTGGTGTTTTGGTTGACTCTAAACTTTCTTTCAAGGCTCAGGTGAAAAAGGTCTGTAACCGGGTCAAATTCAATCTCTCAAACTTTAGGTTCATTCGAGATTACTTGTCAACAGAAGCGGCTAAGATGTATATGCATTCCATGGTTATTTCTCATATCATTTACTGTTTAACTATCTGGTCGCAGGCTAGTAACACTTCTCTAAAACCAATAGAATCTTTGTATAAACAAACAGTTAAAATCCTTGACAAGAAACCAGTACATTTTCATCATTGCCCAATATTAAGAAAATATAACATGCTGAGTTGGGACAACTTGATTAAATATGTAAATGCTTGTCTTATGTACAAGATTATACATGGTTCCACTTCTCCTCCGCTCAGACAGTTCATCAACATAAGAACAACTGCATATGGGTTTACAAGAGGTGCAGCAAGAGGAGACTGTATTATTCCACTTAGGAAAAGTTATTTTAGTCAGTCTGCATTCTCTGTTAGAGCTGCAATACAATGGAATTCCATCCCAGCAACTATTAGAGACCTGAATACCTACAGTTTATTCAGAGCTCATTTGAAGAGATGGTTAATTGGTGCTCAGCTCTGTCAGCACTAGCACTTGATTACTCCTTCCTGTCCTCGGTCCGTCTGTGCTGAACCTGTAGCCATCTTGCTGTTGTCTGTCTGCCTTCATGTGTCGGCATGCATGTCTTATTGTGGTCTTGCTTTTATTGTGTATGCATGCATTTGTGTCTGTGCTTCTGCTTTGCATGCTGTGGTGTGATGTGTCTTGCGTCATGGGTTTTTTTTTTTTTTGCTGCATGTTTTGGGGATGTCTTGAATGATGTTTTCTGATTGATGTTATATATGTTATTTTGTCATGTTGTTAACTGCTGTGCATGTTTTGCAGATTGTCTTGGCCAGTAACTTTGTCATTTTAATCTTATTTTGCATATTCTGTTCTGTTTTTAGGGTGACTTTAACATCTGTCTAGGGACTACAGATGAAAAATAGCCTTTTGGCTAATTCTGGCGCATTTACAGTAATGTTATTAATGTGCACTGTCCCTGTTTTCAAATAAACTTATTATTATTATTGTAGCATTGTTGTCCTAAGTGAGCTGAAAGCAGGTGAAGATTCAATGTGTAAAAAAAGCAACAAAACAAGAAGTGAAGTCTTTACCTTCAGTGTGTTTCCACAGACACCTTCTCTGGCCTCCACTTCGTACCACACTACATCACCACGCACTCTGAACTGGGTGCAGTTTCTGGCTGCCAGGTTGCCAGAAAATGGGTCAAAACCAAAGGAAGCCACACCAGCCAAATCCAGCCCTATTTGGAGCTTATCACGGCTACAAATGAGCTGAGGTTGATGGTGCTGGACTAAAGAAAAAGAGATAAAGTTTGTTGGGTTCACATATGTGTACAATGAAAAACAGTGAGATAGTGGTGGTAAGCCAATTAGACATTCATTTTCAGAAATTGTCTCTTGTAGAACAAGAAAACAATGGTTAATTTACTAATCTAAAACACTTAAATGCATGGGTTAGATGAGAACATTTTATTTTTTGTCACAGTGTAAAGATGTTTGAAATGGAACAATACCTGCACAGTATGCAAGATGGCAGTTAGATGGCTTGGCAAGTTTGTAGACATAGAAGTTTCCATAACAGAGCTTGACATGGATGATGTGTGAGCGGAATTGGCAGCAGCTGCCTGACCAAGAATTGCAGACAGTGCGTTCTACAATTTCACCGAACTGTGTTGGATGAGGTTCTGTTATCCACAGAGGAGCATGGGTTCCACACCTGTTTTCAGCCACACACCATTCTGGAATACGAGCACTGTTTTGCCCCAGAAACAGGCGATACCAACCTTGCCAGTTAATATGTTGGTCACAGTGTAAGGTTTCCTGCGATGTATTATTAACTGAACGCCAGTCATCATTGAGTACAGTGTAGTCCTCACAGGGGTCAGCACAAAGATTCCCATTATTACCCATGCAATCCATGCCGGAAGGACAAACAACATGTCCACAGTTGAACTGGACAGATGAGAGGCCTGAGCTGGCACTAGAGGAAGGTTCCAGGCATTTGAAGGAGCCTGGAGTGTTTTGGCAAACCTGAGGTGGCGTGCAGGGTGTGTCTGGGAGGGAGCACTCGTCAGTGTCGACACAGCCCCTTTCTGGTGACCAGCGATAACCTTGGCTACAGCAAGAAGAGTCACCGCAGAGTTCTGTATTATAGCAGGTGAGACCATCGCCTACAAAGCCATCTTTACAGACACAAACGAGCTCAGGGTTGATGAAAGAATCACCTCTTTTTTGTGACTCCAGGCAGGTGGCATCATTGTGACATGAATCACAACTGGTGACACGTGTCCCTGTGAAAAGTACGAAGAGAGTTTGATGCATGTTGTTGCTAATTTTTAGTAGCTTTTCCAAATAAAAATATAGCTATTACGTGAATTTGACATCAATTAACTAAACTTTTACAATTTATGTTTAGTCATATTGTGATGAAAATTTCACAGAAAACTCACAGAGAGACACCAGAGAATTACATCAAAGGTGTCTGATTTCCATTCTTACATTGAATTTAGATATCTGCCTTTCAGTGTTATTTTCACTATTTAATATATATTTACATAGGTATGTATTGTATGTGACTCTTACACATAGTCTGTGTATTTTCTACATTAGACGACAATCAGCACACTCCCAGTTTGGAGAAGCAGACAGAAGTCCTGGCACAGAACAGGCTCAGCAGAAAAAATGTATTTTAGCAGCATAAAAAAGGCTCAACATCAGTGTAAGTGCACACTTTAGTGATCAAATTCTCACCACTTTACCTTACCGTCAAATAAGGGTTAGGCAGTTGGTGTACTGTTGTCCTATGATTGAGACAATGTAGTACCAAGAGAAAGGGCTGTCTGACAAGTTAAAGTGGGGAGAATATATGTGTAAATATAATTTACACTTAAACTGATATTGGGTTTTTTGTGTGTGTGTGTGTGTGTGTGGCTTCCTTGCTGGGACTTCTGTCTTCTTCTCAAAACTGCAAGCGCACTGACTGACTGTTTACTGTAGGTAATACACAGACTATGCATAACTACCTCATACAACCCGTTAAAAACCTGAATTAGCCTTTTCATACTGTTTCATGGTGGTTTATTACTACACAGGTATGTCACGTGTGAAAGTTTTGTTCAGACTCACAGAACTTTGTTTAAAATTTTGTCAAACAAACGAACAAACAAATCTTAGTCATATAATGTTATAATGATATCATAGGAAAGTAAGTGCAAATGATGTGCAAGACATGAAACAATGTAAGAATAATAGTAATAATACTGGGTTATGTATATGTGACATTGATAGTGCCAAATAAAATTTAACCTGCTTTTGGAGAAATTTGAGCTAATCACTAAGGAATCAACAAGTCATATTTACGAGGGTGTTATCTGTCACATAATTGTTGGTGCCAGTAGTTAAGTTTTAAATTCAAGGTACCATTTCATTTGAGGTTTTTAATTGAAATGTGTTGTATAAGGCGCAAAAAAAAAAAAAAAAAAAAAATGGAAAGGATCCACAAAATAGAAAGTGCACAATAGATATGTGTCATAATGTCTGACCAGATGTCAGATGGCTCACCTGAAGTGCATCCTGTAAAAATCTGCAAACTTAGGAGCAACAACAAACCCCTAGTTTGCTAATGCTCCTCCAGTTGTTTTTGATTTGTGCCGTATACTTTGGTAAAATGTCTCTTTTTTAACACGTGATATGTTGTTTATGTTCTAATGGGAATAAAATATGGGTTTCTGAGAATTGCAAATCATTGCATTCTGTTTTATTTACATTTTACACAGCGTCACAACTTTTTTGGAATTGGGGTCGTAAAACATTTCCTTCAAAAAAAAAAAAAAGAGAAATCAATCACCTTACCTTTTATGTCAGATGGCTTACCTGAAGTGCATCCTGTAAAAATCTGCAAACTTAGGATCAACAACAAACCCCTAGGCACCCCCATTATGAACCACATCCACGACAACAAACTTGCTGAAAAGCAAAAAAGATGTCTTAAAATCACATTTTCAAATGATGCTGCCATGCATACAATTCATTATTTTGCAGATCTTACCTTAAAGAGAGTGTGTGGGAATTCAGGAGTTGGTGAATAAAGTAAACGTGTATGTATTTATAGGCCTGTTTCTGTGTTGAAATGACCATATGAAGCAATCATTAATGAAACACATAAATGAGTTGTTGTATCGTATGTGTGAGTTACTTATTAATCAAAATAAGATAAATGGATCAAATATAAACAGAACTGGCACACAAACAAAGACCTCAGTCAGTATATTTTATGGTACCATAATCTGTCTCTGTCTTTGTTGAAACAATGAAGACCTCTTGGTTTGCACGTTCTAACGTTACTGTATCTAGTAAAAGTAAAATTTTAATCACCCCGGTGTGTGTGCGTGTGAAGGGGAGTTGTAATGGGTGTAACTATGGCTGCATACAGTAGTTGATTGTCTCAACATCACAACTCGTTGTTTTCATCATAAAGTGAAAACAAAGCTTGTCGAAACATATTTTGACTTTTTCTTTTGAATATATCATTTAGGTTTTTATGTTTAGGTTTGAAATCAGACATTTTTTTTACTTTTGATTCTCTGCATTTTGGTTTCTTACATAATAACCACTTATCATGCAGCAGAGATTATTTTAAATGCATGAAAATGCATGTTAAACTTTACTTAGCACCAACAATGACGAAGCATGTGTTATTATAGATGCATTAATATGTCATTCACTTTGCTCAGCACATACATTGAAAACTTATGACACTGCACGGCCTGTTTTAACACGAGTCCTTACTAGTTGATTATTGAGGTGTGTGTATAGGTGAGTATAGGTAGTCATAATGTGTTTCATTATCAGTCAACCTCTAGTTTATAACTAGTCAAGAGCATCCATATGACACATGAAGTTATAATTAATTATAAATCACATCTATAATACTTTATGACTGTTGATATAGTGCATCAGAAAGCATTATGAGTGTATATGAGTGTAAGTCATAAAGCATTAACTATGAATGCCCCTCACAACGCACTATAGTTTTGGTCTTCGTAGAAAGCGTTTTTCCTGACCTTGGAAAAAGCAGTTTGACAAAATAATCTTAACTCAAGGTCCACTTACTTACTTTTTTTCAGAGCTTTTAATCACATCTTAGTTTTTATTTCGAGTCTTACTCAGTTTGACTTAACAAATGCCACTAATATCCATTTCTGTAAATTTTAAGAGGACCATGAATTAAGATTGTTTTGGTTTTTGAGTACAGACATGCAGTTATAAATAAATGTGTTCAGGTGACATCTGTTGATTCTCAGCATTCTTCATTACGTGTGAATTAAACTGACCCTGGACATCTTATTTAAGCAATTATGACAATTATGTACGCCATGTACTTGATTCTATGAATAAAACAAGCTTAGGAGTAGCTCACTCCAGAAACAAGCATGGAAAGTATCTGGACACTAGAGTGAATGACCTTTCTCATTTTCCTGATTTGATTTATTGTGCTTTTATGATATTAATATGTCACCTCTTATCTTTCTGTATTTTATTTCGACTGTGCTATCATATTGAGAAACTTACTTCCTCTTGAGTGTTTTATATTTCAAGGTAAATGGTTGACTCAGAGTTTTGTTCCATTACAAGATAATTCGATTTTTTCACACACTATGCCGGTAAGTACGTGTGTGTAATAGTGTGTTCTGAAAGTAAATAAATCAGGTGACAGATTAACGTTGGACTTTGTGGATATTTTGATCTGTCATAAATGTTTTTTTTACATAACTTCTTCAGTTGTTTTTACATTTTCACTTTAAGTATGTATAAGTAAGTGTTCAGTCACTGAAGATCTACTGTTTGCGTTTAAAGATGGTCTCTGGTGTCTGATAGGAATGTCGTTTTTTGATCTTTTTTCAGCCATCCACTGACTCCTGGTTGACCTTTTGTTCTGGTGTTCTGTAGTTATTGTTTATCAGGAGTTTATCACTTTCAGCTTATCTGCTTCATCAGGACTGCACGAATGTGCTGTGTGGGTGGTTTGGCACAGGAGTCCAAATCAGGAGATCACCAAAGGTGTTAGGATTCATCATCTAGGGACCATAAATGTCTGTACAAAATGTCATGACAATCCATCAGATAGTTGTTGCAATTTATCAGTCTTGACCAATCTGATGGATTGACTGACAGAGTAATCGACTTGACATCCCTGCAAATAGGTTTTCAGGGGCTTTCAGGTTCTTGATTCCTGGTAACTAGAAGAATCTGGTTGCCCAGTCTTGGATTCTGGCGGTCCCTGTTAATTTAGCAGTGTCTGTCCTGGTCTTCAGTCAAAGAGAGATTCTCATCATGCACTCATCCACGCTAGATGAGCTAGCTCCCTCTCTTTTACAGACAATGTTCTGCTGTGTCTATAAAACCCTCACCACTGAGTTTATGTTCTTAATCTATGGGTTGATGGTATTGATGTGTCGACACTATCGACACTTGGTTTGGTGAAAATGTTGTAGCTGTAGACGGAGTTGTTGCATGTACAAGTAAACCACAGCAGGGGAGACGGGTGACCCCATGGTTAATCTTTTAGTTTGCATAAAGCAGTTTGATGCTTGATGCTTGACTAAGAGCTAAGAAAATTGCAAAGTCATTGTTTATAGGGCAATATAGGAGATTCAAAAGTGCCTTTTTAATTTTGTCCCATTGAGTTAAACAAAAATACAGTTGTATTTTCAGTCAGTGATTATTGATTCACACTGTGCTGTTAACAATGACTGACAACCTTGATGAAGGAGAAAGTGCATGTAAAATAATCTTCTCATTGCTGGATGTACTGTATGTACAACTAAAGTTTAAAGCAACATTGTGCAACTTTTGTACCATAAAATAACAGATTTAAATAATTTTGTTGCCACACTGATTTGCAATCAGGTGAATGGTTTCAATCACTGTCATTTCACATACTGTATATATTTTCACTGCCCTAATTTTTCCCAGTGAGGCAACATCCTGGTAAATAATTACCAAAACTCTGCACAGTTGATGGATTATGGGGTCAGGGTCCTTTATGACGACACCAATTCATGACAAATGGTGCTGGGTGCTGAGTATATATATATATATATATATATATATATATATATATATAAAAACAGTTCATGATAATTTGACTAATTACATCAGTGTGTGACTTGACATCATGACACAAACATTTCTGCATGCACAGACACACACACACAAACACATATGAAAATATAAACTTTTTATTCAGTAAAAATGAATTGATTTAGGTTAATAATGTAATTAATTGTAAGTCAATTAAAACCAGCCAGTTCAGCACCCATACTCTTCTCCTGCAAACCAATGATGTTGTGAAGGATGCAGTATGTGGTTTAGCATTGTCTTGCTGAAGTATGAAAGGCATTCCCTGAAAGAGATGTTGTCTGGATGCGAGCATATGTTGCTCTAAAACCTCTGTCTACTTTTCAGCATTGATGGTACCTTTCCAGATGTGTAAGCACCAATACAACTCCATACCATCAGAGATGAAGGCTTTTGAACTGTCTGCTGATAACAAGCTGGATGTTCCTTCTCCTCTTTAGTCAGCAGGACACAGTGCCCATGGTTTACAAAAAGAATTTCAAATTTTGATTGATCTGACCTCAGAACAGTTTTCCATTTTTCCTCAGACCATTTTAAATGAGCTTTGGCCCAGAGAAGATGGCTGGATTGTGTTCACATATGACTTCTTCTTTGCATGATACAGCATTAACTTGCATTTGTGGATTACATGACAAACTGTGTTCACAGACAGTGATTTCTGCAAGTGTTCTTGAACCCATGCAGTGATTTCCAGTCGAGAATCATGCCTGTTTTTAAGCCAGTGCTGTCCGAGGGCCTGAAAATCATGAGCATCCAGTTTTGACGTAGTTTGTCGCAGATTGGTGAACCTCTGCCCATCTTTACATCCAGGAGGCTCTGCCTCTCTGAAATGCTCCTTTTATACCTAGTCATGTTACTGACCTGTTGCCAATTAATCTAATTAACTGTCAAATGCTCCTCCAGTTGTTTTTGATTTGTGCCGTATACTTTTCCAGCCTTTTGTTGCCCCTGTCACAACTTTTTTGAGATGTGTTGCTGCCATCAATTTCAAAATAAACTAATATTTTCCATGAAATGGTAAAATGTCTCTTTTTTAACACATGATATGTTGTTTATGTTCTAATGGGAATAAAATATGGGTTTCCGAGAATTGCAAATCATTGCATTCTGTTTTATTTACATTTTACACAGCGTCACAACTTTTTTGGAATTGGGGTTGTAAAACATTTCCTTACCAAAGAAAAAAAAGAAGAGAAATCAATCACCTTACCTTTTATGTCAGATGGCTTACCTGAAGTGCATCCTGTAAAAATCTGCAAACTTAGGAGCAACAACAAACCCCTAGGCACCCCCATTATGAACCACATCCACAACAACAAACTTGCTGAAAAGCAAAAAAGATGTCTTAAAATCACATTTTCAAATGATGCTGCCATGCATACAATTCATTATTTTGCAGATCTTACCTTAAAGAGAGTGTGTGGGAATTCAGGAGTTGGTGAATAAAGTAAACGTGTGAGTATTTATAGGCCTGTTTCTGTGTTGAAATGACCATATGAAGCAATCATTAATGAAACACATAAATGAGTTGTTGTATTGTATGTGTGTTACTTATTAATCAAAATAAGATAAATGGATCAAATTCAAACAGAACTGGCACACAAACAAAGACCTCAGTCAATATATTTTATGGTACCATAATCTGTCTCTGTCTTTGTTGAAACAATGAAGACCTCTTGGTTTGCACGTTCTAACGTTACTGTATCTAGTAAAAGTAAAATTTTAATCACCGCGGTGTGTGTGTGTGTGAAAGGGAGTTGTAATGGGTGTAACAATGGCTGCATACAGTAGTTGATTGTCTCAACATCACAACTCGTTGTTTTCATCATAAAGTGAAAACAAAGCTTGTCGAAACATATTTTGACTTTTTCTTTTTAATATATCATTTAGGTTTTTATGTTTAGGTTTGAAATCAGACATTTTTTTTACTTTTGATTCTCTGCATTTTGGTTTCTTACATGATAACCACTTATCATGCAGCAGAGATTATTTTAAATGCATGAAAATGCATGTTAAACTTTACTTAGCACCAACAATGACGAAGCATGTGTTATTATAGATGCATTAATATGTCATTCACTTTGCTCAGCACATACATTGAAAACTTATGACACTGCACGGCCTGTTTTAACACGAGTCCTTACTAGTTGATTATTGAGGTGTGTGTATAGGTGAGTATAGGTAGTCATAATGTGTTTCATTAACAGTGAACCTCTAGTTTATAACTAGTCAAGAGCATCCATATGACACATGAAGTTATAATTAATTATAAATCACATCTATAATACTTTATGACTGTTGATATAGTGCATCAGAAAGCATTATGAGGGTATATGAGTGTAAGTCATAAAGCATTAACTATGAATGACCCCCACAACGCACTATAGTTTTGGTCTTCGTAGAAAGCGTTTTTCCTGACCTTGGAAAAAGCAGTTTGACAAAATAATCTTAACTCAAGGTCCACTTACTTACTTTTTTTCAGAGCTTTTAATCACATCTTAGCTTTTATTTCGAGTCTTACTCAGTTTGACTTAACAAATGCCACTAATATCCATTTCTGTAAATTTTAAGAGGACCATGAATTAAGATTGTTTTGGTTTTTGAGTACAGACATGCAGTTATAAATAAATGTGTTCAGGTGACATCTGTTGATTCTCAGCATTCTTCATTACGTGTGAATTAAACTGACCCTGGATATCTTATTTAAGCAATTATGGCAATTATGTACGCCATGTACCTGATTCTATGAATAAAACAAGCTTAGGAGCAGCTCACTTGCACTCCAGAAACAAGCATGGAAAGTATCTGGACACTAGAGTGAATGACCTTTCTCATTTTCCTGATTTGATTTATTGTGCTTTTATGATATTAATATGTCACCTCTTATCTTTCTGTATTTTATTTAGACTGTGCTATCATATTGAGAAACTTACTTCCTCTTGAGTGTTTATATTTCAAGGTAAATGGTTGACTCAGCGACTTTGTAGGTATTTTGATCTGTCATAAATGTTTTTTTTTTTACATAACTTCTTCAGTTGTTTTTACATTTTCACTTTAAGTATGTATAAGTAAGTGTTCAGTCACTGAAGATCTACTGTTTGCGTTTAAAGCTGGTCTCTGGTGTCTGATAAGAATGTTGTTTTTTTTATCTTTTTCCAGCCATCCACTGACTCCTGGTTGACCTTTTGTTCTGGTGTTCTGTAGTTATTATTTATAAGGAGTTTATCACAGAGTGTGCTTTGTGGGTGGTTTGGCACAGGAGTCCAAATCAGGAGATCACCATGAATGTCTGTACAAAATGTCATGACAATCCATCAGATAGTTGTTCCAATTTAACAGTTTATAGTTAGTTAATGATTTACTGCTGCTGTGCATCTGTGTCTCTCTATCTCTATCACAGGTTCCACTGCTACTGTAATCATTTTATCATTCATTGTAATTGTACAATATGTTTGTGTTGACTTGTTGACTGTACACGTGACATCTACTGCACGTCTGTCCGTCCTGGGAGAGGGATCCCTCCTCTGTGGCTCTTCCTGAGGTTTCTTCCACCTTTTTTCCCTGTTAAAAGGTTTTTTTGTGGGCAAGTTTTTCCTCACTCGAACCGAGGGTCTAAGGACAGAGGGTGTCACTCCCTGTACAGATTGTGAAGCCCTCCGAGGCAAAATGTATTTTGCGTCTTTGGGCTATACAAATAAAATTTGATTTGATTTGATTTGATTTGATTATCCGTCTTGACCAATCTGATGGATTGACTGACAGAGTAATCGACTTGACATCCCTGCAAATAGGTTTTCAGGGTCTTTCAGGTTCTTGATTCCTGGTAACTTGAAGAATCTGGTAGCCCAGTCATGTTCTCACCACTGAGTTTATGTTCTTAATCTATGGGTTGATGGTATTGATGTGGCGACACTATCGACACTTGGTTTGGTGAAAGTGTTGTAGACTGTAGACGGAGTTGTTGCATGTACAAGTAAACCGCAGCAGGGGAGACGGGTGACCCCATGGTTAATCTTTTAGTTTGCATAAAGCAGTTTCCCTTTAGAAAAATTGATTGTTGATGCTTGACTAAGAGCTAAGAAAATTGCAAAGTCATTGTATATAGTTTATAATGACTGACAACCTTGATGAAGGAGAAAGTGCATGTAAAATAATCTTCTCATTGCTGGATGTACAGTACTGTATGTACAACGCAAGTTTAAAGCAACGTTGTGCAACTTTTGTACCATAAAATAACAGATTTAAATAATTTTGTTGCTAGGCGAATGGTTTCAATCACTGTCAATCCACATACTGTATATATTTTCACTGGCCTAATTTTTCCCAGTGAGGCAACGTCCTGGTAAATAATTACCAAAACTGCACAGTTTATGGATTATGGGGCAGGATGACAAATAAAGAATTCAAATTGAGTTGACCCAATGTGCCAAAACACTTTATCCTTTTGTAAGTGTGACACCTGCTTGTGGCTGTACTTTTGGACTTTTGGACCAAAATGACTTTATCAACATTAGGTGTAGTAAAACTATATTTATACCTTTATATCTTTTATAAAGTTCAAGTTGATATTTTGAGTATGTTGTTCATTTAATGTTGTAGAAATAATTAAATAAAAAAAAAACAACAGTTATGTACGATTTCTACCGATCTATATAATTTAATTACAAATGTAACACAAATACAACTCATATCTGTACGTTGACCAAGGGTAATCAGGGACCAAGGTAATTAGCCTGAAAATTAGCTGTGCAGGTCATGGATCAGTAGATGCTACCAGTTTTTTAAAGGTCTTGTCCATCATATTAGAACAAATGTTACTCACAAATGTTTCAAAGAATGTAAAATAAAACTCTATACACACTGTGTTTTAGGTGTCCATAAGTTTGCTCCTTTGGCTGTTTGGTTAATATGACATGGACTGCTGGATCAATAAGGCAAAAATGTGAAATGATAGCACTGTGGTATCATTTGCTTAATATGTCGGAATACAGAGCCAATAAAAAGATTTCTCTTTGGAGTGAATGGATGGGCTACAGAGCTTCATGCTGTTTTGAGAAAGCTGATTTACAATATATGTAAAGAAATCATTTATTATGCAGTATGAACACAATTAGAAGAAAGTTACTTGCTGCATTTGAAATCAAATGATTAAAAGATATTTTGCTAAAACCAAAGTTATGAATATATTCAAATCAAACAGAATTATGGCCCTGAATCTTATATTACAGCAAACTTGGATAGGAGTTGAAGGATTTAGTTACAGGTTGTGTGAATTATGTGAATTAGGAGATGTTGAGAATCAATCACATTTTGTTCTGTATTGTAGAGTTAAGAAGATCTACATTAAATGAAAATCCAGAAATGTTTTGGTGCACTGACACTGATGAATTCTATGGTTGTTTAACCTCAGTGCTTAATAATAATAATAATAATAATAATAATAATAATAATAATAATAAGTTGACTTCTTTCATCATTTTCTCCAAATAATGGTGTCTTGTAACAGCTGGGCATATTCTTTATTCATGACACAATATACATTGTATACTTTTACATCGATAAATAAAATGACTGATTGTTCATTCATGACACGTGTTAGCTTTGCACTGCTCTGTTATCCTTCACACACGCTGTCCTTATTTTTGGAAAATTATTAATCATATAAATCAATATTATAGTTTCTCTCATTATCTCCTTATTCATACAAAATACATAATGTCCCACAAAGCTACAAAATGCTATAAAACACAGAATCAGACTCCTGGTCCAATGTTTTTGTGCAATGGAAATGTAGTGTTGTAATCTTAGAGTTTCGCCCAATCATTACCAAAGTCAAGTTTAACAGACAAAGTTTAGTGCAACACTTTCCTTTAACCGGAAAAAGAGGGACACACCTAACAGTCAGTAAATCAGTTGTTGGAGGTAGTTCTTCACTTTTAGACCTCATAACAGCCCATTGATCCCATATCAGAAATGTCACTGATCAGCACTGTTGCTAAATTCCTTCTGTCCCGCATCAAACATCTCCTCTCCATTCTGGGGTTAGACAAAGTTTGCATCAGTCATTGAGGAGGTTCCTGACTCCATCTGCAGCGCTGCATCCACACTGTGTGTATATACAAGGTCCTGCAGATCAGCTGCGAGGAGAACCTTCAGAACAGAGGGCTAAATGTGGGAGTAAGACAGAAATGGAGTGTGAGAAGAAGAGGAAAAACATTCTCAATAAATAAATAAACCATTCCTGATGGAAAATTAATGTCCAATAATCTGTACTCCTCAATAAAAGTCTGTGAGGCAGTGAGAGCTGAAAGTCGTATCTGCAATCTGGCAAAAAACAGTCGCACTTTTCTGAGTTTGAACTGCCTCAGCAGGTCCCTGATCTCGCTGATCACTGAGTAATCTATGATGCTGACATGGTGGCAGTCCAGGATCACTGACCGTGGAGGAGATGCTGGGGGACAGATGTTAAAGGGGGGCGCAACTGTGTCATGTTATATATATTAATGTATTGTCCAACATTTAAAAACCTGTTTTCTAAACAGAATTCAAACCTTCCAGCAGCCAGCCCCAACCTCATCAGCTTCATTACAAGATGCAGTCTGCAAAATATGCGCTGAAACTCTCTATTCTCTAGAAACTTTATTAATCTGTATTAAACTGTATTTATTAAACTGTGGAGTGTGTTTAGATGATGACACTGATGCTGCATGTCCAGTAACAATGTCTCTAACACAAGCACACAACTATGGCACCTTTACAGAAAACAAACAAAGCGACATTCGTGTGCTAGCACTAAAAGCCTGACTAATGTTTCACAGATGACTCTTCCTTAAAGTGTCTCACTCACTCACACACAGAATATAATGCTACCTTTATCTGTGGTCTTGCCGTATTGTACAGCAGCAGGGCTCCAGATACAGCTATACCTCCCACAATGCCGTACTGCACCTGCCAGAAACTCATCAGGAACGTCACAAAAAAAGGCAGCAGGTCCACTTCTGTGGAAGACACGTGAAGATTAGACCACACTTAACAAGCAAATACATGTGAGACACACATGCCATGAGACACCTACTGCGTATCCTCCACATGTTAGCCACAACTTGGTAATCCATCATGGGAGCTACCGCACAGATGACAACAGCAGCCAGAGAAGCTTTGGGGATGTAGTAGAAGGCCGGCATGAGGAACGCCAGGGAAAGCAACACTATCACACCTGCAAGGAAACACAGAGGGAACAGAGGGAAGGTTAACTTTACATTCATTTCTCATTTCCAAACTAAGAAACACACACAAAAGGGGTATATAAAGTCATATACAGTATATATAACATGTTCTTATCACGGTAGTATTGGAAATAGACACAAAAGAGAAAAACTATTAGTACCTTGCCTTTATTATTTAACCTTTTTTTTTTTTATTGTTGTATAGTAACAAAACAATTGCAAAGGTGATAGAATGACACAATTTAATTATACAATATAACATAAATTTTTATATCGTACAGTATGTCTCATGAATTAAAAAAAACATCAAAATCACAATATGAAATGTGATTTATGTGATTTATGAGATTTTTGTGATTTATGTGATTTGTGTTTTATTACTGGTTGTTATCAGCTCACTCAGGTTACTTGACCCCTGAAGATGAAAAAGAGGAAAAAGAAACATGGCTATCAATTCCATAAAGTTCATTTTGTTTAGACATCATATGCTGACCTCATTTTTATGCATACTCACAGATAATTGGTCCAATGGTGAGGGGCTTCAGAGGCTCAGAGGTGGAAACAGAGCGGGACCTCCTACTCATGCAAGGCTAAGTGGTGGGAGAGAGCAGGAAAAAAATGAGAGACACCATCAAAATCCAGTGTTTAAGCAGCATTGATCATGCATTTACAATGCTATAGATGAAGTGAAAGATGTGATTTACTGGAACACAAAAGAAGTTCCTTTGGTCACACAAGCTGAGGCTGCAATGAAGGAAAATTTCTGCCCATGGGAACAGCAAGAACAGGGCAGTGAAGCGAGCATGGAGGGATGAGCTGCTCTCAGTCACTGACACCTGTCTGCGGTCAGTGGGACACCTGGCAGAGAGGATCAGAGAGTCATCGGGCCATTGCACATCAATATACAATAAACTTTTCCCCATTTCCATTATACACAAACCATCTGCTGAGGCCCAAGTGAGAAACTTACTTGTTCTTGATGAGATAGTATCGCAAGGGATCATCAGGGTTTGATGAGTGACTAGTGTAGCAGTCCTCCAGAACGACCACAAAGGATGAATCCATCTCCTCCACAGACACGGCCACGTACCACGGTGAACCAAATGGCAGGACGATCTGGCCTGATGGATACGTGTCAGTGTAGTCGGGGCTGCGGTACAGAAACATGGTGGCTTTGGCTTCAGGGCCCGAGTCTAAAATGCCAGGTGCCGACCTGTGAAGAAAATATTCTTTTTGTTAAGATAGGTAAGTATTTTCTTTCTTTATCTTTTTATTTCTCATATTCTATTATTATTCCAGAAAGTACTGGACATTTCTGGGTGCATTAAGATGTTTTCTTGGTTAGGAAAAAATATTTTAAAACAGTATGTCCATTCATATACAAACAATAGGTAGCAATATAAAATTGTTTTCTTTTTACTAGATAGCTGTAGAGTATAACCATCAGTCAGGCGTCTTAGTTACATCCTGAGGCTGAGGCGCCTGAAGTTTCTGGTGTTGTGGTACCATGCTGTGTTCTTTAAACCATAGGGGACACCATCAGGGAACAAACTGATAACTTTAATTGTGGGATCACTGGAGCATTGTGAATATTGGGGAATTTGATTGGATTGCAGATTGTCCAACAAAACTGAGCATTTTGCTCAAATTCAGTTCTCATATTGAAACAGAGCTTGTTTCTCCCTGTAAAACAGAAAAAACATCACACAGTAATCATAATATCATAATAAATGCATCTATGGGATTATAGAGGAGACATCTTGTATGCTCATGCTGCTGCCACTAACCCAGGTGTCATTTACCACAGTGCCACAGGTTCATCACTTAAGACTGCTATCACACTCCCCACTGTGAAATTCATGAATAGGTAAATGGTCATCACTGACATCTAGAGGGCATAAGCATTATTGTTTTTATCTACTGTATGAGGCTTTGCTATCAAAGTTGCTGAGGTATGCTGAGGTAACAGTATTACTTCAGGTCAAAGATGATAAAAGTGACACAAATCAACAATTTGTTAACTGCAAAACAAAGTGAGATTAGGATTTACCTGCCAATATTATTTCCCTTTGTAAAAGAGATAATAAACTGGAATAACACTTAATGAACTAACAAATTAACAGCACAGTTTTACTATTCTGTATATAGCAACATTCAACACCACTGTCAGGCATGATGAAAATTTGACAATCCTACACAAGTGGCTTTGGTGACTCCCAGTGGTTGTATTAAAAGGACTCTGTGGCAGACAGCAATGCATGCTTACACTAAGATGAAGAGTTAAAAGCTGCACAAAGACTGTCACCAGGTTTATACTTTTTAATTTTACTTATACACATCAGTATTTTACAACTGGTGACATTCAGTCAAAGGCTACTTATAGCACGAATGGACTGGCCACGTTCAGGCTTGCGTCTGTGTCCAGAGGATACACACAGGTGAAGGGAATAATCTCAGCAAGGCTGAAGACTCGGTTGTTTATGGGGTACATAAATAAATTGTTGGAGTAGATGGCATGTGTGCTGTTGGTCTGAAAGGCAGAGGATAGTTTAATTATCAGTCACTTTAATGATTATGTCAGCTTGAGTGGATCGAGAAACTGTCCTTCAGGGTTAAGACAGTGTAAGACAAGGTATACTAAGTCCCACTTACTCCTGCTGACCTGGCCTCCCTGCCTGCAGGTCCTATTTTGGGGACCAATAACCCCATCTTAATTATAATAATAATAAATAGATGGACATACAGGCCACAACCTGAGCTAACTTTATAAAGACTATGTGCTGTTTGTATATGAGGTCTGCAAAAATCCATGTGGCTTGAGGATCCACCAGGCCCAAGGCACAAGGAACATTGACAGGTCAAGAGGTCAGCAGCTGACTAATAGCAAGAGTGGCGTGAGTTTGATGAGGATATGCACAAATAACAATAATATGAATTAACTAAAAAAGCAAATTACTTCCACTGGACACTGATATTCTAAAATATGAAATTACTGTTCCAGTGTGCCACATCCTCCCCCACTAAAAGAATAAAATGTTAGCAAAACATTTTACTTTAGGTGGACTGTATCTACATTTGTTTAACCTTAAGGTTGCAATTCCCAACACTATTATGTAAATACTCATCAGTATACAGTTACGTCACTACAAAAACATCAGTAACTACACTTCTGGTGACTACATCAGCATGACTACAGGATACATAGCGACTGTTTCTTTTCCTGCTTTGTTGTGTTGTCTTAATTCATCGGTACATTGGTAGGCCTCCCAAGTCCATTAAGTCACATATGGCAATATCTACCATTCCAACATACTTAATGTAACTTAACATTATACATGCTTTGACGTGCAGTACCATCAATTACAGAATACCTCTTATGTCACACTGTTACATTGCAACACACTTATTTCTGTAAATACTCCTTTTTCTATCTACTTATGTGTAGTTTCTCATGCCCTCTTAGTCTCAAGAAATGAATTTCTGAAAATGACTAAGGAATTACTGTAACTGTATTATTAAACACATTAATTCAAACAAGATGAACTTTTCAATTAACATTTTACATTAGCTGCGTTACTGATGATGAACTCTAGCTGTTGCTGTATCTCTACTTTCTTAATGATGTAATACTAGGTTTCCCTAATTCATCATATGTGAGGATACATCTTGGTTGACGTGTTCTTGTAGAACGTCTCGCCCTTTCAGCATCATGGTCGTCTTCTGAAGACACTGCATCGTCTTGACACACTTGAGTTCTGGTTCAGGGACTTCTGACTCTGAGTCTGAACTCATCTCCTGCTCCTGAATATCCTCCACGTGTTATAACTCCTCTGTTTGACCATAATCACGTGTGATACTGTTTCCATCTTGTGGCTGGCTCCTTTCTTCATGAATGAGTTTCTCAGCCTGGTTTCCTCTCCTCGAGTGTCGTCCTTCTGTGGGCTTGAATACAGGGGCGTGTGGGTTAAGATGCGTGTTTTGACTCTGTCTGGCACCCACATTGTGTATTCCTCCTCACTTGAACTTTGAGTCTTGAACTTGAGCCTTTGCTATTGGCTTTTGTGTGATTTTCCTTTCTCTCTTTCTGTCCTTATTTAGGTGCTTGGTACTCTGTACATCAGCGGTAAGGACAAGGTAATAGAAGGTTTCGGTGTAGAGTTCTCTCTCTACCTTCTCCATCCAGAGGTTTTTCAACATACGCTGGACCATTTGTTCCTCTTCTTTCTTTGACTACATGTACTTTGTTTTCCCAGTAAGCGAGTATCTTTCCTGGTCCTCCTCTTTCAGATAGGTTCTGGATCAGTACATGGTCTCCAGGTTCAAGAACAGAACAGAAAAGAACAGAGTTGTTGTGTTTTTGTCCTCTCTCACCAGCTTTTCTCATGTTTTCCTGTGCAATGTTATAAGCTTCCTGCATTGACTCTCGCCATTTCTCAGCATATCCGGCATGACACTGTGGATTTGCTCGTTCTCTGGGAAACATCAGATCAATGGGTAAAGTAGGTTCTCTTCCAAACAGCAGGAAAAAAGGAGAAAACCCTGTTGATTCGTGAACAGTGGAGTTGTATGCATGGACCACTTTGTTCAGATAGTCCTTCCAGTTAGGTTTTTGTGTCTCCTCCGGTGTCCGGAGCATACTTAACAGTGTTCTGTTAAAGCGTTCTGCTGGGTGTTATGCCCCAGTCTAGGGGTGCCTAGGGCATAACGAGAATAGGCCCCATCTTCCCCAAGTCCCAAGTAGCCACGTACAGCGATTTGGTTTTGAAGGTAAAGAAAATGATTTATTTACAAAACTCGCAAAGAACATATAAATCTAACTAAGGTAGTAGGCTTCAGGGTGGACCAAGGCCAAAATAACAAACAAAACAATCCTGTCTGGGAAATAAGATACTAACCTAAGAAAACAAATGACAATAGACTTACCTCCCTAACTACTTTAAACAGGAGAAAATAAGATCAACAAAACTGGCAGTCCACCCTTACTATTCAAAAAGAAACGATCTACCACAGAGCTGCCAACTCTCACGCTTTCAGCGTGTGACACACGCAATTGCCTGTTTTCACACGCCACACACGCCACACATCCAATTTCTCACGCAAAAAAAAAAATCCGATCTTGGGCCGAGACTCGTTCGTTCCTTTTCAAACTCCCCGACGGTAGATGCCGCTGAGAAACGCCACTGTAACCCTATTCGCTGCATAAACATCCTATGTAGCGACAGAAGAAGAGCTACAAGGAGACAATCGCGGGAGAAACTCAGAATCGCTGAAGAAAATCATCTCCAATCTGAACAGAGATCAGGTATGTTACAATTAGTGACATATATCGTCAATTAAGTACCCACTCTCTTAAACTTTAAATCTTGAAAGAAATTTGTTTGTGTTTGTGCGTGTGAACTTGATTTTGTGTTGTGAATGTAAACTCAGCTGTCATAACAAGCAGCAGGAGAGCACCTTGTTAACCTCGTAGTATAGCCTACTGCATGCTCAAAACATCAGCTCATAGCATTCAGAGCTGCCAACTCTCACGCTTTCAGCGTGTGACACACGCAATACACAAAACACACGCACCCCCGACAAAATCTCACTCCAAGGTTTTTTGAAAAGTTGGCAGCTCTGCTACCAGCTCAAACAAAGGTTTTGCAAAACCGAAGGGTGGCCGGTTGGGAGAGGAGGAGGATGAGGAAATGCTGGTTGCCCACACGACGGCCGCCATCTTGGCTCCTTATGTATCCAGGTGGTTTCTTAGCTGCATCCAATCACGGGTTAGGGCCTGGAATCATTCCACCAATCATCTCCTGGGGATGGCACATTCCTATTTACATATTAAATTGACAAGAAAAACACAGGGCACATGCAAACACACAGCAGACTACAAAAATATGACCACAGTCATAACATGGGTTAGACTGGGGATGATAAATTGTGTCATCCTTGAATTCTGTATCCCACTGTAGCTATATAGCTTCTTGAACAACTCATTCTCAAACTTCCTTCCCTGGTCGTGGTGAATTTTAGCAGGGAAACCGAATCTCAGAATGAAGTCATCAAAGATCTTACGTGCGGCTGTCTTACCAGACTTGTTTGGTGTAGCATAAGCTTGAGCAAACTTCGTAAAGTGGTCTACTATTACCAGAATGTATTCCACTCCACCCTTGCTTCTCTCCAGATGCAGATAGCCAATCGATATCATTTCAAAAGGTGCTGATGTTGTTATGCTTTGCAGAGGTGTTCTTGTTTTTCCGTTCGGTTTCTTTTTTTTCAAGCAACGGCACACCTTTGTCACATAATGTTCGATTTCCTCTCTCATTTTTGGCCAAAAGAATCTCTCTCTGGCTAAAGATATCATCCTATCAGCTCCTAAATGACCCATATCCTCATGGAGTTGCTGATAAATCAGTGACTTGAATTTTTCAGGAACCACAAGCTGGGATCGTGAGGTTGTCTTTCCCCGCAGGATTCCATCCTTATCCAACTGAAGACGTGACCACTCCCTCAAAAGGCATTTCACGGCTGCTGATTCTTTGATCTTGTCTTTGTATCTCAGGCGTTCGTTTTGTTGTTTTAGAGTGATAACTCTGCTGATTACTTCATCTTCTCTTTGACCTGCCTGAATACTTTCCACTGGTATTGCTTGAACTGTAGTTTCACATGCAGTACTTAGTTCAGATAGCACATCCACATTACATGTAACGGCTGAAATCCAGTCAGAGTTACCTGTGTTTTGTGCTTGTAGTCCTTCTCCAACTGCTGCAATGTCATCTGGTTTACACTCCTCTGTGCATTGTTTCATCAGTTTGTCCATTTCTGCTGGTTGGCGGGATAAGAAGTCTGTGTCGCGGTTGACAGATCCTGGCCTGTATTTCAGAGTGAAGCGGAAATCTGCTAACTCTGACACCCAACGATGCCCCACAGCGTTTAGTTTTGCAGTCTTCATTACATATGTCAGGGAGTACACTGTGAAGTGAGGGGCATGAAAAAGATAGTCTCAGAATCGCTCAGTTACAACCCACTTGAGAGCTAAGAATTCCAGCTTCCCTGAATGAAGCCTGTAGTTCTTCTCTGCTGGAGTGAATGTCCTTGATCCGTATCCTATCACTCTCAGTGCTCCACCTTGACGCTGATACAAGACAGCCCCAAGACCTTCCTCAGATGCATCAACATGTAGCACAAATGGCCTATCAAGATCAGGATATGCCATTACCGAAGGGTTTGGACAGAGTGTCAACCAGTCTTTCCAATACTTGCTGGTGCAGTGCTGTCCATTCCACTGGCTGAGATGGAGGCAACTGGGGGGAACGTCCCTTCTTTATCGGTAGTAGCCTAGGAAGCTAACCAGGGATCTCACTTCTCTGACTGTTTTTGGTTTTGCTTTCTGACTGAACAGTCTCTACCTCTTTTGGGTTCATCCGATATCCTTCCTCTGAAATTACACGACCAACATAACACACTTCTCTTTTAAAGAGATCACATTTTTTTGGTCTGAGTTTGATTCCACAGGCTTTTTGTCTCTGTAGCACCTTCCTCACATTATCCACATGAAGGTCAAAATCCTTACTGAACACCAAAATGTCATCAAGGTAAGGTACACAAACCTCGTCCCTCAGGTCTCCAAGGCATCCTTCCATATACCGCTGGAAAGCAGCCAGAGCATTTGTCAGTCCAAAAGGAATCCTGAGCCACTCATATAATCCCCAGTGATGAAGGTGGTGCATGCTCGGCTCTCTTCGCTGACAAAGCGCTGATGGTATGCTTTACCTTGATCAAGCACAGTGAACCATGAATTTCCTCCAAGATTCTCCAAGATTTCCTGAATTCTTGGGATGGGGTGTCGATCAGGGCATGTCATGTCAATTCATTTAGTTGTCGATAATCTACACAGTCGGATGGAAAAGTCTTTCTTTCGCACAATCACTGTCGGTGATAAGTAGGAAGAGGTTGACTTCTGGATCCATCCTCTACTAAGTAGATCTTGTATGTGTTTTTTCACTTCCTGGTATAGATGACGGGGGATGGCGTTGTATGTCTTTGTAACTGGGATGTCATCCTTAAGACATATTGCCATCTGCAAATCAGGAATGCATCCAGTGTCCCAATCATCCCTAGCAAAAACATCACACTCTTCTCTCAGCATCTGTCTAACCTTGTCTTGCTGCTCTGCTGTTAGGTGGGAGAGATCAACTGGTGGATCCCAGAGTTGTTTTTCAGGTTTACTTCCATTACAATTTTCCTCTGTTGTTTCCTGACATGGCTTCAGATCACCATTTTCATTTTCTGGCTCACCTACTACATCTGTGGCTTTTTCCTCAGCATTCTTTACAGCACCCACAGCATATAACCAGCCAAGTACAGTTCTGTTCTATAGTCTGATATCATCATCTGTGTTGTTTTCAACCACAATGTTATGGTTCAGTTTAGTATGTCTTGGTTGTTGTGTTTTTTCTTTTTGTGCTCTCTCTGTTCCCCCTCCCATTTCTGTTTCCTTGCAGGGTGTGTGTGTGTGGCAGGGGGTGTGGCTAGCTCCTCCTGTTGGCAGCAGAGGCACACCTGTATTCACTCAGCCCATTTCCTCCACCTCTTAAGCCTGGTCTTCACTCCTGCTCGCTGTCAGATTATTCCATGCTCTCACTCTTCATGCTGTCCACCTGCACTCCGGCTTCAGAAGATATCCTCCCGCCAGCCTGCTCCCTGCCTCAACAGTCTGCCTTATCTAGTTTCTTGGTTCGTGTAATTAAAGTAGTGATGAGATGAAGCCTCATGAGGCATTGTACCACTTGAGCCAATTGGTTCGAGAAAGGGTTCATTTCTCGAAGCTTCATGTGCACACGAAACCACCTACTGGCCAACGGTGTAATCACAGGCAGCTGTATCTGAACCACATAATGTGTGATGCATTGATTGATTGAATTTTTGTGTCTGTTATGTCTGTTGGGAATGACAATGAATTACAAAAAATGTATGACCAAATCATTTCTGTACATAAATTATCACATATGTGTATAATAAATTTTTGAATATATTCTGTGTGTGTAAATTTTCCCAAAATGGTAATATCATAATATGGCAGGTTGT
Organism: Argyrosomus regius; assembly: GCA_946959425.1. Lineage (NCBI taxonomy): Eukaryota > Metazoa > Chordata > Actinopteri > Sciaenidae > Argyrosomus > Argyrosomus regius. The sequence continues at coordinate 23,490,846 of OX336883.1, forward strand.
GCAATGTTTTTCTGAAAATGGCATGGGTGTAATCAGGCAGAGGACAGTGAAAGTGCTTGTGGAACTAGGAAAAGAAAAAAACTAGGAAAACTTGGATGTACAGGACAGGGGAAATTTCATTCATTTTTATTCAGAAACAAGAGTTTCTCAACAGTTTTTGGTTTTAAACGATTTCTTTTTTTTGACACAACCTCTCCGGCCTTGGAGAAGACCCTTTCACAAGGCACAGAAGATGCCGGCGTGCACAAAAAGGCAAATGCAAGTTTGTGTAAGTTTGGGTACAGTAGTTTTTGCCTCTCCCAGTACTCAAGAGGGTTTTCCAGTCTTCCTATATTTGGCTCTGAAAGGTACCGCTGGACCTCCACAGTGGCATCTGCAGTGACATTTTGAGACCTCCTCGCCTCCATGACGTTGGTGTCTAAACAACGCCACAGTTTGCTACCTAAGAGGAAACCACAGATCATGTTAGTAAGTGTTCTCATAGGAATAACTGATGTCAAAATGTAAAATAATAGATTACCTCCAGTGACATCATGAGAGGTAGAAGCCTGGGGGATTTCCTCTCTGCTTTGTTGTGCTCTTATAATGGTAGCACACTCTGAGGTCAGTCGCTTTATAGCTTCAGTGGCTTTAGTTTGACTGAAAAATCCAATAACTTTAAATCGGGGGTCCAGGAGTGTAGCAAGGGACATGATGCTCATCGACTGCAAAGTATAAAGCTTCTCCCGTAGTTGTCTGATGAGCTGGTCTCCCATTTCCAATGCCACTGCAGGTGCCGGCTTTGCTATTTCCTCCTGAAGGTTTTGCTCCAGCATTTTCATTAGGGGGACAACTTTGGAGGCAGACACATTTTCCTCGGCCGACAGCTCTACAGTGGCATCATAAAAGGGAGACAGCAAAGAAAGGCACCCTCCAACAATGTTGAACTCATCTGAAGTAATCATGGGCATGTCATGTTGTAGCCCAGCTAATGCTGCTCCGACTGGCTCCCTTAGCTCCACCAAACGTTGCAGCATCAAATATGTGCTGTTCCATCTGGTCTCCACTTCTTGCATTAGCTTCATTTTTGCCATCCCCAGATGAAGCTGCACTTGTGTAAGCTTCTCCTTTAAAGATACAGATGAGTAGGCCATTAAATCACTGCAGCAGGAACACAGACAAACTATTAGTGTTATTATAAATTGGAATAAAGGGAATGACCATACCTTAGCAGTGGTGCTGCTTCTAAAGAAGCCAACCAGCTTCCTTGCTTTGGCCCGGATGCCAGAGAGCACAGGGTTCTGGTCAAGTGCCTTCTTCACTATCAGATTTAATGTGTGTGCAATGCAAATATGGTGCCGAAGCTTCAGCTCTCTCACACACGCAACCATATTGGGAGCACCATCAGTGACCATACATGTCACCTTATTAGTGATTCCCCATTCCTCCATCAGGGAGGCTTTCACACGAGCTATATTTTCAGCAGTGTGTGATTGGGGGAATGCCTGCACTCCCAACAGCACTGAGCTGAGCCTGGTTTTGTCACCCACAAAATGGCATGTTACAGCCAGGTAGGCATCCATGTTGATGGATGTCCACATGTCAGAAGTAAGGCTAACAACAGCCACCTTTTCAACTTTAGCCTTAGCCTTCTCCTTTGCTGACTCGTACTTGGCCTCCACCATGGCCTTCAGAGCCTAAGGAAAAAATATATAATGCTGAATTTGTTTGAATTGTGAGACATACAATTAAATACTCATTTGTTTCATGCATGCACCCATACATACCTGCCTTGTAGGGATAACATAATTGGGATCCAGTTTGGACACAAATGCCCTGAATCCAACATCTTCCACAATACTGAAGGGCTGTGTGTCCTTCACTATCATGGAGACAAGGGCTTCATCCAGCTCCTGTTTTCTGGTGGCTGCTTAAAAGAGAATAAATACAGTGTTACTTGTCTTTATTTGCACAATAAACAAAAGCAAACATGGAAAAATTGTGATAGTGTGTTTGTAATATTGTTATGACTTACCTTGGCTAGATGAAGCTCTAGTTTCCTCCTTATTCTCATGCAAGGCACGGTAATGCCTTAGCATGGATGAGGTGTTGTTATCGTACCCCAACTCCTTGGAACACAATAAACACCTCACCTTTGAATAAAATAAGAAACCGTGAAAAATTGTTCTTGATAAGCAAACCTAATGCGTCTGTAATAATGTTAGATTTAGCTTACCTTGTTAGGAGATATCAGATCGAAGTGTTCCCACACAGGGGAAATCCTCCTCTTCCTCGCTGGCTCCATCCTATCACCTATCCTACTCTCCTCACTCTCCTAAATCTCTCTCTCTCCCTAAACTCTCCAAACTACCTCCAAACTATCCAAACTCTATCCAAACTCTCCAAACTCTCCAAACTATCCAAGCTCTATCCAAACTCTAGTATCCAAACTCTCCAAACTCTCCAAACTATCCAAACTCTATCCAAACTCTCAACTGACCGCAACTCTCCTTCAAAAACCCACATTTTGAATGGAGCCTGAGGGGTCTATGTAGCTGTAAAACCTCGCGGCAAAATCTGAACCACTTCCCGAAGCAATCACTTGGTACAGCCGGGCAGCGAGGCTTCGGACGTCATCATTTTTGGCTCCTCCCCTAAATGAAGCAAGCCTCGATACGCGCTTCATTACTCGACACACGCTTTGAAGCCTCGGCACATCTCGTAACATCACTAAATTAAAGTATTTTCAGTTTTCACTCACCAGTGTGTGTGAGTCTCTGCTCTGGGGTCCACATCTTAAAGAACTTAACACACAACTGAGATAGTAGCTTTATCTTCACTCGGTAGCTACACTAGTTGCTGCCTTACCTGTAGTCCAGCAGGCCACCGTGCGTTTTCATTGGGCTCCAGTACTGCAGTATTGCTCCTTTAATATGTTCTTGTTGAGTTTTCCACAGATCACTTTTACCATCTTGTGTTTTGGAATGATAACATCCTGTCTTCCCAGCGTTGCTGTTTGACTCTCAGACATGTTGGTCTGTGCTAACTCTTCAATGACATTGAACCCTATTATTGGTTTTGCAAGTGGGTGGATGCTCACCAGTATAGGTACCAACAGTTCACTGTCCTTATTTGATGGCAGGCTGAACTTCACTCCTATCCAACCCTCATAAGGCATCTCTGTCCCATTTGCAGCAGAAAGGCCCTATATACCCTCATCAAAGAGTTCTTTCACTGATCGAATCTCAGCATCTGGTAAGTGTGTTTTTTTCCAGTCCATATCAGCAATAGACACTTGAGATCCTGTATCCCATAGCACTGTAGTCGGAACCCCTCCAAGGTTACACTGGACAAGACTTTTGCGTCCCACTAGCTTTGCTGTCTTTTCTTATTTTCGTGACAATGGGGTCTGACTTGATAACACAGCAGCAGCATCTAACTGATCACTGGAGATTTCAATTTTACAAGTGCTGGCAGTGGTATCTTTTCTTTTGCGACACACACACACACACACACACACACACACACACACACACACACACACACACACACACAACACACATTACATTGTGTTACACACCTGTTGCTGTTCCTTTAATGTTGTAGTTGTATAATGAATGTTTATGAAAAAAGTATTACTGGTTATTGACACAGTGTTAGTTGTGATAACCTCTGGTTTTGATGGTCAGTGCTCGGGTTCACTTCCCCTCTGTTCACTTTGTAAATGTAAAATAGTTGACAAATATTGGCATTTCCTAAGTGAACCTACCTTTGAGTCTGTTGTAGGGTTGGATATTGGTCCCTGATTCCAGGGTGGTGCTTTAGTTATCATTAACTTAAGTGAATAACTTTATTAATTAATAATCATAAATAACCAAACCTGCCCTCCCAGATGCCCAACAAATGATTGCACTCATTCAGAGATATTTTTGTTTAGAGGTTCTGTAAGTGAGGTTTTTCTTTCCTTTGAAGTTCATTTAAGTAGCTTAAGAGACTTTATAGATTTTTAGAGAGTACTCTTTTGGTTATATTTATTTCTTTGGTTTGACCAGCATCCGCTCGCCCTTTGTTTCTATTGTAGTTTACCTCACCTATTTTTGTTGTATTATAATTAATCCAAATTCCAGAAAATAAATAACTTTGTTTTTATCAAATACAGCTGGTTTTATGTTACTTCCTGTCCCTACACGAGCTGTGTGGTAACAGATGTCTTAAAATCACATTTACAAAATGATGCTGTCATGCATACAAATTATTTTGCCAATCTTAGCTTAGGGAGACTGTGTGCGAATTCAGGAGTTGGTGAATAAGTTTGAGTAAAAATCTTCTAATGACTTAAAGTGTGAGTATGAAGACCATATGAAGCAATCATTGATAAAACACCTAAATGAGTCATTGTATTAATGCATATGACATAAAAAGAGCTAGTTATTAAAATAGTTATTAAATAAGACAGACACACACACACACACACACACACACACACACACACACACACAAAAGGGTATATAAAGTCATATACAGTATATATAACATGTTCTTATCACGGTAGTATTGGAAATAGACACAACAGAGAAAACTTGCCTTTATTATTTAACCATATATCTTTTTGATTGTTGTATAATAACAAAACAATTGCAAAGGTGATAGAATGACACAATTTAATTATACAATATAACATAATTTTTATATTGTACAGTATGTCTCATTAATTAAAAAGAAAATCACAATATGAAATGTGATTTTTGTGATTCCTGTGATTTGTATGATTTATGTGATTTTTGTGATTTATGTGATTTATGAGATTTTTGTGATTTATGTGATGTCATTTGTGTTTTATTACTGGTTGTTATCAGCTCACTCAGGTTACTTGACCCCTGAAGATGAAAAAGAGGAAAAAGAAACATGGTTAAATAATTCCATAAAGTTCATTTTGTTGAGACATCACATGGTGAGACCTCATTTTAATGCATACTCACAGATAATTGGTCCAATGGTGAGGGGCTTCAGAGGCTCAGAGGTGGAAACAGAGCGGGACCTCCTACTTGTGCAAGGCTAAGTGGTGGGAGAGAGCAGGAAAAAAATTAGAGACACCATCAAAATCCAGTGTTTAAGCAGCATTGATCATACATTTACAATGCTATAGATGAAGTGAAAGGTGTGCCTTACTGGAACACAAGAGGAGCTCCTTTGGTTACACAAGCTGAGGCTGCAATGAAGGAAAGTGTCTTGGTATTCATCCTGGAGCAGGAAGAGCAGGGCAGTGAAGCGAGCATGGAGGGACGAGCCGCTCTCAGTCACTGACACCTGTCTGCGGTCAGTGGGACACCTGGCAGAGAGGAGGAGAGGGTCATCGGGCCATTGCACATCAATATACAATAAACGTTTCCCCATTTCCATTACACTCCACAAACCATTTGCTGAGGCCCAATTGAGAAACTTACTTGTTCTGGATGAGATAGTATCGCATGGGATTATCAGGGTTTGATGAGTTAGTGGCATAGCAGTCCTCCAGAACGACTACAAAGGATGAATCCACCTCCTCCACAGACACGCCCACATACAATGGTGAACCCACTGGCAAGAGGATCTGGCCTGATGGATATGTGTCAGTGTAGTTGGAGCTGCGGAACAGAGACATGGAGGCTTTGGCTTCAGAGCCCGACCCTGAAATGCCATCTGCCAGCCTGTGAAGAAAATATATATTTTTTTAAGATAGGTAAGTTTTTTCTTTCTTTATCTTTTTATTTGTTATATGCTTTCATTATTCCTGAAAGTACTGGACATTTCTGGGTGCATTAAGATGTTTCCTGGGTTTAGAAAAAATATTTTAAAACAATATGTCCATTCATTTACAAAAAATAGGTGTGTTCTTTATACTGATAACTTTGATGCAGGATCACTGGAGTATTGTGAATATTGGGGAATTTAATTGGATTGCAGATTGTCCAACAAAACTGAGCATTTTGCTCAAATTCAGTTCTCATATTGAAACAGAGCTGGTTTCTCCCTGTAAAACAGAAAAACCATCACACAGTAATCATAATATCATAATAAATGCATCTATGGGATTATAGAGGAGACATGTTGTATGCTCATGCTGCTGCCACTAACCCAGATGTCATTTACCACAGTGCCACAGGTTCATCACTTAAGACTGCTATCACACTCCCCACTGTGAAATTCATGAATAGGTAAATGGTCATCACTGACATCTAGAGGGCATAAGCATTATTGTTTTTATCTACTGTATGAGGCTTTGCTATCAAAGTTGCTGAGGTATTTAACAGTATTACTTCAGGTCAAAGATGATAAAAGTGACACAAATCAACAATTTGTTAACTGCAAAACAAACTGACATAGTGATGGACATTTCTCTGAGGTTAGGATTTACCTGCTGGTATTTTTTTCATCAAGTATGTCATTGTTTTAATTTGTTATAACATTTCCTTGTTAGTTCACTTAATGAACTAACAAATTAACAGCACAATTTTCCTATTCTGTATATAGTAACATTCAACACCACTGTTAAGCATGAGGATGATTTGACAATCCTACACAAATGGCTTTGGTGACTCCCAGTGGTTGTATTAAAAGGACTCTGTGGCAGACAGCAATGCGTGCTTACACTAAGATGAAGAGTTAAAAGCTGCACAAAGGTTTTCACCAGGTTTGTGCTTTTTATTTTTACTTATACACATCAGTATTTTACAACTGGTGACATTCAGTCAAAGGCTACTTACGACAGGAATGGACTGATAACCACGTTCAGGCTTGCGTCTGTGTCCAAAGGATACGCACAGGAGAAGGGAAGATTCACAGGAAGGCTGAAGGACGCGTTGTTTACGGGGTAGATAAATAAATTGTTGGAGTAGATGGCATGTGTGCTGTTGGTCTGAAAGGCACAGGATAGTTTAATTATCAGTCACTTTAATGATTATGTCAGCTTGAGTGGTTCGAGAAACTGTCCTTCAGGGTTAAGACAGTGTAAGACAATGAATACTGAAGTCCCACTTACTCCTGCTGACCTGGCCTCCCTGCCTGCAGGTCCTATTTTAGGGACCAATGACCCCATCTTAATTATAATAGTAATAAATAGATGGACATACAGGCCACATCCTAGCTAACTTTATAAAGACTATGTGCTGTTTGTATATGAGGTCTGCAAAAATCCATGTGGCTTGAGGATCCGCCAGGCCAAATTGAGATGCTTGAGGGGGGAGTAAGCGGTGCAGTGCACAGGATCAAGGTGTTCCTTCATAAGTCACCGCACACTGCCAGAACATTCATGCACTGCAACATCCACCCCAAGGCACAAGGAACATTGACAGGTCAAGAGGTCAGCAGCTGACTAATAGCAAGAGTGGAGTGAGTTTGATGAGGATATGGAGAAATATTCCCAGAAGTGATGCAGTTCAGAAATGCCAGTCAATATCAACCATCACGTCAACATTCCTGCTAAGAGGTTTGGCATTAAGAAGCAGTGGGTGACAAGGAGCCATTTGGGGCTAAATCAACAGGAAACGCGAGGCAGCCAGCCAGGAGTGCAAATTTCTAAGAAGGCATATTTAACACCCTCTTCGATTTCTCAGAAGCAAAATGGCCACCTGGCATGCTTCAAAAAGGGCATCAACTGATACCTCAACCACACCTACAACAATGGAGAGAGGAACAAAAACAAAGACCTGGAAGACTGATACGGTTTGATATCACCGGAACACACCAACACAAAGAAGCCAAACATTGAAGGAGATTCAGAAAGTTATCAGGGCTGTTACAGCATGATCAGAGGCTCTTGTAATATGAATGAATGTCCATGTGACCTAACCCTAACCCTGTCTGTGTTTAATACTGAATGGTAACAACAACAGATCAGATAGTGTTACATTGTAAAGAAGAGAGGCACAGAGATACATTGTTTAAAAGAAACGGGTAGGACAGAGAAGAAAAGAACATATCAAAATTATTTGATTTACATGCCGGTAATCAGGTTTACCATAAAAAAGGAAAAAAGTAGTTAAGTCTTTACCTTCAGTGTGTTTCCACAGACACCTTCTCTGGCCTCCACTTTGTACCACACTACATCACCACGCACTCTGCACTGGGCGCAGTTTCCGGCTGCCAGTTTGCCAGACAATGCGTCAAAACCAGAGGAAGCCAGGTCCGCCAAATTCAGCCCTACTTGGAGTTTATCATGGCCACAAATAAGCCGAGGAGGCTGAAGTGGCTGAATGGAGTGCTGGACTAAAGAAAAAGAGATAAGGTCACAAAAAGAGAAAAGAGATGAGATGGTCAAGACTATATACCAGATGAGAACCTCCATACCTACCTAGAGTACCATACCAACTAATACCATTCCAAAACTTCAAACAACATGTTACACAGAGAGATTTCATTGTCTTTAAATGTACAAATTTGTATTTACCTTCACAGACAACACCAGCATCCTCTTGGTGATTACAGTTGTGAGATCCATTCCCTTGGTGGCTGCACTCTGTGAGCTTGGACTCGCTTCCTGCGCACATGACTTCATCCATCCAGATGGGCCCTGTGCCCTGACCAAAATATTGTGTTGAAATGGCCCTGCCACAGCCCAGCTGTCTACATACCACGTGAGCATTATCCAGGCTCCAGGAATCATTACACACTGTCCCCCACTGTCCATGGTGGAAGATCTCTACTCTACCAGAGCAGGAACTGTTTCCTCCATTGGCCAGACGGATCTGCCCCTCAACTCCTGTGCTATTGCCTGCTGTTGTTGTGGTGGTGATATCAACCTGATTGGTTGTAGAGGTCTGTGGTGGTGTTGTACCAGGTGTGGTTGAAGAAACTGCAAGGTTTGTTCTGTTCACATCTGTTTATATTGAAAAACAGTGAGATAGTGGTGGTAAGCCAATGAGACCTTTTTGTTCAGAAATTGTTAATCTGATTTAAGAACAAGAGAACAATGGTTAATTTACGTATATAAAACACTTAAATGAGATTAGGTGACCCTAACCCTTTCCTCCATTGGCCAGATGGATCTGCCCCTCAACTCCTGTGCTATTGCCTGCTGTTGTTGTGGTGGTGATATCAACCTGATTGGTAGTAGAGGTCTGTGGTGGTGTTGTACCAGGTGTGGTTGAAGAAACTGCAAGATCTGTTCTGTTAACATCTGTTTATATTGAAAAACAGGGAGATAGTGGTGGTAAGCCAATGAGTCCTTTTTGTTCAGAAATTGTTTTTCTGATTTAAGAACAAGAGAACAATAGTTAATTTACTAATATACAAAAAGTTTGTATTTACCTTCACAGACAACACCAGCATCCTCTTGGTGATTACAGTTGTGAGATCCATTCCCTTGGTGGCTGCACTCTGTGAGCTTGGACTCGCTTCCTGCGCACATGACTTCATCCATCCAGATGGGCCCTGTGCCCTGACCAAAATATTGTGTTGAAATGGCCCTGCCACAGCCCAGCTGTCTACATACCACGTGAGCATTATCCAGGCTCCAGGAATCATTACACACTGTCCCCCACTGTCCATGGTGGAAGATCTCTACTCTACCAGAGCAGGAACTGTTTCCTCCATTGGCCAGACGGATCTGCCCCTCAACTCCTGTGCTATTGCCTGCTGTTGTTGTGGTGGTGATATCAACCTGATTGGTTGTAGAGGTCTGTGGTGGTGTTGTACCAGGTGTGGTTGAAGAAACTGCAAGGTTTGTTCTGTTCACATCTGTTTATATTGAAAAACAGTGAGATAGTGGTGGTAAGCCAATGAGACCTTTTTGTTCAGAAATTGTTAATCTGATTTAAGAACAAGAGAACAATGGTTAATTTACGTATATAAAACACTTAAATGAGATTAGGTGACCCTAACCCTTTCCTCCATTGGCCAGATGGATCTGCCCCTCAACTCCTGTGCTATTGCCTGCTGTTGTTGTGGTGGTGATATCAACCTGATTGGTCGTAGAGGTCTTTTAGATTAAGTTAGAAAATATAATTAGTTTGGTCTAAAGATGTTTCAGATGGAACAATACCTGCACAGTATACAATATATCAATTAGACTGTTTGGCAAGTTTGTAGATGTAGAAGTTCCCGTAAGAGAGCTTGACATGGATGATGTGTGAGCTAAATTGGCAGCAGCTGCCAGCCCAAGAATTACTCGTCTTTGTGTCTGGGGACCAGTGATAACCTTGATTACTGCAGAGGTGTGTATTGTAACAGATAAAACCGTCACCTGCAAGCCAGCTTTACAGACACAAAAGAGGTCGATGAAAGAGTTACCTCTTTCTCACGACTCAAGTCAATCACCTTTGAATGTAAAGTATTAAGCTGTCTCTTAAATTGATAGTTTGGGGTTTTGTGAAGTGGGGTTGTACGAGGTTCTTACACATAGTCTGTGTATTACCTACAGTAGACGTCAACGTGTTCCCAGTTTGTACGGCAAGTCAAAGTGGTGAGAATATGCTCACTATAGTGTTTTTTTTATTTTTATTTAACACCCTATTTTAATTTTTTTATGTGGCACCGCCCCCCACTGTCCAGTTTTTGATTACCCTTCCTACAGCAGTGCTTTGCTCAACTTCCGGGCCAGGACTTTCTCTGAACATGAACCATCCCTTTCATACTGCACCTGTTTCATGGTGTTCATTATTATATATTAAACAAATCTTAGAATCACATAATTAATTGTTGATATTATGGGAAAGTAAGTGTATCAACTTTAAGGCTTTTAATTGAAATACATCTATACATGACACAAAAAGTGAAAAAGATACACAAAATGGAAAGTACAATTACACAGTAAATATGTGACCTAACCCAACATGAAAAGATCTGAAGACTTACCTGAAGTGCTTCCTGTAAAAATCTGCAAACTTAAGAGGAACAACAAACCGCTAGGCACCTCCATCATGAACCACATCCACAACAACAAACTTGCTGGAAAAGACAAAAGAGATGTGTTACAGCTGCTGCCAACATTCATATATGTACCCTTGGTTGTGGGGTTTCTTATGTATGCAGAGCTAGGTGTGCGGTTGCTTTCCCCTGATTGGTCGCATCTGATGAGATGTGGTGACCTGCATCATCCATTCCTGGAAAGCTGGAGGATCCTGATTGGGCTAGAACCCCCTGACAGTCGCGGTGGCTTTGTTTTCGCGTTGAGTTCGCCTCTCTGTTATACTCATGAATAATTGTGAATGTTAACTGTTGATATTTTGTTACTACCTGGGGACTGGGCCAGGTTTAGTTGTGTTAGGACCTCAACATGTGGGTGAACAAAGAAAGGCCAACAAGTAATAATAAAAGCCTGAACAAAGAACCCACTTCCAAACCCCATGAGGCATTCTAACTTCACACCTGGGTATATCTGGTTTGAACTGAATGAAACACACAGGAACTTGAGGAATTTCTGCGAAGTAGCCGTGACGTCATCAAGTCTCCAACTCACTGGATGAGCAGCCAACAGTTTTCTTTAATTCTTCTTTTTCTTTTAACATCAGATCCTGGTTGAGATTGCGGTCCAGTTGACAACCACCCCCTTTTTACCTGCTGAAGGAAGATACATACACCATTTTCTTCAAGAAGAGAGAGATCATTCCGCCATTTAAATCCGCCAGTAAAGTGTGTCTGGGCATGGACAGGATAGTATTATTAAAGTGTTTGTGACATTGTGAGGTCATGGTTATACCAGCACTATACTGAGAGTTGTAATTATAATAATAAGTTTATTTGCGTTCCACTCACCCACATTGATTGTGTAATAATTTTTGTCAATTGTTGAGTCTTTGCAGCCACTACAGCAAAATCGGTAAGCTGTACTTTATCAGTTAAAAGATAAAATATAGTTACTGTGCGTTGTCTGGTGGTTCATAAGATATCTGTTGTTATTGTGTTAGTCTGTACAGGGAGATCAGTAAGGTGTACTTTATCAGTTAAAGTGCCATGGCCGACAAACCCAAATTGTTGTTGTGGTGATTCGGATCTTTTTGGGGTTTTGCTTTGTGTGCTTTCCTCTTTCTCTTTTTACTAACCTGCACAGCCAGACGCACACACATTGATATTAAAGGGCGAAGTGGCTCAGTAGGGTAGTTTGTTCATTCCATACCATCTGAAACATATCCGCCACCTCAAATTTCCCCCAGTCATTCACACCTCTACACACACACATGCATGCACACACACACACGCGCGCGCACACACACACACACACACACACACACACACACACGCACACACACACACACACACACACACACACACACAGATATGCTTTGTGTTACACACCTGTTGCTGTTCCTTTAATGTTGTAGTTGTATAATAAATGTTTATGAACAAAGTATTACTGGTGTGTGTTAATTGTGATAACCGCTGGTTTTGATGGTCAGTGCTCGGGTTCACTTACTCTCTGTTCACTTTGTAAATGTAAAATAGTAAGTAGTAATAGCAAGTATTGGCATTTCCTAAGTGAACCTACCTTTGAGTCTGTTGTAGGGTTGGATATTGGTCCCTGATTCCAGGGTGGTGCTTTGTTATCATTAACTTCAGTTTATAACTTTATTGATTAATAATCATATTGAGATCTGTATTTTGTTTGCTAATAACCAAAACTGCCCTACCAGATGCCCAACAAATGATTGCACTCATTCAGAAATATTTTTGTTTAGAGGTGCTTATCAGATAATAGTAAGTGAGGTTTTTCTTTCCTTTGAATTTCATTTAAGTAGCTTAGGACGTCCACAACAACAAACTTACTGAAAAAGACCAAAGACATCTGTTGCAACTGCTGCCAACGCTCCCATGCGTAACCTTACTTGTCGTGTAAAAATCACATTTTCAAAATGATGCTGCCATGCATACAATTCATTATTTTAGTCTTACCATAGAGAGACTGTGTGGAAGTTTAGCATTGGTGAATAATTTTAAAGTAAAAGTCTTGCAATGACTTAGAGCGCTTTCACACTAGGATAGTCAGAGGGTCTAGGTTCGATTGGGCGGGGAATGCCGAAAAATTTCACACCTTTATTTGGTTTGGTTCACTTTCACACTGCACTTTTGAAAGCGGACCAAACTGCCTGAACGTCCTGCAGTTACAACAACTGACCAGGAAGAATAAAAGTATGAGAAAGAAGAAAACCTGGTTCATCGATTGGCCAGGACCGACATGCTCTATGTCACTTCCTCTCTTTGGTTTGCTAGACAGTACATTTGCATTTCGCAGACTGTAAGCGAACCCCATCAGGGTTCACTTGCAAGTGAACCAAGACCACATTTTCAGGTAGACCAGAGTTCTCTTGTTTGCTTCGCACCAGAGTTCGGATGAGCTTTCACACCTGCCCAAACGAAGTGGACTATCTGAGGAAACAAACTTTGGTCCGTTTAAAGCGCCATCAATGTGTGAGTATTTATCGGCCTGTTTCTGTGTTGAAACCATATAAGACCATAGAAGCAATCATTGATAAACACCTAAATTACTCATTGTATTGTATTGATGCATATGACAAAAAAGTTACTTCTTCAAAATAAGACATTGTGGCTGTCGGCAGATAAAAAAGTTGAGGGCTACTTAATATAAACGGCCACCACTGGGCGGAAATTAACCCCAACTGTTCTAAACCCTAAACCCGACTTGGAAATGTTGGTCACTCTATGCACTGACCCCTACTCGCCAGTAAGCCTATTTTGGGCTCTATGCTTGTCAATCAAAAACTGAAGCGGATTGCACACCCCCTCCATACACTGGCCTTTATTATGAGTTTCTTAGAGAGCAAAGCAGCAGAGTATACTGTGAGTATACTGTGTGTGAGGCTACATTGGGTTTCATTGCACCCAAATGCAATACAGTGTTTTAGGTACTCATGTCAGCAAGCAAGTGAAAGCTGGAGTGATCAGTATTACACAGTTAAGCTTGGATTGTATATTCGAACCAGAATCAACAATATTAATACCAACACTTTGTGTTACCACAAATGGCTAATGCATGTTAATGTATGCATGTTAATACGTATTAATGCTAATGTATGTTTACTGTGTCTCATGCTGCTACTGGATCCTTGAATTTCCCTCCGGATCAGTACAATTTCAAATCTATAAAGCACGTTAATAATATACACTGTCTTGAACAAATATGATGGATAACCAATTTAGCCCAACATGAACTCCCAAGATTTTGCTTCGTTAGTGTGAGACTTCATAACAATAGTTGCTGGGACACGGAAGCACAACTGACAATCTTATGGTGGTACCAGAGGAAAAGTCAGTGGCTCACCAGTCATTGTCTGGACACCATGGACAGCTGTGCCTAATTTTTGATTCATCAAATAATTGTTGAGAAATTTCAATCTGGATGAAAGCCATGTAACAGTTGCACAGTTTACAATATAATGAGAAAAATCTGTAGTTGGATCGAATAATCCATACTATTATTCAGAAAATTATTTCTATTGTAGAAATGCATTGAAAAGAAATGCAAGTCTTTTTAAATGGGTATATAGTCATACACAGTATATATATCATGTTCTCATAGTAGTATTGGAAATAGACATAGAGAAGAAGAAAAATATTGAAAACTTGTCTTTTTTTCTAAACTATATAATATCCTTTTGGTCGTTGTATAGTAACTAAACCACAAAGGTGATAGAATGATACAATTTAATTATACAATATAATACCATTTTTATATTGTATGTCTCATGTCTAAGAAAAACATCAAACTAAATCACAGTGTGATTTATGTGATTTGTGATCAGCTCACTCACGTTACTTGAAACATGGTTATTAATATCATATAGTTCGTTATGTTGAGACATCATATGCTGATACCTAATTTTGATGCATACTTACATATAATTGGTCCAATGTGGAGGGGTCTCAGAGGTTCAGAGGTGAAAACAGAACGGGACCTCCTACTTCTGCAAAGCTAAGTGGTGGGAGAGATGAAAGAACAATGAGAGACACCATCAAAATCCAGTGTTTAAGCAGCATTGATCATTCATTTACAATGCTATAGATGAAGTGAAAGGTGTAACTTACTGGAACACAAGAAGAGCTCCTTTGGTTACACAAGCTGAGGCTGCAATGAAGGAATGTGTCTTG
The DNA here is from genome assembly GCA_946959425.1 of Argyrosomus regius. Taxonomy (NCBI): domain Eukaryota; kingdom Metazoa; phylum Chordata; class Actinopteri; family Sciaenidae; genus Argyrosomus; species Argyrosomus regius. The sequence continues at coordinate 23,505,903 of OX336883.1, forward strand.
GTATTCATCCTGGAAGAGCAGGACAGTGAAGCGAGCATTGAGGGACGAGCCGCTCTCAGTCACTGACACCTGTCTCTATACTCCACAAACCATCTGCTGAGGCCCACAGGCTTGCGTCTGTGTCCAGAGGATACGCACAGGAGAAGGGAAGATTCACAGGAAGGCTGAAGGACGCGTTGTTTATGGGGTAGATAAATAAACTGTTGGAGTAGATGGCATGTGTGCTGTTGGTCTGAAAGGCAGAGGATAGTTCAATTACCAGTCGGTTCGAGAAACTGTCCTTCAGGGTTAAGACAGTGTAAGACAATGAATACTAAGTCCCACTTACTCCTGCTGACCTGGCCTCCCTGCCTGCAGGTCCTATTTTGGGAACCAATAACCCCATCTTAATTATAATAATAATAAATAGATGGACATACAGGCCGCAACCTGAGCTAACTTTATAAAGACTATGTGCTGTTTGTATATGAGGTCTGCAAAAATCCATGTGGCTTGAGGATCCACCAGGCCAAAATGAGATGCTTGAGGGGGGAGTAAGTGGTGCAGTGCACAGGGTGCTCCTTCATAAGTCACCCCACACTGGCCAGATCATTCATGCACTGCAACCTCCACCCCAAGGCACAAGGAACATTGACAGGTCAAGAGGTCAGCAGCTGACTAATAGCAAGAGTGGCGTGAGTTTAATGAGGATATGGACAAATCTTCCCAGAAGTGATGCAGATCAGAAATGCCATTCAGTATCAACCATCACTGTCAACTTTTCTGCTAAGAGGTTTGGCATTAAGAAGCAGTGGGTGACAAGGAGCCATTTGGGGCTAAATCAACAGGAAACGTGAGGCAGCCAGCCAGGAGTGCAAATTTCTAAGAAGGCATATTTAACACCCTCTTTGATTTCTCAGAAGCAAAATGGCCACCTGGGATGCTTCAAAAAGGGCATCAACTGATACCTCAACCACACCTACAACAATGGAGAGAGGAACAAAAACAAAAACCTGGGAGACTGATACGGTTTGATATCACCGGAACACACCAACACAAAGAAGCCAACATTGAAGGAGATTCAGAAAGTTATCAGGGCTGTTACAGCATGATCAGAGGCTCTTGTAATATGAATGAATGTCCACGTGACCTAACCCTAACCCTGTCTGTGTTTAATACTGAATGGTAACGTAAATAGGGCAACAGATCAGATAGTGTTACATTGGAGCATTGTTGTCCTAAGTGATGATAAGATTTAATGTGTCTACAGCTAAAGAAGAGGGGCACAGAGATACATTGTTTAGAAGAAATGGGTAGGACAGAGACGAAAAGAACACATCAAAATTATTTTTATATACATGCCGGTAATCAGGTTTACCATAAAAAGAAGAAAAAAGTAGTTAAGTCTTTACCTTCAGTGTGTTTCCACAGACACTTTCTCTGGCCTCCACTTCGTACAACACTACATCACCACGCACTCTGTACTGCGAGCAGTTTCTGGCTGTCAGGTGTCCAGAAAATGGGTCAAAACCAGAGGAATCCACACCAGCCAAATCCAGGCCTATTTGGAGTTTCTCACTCAGTTCATCAGGAGACTGAAGTGGAGGGTGCTGGACTAAAGAAAAAGAGATATGGTCACAAAATGTAAATGAGAGAAGGGAGATAAGATGGTTATTTTTATATACCAGATGAGAACCTCCATTAAACTGTAGTATCAAATTTTGTGAGTGCTTTTGCATTTTCTGAGTGTTTCTACATTTTTCTTACTGTTAGACTATTCTGAAACTAGTTTTAGTTTATATTCTCTGATTCCTTTATGTTTTGCATCTTTTGCTTTGAGTGACAAATATATAACAAGTATTACTATGCAGTCATTGCAATATTTACTGGTAACTGGAAACATTTTAATCATTGTTAGACAAGAAGTAGAACCCCTTTTCTAAAAAAGGTGAAGTTGATTGAATAGAAGTATGATTAAAACAATATAGTCTTTTGAAAGTTGAAATGCACATGTAACCACACAGAGTGTTGTATGCTAAACAAAATGCTTTGGTTTGACTTATGTAAACACAAGAATTAATGAAGTAATGAGCACTTGACCTTTTGACCTGATTTAGTGTGTGAACACATGTTTAATGAAGTAATGGGCACTTAACTTTTAATGTGATTCAGTTTGAAATATATGTGTGACTTATAACAGTGTGAAATATATTAAACATTTCAAAAAATAAAGTTGGAAAGATCTGTGACAGAATGGTGTAAGAAAAGGGTTAAAGGGACTTTAAAAAATAGAGTAACCACAAGATTTGAATCTAATGGTGTAAAAACACACTGCAAAAAAGTTGTAAAAAACAGCACAGAGCACAGAACCAAACATAATGGTGTAATTTGGCAGAGGAGAGCGCAAAAAGAAAATATGTTGACGTTTGCAGACCATGGCCAGCAGGTGTGGGGAGAGACACCAGTAGGAGGGAAAGTCCCTAGGATTTGGGCCTTGGAAGTGCACCTGTGAGGAGAATTACACCATTGTGTCTTAGTGAAAATTGGATGTTGATAGGCTGGACACATGAAAAACAGGCAGGACATGAAATTTGCATAAGAATATATCAGAGAGACCCCGGAGTCAGCGAGTTCAGTCTCTCCCGGGGGGGCTCGGGCTTTATGTTGTCTGTCAAGATAGTAAAAGCTCTATCTGCTGCCAATCCTGATGAATCCTGTGTGTTATTGCCAACTGAAGAAGACCAACACTAATTGACATAATTTGGACCAGAAGATCAGAAAGTTTGCATCCAGTCAAAACAAGACGAAGGTTGTGAGACAACAAAACCATACAGTATGTAATTTTAACCATATCATGTTACAAATTTTCAAATAGAAAAAGGAAACCTACTTTCACAAACAACACTGCCATCTTCAATGTGTTGACAGTAGTTGTATAATGAATGTTTATGAACAAAGTATTACTGGTGTGTGTTAGTTGTGATAACCTCTGGTTTTGATGGTCAGTGCTTGGGTTCACTTCCTCTCTGTTCACTTAGGAAATGCCAATATTTGCCAACTATTTTACATTTACAAAGTGAACCTACCTTTGAGTCTGTTGTAGGGTTGGATATTGGTCCCTGATTCCAGGGTGGTGCTTTGTTATCATTAACTTCAGTTAATAACTTTATTGATTAATAATCATATTGAGATCTATAAATATTTTTTGTTTGCCAAATAACCAAACCTGCCCTACCAGATGTCCAACAAATGATTGCTGTAATTCAGAGATATTTTTGTGTAGAGGTGCTGTTTCTGTGTTTTTGCTTATCAGATAATAGTTGAATTTCATTTAAGTAGCTTCAGACTTTTTAGATTTTTAGAGAGTACTCTTTTGGTTATATTTATTTCTTTGGTTCGACCAGCATCTGCTCGCCTTTTGTTTCTATTGTAGTTTACCTGATTACCTAATTTTGTTGTATTATAATCCATCAAAATCCAGGAAATAAATAACTTTGTTTTTATCAAATACAGCTGGTTTTATGTTACTTCCTGTCCCTACACGAGAACAGATGTTCAGAATGATGCTGTCATGCATACAAATAATTATTTTGCCAATCTTAGCTTAGGGAGACTGTGTGCGAATTCAGGAGTTGGTGAATAAGTTTGAGTAAAAATCTTCCAATGACTTAAAATGTGAGTATGAAGACTATATGAAGCAATCATTGATAAAACACCTAAATGAGTCAATGTATTAATGCATATGACATAAAAAGAGCTAGTTATTAAAATAGTTATTAAATAAGACACACACACACACACACACACACACACACACACAAGGGTATATAAAGTCATTTACGGTATATATAACATGTTCTTTTCACGGTAGTATTGGAAATAGACACAAAAGAGGAAAACTATTGGTACCTTAACTTTATTATTTAACCATATATATTTTTGATTGTTGTATAATAACAAAACAATTGCAAAGGTGATAGAATGACACAATTTAATTATACAATATAACATCATTTTTATATTGTACAGTATGTGTCATTAATTAAAAAAAACATCAAACAAAATCACAATATGAAATGTGATTTATGTGATTTATTAGATTTTTGTGATTTATGTGATTTATGAGATTTTTGTGATTTATGTGATTTATGTGTTTTATTACTGGTTGTTATCAGCTCACTCAGGTTACTTGACCCCTGAAGATGAAAAAGAGGAAAAAGAAACATGGTTATTAATTCCATAAAGTTCATTTTGTTGAGACATCACATGGTGAGACCTCATTTTAATGCATACTCACAGATAATTGGTCCAATGGTGAGGGGCTTCAGAGGCTCAGAGGTGGAAACAGAGCGGGACCTCCTACTTGTGCAAGGCTAAGTGGTGGGAGAGAGCAGGAAAAAAATGAGAGACACCATCAAAATCCAGTGTTTAAGTAGCACTGATCATGCATTTACAATACTATAGATGAAGTGAAAGGTGTGACTTACTGGAACACAAGAAGAGCTCCTTTGGTTACACAAGCTGAGGCTGCAATGAAGGAAAGTGTCTTGGTATTCATCCTGGAGCAGGAAGAGCAGGGCAGTGAAGCGAGCATGGAGGGACGAGCCGCTCTCAGTCACTGACACCTGTCTGCGGTCAGTGGGACACCTGGCAGAGAGGATGAGAGGGTCATCGGGCCATTGCACATCAATATACAATAAACATTTCCCCATTTCCATTATACTCCACAAACCATCTGCTAAGACAAGTGAGACACTTACTTGTTCTGGATGAGATAGTATCGCATGGGATCATCAGGGTTTGATGAGTAAGTGGAGTAGCAGTCCTCCAGAACGACTACAAAGGGTGAATCCACCTCCTCCACAGTGATGCCCACGTACAATGGTGAACCCACTGGCAGGATGATCTGGCCTGGTGGATACGTGTCAGTGTAGTTGGAGCTGTGGAACAGAGACATGGAGGCTTCGGCTTTGGAGCCCGAGCCTGAAATGCCATCTGCCAGCCTGTGAAGAAAATATGCTTTTGTTAAGATAGGTAAGTATTTTTTATTTCTCATATTCTTTTAGTATTCCAGAAAGTACTGGACATTTCTGGGTGCATTAAGATGTTTTCTTGGTTAAGAAAAAATGTTTTAAAACAGTATGTCCATTCATATACAAACAATAGGCAGCAACATAAAAATGTTTGTTTTTTTACTAGATAGCTGTAGAGTATAACCATCAGTCAGGCTTCTTAGATACATCCTGAGGCTGAGGTGCCCGAAGTTTCTGGTCCCCAAACCATAGGGGACACCATGCTGCTGCCACTAACTAATACAACAAATCTGCCATAAATTCTACTTTTACGAAGCTTGTAATGTTTCAGTTTTTGTTTTTAGAGAGGTATTGCTCTAACTATTGTGTTTACTATTGAGGTTATAGTTTGCAGTAGTGTTAAACTGGACTGCATTATATTGAAAGGTGTTTCTAATATCTTGGTCATCTCATTTACATACACAAGAGGGCCATAATATTTCAATTTAATGCACTCAATGCACAACAGCAGCACCCACTAAGACCTCAATAATAAACACAAATAGTTTGATTAATACCTCTCTGACATTGTCCACAAACACTCAAAAATTATAAGTTTGCAAAAGTAGAAGTTATGGCAGAGTTGTTGTACTGGATCACATTGGATTGTACAAGTGTACCTAATGAAGTGGTTAGTCAGTGTATATGAATAGGTGGATTATCATCACTGGCATCTAGAGGGCATAAGCATAACTGCATTTTTATCTATCCTTATCTATCTTTTATCTGTAAATTAACATGCAAAATATTATTTTAACTATTATGTCATTGATATTATAGTTATTTATCTTTTTGTACAGAAAGATTACTATATTATTTATACAGTATTTCTTTAATTACATACAAATTTAACTAAAATGACAATAACTGTCTCTAATTAAATATGTTGTTCATAAATAGATGTTGATGTCCATACTAAAGATTTAACATTTTTCTTTGTAATTCTAAAGTAAATCTTTTACATGAAAGTGTACCTTTACAGTCCAAACTTTTATATTTATGTATACTTTTACATTCTAACTCTAATTCTGTATTACCTATACACATCAGTATTTTACAACTGGTGACATTCAATCAAAGGCTACTTACGACAGGAATGGACTCATAGCCACGTTCAGGCTTGCGTCTGTGTCCAGAGGATACGCACAGGAGAAGGGAAGACTAGCAGGAAGGCTGAAGGACACGTTGTTTCCGGGGTAGATAAATAAACTGTTGGAGTAGATAGCATGTGTGCTATTGGTCTGAAAGACAGAGGATAGTGTAATTATCAGTCACTTTAATGATTATGTCAGCTTGAGTGGTTCAAGAAACTGTCCTTCAGGGTTAAGACAGTGTAAGATCATGAATATTAAGTCTCTGGCCTCCGTCCCGTCCTATTTTGAGGACCAATAACCCCATCTTAATTATAATAATAATAAATAGATAAACATAGATGCCAAGCAAAATGGCCACCTGGCATGCTTCAAAAAGGGCATCAACTGATACCTCAACCACACCTACAACAATAGAGAGAGGAACAAAAACAAAGACCTGGAAGACTGATACAGTTTGATATCACCAGAACACACCAACATAAAGGAGCCAACATTGAAGGAGATTCAGAAAGTTGTCAGGGCTGCTAGAACATGATCATGAATAAGTGTCCAGGTGACCTAACCGTAACCCTGTCTGTGACCTGAATGGAAACTTAAATAGGACAACAGATCAGATAGTGATACATTGGAGCATTGTTGTCCTAAGTGAGCTGAAAGCAGGTGAAGATTCAATGTGTAAAAAAAAGCCACAAAACAAGAAGTGAAGTCTTTACCCTCAGTGTGTTTCCACAGACACCTTCTCTGGCCTCCACTTCGTACCACACTACATCACCACGCACTCTGAACTGCGAGCAGTTTCTGGCTGCCAGGTTGCCAGAAAATGGGTCAAAACCAGAGGAAGCCACACCAGCCAAATCCAGCCCTATTTGGAGTTTATCACGGCCACAAATGAGCTGAGGAGGCTGAGGTGGAGGGTGCTGGACTAAAGAAAAAGAGATAAGGTCACAAAATATAAGTGAGAGAAGGGAGATAAGATGGTAAATACTATATACAAAATGAGAACCTCCATAAAACCTTACAGTATGTAATTTTAATATATCATGTTACAACTTTTCAAAATAGAAAAAGGAAACCTACTTTCACAAACAACACTGGCATCTTCAATGTGCTGACAGCTGCTGACCCCAACACCTGGATGTCTGCAGGCTGTTATTGATGATTCACTACCATGACAATTGACATCGTCCAACCAGATGGGTCCACTGCCGGCTCCATAAGCTGCATTCAGCGGTGCTGAACGAGCAATGCCACAGTCCAGCTGTCTACACACCACCTGAGCATCATTTAGGTCCCAGTTATCATCACACACTGTCCCCCACTGTCCATTATGGTAGACCTCCACTCTGCCAGAGCAGGAACTGTTTCCATTGGCCAGACGGATCTGCCCCTCAACTTCTGTGCTATTGCCTGCTGTTGTTGTGATGGTGATATTGACCTGATTGGTAGTAGAGGGCTGTGGTGGTGTTGTACCAGGTGTGGTTGATGGAACTGGAAGGTTTCTTGTGTTAACATCTGTTTACAATGAAAAACATTGAGATAGTGGTGTTAAACCAATTAGACTTTCATTTTAAGAAATTGTCTCTTGTAGAGCAAGAGAACAATGGTTAATTTACTAATCTAAAACACTTAAATGCATGGGTTAGATGAGAACATTTTATTTTTTTTCACAGTGAAAAGATGTTTCAAATGGAACAATACCTGCATAGTATGCAAGATTGCATTCAGATGGCTTGGCATGTTTGTAGACATATAAGTTTCAATAACAGAGCTTGACATGGATGATGTGTGACTAATTTGGCAGCAGCTGTGTGACCAAGAATTGCAGACAGTGCGTTCTACAATTTCACCAAATTGTGTTGGATGAGGTTCTGTTATCCACATAGAAGCCTGGGTTCCATGCCTGTTTTCAGCCACACACCATTCTGGAATATGAGCACTGTTTTGCCCCAGAAACAGGCGATACCAACCTTGCCAGTTAATTTTTTTGTCACAGTGTAGGATTACCTGTAATGTATTATTAACTGAACGCCAGTCATCATTGAGTACAGTGTAGTCCTCACAGGGGTCAGCACAAAGACTCCATTATTACCGATGCAATCCATGCCGAAAGGACAAACAACGTGTCCACAATTGAACTGGACAGATTGGGAATAGAGGCCTGATCTGGTTGGGGGGGGGGGGGTTTTTTTTGGAAGGGGGGGGGGGGGGGGGGGGGGGGGGGGGGGGGGGGGACTCGTTTATTTCGACACAGCCCCTTTCTGGTGAACAGTGATAACCTTGGCTACAGGCAAGAAGAGTCACTGCAGACTTTTGCATGGCTGATAGCATTCCGGCACCGTGCCGGATCTCCGGCGTGCCGCCGTCGACTGCGAAAAGAAGTTAAGAGTGCGCGCCCTTCGGTTCGGCCAGATTTATCTAGACATTCCCCTGAATCCAATAGAAGTGCAGCTTTCATTCTAGGCCTACTTACCAATCAGAAGTAGGGCGGGGCAGGACTTAGGCTAGGTGATAACACTCAGGCGCTTCACGTGTCGTTGACAAGTCGAAAGTGAGCATCATTAGCCTGCAGTAACAAGCATTGTAGCCTAACCCACAGGATGGACCGCAGGTTCATGAAGCCTGGGGATGACACTAAAGATGTCGAGAAGGGTATCAAAAATAAATGGCACTGGGCGTGGATGGAGGAGGTTGGAAGTGATGGCAAGCCCTTTAAGAGCTGGTGCCAAAAGCTTCGGGAGGCAGGTGCGTGCTTCTGCACAATGTGTGCAAGACGTGTCATGTATGGATCTAGTGGCAAAAAAGTGCTGTCTCGGCACGAGTTAGACCTTCGTCATAAAGCATGCATCACCTTTGCCGGGGGCTACAGCCACGACCGACATTCCGCTATCAATGATGGATCGTGTGTTGGATTTAAAAAGTCGCGTCTGTTCGTTTATGGCTGAACACGACCTATCCTTTACCATGGCTCAATCGATAGTCTAGCAAAAAAATTAGCGGAGGACAAAATTGCCCTGAGCCACCTATCCCTCTCGAGACAACATGCCAGTTACCTCACAACTCATGGTATCTCATCTGATTTTAAAAGAAGTCTATTACCGGGTAATATGGCAGATAGCCTAAGTGACAATATAGTTAGATAGTATTAGCCTTTCAAATAATGTGTATATGTATAATAATGTATATATGTTATGTAACACCCGCCCCACAAACACTTACATGCTTTTTTAAGCATACAAAAAACAAATGAGGATGTTTGCTACAAATAAAGACAGGTACTCTTAATTTCCAAAATATAATATAATATGAGGCTGAACTTGCAGTTTGGGGGCTCCCTGGTGGCTGCGGGTCCGCATATAGCAAGAAACAGCTCTGAGCATATGCCCCCAGCTTGTGGTTACCAGGAAGCCATGCGCCTGTTGGAAGACCGTGTAGTGTCAAATTTTGTGAGTGCTTTTGCACTCACAAAATTTGACACTGTGTGTTTCTACATTTTTCTGACTGCTAGACTAGTTTTAGGTTATATTCTCTGATTCCATTATGTTTTGCATCTTTTGCTTTGAGTGACAAATATATAACAAGCATTACTATGCAGTCATTGCAATATTTATTGGTAACTGGAAACATTTTAATCATTGTTAGATAAGAAGTAGAACCCCTTTTCTAAAAAAGGTGAAGTTGATTGAATAGAAGTATGATTAAAACAATATAGTCGTTTGAAAGTTGATATGCACATGTAACCACACAGAGTGTTGTATGCTAAACAAAATGCTTTGGTTTGACTTATGTAAGCACAAGAATTAATGAAGTAATGAGCACTTGACCTTTTGACCTGATTTAGTGTGTGAACACATGTTTAATGAAGTAATGAGCACTTAACTTTTAATGTGATTCAGTTTGAAATATATGTGTGACTTATAACAGTGTGAAATATATTAAACTTTTTAAAAATATAGTTAGAAAGATCTGTGACATAATGGTGTAAGAAAAGGGTTAAAGGGATTTAAAAAAATAGAGTAACAACAAGATTCGAGTCTAATGGTGTAAAAATACACTGCAAAAAAGTTGTAAAAAATAGCACAGAGCACAGCACCAAACATAATGGTGTAATTTGGCAGAGGAGAGCGCAAAAAGAAAATATGTTGACGTTTGCAGACCATGGCCAGCAGGTGTGGGGAGAGACACCAGTATGAGGGAAAGTCCCTAGGATTTGGGGCCTTGGAAGTGCACCTGTGAGGAGAATTACACCATTGTGTCATAGTGATAAGAGGATGTTGATAGGCTGGACACACGAAAAACAGGCATGACATGAAATTTGCATAAGAGTATATAAGAGAGACCCCGGAGTCAGCGAGTTCAGTCATTTCCACCATGACTCAGGCTTTGTGTTGTCTGTCGAGATAATAAAAGCTCTATCTGCTGCCAATCTTGATGAATCCTGTGTGTTATTGCCTACAGAAGTAGAGTAACACTATTTGGCTTAATATGGACCTGAAAATTAGACGAGTTGAAGACTGTGAGACAACATTCTTGGCGAGCCAGCCAGGAGACTGAGTAAAATCGGACGGTGGTGACCTTGGACGTGTCCAGGACGGTGACATCCAGGGACGCATTTTGACACTCACAGGCCACAAAATTGATAAGGTAAGCAGAAGCCATTTTTTCTAAAATTCTGCAAATTCGAGTGAGATGTCCGAGTGCGTGTCTGGATGATCCGCCCAGGACCCCGCCGAACTCATGTCCCAAAAGAACTTACATAAAATCAAAAATTGCCAAAATTAACCAAAAATAACCATATGTGTGTTATCTGTGGATAAATCAGGATTGGGAGTGGAATTATTGTCTTATCTGTTTGTTTTGTCGCTTCTATGTCTGTCTGTATGCTGTATTGTCCAGTCTAACGGTTTGACCATGGTGCGAGAGAATGCCTGAGTTTGAAGAGATTTTACTGCAAGTGTATTTTGTTGGCTAATTGTCTGTCCAACCTTCGCATTTGGTCTTGTGTGGCTGACCATTCAAGCAGAAACAGCTAAGGGGGGCCAGTGACTGATAAGCCTGTGAGGCAGACAGACCAGGGGCCTCATGTACAAAAACTTGCGTGGATTTCCTACTGAAACTTGGCGTACGCCAAAACCCAGAAACTGTTGTACGCACAAATAAATTCAGATGTATCAAAGTGTGCGTGCGCATGGATCCAAGCACGTTTCTTTTGTACATCCCAAATCAACGTGGAATTGAGCGCACATGCAGAGGTGCCAAACTCCTCCCTGTCCACGCCCCCATTTAAATATGCAAATCAATTTAAATAGGCCCTGGACCTGAGATTCACCTCTTTGTCTGATCAAATAACGCCATGAAGAGAGGAAAGAAGAGGAATTTCACCGAATCTGAGCTAGAGATTCTTGTAAATGAAGTGGAGACGCGGAGAGAGATCTTGTTTGGTACCCTATCAACAGGGATAAACATGACCAAAAAAAAACGTGAGTGGGAGCGTGTGTGTGAGGCTGTGAATTCTGTTGGCTCGGAGCAGCGCACACACACAGAGATAAAAAAAAAGTGGTCAGATCTCAAGGTGGAGGTGAAGCGGAGGGTTTCTGCCCACCGCCGAAGTATGACCGCAACAGGCGGGGGGACAGGAGTGGAGGAACTCTCCCCCTTCGACCAGAGAGTGGCCTCTTTAGTGGGTGACGCAGCTCTCACCGGAGTGGTGGGAGCCCATGAAGGTGACACAGATCATCCCCAAGGTAAATATGCTGAACTCATGTTGTAATTATACTGGCCATACAATTGGCTGCTCACAATACACATCGCTCATGCGTAAAAATGCCAGGATATTAAACACTTTGACTCATGTTTAATTGTTTTTTTTATTTCTCAATAGACGATAAGCCAGGAGAGGGCACAGACTCCGCCACAGGCCCCGGCGTCTCCGCCGGTTCTGCTGGTCCCGGCGTCTCCGCCGGTTCTGCTGGCCCCGGCGTCTCCCCGCCAGCTGCTGACGTCCGCCCGACTGGCCGTGTCCTCACCCGAGCTGTGCTGGAATCACAGGGGGAAATAGTGAGAGCCATCGGTGGCATCAATGATCGTCTGGATCAATTAATCAATGTACTAAGTGATATGAGCAGATCAATAAATGCACTTGTGAACAAGTAAATTCTGTCCTTGCCTCTTTACATGCTTGAAATCACATTCTGCCGGGCCCGTATGGCTTCCCGGGGTGGGTTGAAGTTGACGGGCCCGGCATCCGGTTCCTCCGGTGGAGGGATGTTCTGCTCTGGCAGTGGTATGCCATGGCGGTGTGCCACGTTGTGGAGGACGCCACAGGCCATCACAATGTGGCACACCTTCTCGGGTCGGTACAGCAGCACCCCCCCCGATCTGTCCAGGCAGCGCCACCGTCCCTTCAGCAGGCCGATTGCCCTCTCCACGACTGCTCGAGTGCAGGAATGGAGGTCATTATACCTCCTCTCTTGGTCGGTGTTGGGGTCCGTAAGAGGGGTCATCAGCCACGTTCTTAGGGGGTAGCCACGGTCCCCTGGGGTCAGATGAAGGCAGAATACAATACACACTTAAATGAACCACACAACTAATGAATCCAGAAGTGCGCCGCGGCTGACATTTCCAACTTTACGCACGCTTTTACTGACATGACTACTGAACACAGGGAGACAATCAGGGGCTTGTTAGAAAGCTCTGTAGCTGTAATTTCACAAGCACAAAATAAAGAGAACCAAAAACATATTTGAATGCGCACATGCCCAAATGTGCATTGCGCTGGTTTACATACGGGACAATTAAAATAAACTATTTACTCACCCAGAAGCCAACCATCGCGCACCGTGCCAGCCTCCAGCCTGTTCCCAACCATGCTGTTAGTCAGAATGAATGAGTCATGCGTTGAACCAGGCCACCTTGCCACGATGTTACTTAGCTGCATTTGCGCATCACATATGATTTGAACATTGATGGAATGAAAATGTTTCCTGTTAACATAAACAAATTCATCCTGTGATGGCGCTTTTATAGCAATGTGTGTGCAGTCAATAGCTCCGATTACATTAGGTAAACCGGCTCTCGCTGCAAATTGCGCTTTAATGTTGGCCTGTTCAACAGCATTGTATGGGAATTTGATGTACCTGGATGACATACGGATGATTCCGTCCCACACAGCTGGCATGGCTCGGCTCAGGGTTGACTGGCACACTCCTGACCGATCGGCCAGCTCCCGCTGGAATGCCCCTGTTGCCAGGAACCCCAGCGTGGTCAGCACCTGTGTGGACACAGACAACCCCTGGCTCCTCGCCGTGTTGCGCTCTAGGGCCGGCCGCAGCTCTGCGCACAACTCCAGTAACACTGGCCTTGGTAATCGAAATCGGCTTATGAGCCAATTATCATCGTTTGCAAGTAAATCCTCGCGTTCCCTAAATACTCGCTCACGTCGGATTGCACCATTAGCAAGGTCCTCTAACAACGCTAACGCTGCCATTGTTAATACCATTTTCTTCATCATATTGAGCATGCTTTTATATCCACCCATATAATTGCAAACACCTGGGTGTGTTAATTGTTCATAAGTGTGTCTCTGATGTACACATCACTCTGATGACTACTTGTTTTCACATTATTAACAGTTTCCCAGCATCACCTCTAAGTGTCGCCAAAGGGACAATAGCTGTAGAAACGTGCGTACGCCAGCCATGAAGTTGGCGTGGGCACCGCACATTTCCACGGTCATTTCACGTTTCATACATCTGAACGTGAGCGTGGAAAAGGACGTACGCCACATTTTGTGCGTACGCAACCTTTGTACATGAGGCCCCAGGGCTGGGAGCCAATTAGTGGGATAGATAGTAAGTAGGGAGTGAAGATAAAAGGGTTTCTTTTTCTTTTTCTTTTTTTCCTTTCAGGTCAGACCCAGTGTAAAGTTCATGTTAAATATTAAGCTTTGTTGAAAAGTAGTATATAAAGTAAGTATATAATATGTATATATATATGGTTAACCAAGCGATTGTGGATACCGTTCTGCGTGCCGCACCGTGGGGTCTCAGCACAGGGCGGGGGCAGCCCGGTGGCCACACAGAGGTCTGAACGGGCAATTCGCTGCGGTTCCTTTGCGTGGAGGGCGCGGGGAGTCGGGAGACAGGTCTCGGGTGGATAACTGTCTAATAAAAGTCGACTAAGCGATTGTGGCTACCGCTCTGCGTGTCACGCCGTAGGGTCTCAGCTGAGTGCTGGGACGCTCCGGCGTCATCACAAAGAGGTCTGAACGGGCAATTTGCTGCGGGTCTTCTGCGTGGATACCGCTGTGCGTTGATTTACTGTAGAGTTTCAGCCTACTGTTGGGGCTTTCCAGAGACAAACGCCAGGTCTGAATGGGCGCAGATAGATTCGGGGGGCAGGTCTAATTTGAGTAGATAACTGTCCAAAGCGCAATCGTCTAGGATAGACGAGAGTTACCGGGAGGTGACTAAAGTGCACATTTATTTATGTACGTGTTTTTGTGTTAAGTTGGCCAAGTGTGAATGTTTGATGATCATCTGAGTTTTGGTCTGGTGAGAATAGATGTGTGAGTGTGTGTGAAATAGAGAAAAAGAGTAAAAAAGGTGTGAGTAAGATCTGTGTGTGTGCTCCTTGAGAGTGCAGAGTTTGTGTGTCCGTGTGTGTGTGCTCCTGAGAAGTGCAGAGACGTCTGACTTTGAGGGAGTGTTGGTGTGTGTGTAGCAGCTTCACTGTTCAGCAGGGGCAGAGAAGGAAAAGAGGAGGAGCGCAGATTCAAAAAGGGGGGGCATTTGATATTTGGCCTTTGCGCTCTTACAACTTTTTGTAGTAAGATTATTCGGAGATTAATTGAAGATATAACTCAAAAATAAAAATATTAAAACAGAATAGAATAAAACAAGACGTGTTGTTTAAAGAAATCAGACAAAGACTAAATTTGAAACAGACTGATAAACTGATAAAATAGACTAAAGGCCTCGGTAAAAGAACCTAGTAACTAGTAATAGTTAATAATCTCAGATGCGCAGATAATGTTATAATCTGTTAAATCTAGTGAATGAATACCTTATATATGAATAAAAGATTTTATGAGAAGGATTTGATAAAATAAAGTAGTGATAGGTGTGCAGGTTTGAATAAATAGGTTAAATAAATAACTTAGGAATAAGTGATAAATAGTAAAGAGATAGTTTAGAGGAGATAAGGGAGCATGCACTCTTATAGCCTTTGTGTTATTTCTTAGTGGAGTAATTATGAGAATGGTTTAAGATTGAACTTAAAATAAATAAGAATTTAAGATATAGCAGATAAACAATTTAGCATTATTAAAGTAATAATAAAATAAAAATAAGGTGAAATAATTATATGGAGCTTAATGAAGATAGTAGTGAGGATGAAATAATAACATATGAACATTTAACAACAGAAGGAGATCCAGAGTTTCAGGGTATTAGAACACATTTCTGATTAGAACGAAACTACCGGGACAAAGAAGGAATTGAGCATTGGCAAGACGAACAAGAAATTAATTGTGGCAAATAACGAGATTTGTCAATCTACCACACGTACAGGAGGACTTTCCCCTTGTTCCGTGGACGCAAATTCTACGCCGATTGTGGACCCAAAGGTATCTGGCAATACCACTGGAGCAGTTATGCAATGATCCAGGAAAATCAGTAACTATCCCATTAACACCATTTTTGAACATTCCAGAGGGACTCACATTAGCAGGGAGAAATAGAGGAGCAGTAGACCCAAGAGTGGTGCTGAGTGCCGCTCTTAGAAAAGTTAAGAGGGGAACAGGCAAGTTTCGGCTGTATCACCAAGTCTGTCAAAAACCTAAGATATAACCCACAAAGAGAACAAAAATTTAAAGACGGAGTAACTGTTATAACTAACTAACAGCTAACTAAAATAACTGTAATAAAATAATAGTGCAAATCAGAACCAAAGAAGAAGGAGACCCATAAGCCCCTAGATCTGGTGATGTAAAACAAGGATACATGGGAGCAAAAGTGGCAAAGGGTGGCAGAGAGCCAACACCCATGGAGCAGGTGATCAAGAGACAGCCTGACCATGAGAAACAGATAAGGAGCTGTGTGAAAAATGGCACTGACGAACATCTGGAAAACTACAGTGGCCAGAAGATGGAACCTTCACCGCAGCCTTTTGCAACGAAGTGGAAACCAACATTAAACACTACAAAGCTAAAAGACACCAGTAGCGAGTGAGAGGGAAGGGTTAAGGTGGTTCAGACAGGAGGGACATAGTCACATGTTAGATGTAGAACAGATGCCATTACAACAGGAAAGACCCAATACAACACCCAAGTCCCACAGCACCAGAGCTGTCCATGTGTCCACCTCCTTATACACATAATGCAGTAAAGCAACAGGCAGCCCAGTGTCCAGTCAGAGGTAGTGCAGAGGGAGAGCTGACAGGCAAGATTATGGTAACTTGAAAGACGCATCAACCTGAGGATAGTGAGTCAGAGGACAGCGAGATGCTAGATAGGGAAAGTGTTTCAACCAGAGATGATGACAGGGACAGCGTATGAATTGCAAACACCTCACTACAAGGCAGACAGAGTCAACGACCACACTCCTCCAGTGGACAAAGTACAGGCAGCAGTCCCGCCAGCAAAACAGCATCAGCCTCAAGCAGAAGAAAGTATAATCAAGCAGAGAAGAAAGAGCGGACAGTGGAGAGAGATAAGAGACTTTGTGAAACAAGCTAGCTCAGCTACAGCTAAATGACTGCATACCAATCAAAAGAAAGAAAAGGGCAAAACACAGGCCCCAGTGGTGACAGCAGTCAGTCATGGCTCCACAGTACCCCGCTGCACCTTACTATGCGCAACAAGCTGCTGCCATGACACCTCAGGCTCAAGCAGGGCCTCAGCCAGCGTCACCAAGGCCGAAACAGGCAGCAGCCACATTGCTACCACTACATGTCCATGTCAATCAATCTGACAGAAACCGATTTGGTTATGGAGAACAACGGGAAAGTGGTGGAGGTTCATTCCGCCGGGGAGGGGGCAGAGGACGTCCATTACAACAATATGGGCGTACCCGTCCCATCCCCAATTTGGATGAGATGTCACAGCAGGAGGAGAGGGTGATGGGGATGTCACTAACCAGGACATCGACGCAGAGACTGCCCAACCAACCCATGGACATGCCCAGCCAGAGACTGGCAATAGGGGGGCCTAGAGGATCCCAATGCTGGGGAGCACATGTCACCAGTCGTTTCAATACAGCCTAAAGCTGAGCCCAAAATTGAAGTAAAAATACATCATCGCACCAGTTTATGGTGGACACAGGAGCCACATACTCCTGTATAGGGAGCGGGGGCTCCAGACTCCCCCTATCAGGCTCATCTGTAAAGACTGTGGGCTTCTCTGGGAAAACCCAAATAATTCCCCTGACACAACCTGTGCCTATGTTAATAGCAGGCAAACTAATTTCGGCCCCATTGTTATACTCAGTAGACACGCCAATCAATCTACTGGGAAGAGATATCTTATGCCCATTAAAAGCAAAGATTATGTGCACCCAGGATGGTTTGTGGGTTGATTTCCCCGAAGAAACAGCATGCGGGATGATGCTGGCACAAACCCCAGAAGAACGAAACAAAACAGGAGTATCTGATATAAAGAAAAGAAAAGATATCTGTCCAGCTGTATACTGGCTAAGGTGGGACCATCCAGCAAGATCACATCTGGCAAAACAATGGGAGCCGTACATGGAGTGGGCTATGTCAATGTATAAAAATGCTCAAGAACCTCGATTGCCATGGCACTGCACTCTAATGTACGATAAAACACAGTCCTGCGAAGATTACGAGATATGCTGGGAAGCGGAGTATAACAGACAACCACTGTATGTGGAGAGTGAATCTATATTCATTGGACCACAAGGAGTAGCAGCACAAGTGAGTCTCAGCCACAAACTGGAGCCATGGTTCCAAGTTCAGAACTCTGAACCACACGTGACTTTGTTGATTGCAGACGGCTATCAATCCCATGACTTGGGCCCAATGGTGAAAGCAGCACTGCAACAGAACTGGCATCCAACAGCGAACAGACACATACAAATTTCAGGAGACAGGCAATATTTAAGAATAACGTCGCTAGCACTCAATATGGCAAGGGCAGAAAGAGTATTATTGAGTCCCAGACCACCTACACAGTTACCAGTGACAGAGGAACCTGCAAAACTGTTAGACCAGGTGCCAGAGCAGGTGTGGTCTATGCATAAAACAGATGTAGGGATAGTGAAATCAGCAGAACCAGTGCGCATAAAACTTAGGCCACAAATAGTTTTACCACACAGAAGACAATATCCACTCGAGCAAAACGCTGAGGAAGGTATTAGACCTATAATTGAAGGTCTAGAGGCTGCAGGTGTATTAATTAAAACTAAGAGTCCTTGCAACACTCCCATCTTTCCAATACAGAAGCCACATTCGGACGATTACAGATTGGTACATGACTTAAGAGCGATTAACTCTATAGTTGACGCAGAAAAACCTCTCGTCCCAGACCCACACACATTGCTCTCAAACATCCCACCAGACACTAAGTGGTATACAGTAATTGATTTATGTTCAGCATTTTTCAGTGTGCCAGTGCATCCAGACTCACAGTATCTTTTTGCTTTCACCTATAGGGGACAGCAGTATACGTACACAAGACTGCCTCAAGGATACGTGGAGAGTCCAACGCTGTTTAACAGAGTCTTAGCAGACGATCTACAGCGTCTGGAAGTCCGGAGCACTGTAATACAGTACGTGGACGACCTTTTGATATGCAGTCCCTCCAAAGACCAGTGTGAAAAGGACTCGGTCACAATTCTGACAGCTTTAGCCACAGGTGGTCACAAAGTGAGTAAAAGTAAATTACAATTCTGCCAAACTGAAGTAGAATACTTGGGACGAAAACTAAGCGGTAATAAGAGAGCTATTGCTCCATCTCAAATTAAAGAGGATTTGCGAACTGCTCCAGCTCTGGGAAATCCAGACTACACTAAAATGTTTAATTTATACGTTGCAGAAAAAGGAGGATTCGCGTGTGCAGTATTGATGCAAGATACTCCAACAGGCAAACGGCCATTGACCTACTACAGCACCAAATTGGATAACATCGAATCAGGACTGCCTCCCTGTTACCAGGGATTGGCGGCAGCAGCGTTTGTGTACCAAAAAGCAACAGCGGTAACTATGGGTCACCCAGTGACCATACACACGTCACATCAATTACACGCCATGCTAACCAGTCCTGGATTCGTTCTAACTCAGGCTAGGAAGACAGGATATGAAGTAATTCTCTCAGCGCCAGAAATAACAGTTCAGCGCTGCAACACAATTAATCCAACGACGAGAATGGTAATCCCTACAGAGGGTGAGCCACATGACTGCGTCCGGTCAACAGAAAACTTCCTCAAACCCCGTGAGGACATGTACAATCAATCTATAGCAGCGGATCTCACCTTGTTCGTGCTATAGTGCATTTAAAACAAGATAACACCTTTACAGAAGTTCAGGCGATGAAACTCGCCCAGCCATGTTCTGCACAGTTAGCAGAAATTAAAGCTTTAGCAGCAGCATGTAAATTAGGTGAACACAAGAAAGATAGTAGACGTGATGCACACTGACGTGATCATTGTTCAAGGGGGGTGATTATTAGACGGCTACAAGCAGTATGGTGGTCACCAATTTTGGCAGCCACAGTGGATAGAGTGTTGAGTGAATGCATTGTATGTGCGCAGTACAGTGTCAGAAAGGCCTTTACGGAACATTCCACCCCCAGATGGACCATTTAGACATCTAATAATGGATCACATTGACATGATAGAGCGTGTGAGAGGGTACAGATACAGTCTTGTGGTAGTAGATATAGCTGATGGGTGGAAGCAGTACCAACCAAAGGCCCAGACGCTAGCAAAAGTTTTTGTGTAAAGAAGTATTTTCAAGGTTCGGGTTTCCGGACACGTTCAACATGGACAATGGTAAGGCATTCATAGCAGCTTTAATGAAGATAACAATGAAGATGTTGGGAATCACACAGAAGTTTGCATGTGTGTATCATCCATAGTCACAGGGAGCTGTAGAAAGAGCTAATGGCACTCTGAACGCTAAGCTAGCAAAGATCAGGGCTGACGCTCAGCATAAGCTAAACTGGGTAGATGCTTTACCGCTTGCTTTAACGACCATGCGGACACAAGCTAACAGAATAACACATCTAACACCGCATGAAATGTTGACAGGGAGACCGATGCCGGTCCCCCACCGTAGAGGCCCATATGAGGGGCCACCATTGGAACAATTTGAAAAGGAGTTAACCAATTATTTGAAACATCTGTCTCAAATCCATAAGATTGTGTTTCAACAGGTCAAAGGTGCAACTGAGAACAGAGAAGATCCTGCTCCACAGCAATTGCAGCAGGTTGAACTGGGCGATTGGGTGTACGTGAAGGTGTTCAAACGAAGGTGGGATCAACCCAGGAGAAGGCCCCTCAGGAGCCGCAGCCGCTCCCCCAGAAACTATTACACCAGGGCCAACAACAACCCCCTCAGTAGCCTACAAACATAGGGAAATACAATTTGGCCTAACAACCCATTTTGTCATATGGACCCATTTCAATCCAAAATTCTAAAACATATCTGCATCTAAAGCATAGTAGCTACTCATTGCACTCAGAAGGTTGCTATGTACTGCACAAATTTGGAAACACATTCTTATAACCTACCCAGGGGAATGATCGAGCACACCAGAAATGCATCCATAACATACGTTTATGACTTAGTAAATACACAAATTGGAGTATGCATTCCAGTATATACCAAAGCTTAAGTGCAAGTGATCACAGTGTGTTGGGGAACCAATATTTTGTTCAGTACACATGCAGCACTACACAAGAGGGGTAAGACAGCGGTCAGAGAGAGGTCAGATAGGTATAGAATTCAGCACAAACTGCATAGAGGAGGGGGCAGAACAGGGCTGTGTAGGGACTATGGCCTGGGAAAAGATTTGTGGGTGGGGCTTTAAGGGGAACTCACGTTGTGCCTTATCTCATCAGACTACGATAGCAGATAACCCTGAAAAGTGGAGTCTGGCAGATGTGGTCAACCCCGCTCTGAACCATGTACGGTTGACCAGCTGGGGCAGGCTTCTGACATCACCAGCTGGTCGAGGCTGCAACCATCAGGCCCCTGTCGACTCCACCCCTCGAGCCACAAGCAGAGGAACCAGCCAAGCAACCCTGGATGAAAGCAGAGCCGATGCCAACGCCAGCAGGAGCCGATGATGAGGTTCCAGGTCCACTCGGGCTTTGTGTTGTCTGTCGAGATAATAAAAGCTCTATCTGCTGCCAATCCTGATGAATCCTGTGTGTTATTGCCTACAGAAGTAGAGTAACACTATTTGGCTTAATATGGACCTGAAAATTAGACGAGTTGAAGACTGTGAGACAACAACCGCTATAGCAATGCAACAAAAATTGCCACTGTGGAAAGTAACAAATAAAGTCAGAAGATGCCCTAGCACTCAACAACTTTTCGCTCTTCTTGCTGAGTTGCCGCAATGCCATGGAGGATGTGGACTATATGGATGAATTGGATAACCCGACGAATATGAGAGCTATCATCTCAAAGTTGCCTTACAAAGTCAGAGAAAGATGGAGGGCAGTGGCATTTGAGATCCAGGAAAAGAGCCAGAGGAGAGCCAGTTTCACAGATCTAGCCGCTTTTTCGGTGTCCGATTTCCGCCCGCTCGAGGTGCTCTGTGTTAATAAATTGACGCGGGCTGCTCGCGGCGTCCGCCAAAAATAGAACAGCGTATTTCACACATTTTTTTCAAACAAAGATCCCTTTGTGTTGTGTCTCTCCTTGGTCTGTTAAGATAACTGAAACTTTTGTGAGTCTTGAGGCATTGCCAGCCTTTAAATCTCATTCGTAAATGCTTTATAAGGCATAGATAGTGCCCACTTTAGATGAGCTCACACAAAATACTTAATTAACAAGTAGCAAGTGCTTTGTAACTGCCTGAATTCATGAATTCCTGCATTAATAACTGTTTATAGGTCATCCATTGGAAATGGAATTTGTGAGTTTTTATAAAACATCTACTAACACACTCACTAACCATTAGTACAGAAGAGTAAAACATTTATAACTGTGATTATAAACCATATACTAATGAGTATTTACATCAGAAACATGCTTTATAAATGATGAATTCAGTATTTACGGGAAAGGTCCCCGCGACTGGGTGAGTCGATCAGCCCGTCTAAGGACAAACTTATTTTTCTTTATTAGATTCATGAATCTACTTATACATTTGCTGTTGTCAGAATGAATATTTTTTACATTTTTATGTGTGATTAAGCATACTGATGTGATTGTAACAATTATTAACACAAATTATTGGCCGCCGGGGCAGCGGGGCCGTGTGGAGAATTTTACTGTCTAGAAAGTAACAGTATGAAACAATAAGAATGTTAGAGAGCTGCCAGACATCCCACAACATCCATGATTATTTGAATCAACTATCTAACACTGATTATTTTTTATCCTTGTAATTACATTTTGTACCTTTTTAAAAGTAATACAAACAGCGGGGAAATGTTATAAAAGATGGGTCCACTGCCGGCTCCATAAGCTGCATTCAGCAGTGCTGAATGAGCAATGCCACAGTCCAGCTGTCTACACACCATCTGAGCATCATTTAGGTCCCAGTTATCATCACACACTGTCCCCCACTGTCCATCATGGTAGACCTCCACTCTGCCAGAGCAGCAGTTGTCAGAGTTGACCAACCTCACTGGTGAATCAGCTAAAACATGCAACACAATTTTGTTGATATGAGATAAAACATGGAATTCAAACGACTTCATTAAGATGCTGATGACTTTAACAAACTCCATACAACATTAACACAGACAGATTTCATTGTCTTTAGCTGTACAAATTTGTATTTACCTTCACAGACAACACCAGCATCCTCGTGGTGACCACAGTTGTGAGATCCAAACCCTTCGTGGCTGCACTCTGTGAGCTTTGATTCGCTTCCTGCGCACATGACATCATCCAACCAGATGGGCCCTGTGCCTTGTCCAAAATGAGCACTCAGTTGTGCTGACAGAACCCTGCCACATCCCAGCTGTCTACACACCACCTGAGCATCATTTAGGTCCCAGTTATCGTCACACACTGTCCCCCACTGTCCATCATGGTAGACCTCCACTCTGCCAGAGCAGCGGTTGTCAGAGTTGACCAACCTCACTGGTGAATCAGCTAAAACATGCAACACAATTTTGTTGATATGAGATAAAACATGGAATTCAAACGACTTCATTAGGTTGATGATGACTTTAACAAACTACATACAACATTAACACAGACAGATTTCATTGTCTTTAGCTGTACAAATTTGTATTTACCTTCACAGACAACACCAGCATCCTCGTGGTGACCACAGTTGTGAGATCCAAACCCTTCGTGGCTGCACTCTGTGAGCTTTGATTCGCTTCCTGCGCACATGACATCATCCAACCAGATGGGCCCTGTGCCTTGTCCAAAATGAGCACTCAGTTGTGCTGACAGAACCCTGCCACATCCCAGCTGTCTACACACCACCTGAGCATCTAACAGGCTCCAGGAATCATCACATACCGTCCCCCACTGTCCATCATGGTAGACCTCCACTCTGCCAGAGCAGCGGTTGTCAGAGTTGACCAACCTCACTGGTGAATCAGCTAAAACATGCAAGACAATTTTGTTGATATGAGATAAAACATGGAATTCAAACGACTTCATTAGGTTGATGATGACTTTAACAAACTACATACAACATTAACACAGACAGATTTCATTGTCTTTAGCTGTACAAATTTGTATTTACCTTCACAGATAACACCAGCATCCTCGTGGTGATCACAGTCGTGAGATCCAAACCCTTGGTGGATGCACTCTGCAAGCTTTGATTCGCTACCTGTGCACATGACATCATCCAACCAGATGGGCCCTGTGCCTTGTCCAAAATGAGCATTCAGTTGTGCTGACAGAACCCTGCCACATCCCAGCTGTCTACACACCACCTGAGCATCATTTAGGTCCCAGTAATCATCACATACCGTCCCCCACTGTCCATTGTGGAAGATCTCTACTCTACCAGAGCAGGGACTATTTCTTGCATTAGCCAGACGGATCTGCTGTGGTGGTGTTGTACCAGGTGTGGTTGATGGAACTGGAGTGTTTGTTGGGTTCACATCTGTTACTGAAAAACAGTGAGATAATGGTGTTAAACCCCATGAGACTTTCATTTTCAGAAATTGTCTCTTGTAGAACAAGAGAACAATGGTTAATTTACTAATCTAAAACACTTAAATGCATGGGTTAGATAAGAACTTTTTTTTTTGTCACAGTGTAAAGATGTTTGAAATGGAACAATACCTGCACAGTATGCAAGATTGCATTCAGATGGCTTGGCAAGTTTGTAGACATAGAAGTTTCTATAACAGAGCTTGACATGGATGATGTGTGAGCTAAATTGGCAGCAGCTGTCTGACCAAGAATTGCAGACAATGCGTTCTACAATTTCACCGAACTGTGTTGGATGAGGTTCTGTTATCCACATAGAAGCCTGGGTTCCATGCCTGTTTTCAGCCACACACCATTCTGGAATATGAGCACTGTTTTGCCCCAGAAACAGGCGATACCAACCTTGCCAGTTATTTTTTTTGTCACAGTGTAGGATTACCTGCAATGTATTATTAACTGAACGCCAGTCATCATTGAGTACAGTGTAGTCCTCACAGGGGTCAGCACAAAGACTCCCATTATTACCAATGCAATCCATGCCGAATGGACAAACAACGTGTCCACAATTGAACTGGACAGATTGGGAATAGAGGCCTGATCTGGCACCAGGCATTTGAAGGAGCCTGGAGTGTTTTGGCAAACCGGAGGTGGTGTGCAGGGTGCTCTGTGTTAATAAATTTATGCGGGCTGCTCGCGGCGTCCGCCAAAAATAGAACAGCGTATTTCACACATTTTTTTCAAACAAAGATCCCTTTGTGTTGTGTCTCTCCTTGGTCTGTTAAGATAACTGAAACTTTTGTGAGTCTTGAGGCATTGCCAGCCTTTAAATCTCATTCGTAAATGCTTTATAAGGCATAGATAGTGCCCACTTTAGATGAGCTCACACAAAATACTTAATTAACAAGTAGCAAGTGCTTTGTAACTTCCTGAATTCATGAATTCCTGCATTAATAACTGTTTATAGGTCATCCATTGGAAATGGAATTTGTGAGTTTTTATAAAACATCTACTAACACACTCACTAACCATTAGTACAGAAGAGTAAAACATTTATAACTGTGATTATAAACCATATACTAATGAGTATTTACATCAGAAACATGCTTTATAAATGATGAATTCAGTATTTACGGGAAAGGTCCCCGTGACTGGGTGAGTCGATCAGCCCGTCTAAGGACAAACTTATTTTTCTTTATTAGATTCATAAATGTACTTATACATTTGCTGTTGTCAGAATGAATATTTTTTACATTTTTATGTGTGATTAAGCATACTGATGTGATTGTAACAATTATTAACACAAATTATTGGCCGCCGGGGCAGCGGGGCCGTGTGGAGAAATTTACTGTCTGGAAAGTAACAGTATGAAACAATAAGAATGTTAGAGAGCTGCCAGACATCCCACAACATCCATGATTATTTGAATCAACTATCTAACACTGATTAATTTTTATCCTTGTAATTACATTCTGTACCTTTTTAAAAGTAGTACAAACAGGGGGGAAATGTTATAAAAGATGGGCCCACTGCTGGCTCCATAAGCTGCATTCAGCAGTGCTGAATGAGCAATGCCACAGTCCAGCTGTCTACACACCATCTGAGCATCATTTAGGTCCCAGTTATGATCACACACTGTCCCCCACTGTCCATTATGGTAGACCTCCACTCTGCCAGAGCAGCGGTTGTCAGAGTTGACCAACCTCACTGGTGGAATTCAAACGACTTCATTAAGATGATGATGACTTTAACAAACTACATACAACATTAACACAGAGAGATTTCATTGTCTTTAGCTGTACAAATTTGTATTTGCCTTCACAGACAACACCAGCATCCTCTTGGTGATCACAGTTGTGAGATCCAAACCCTTGGTGGCTGCACTCTGTGAGCTTTGATTCGCTTCCTGCGCACATGACACCATCCAACCAGATGGGCCCTGTGCCTTGTCCAAAATGAGCACTCAGTTGTGCTGACAGAACCCTGCCACATCCCAGCTGTCTACACACCACCTGAGCATCATTTAGGTCCCAGTTATCGTCACACACTGTCCCCCACTGTCCATCATGGTAGACCTCCACTCTGCCAGAGCAGCGGTTGTCAGAGTTGACCAACCTCAATGGTGAACCAGCTGAAACATGGAACACAATTTTGTTGATATGAGATAAAACATGGAATTCAAACGACTTCATTAAGATGATGATGACTTTAACAAACTACATACAACATTAACACAGACAGATTTCATTGTCTTTAGCTGTACAAATTTGTATTTACCTTCACAGACAACACCAGCATCCTCGTGGTGACCACAGTCGTGAGATCCAAACCCTTCGTGGCTGCACTCTGTGAGCTTTGATTCGCTTCCTGCGCACATGACATCATCCAACCAGATGGGCCCTGTGCCTTGTCCAAAATGAGCATTCAGTTGTGCTGACAGAACCCTGCCACATCCCAGCTGTCTACACACCACCTGAGCATCTAACAGGCTCCAGGAATCATCACATACCGTCCCCCACTGTCCATCATGGTAGACCTCCACTCTGCCAGAGCAGCGGTTGTCAGAGTTGACCAACCTCACTGGTGAATCAGCTAAAACATGCAAGACAATTTTGTTGATATGAGATAAAACATGGAATTCAAACGACTTCATTAGGTTGATGATGACTTTAACAAACTACATACAACATTAACACAGAGAGATTTCATTGTCTTTAGCTGTACAAATTTGTATTTACCTTCACAGACAACACCAGCATCCTCTTGGTGATCACAGTCGTGACATCCAAACCCTTGGTGGCTGCACTTTGCGAGCTTTGATTCCCTTCCTTTTAAATAAATAAAACACCACACAACCAAACTTTAAATGTAAAGACTCTTTAGTTCTACTTTATTTACACTCAAAATAGATAAAAGAAAATTAAATAAATCACTCGAGTATAGTGAGAGTGTTAATATTTAACAGAAATAGTACCCGGTTTCAGTATTATTCAGTCTCTTATAATATCATATAAAACTAGAAAACTGCATTTCCTGCGGAAAGTGCGGTGTGGGTGCCCTCTGCCGAATTGCCCGATGCATCTGTGGAAGTCTGTATGAAAAGATGGAATTATATATTTCAGATATTTGGAAGGATTGTATGAATTTGTACAATAATGTAATAAAGTGTGAGATTACCTTATAAAAAAAGTTGAGTGATCTTTCTGTATTTGCAATATTTATGCCGTTCATTCTGTTAATACTGCTAAATTTGCCATATTTAGACATTATTTATAGTTTTAACATGTATGTGTCGCCCTCTGCTGGGTGTTGAGGTGTAGTGGGTCTAGAAAATGGCGCCATTGGCCCAGCAGATGGCGCCATTGCATAATGCATTCTTATGCAATGGTGCCATCTGCTGGGCCCTAATTAGAACAGCGCATGATTGCCACCATTGGGCCAGCAGATGGAGCCATCAGAAAATTATAGTACAAAATGTTTAATAACTTTTACAGTATGAATAGTAGAGATCTGTAAAGTAATAGCCGGAATGTCCTGAATGCGCTGCATGTGGTGATATAATTTTTATGTTTGTAGGACAGGATTTGTGGCGCCATCTGCTGGGTGTTACAGTGTAGTGGGTCTGTTCCAATTATTGTAGAAAATGTTTTTTAATTTGTGCAGTGCACATATACTGGGCAGTACAGTACATATATTTACTGAATGGACGCACAGGCGCAGTATACTGGGCAGTACACATATTTACTGAGTGCACGCACAGTCGCAGAATCTGGGCAGTACACATATTTACTGAGTGTAAGCGCAGTATATTGGGCAATACACATAGTTACAGAGTGTATGCACAGGCGTACTCAGTATACTCCTCGTGCACTCAGTAAATATGTGTACTGGCCAGTATAATGCGCCTGTGCGTGTACTCAGTAAATATGTGTACTGCCCCTGTGCGTGTACTCAGTAAATATGTGTACTGCTCAGTATACTGCACATGTACTCAGTAAATATGTGTACTGCTCAGTATACTGCACATGTACTCAGTAACTATGTGTACTGCTCAGTATACTGCACATGTACTCAGTAAATATGTGTACTGCTCAGTATACTGCACATGTACTCAGTAAATATGTGTACTGCCCAGTATACTGCGCCTGTGCGGACACTCAGTATGTGTACTGCCAAGTATACTGTGTATGCACTCAGTGTGCATGTCTGAACAGAATAAAAACACATGGATGTAACTAAACAAACACACTAACAAAGTTAACAGTGCCGTGTTAAGCTGTGTAAAGCTAAGTGCTGAGTACATTACCGGTCCATAGAGAAAAGAGTTGCGTTGATTTGCCGTTTGTGTCCGGCGGTCCTGTGAGCCCGGCAGAAAAAGTTGTGATCCGGTGAAGTGTCCTAGCTCTGCAGTGTTGTTTGTTTACTCTGTCGTTAGCAGCATGCTAACCGTGCAGCTCGCTCTTTGTGTTGTCTTGTCGTCGCTCGTTAACCAGCTGACAGTCTCTCTCGGTTAGCGGCTGCTAACGGGCCGGTCGCTCGCTCCGTGTGTTGTGTTTAAGTTACCGGCGCGGCTCGTTGTCGCTCGTTAATCAGCTGACAGACTCCGCTGCAGCGCTGGTTTGTTTACACACTCGTTAGCGGTGCTAAGCGGAGAGGCCTGTGGACAGACAGGCGTGTCTGTGTGTCTGAGTGACAGAGGGAGAGACGCGGACCGAGAGAAAACAGCTGCAAACGGCAGAACGGACCCGACAGATAAAGACGTTTACCGGGCCAAACCGCTGTAAATATCGCTGAAACGACCGGACCGGATGTAGTACGAGGCTTTCATGATGGTGTAGCTGCTTTTTGGGGGGGGGTTTTCGGCACGGAAAGGGCTGCTTACGTCTTGCAAAGAAACGGGTCTGTCTGACTGCCTGGAGAAAAATCGCTCCTTTTTTAAAATGGGTCTTAACGGCAGTGCTGCACGGACTGGCTGGTGATCTGACGTTACGACGCCGAAACGGTAATGCTGACAGCTTCATGAGTGGTATCAGTGCGTAGGTAAGACGTTTTCCTCCGTTTTGAGTGGTAAATTATGTCTGTAGCGCGAAATGTGCGGACAGGAAAGGCTTGTATGTTTTATTTTTTGACGGACTTGTTAGCTCTTCCTTCGCTCTAGGTCTGACGTCACCCGCTCTAGTAGGCGCAATACACACCCATTGTAAACGCAGAGTTGGAGTAAAAACAACTCAACTGCTCAACTTTAGTGTTTAATTGTTTAAAAACGGTAAAAGATTTTGTAAAGTTGAGTACAAGGTTAATAGTTTAAGATCTTGTGTACAAGTAGAAATTTGAATGAAGTCTGTAGGACAAGTTATGCAGTAGTAGTTGTTGTTTAAAGTGTAGTGGGTCTGTTGAGAGATTTGAGGATTTCCCATTCATTCTTATGATGGGAAAATTGTACAAAATGTTTAATAGTTTGTACAGTATGAATAGTAGAGATCTGTTAAGTAATAGCTCCATAGTCCTGAATGAGTGGCATGTGGTGATATAATTTTTATGTTTGTAGGACAAAATCTGTGGGAGTAGTTAGACGCCGAAAAACGTACGTGCCTCTGGGCATCCACACCAATAAAACTGGATAACAATAATAAAATTGGCCCTCTGGGCACCCACACTAATGAAGCAAAACGTTCAATAGCGGATGTAATGGACCCACACGCACTCACACACACACACTTGGTCCACAACAGTCTCTACAATCTAAACCCCCTGTTGCAGGCCTGTGTCGAAGCTTGGGTGCGTTGTGGCCTAAAACAAACTGGCCGCTTCACTTTTAACAAGCAGTAGAAAAATAAAAGGCACGTGCAAATCCCGTACCCACAGCTCCCGACATTTAATGGGGTGAAGGGGACTGAACAGGTCACCGACAGGCACAGCAGCAGCAGCACACAGTCCAAGCATGCCAACACGATCCACAGCTCACACGCACACAGGAAGGACGCAGATCCTACGTATTCACTGGAACTTTGCTTCCCTCTTTAATGCCGTCAAAACATCCGTCTTCTTCTTCTAAATTAAATACACAAGCTAAATGCCAAGTCCACAGGCTGCTTCAGGTCGATTCAGCCTTAGCTCGAACTAACCAAACATGTTTATACAGAGCAAAGAGCAAACTAAAACACATACACCGCTAGCCTAAGCTAACGGCTAATCGCGGTTAGCATTAACAGTTCGTTTTATACTGTACAGCTTAGTTACAGTTTTCAAAAAACACTCATATGCTCATAATACAAAGTTATTCACATCAGGTAACTGGCCGTTCCCCGATAAAATAACAACTCTGGTCCCCCAAATCACTCCAACACGGACTCGGTCAAGGTAACTCGTCTCCCTCTTCTCCTCTCGCTCTGCTCACCTCACTCACAACCTCCCGCTATGTCCACCCCCTCACCTACAAACTGCCCTGCGATTACACATGCCAGTACTGTCAAAGAAATGACTGATTGACAACTCACAAAACTAGTAATAATACAGTGAGCCTAAATAACACACCATAACTCATATCTCACTTACATTATGCAATGAAATGAAATGAAATGGCATAACTTGTATTTTAACAGATCACTTCTTTTGCATTTTTAAATTGTTCTGCATTTTAACCATATTTATGAATGTTTACCCACTTCAATACATAATGAACTTTTATGAACTTATGAACTATGAATAATTGTTATCAAAATAGATCAATTATTTCAGC
This sequence comes from Argyrosomus regius, assembly GCA_946959425.1. Classification (NCBI taxonomy): domain Eukaryota; kingdom Metazoa; phylum Chordata; class Actinopteri; family Sciaenidae; genus Argyrosomus; species Argyrosomus regius. The sequence goes on from OX336883.1 coordinate 23,537,099, forward strand.
AAGGGCTACAGTTATATGTTGAATTGCTCCGCATACATACCCCCCCCCACCCCCCAAAAAAGTTCATGCTCAGGATTTTTTTCCACTATCAGCCCTGCTTTTGTGTTATTACAGGTGAGACTGTCGCCTACAAAGCCAACTTTACAGACACAAAAGAGCTCAGGGTTGATGAAAGAATCGCCTCTTTCTCGTGACTCCAGGCAGGTGGCATCATCATGTCATGAATCAACTGGAGACATGTGTCTCTATGGAAAGTACGAGGAGCGTTTGCTGCATGTTGTTGCAAGAGAGTGATACCATAGAATTACATCAGTGTGTGATTGCCATTTCTTACATTGAATTAAGATATTATATTCAGTACAAGTACTTAGACATTAAATTGCATTTTAGCATCTACCCAGAAGTGCAAACTAGTGCACAGTATGTACATATAACCAGGATATATAAATAACAATGTTGATATAAATATGAATATGTTATAGGGTATATACAGTATAACAGTATGGACAGAGTGAAATTAATATACTAATTTTTATACAGCTTGGCAGCAGCAGCAATTTCTCCTAAAATAAAAGTAATTTCAGATGTAAATCTATATAGTGTGTGTTAATTAAACTATGTATGGTATCAACAGAATTATCAGTGATTGTGAAGTGCGTGTGTAAATACAAGTATCAAATTGGTTGAGAATATATACAGAAGACAGAACGTATGATTTATTCAGTTATTTATTTAGTTAAAATATGCTCGCTATAGTGTAGTGTTTTTTTTATATGTGGGCCTTTTTTTATGTGGCTAAAACCCAGTTTTTGATGACCCTGTCTACAGCAATGCTTTGCTCAACTTCCATGCCAGGACTCTCCCTGAACCTGAACAATCCGTTTTCACCTGTTTCATAGTGTTTATTATTACACAGGTATGTCGAGTGCCAAAGCATTGTTCAGACTGACAGAACTTTATTTAAAATTTTAGTCCAGACTAAGTGGTTTTCAAACAAATAATGTGCAAGACATGAGTGAATGTAAGAATTATATCGGTTTAATGAATCACTGGGATAGGAATATGAAATCACTGAGGAAAATTAAGCGTCTTACAAGCGTCTGTATTTTCTGGCACATCACTGCTGGTGCCAACAGTTAGGATTTTGTTAGGGCACCATGTAATTTGAGGCTTTTATTTGAAATATGAGAACGTGACACAAAAAAGTGAAAAAGATCCACAAAATGGAAGGCACAGTTACACAGTAAATGTGTGACCTAATGTCTAACCCAAGATGAGAAGATCTGAAGACTTACCTGATGCGCTTTCTGTAAAAAACTGCAAAATTAGGAGCAACACCAAACTGCTAGGCACCCCCATCATGAACCACATCCACAACAACAAACTGAAAACAGCTACCACCAATGTATGTGTATGTATGTATAACCTTGCTTGCAGAGCTAGGTGTGCGGTTGCTTTCCTCTGATTGGTCCCAGCTGATGAGACATGGCCACCTGCATCATCAATTCCAGGAGACCTGGAGGATCCTGATTGGAGCCGCACCCGGTCCGACCGTCCTTATTCAGAAGTAGCGCCCCTTTAAACCTGGTGGTGAAGAGGTACAATGGCTGACCCTGGGGAAAACTCCGCCGGACAGATCAGACAGATGAACGTCTGAAATTGTTGAAGCGATCCCAAGAAAGAGGCATCTTTCTGGGCAAAGACAGGATAGCATTAATTTAAGTGTCAACATTGTGTACTCATGGTTATACCAGCACTATACTGTGTGTTATAATTCAATTTTTCCAGTAACTCTTTCACTGTGTTGGTGGCAGTTTCTCTGCGTTCAATGCACCCACATTGCACAGTGATAAGGTGAGTGATAAAATACATTTACTGTGTACTGTTGTGGTTCAGATCTTTTTGGGATTTCGCTTTGTGTGCTTTCCTCTTTCTCTCTTTACTGACCCGCACACACATGCGCACGCATCGCCAAGGTCCATTTTACCCCATTGTTAGGCCTTGTGGCCTTGGCTGCCATCTTCAGTACATGTCTTTGGTGGACACGCCGCCATCTTGCGCCCCTTCCTAGCTCCCCCAGTCATTCACACCTTTACATCCACACACACACACACACACACACACACACAGGTGTGCATTGTGTTACACACCTGTTGCTGTTCCTTTAATGTTGTAGTTGTATAATGAATGTTTATGAAAAAAGTATTACTGGTTATTGACACAGTGTTAGTTGTGATAACCTCTGGTTTTGATGGTCAGTGCTCGGGTTCACTTCCCCTCTGTTCACTTTGTAAATGTAAAATAGTCGACAAGTATTGGCATTTCCTAAGTGAACCTACCTTTGAGTCTGTTGTAGGGTTGGATATTGGTCCCTGATTCCAGGGTGGTGCTTTGTTATCATTAACTTAAGTTAATAACTTTATTAATTAATAATCATAAATAACCAAACCTGCCCTCCCAGATGCCCAACAAATGATTGCACTCATTCAGAGATATTTTTGTTTAGAGGTTCTGTAAGTGAGGTTTTTCTTTCCTTTGAATTTCATTTAAGTAGCTTAAGAGACTTTATAGATTTTTAGAGAGTACTCTTTTGGTTATATTTATTTCTTTGGTTTGACCAGCATCCGCTCGCCCTTTGTTTCTATTCTAGTTTACCTCACCTATTTTTGTTGTATTATAATTAATCCAAATTCCAGAAAATAAATAACTTCGTTCTTATCAAATACAGCTGGTTTTATGTTACTTCCTGTCCCTACACGAGCTGTGTGGTAACAGATGTCTTAAAATCACATTTGCAAAAGGATGCTGTCATGCATACAAATAATTATTTTGCCAATAATTGCCTTTATTATTTATTCTGGAGAAATTGCTGGAATCAATGGTCAATGGTGAGGTCAGGAGTGAAGAAGTGTTCAGAAGCCTTTGATGTCTTATGCTGTATTATTTATTGTCGCTTTATCAAGGAGAATTAGAGACACTCTCATAGTGCATCAGAAGTTCCTGAGTCGGTCTCACATTCTGCCGAACTCGTGCTGGTGGATAGACTTTAAACCTCAAGATAACACCACAAATACTATACGCCCCGAATGAGACAAAGAGAATGTTGTTACCAAGAACGGTGTTATCGTCAACATATTCTAGTCTGGAGACACAGATGTCTGTTTACGTCAACGGCAAGCTATCTATTATGTCTAAGCAGGCAGCAAGAGTCTCTTCGACCTTGGCCACCACAGTGTTGAGATAGACTGGCACCTACTGCTCCCAGTCAAAGCCAAACAATTAGTACTGCCGAGGACCTCAAGGCCCACATGTGACCTCGTGTAACCTAAGGATAGAAAATTCCATAACATTATTTAACCATATATATTTTTGATTGTTGTATAGTAACAAAACAATAGCAAAGATGATAGAATGACACAATTTAATTATATAATATAACATAATTTTTATATCGTACAGTATATCTCATGAATTAAAAACAAAATCACAATATGAAATGTGATTTTTGTGATTTATGTAATTTATGAGATTTTTGTGATTCATGTGATTTATGTGATGTCATTTGTGTTTTATTACTGGTTGTTATCAGCTCACTCAGGTTACTTGACCCCTGAAGATGAAAAAGAGGAAAAATAAACATTATTAATTCCATATAGTTAATTCTGTTGAGACATCATATGCTGACCTCATTTTAATGCATACTCATAAGGATAATTGGTCCAATGGTGAGGGGCTTCAGAGGCTCAGAGGTGGAAGTCCCACTTACTCCTGCTGACCTGGCCTCCCCTGCCTGCAGGTCCTATTTTAAGGACCAATAACCCCATCTTAATTATAATAATAGTAAATAGATGGACATACAGGCCACAACCTGAGCTAACTTTATAAAGACTATGTGCTGTTTGTATATGAGGTCTGCAAAAATCCATGTGGCTTGAGGATCCGCCAGGCCAAAATGAGATGCTTGAGGGGGAAGTAAGTGGTGCAGTGCACAGGATCAAGGTGTTCCTTCATAAGTCACCCCACACTGGCCAGAACCTTCATGCACTGCAACCTCCACCCCAAGGCACAAGGAACATTGACAGGTCAAGAGGTCAGCAGCTGACTAATAGCAAGAGTGGCGTGAGTTTGATGAGGATATGCACAAATCTTCCCAGAAGTGATGCAGTTCAGAAATGCCAGTCAATATCAACCATCACACCAACATTCCTGCTAAGAGGTTTGGCATTAAGAAGCAGTGGGTGACAAGGAGCCATTTGGGGCTAAATCAACAGGAGACCCGAGGCAGCCAGCCAGGAGTGCAAATTTCTAAGAAGGCATATTTAACACCCTCTTCGATTTCTCAGAAACAAAATGGCCACCTGGCATGATTCAAAAAGGGCATCAACTGATACCTCAACCACACCTACAACAATAAAGAGAGGAACAAAAACAAAAACCTGGAAGACTGATACGGTCTCAAAGAAGACAAAGAAGCCAACATTGAAGGAGATTTAGAGAGTTATCAGGGCTGTTACAGCATGATCAGAGGCTCTTGTAATATGAATGAATGTCCACGTGACCTAACCTAACCCTGTCTGTGTTTAATCCTGAATGGTAACGTAAATAGGACAACAGATCAGATAGTGTTACATTGTAGCATTGTTGTCCTAAGTGAGCTGAAAGCAGGTGAAGATTTAATGTGTCTACAGCTAAAGAAGAGGGGCACAGAGATACATTGTTTAAAAGAAACGGGTAGGACAGAGAAGAAAAGAACACATCAAAATTATTTTATATACATGCCAGTAATCAGGTTTACCATAAAAAAGCCTCCACTTCGTACGACACTACATCACCACGCACTCTGCACACACCAGCCAAATCCAGCCCTATTTGGAGTTTATCACTCAGTTCATCAGGAGACTGAAGTGGAGGGTGCTGGACTAAAGAAAAAGAGATAAGGTCACAAAATATAAGTGAGAGAAGTGAGATAAGATGGTAAATATTATATACCAGATGAGAACCTCCATTAAACCTTACAGTATGTAATTTTAACTATATTATGTTACAAATTTTTAAATAGAAAAAGAAACCTACTTTCACAAACAACACTGGCATCTTCAATGTGTTGACAGTTGCTGACCCCAAGATCTCGATGTCTGCAGTCTGTTATCGATGATTCACTTCCATAACAATTGACATCGTCCAACCAGATGGGTCCACTGCCGGCTCCATAAGCTGCATTCAGCGGTGCTGAATGAGCAATGCCACAGTCCAACTGTCTACACACCACCTGAGCATTATTTAGGTCCCAGTTATCATCACACACTGTCCCCCACTGTCCATCATGGTAGACCTCCACTCTGCCAGAGCAGCGGTTGTCAGAGTTGACCAACCTCACTGGTGAACCAGCTAAAACATGCAACACAATTTTGTTGAGTAGTTGTATAATGAATGTTTATGAACAAAGTATTACTGGTGTGTGTTAGTTGTGATAACCTCTGGTTTTGATGGTCAGTGCTTGGGTTCACTTCCTCTCTGTTCACTTAGGAAATGCCAATATTTGCCAACTATTTTACATTTACAAAGTGAACCTACCTTTGAGTCTGTTGTAGGGTTGGATATTGGTCCCTGTTTCCAGGGTGGTGCTCTGTTATCATTAACTTCAGTTAATAACTTATTGATAAATAATCATATTGAGATCTATAAATATTTTTTGTTTGCCAAATAACCAAACCTGCCCTACCAGATGTCCAACAAATGATTGCTGTCATTCAGAGATATTTTTGTTTAGAGGTGCTGTTTCTGTGTTTTTGCTTATCAGATAATAGTTGAATTTCATTTAAGTAACTTCAGACTTTTTAGATTTTTAGAGAGTACTCTTTTGGTTATATTTATTTCTTTGGTTTGACCAGCATCCGCTCGCCCTTTGTTTCTATTGTAGTTTACCTGATTACCGAATTTTGTTGTATTATAATTAATCAAAATCCAGAAAATAAATAACTTTGTTTTTATCAAATACAGCTGGTTTTATGTTACTTCCTGTCCCCACACGAGCTGTGTGGTAACAGATGTCTTAAAATCACATTTTCAAAATGATGCTGTCATGCATACAAATAATTATTTTGCCAATCTTAGCTTAGGGAGAGTTGGTGAATATGTTTGACTAAAAATCTTCCAATGACTGAAAGTGTGAGTATGAAGACTATATGAAGCAATCATTGATAAAACACCTAAATGAGTCATTGTATGAATGCATATGACATAAAAAGAGCTAGTTATTAAAATAGTTATTAAATAAGACACACACACACACACACACACACACACACACACACACACACAAAAAAAAAAGGGTATATAAAGTCATATACAGTATATATAACATGTTCTTATCACGGTAGTATTGGAAATAGACACAAAAGAGGAAAACTATTGGTACCTTGCCTTTATTATTTAACCCTATATCTTTTTGATTGTTGTATAATAACAAAACAATTGCAAAGGTGATAGAATGACACAATTTAATTATACAATATAACATCATTTTTATATCGTACAGTATATCTCATGAATTAAAAAAAAAACATCAAACAAAATCACAATATGAAATGTGATTTATGTGATTTATGAGATTTTTGTGATTTATGTGATTTATGTGATGTCATTTGTGTTTTATTACTGGTTGTTATCAGCTCACTCAGGTTACTTGACCCCTGAAGATGAAAAAGAGGAAAAATAAACATGGTTATTAATTCCATAAAGTTCATTTTGTTGAGACATCATATGCTGACCTCATTTTAATGCATACTCACAGATAATTGGTCCAATGGTGAGGGGCTTCAGAGGCTCAGAGGTGGAAACAGAGCGGGGCCTCCTACTTGTGCAAGGCTAAGTGGTGGGAGAGAGCAGGAAAAAAATGAGAGACACCATCAAAATCCAGTGTTTAAGCAGCATTGATCATGCATTTACAATGCTATAGATGAAGTGAAAGGTGTAACTTACTGGAACACAAGAAGAGCTCCTTTGGTCACACAAGCTGAGGCTGCAATGAAGGAAAGTGTCTTGGTATTCATCCTGGAGCAGGAAGAGCAGGGCAGTGAAGCGAGCATGGAGGGACGAGCCGCTCTCAGTCACTGACACCTGTCTGCGGTCAGTGGGACACCTGGCAGAGAGGATGAGAGGGTCATCAGGCCATTGCACATCAATATACAATAAACTTTTCCCCATTTCCATTATACTCCACAAACCATCTGCTGAGGCCCAAGTGAGACACTTACTTGTTCTGGATGAAATAGTATCGCAAGGGATCATCAGGGTTTGATGAGTGAGTGGTGTAGCAGTCCTCCAGAACGACTACAAAGGGTGAATCCACCTCCTCCACAGTGATGCCCACGTACAATGGTGAACCCACTGGCAGGATGATCTGGCCTGATGGATACGTGTCAGTGTAGTTGGAGCTGCGGAACAGAGACATGGAGGCTTCGGCTTTGGAGCCCGAGCCTGAAATGCCATTTGCCAGCCTGTGAAGAAAATATGCTTTTGTTAAGATAGGTAAGTATTTTTTATTTCTCATATTCTTTTATTATTCCAGAAAGTACTGGACATTTCTGGGTGCATTAAGATGTTTTCTTGGTTAAGAAAAAATATTTTAAAACAGTATGTCCATTCATATACAAACAATAGGCAGCAACATAAAAATATTTGTTTTTTTACTAGAAAGCTGTAGAGTATAACCATCAGTCAGGCTTCTTAGATACATCCTGAGGCTGAGGTGCCCGAAGTTTCTGGTCCCCAAACCATAGGGGACACCATGCTGCTGCCACTAACTAATACAACAAATCTGCCATAAATTCTACTTTTACGAAGCTTGTAATGTTTCAGTTTTTGTTTTTAGAGAGGTATTGCTCTAACTATTGTGTTTACTATTGAGGTTATAGTTTGCAGTAGTGTTAAACTGGACTGCATTATATTGAAAGGTGTTTCTAATATTTTGGTCATCTCATTTACATACACAAGAGGGCCATAATATTTCAATTTAATGCACTCAATGCACAACAGCAGCACCCACTAAGACCTCAATAATAAACATAATAGTTTGATTAATACCTCTCTGACAGTGTCAACAAAAACTCAAAAATTATAAGTTTGCAAAAGTAGAAATTATGGCAGCGTTGTTGTACTGGATCACATTGGATTGTACAAGTGTACCTAACGAAGTGGTTAGTCAGTGTATATGAATAGGTGGATTATCATCACTGACATCTAGAGGGCATAAGCATAACTGCGTTTTTATGTATCCTTATCTATCTTTTATCTGTAAATTAACATGCAAAATATGATTTTAACTATTATGTCATTGATATTATAGTTATTTATCTTTTTGTACGGCAAGATTACTATATTATTTATACAGTATTTCTTTAATTACATACAAATTTAACTAAAATGACAGTAACTATCTCTAATTAAATATGTTGTTCATATATAGATGTTGATTTCCATACTAAAGATTTAACATTTTTCTTTGTAATTCTAAAGTAAATCTTTTACATGAAAGTGTACCTTTACATTCCAAACTTTTATATGTATGTATACTTTTACATTCTAACTCTAATTCTGTATTACCTATACACATCAGTATTTTACAACTGGTGACATTCAGTCAAAGGCTACTTACGACAGGAATGGACTGATAGCCACGTTCAGGCTTGCGTCTGTGTCCAGAGGATACGCACAGGAGAAGGGAAGACTAGCAGGAAGGCCGAAGGACACGTTGTATCCGGGGTAGATAAATAAACTGTTGGAGTAGATGGCATGTGTGCTATTGGTCTGAAAGGCAGAGGATAGTTTAATTATCAGTCACTTTAATGATTATTTCAGCTTGAGTTGTTCAAGAAACTGTCCTTCAGGGTTAAGACAGTGTAAGATCATGAATACTAAGTCCCTGGCCTCCCCCCCGTCCTATTTTGAGGACCAATAACCCCATCTTAATTATAATAATAATAAATAGATGAACATAGATGCCAAGCAAAATGGCCACCTGGCATGCTTCAAAAAGGGCATCAACTGATACCTTAACCCTACAACAATGGAGAGAGGAACAAAAACAAAGACCTGGAAGACTGATACAGTTTGATATCACCAGAGCACACCAACACAAAGGAGCCAACATTGAAGGAGATTCAGGATAATCATGAATAAGTGTCCAGGTGACCTAACCCTAACCCTGTCTGCGTTTAAACCTGAATGGAAACTTAAATAGGACAACAGATCAGATAGTAATACATTGGAGCATTGTTGTCCTAAGTGAGCTGAAAGCAGGTGAATATTCAATGTTTAAAAAAGCAACAAAACAAGAAGTGAAGTCTTTACCCTCAGTGTGTTTCCACAGACACCTTCTCTGGCCTCCACTTCGTACCACACTACATCACCACGCACTCTGTACTGCGAGCAGTTTCTGGCTGCCAGGTTGCCAGAAAATGGGTCAAAACCAGAGGAAGCCACACCAGCCAAATCCAGCCCTATTTGGAGTTTATCACGGCCACAAATGAGCTGAGGAGACTGAAGTGGAGGGTGCTGGACTAAAGAAAAAGAAATAAGATCACAAAATATAAGTGAGAGAAGGGAGATAAGATAAATAAATAAATAAATAAATAAATACTATATACCAGATGAGAACCTCCTTAAAACCTTACATTATGTAATTTTAATATATCATGTTACAACTTTTAAAAATAGAAAAAGAAACCTACTTTCACAAACAACACTGGCATCTTCAGTGTGTTGACAGTTGCTGACCCCAAGACCTGGATGTCTGCAGGCTGTTATTGATGATTCACTGCCATGACAATTGACATCGTCCAACCAGATGGGTCCACTGCCGGCTCCATAAGCTGCATTCAGCGGTGCTGAACGAGCAATGCCACAGTCCAACTGTCTACACACCACCTGAGCATCATTTAGGTCCCAGTTATCATCACACACTGTCCCCCACTGTCCATCATGGTAGACCTCCACTCTGCCAGAGCAGCGGTTGTCAGAGTTGACCAACCTCACTGGTGAACCAGCTAAAACATGCAACACAATTTTGTTGACATGAAATAAAACATGGAATTCAAACGACTTCATTAAGATGATGATGACTTTAACAAACTACATACAACATTACCACAGAGAGATTTCACTGTCTCCAGCTGTACAAATTTGTATTTACCTTCACAGACAACACCAGCATCCTCTTGGTGATTACAGTTGTGAGATCCAAACCCTTGGTGGCTGCACTCTGTGAGCTTTGATTCGCTTCCTGTGCACATGACACCATCCAACCAGATGGGCCCTGCGCCTTGTCCAAAATGAGCACCCAGTGGTGCTGACAGAACCCTGCCACATCCCAGCTGTCTACACACCACCTGAGCATCTAACAGGCTCCAGGAATCATCACACACCGTCCCCCACTGTCCATGGTGGAAGATCTCTACCCTACCAGAGCAGGAACTGTTTCTTGCATTAGCCAGACGGATCTGCCCCTCAACTCCTGTGCTATTGCCTGCTGTTGTTGTGGTGGTGATATCGACCTGATTGGTAGTAGAGGGCTGTGGTGGTGGTGTTGTACCAGGTGTGGTTGATGGAACTGGAGGGTTTGTTGGGTTCACATCTGTTTACAATGAAAGACAGTGAGATAGTGGTACCAAGCTTAACAAACTGCAGAGGCTGAAGTGGACTAAAGAAAAAGAGAAAAGATCACAAAATTAAAGTAATAAAAGAGAAAGCAGATGAGATGGTAAATACTATGTGCCAGATGAGAACCTCCATAAAACCATACCACAGTCTGTAATTTTAACTATATCATGGTGAAACATTTCAAAATAGAAAAAGAAACCTACTTTCACAAACAACACTGGCATCTTCAATGTGCTGACAGTTGCTGACTCCAAGTCCTCGATGTCTGCAGTCTGTTATCGATAATTCATTTCCATAACAATTGACATCGTCCAACCAGATGGGTCCACTGCCGGCTCCATAAGCTGCATTCAGCGGTGCTGAAAGAGGAATGCCACAGTCCACCTGTCTACACACCACCTGAGCATCATTTAGGTCCCAGTGATCGTCACACACTGTCCCCCACTGTCCGTCATGGTAGACCTCCACTCTGCCAGAGCAGCGGTCGTCAGAGTTGACCAACCTCACTGGTGAACCAGCTAAAACAATCAACACAATTTTGTAGATGTGAGATAAGACATGGAATTTAAATGACTTCATCAAGATGATGATGTCTTTAAAAAAACTACATACATCATGTTACAGAGACAGATTTCATTGTCTCCAGCTGTACAAATTTGTATTTACCCTCACAGACAACACCAGCATCCTCTTGGTGATTACAGTTGTGAGATCCAATCCCTCGGTGGCTGCACTCAGCGAGTTTTAATTCTGTTCCTGCGCACATGACATCATCCAACCAGATGGGCCCTGTGCCCGGACCAAAATATCGTGTTGAAATGGCCCTGCCACAGCCCAGCTGTCTACATACCACCTGAGCATCATACAGGCCCCAGGAATCATCACACACCGTCCCCCACTGTCCACGGTGGAAGATCTCTACTCTACCATAGCAGGAACTGTTTCCATTAGCCAGACGGATCTGTCCCTCAAGTTCTGTGCTATTGCTTACTGTCGTTGTGCTGTTAGTATCAAACTGTTTGTAGGAAAATTCCAGGCATTCGAAGGAGCCTGGAGTGTTTAGGCAAACCTGAGGTGACGTGCAGGGTGAGTCTGGGAGGGAGCACTCGTCAGTGTCGACACAGCCCCTTTCTTGTGACCAGTGATAACCTTGGCTACAGCAAGAAGAGTCACCGCAGAGTTTTGTATTATAGCAGGTGAGACCGTCGCCTACAAAGCCATCTTTACAGACACAAAAGAGCTCAGGGTTGATGAAAGAATTGCCTCTTTCTCGTGACTCCAGGCAGGTGGCATCATCATGACATGAATCACAATTTGTGACACGTGTCCCTGTGAAAAGTACGAAGAGAGTTTGATGCATGTTGTTACTAATTTTTAGTAGCTTTTGCCAAATAAAAATAAAGCTATTACATGAATTTGATATCTATGAACTAAACTTTTATAAGGATAATTTATGTTTAGTTATACTGTGAGGACAATTTCACAGAAAACTCACAGAGAGACACCAGAGAATTTCATCAAAGGTGTCTGATTTCCATTCTTACATTGAATTTAGATATCTGCCTTTCAGTGATATTTCCACTATTTAATATATATTTACATAGGTATGTATTGTATGTGATTCTTACACATAGTCTGTGTATTTTCTACATTAGACGACAATCAGCACACTCCCAGTTTGGAGAAACAGACAGAAGTCCTGGCACAGAACAGGATCAGCAGAAAAAATTTATTTTAGCAGCATAAAAAAGGCTCAACATCAGTGCAAGTGCACACTTTAGTGATCAAATTCTCACCACTTTACCTTACCGTCAAATAAGGGTTAGGCAGTTGGTGTACTGTTGTTCTATGATTGAGACAATGTAGTACCAAGAGAAAGGGCTGTCTGACAAGTTAAAGTGGGGAGAATATATGTGTAAATATAATTTACACTTAAACTGATATTGTTTTGTGTGTGTGTGTGTGTGTGTGTGTGTGTGTGGCTTCCTTGCTGGGACTTCTGTCTTCTTCTCAAAACTGCAAGCGCACTGACTGACTGTTTACTGTAGGTAATACACAGACTATGCATAACTACCTCATACAACCCGTTAAAAACCTGAATTAGCCTTTTCATACTGTTTCATGGTGGTTTATTACTACACAGGTATGTCACGTGTGAATGTTTTGTTCAGACTCACAGAACTTTGTTTAAAATTTTGTCAAACAAACGAACAAACAAATCTTAGTCATATAATGTTATAATGATATCATAGGAAAGTAAGTGCAAATGATGTGCAAGACATGAAACAATGCAAGAATAATAGTAATAATACTGGGTTATGTATATGTGGCATTGGTAGTGCCAAATAAAATTTTACCTGCTTTTGGAGAAATTTGAGCTAATCACTAAGGAATCAACAAGTCATATTTATGAGGGTGTTATCTGTCACATAATTGTTGGTGCCAGTAGTTAAGTTTTAAATACAAGGTACCATTTCATTTGAGGTTTTTAATTGAAATGTGTTGTATAAGGCGCAAAAAAAAAATGGAAAGGATCCACAAAATAGAAAGTGCACAGTAGATATGTGTCATAATGTCTGACCAGATGTCAGATGGCTCACCTGAAGTGCATCCTGTAAAAATCTGCAAACTGAGGATCAACAACAAACCCCTAGGCACCCCCATTATGAACCACATCCACGACAACAAACTTGCTGAAAAGCAAAAAAGATGTCTTAAAATCACATTTTCAAATGATGCTGCCATGCATACAATTCATTATTTTGCAGATCTTACCTTAAAGAGAGTGTGTGGGAATTCAGGAGTTGGTGAATAAAGTAAACGTGTGAGTATTTATAGGCCTGTTTCTGTGTTGAAATGACCATATGAAGCAATCATTAATGAAACACATAAATGTGTCATTGTATTGTATGTGTGTTACTTATTAATCAAAATAAGACAAATGGATCAAATTCAAACAGAACTGGCACACAAACAAAGACCTCAGTCAGTATATTTTATGGTACCATAATCTGTCTCTGTCTTTGTTGAAACAATGAAGACCTCTTGGTTTGCACGTTCTAACGTTACTGTATCTAGTAAAAGTAAAATTTTAATCACCCCGGTGTGTGTGCGTGTGAAGGGGAGTTGTAATGGGTGTAACAATGGCTGCATACAGTAGTTGATTGTCTCAACATCAGAACTCGTTGTTTTCATCATAAAGTGAAAACAAAGCTTGTCGAAACATATTTTGACTTTTTCTTTTTAATATATCATTTAGGTTTTTATGTTTAGGTTTGAAATCAGACATTTTTTTTACTTTTGATTCTCTGCATTTTGGTTTCTTTCATAATAACCACTTATCATGCAGCAGAGATTATTTTAAATGCATGAAAATGCATGTTAAACTTTACTTAGCACCAACAATGACGAAGCATGTGTTATTATAGATGCATTAATATGTCATTCACTTTGCTCAGCACATACATTGAAAACTTATGACACTGCACGGCCTGTTTTAACACGAGTCCTTACTAGTTGATTATTGAGGTGTGTGTATAGGTGAGTATAGGTAGTCATAATGTGCTTCATTATCAGTGAACCTCTAGTTTATAACTAGTCAAGAGCATCCATATGACACATGAAGTTATAATTAATTATAAATCACATCTATAATACTTTATGACTGTTGATATAGTGCATCAGAAAGCATTATGAGTGTTTATGAGTGTAAGTCATAAAGCATTAACTATGAATGCCCCTCACAACGCACTATAGTTTTGGTCTTCGTAGAAAGCGTTTTTCCTGACCTTGGAAAAAGCAGTTTGACAAAATAATCTTAACTCAAGGTCCACTTACTTACTTTTTTCCAGAGCTTTTAATCACATCTTAGTTTTTATTTCGAGTCTTACTCAGTTTGACTTAACAAATGCCACTAATATCCATTTCTGTAAATTTTAAGAGGACCATGAATTAAGATTGTTTTGGTTTTTGAGTACAGACATGCAGTTATAAATAAATGTGTTCAGGTGACATCTGGTGATTCTCAGCACATCTGGACATCTTATTTAAGTAATTATGACAATTATGTACGCCATGTACCTGATTCTATGAATAAAACAAGCTTAGGAGCAGCTCACTTGCACTCCAGAAACAAGCATGGAAAGTATTTGGACACTAGAGTGAATGACCTTTCTCATTTTCCTGATTTGATTTATTGTGCTTTTACGATATTAATATGTCACCTCTTATCTTTCTGTCTTTTATTTCGACTGTGCTATCATATTTAGAAACTTACTTCCTCTTGAGTGTTTATATTTCAAGGTAAATGGTTGACACACTATGCCGGTAAGTACGTGTGTGTAATAGTGTGTTCTGAAAGTAAATAAATCAGGTGACAGATTAACGTTGGACTTTGTGGATATTTTGATCTGTCATAAATGTTTTTTTTACATAACTTCTTCAGTTGTTTTTACATTTTCACTTTAAGTATGTATAAGTAAGTGTTCAGTCACTGAAGATCTACTGTTTGCGTTTAAAGATGGTCTCTGGTGTCTGATAGGAATGTCGTTTTTTGATCTTTTTTCAGCCATCCACTGACTCCTGGTTGACCTTTTGTTCTGGTGTTCTGTAGTTATTATTAGGAGTTTATTACCGAGTGTGCTATGTGGGTGGTTTGGCACAGGAGCCCAAATCAGGAGATCACCAAAGGTGTTAGGATTCATCATCTAGGGACCATAAATGTCTGTACAAAATGTCATGACATACCATCAGGTAGTTGTTGCAATTTATCAGTCTTGACCAATCTGATGGATTGACTGACAGAGTAATTGACTTGACATCCCTGCAAATAGGTTTTCGGGGGCTTTCAGGTTCTTGATTCCTGGTAACTTGAAGAATCTGGTAGCCCAGTCATGTTCTCACCACTGAGTTTATGTTCTTAATCTATGGGTTGATGGTATTGATGTGTCGACACTATCGACACTTGGTTTGGTGAAAGTGTTGTAGCTGTAGACGGAGCTGTTGCATGTACAAGTAAACCACAGCAGGGGAGACGGGTGACCCCATGGTTAATCTTTTAGTTTGCATAAAGCAGTTTCCCTTTAGTAAAATTGATTGTTGATGCTTGACTAAGAGCTAGGAAAATTGCAAAGTCATTGTATATAGTTTATAATGACTGACAACCTTGATGAAGGAGAAAGTGCATGTAAAATAATCTTCTCATTGCTGGATGTACAGTACTGTATGTACAACTCAAATTTAAAGCAAAGCTGTGCAACTTTTGTACCATAAAATAACAGATGTAAATAATTTTGTTGCTAGGTGAATGGTTTCAATCTATCTATCTATATAATTTAATTACAAATGTAATACAAATACAACCTCATATCTGTACGTTGACCAAGGGTAATCAGGGACCAAGGTAACTAGCCTGAAAATTAGCTGTGCAGGTCATGGATCAGTAGATGCTACCAGTTTTATAAAGGTCTTGTCCATCATATTAGAACAAATGTTACTCACAAATGTTTCAAAGAATGTAAAATAAAACTCTATACACACTGTGTTTTAGGTGTCCATAAGTTTGCTCCTTTGGCTGTTTGGTTGATATGACATGGACTGCTGGATCAATAAGGCAAAAATGTGAAATGATAGCACTGTGGTATCATTTGCTTAATATGTCGGAATACAGAGCGAATAAAAAGATTTCTCTTTGGAGTGAATGGATGGGCTACAGAACTTCATGCTGTTTTGAGAAAGCTGATTTACAATATATGTAAAGAAATCATTTATTATGCAGTATGAACACAATTAGAAGAAAGTTACTTGCTGCATTTGAAATCAAATGATTAAAAGATATTTTGATAAAACCAAAGTTATGAATATATTCAAATCAAACAGAATTATGGCCCTGAATCTTATATTACAGCAAACTTGGATAGGAGTTGAAGGATTTAGTTACAGGTTGTGTGAATTATGTGAATTAGGAGATGTTGAGAATCAATCACATTTTGTTCTGTATTGTAGAGTTAAGAAGATCTACATTAAATGAAAATCCAGAAATGTTTTGGTGCACTGACACTGATGAATTCTATGGTTGTTTAACCTCAGTGCTTAATAATAATAATAATAATAATAATAATAATAATATAATAATAAGTTGACTTCTTTCATCATTTTCTCCAAATAATGGTGCCTTGTAACAGCTGGGCATATTCTTTATCCATGAAACAATATATTTATAATATTTATGGTTTGTGATGTGGAAATCACCAGGAAACTTCTCCTTGCTGCCAGATAACAGATTTGGCATTTAAGATCCTTTATGACGACACCAATTTATGACAAATGGTGCTGGGTTGAGGTTTTTTTTTTGTTTGTTTTTTTTAAAATAAATTTCATGATAATTTGACTAATTACATCAGTGTGTGACTTGACATCATGACACAAACATTGCACAGACACACAAACACATATGAAAATATAAACTTTTTATTCAGTAAAAGTTCATTGATTTGGGTTAATAATGTGATTAATTGTAAGTCAATTAAAACCATTTTCCACTGCCTTGTAAAACATTTCCTTACCAAAAAAAGAAGAGAAATCAATTACCTTACATGTCCTTTTACATCGATAAATAAAATGACTGATTGTTCATTCATGACACGTGTTAGCTTTGCACTGCTCTGTTATCCTTCACACACGCTGTCCTTATTTTTTGAAAATTACTAATCATATAAATCAATATTATAGTTTCTCTCATTATCTCCTTATTCATACAAAATACATAATGTCCCACAAAGCTACAAAATGCTATAAAACACAGAATTAGACTCCTGGTCCAATGTTTTTGTGCAATGGAAATGTAGTGTTGTAATCTTAGAGTTTCGCCCAATCATTTCCAAAGTCAAGTTTAACAGACAAAGTTTAGTGCAACACTTTCCTTTAACCGGAAAAAGAGGGACACACCTAACAGTCAGTAAATCAGTTGTTGGAGGTAGTTCTTCACTTTTAGACCTCATAACAGCCCATTGATCCCACATCAGAAATGTCACTGATCAGCGCTGTTGCTAAATTCCTTCTGTCCAGCATCAAACATCTCCTCTCCATTCTGGGGTTGGACAAAGTTTGCATCAGTCATTGAGGAGGTTCCTGACTCCATCTGCAGCGCCGCATCCACACTGTGTGTATATACAAGGTCCTGCAGATCAGCTGCGAGGAGAACCTTCAGAACAGAGGGCTAAATGTGGGAGTAAGACAGAAATGGAGTGTGAGAAGAAGAGGAAAAACATTCTCAATAAATAAATGAACCATTCCTGATGGAAACTTAATGTCCAATAATCTGTACTCCTCAATAAAAGTCTGTGAGGCAGTGAGAGCTGAAAGTCGTACCTGCAATCTGGCAAAAAACAGTCGCACTTTTCTGAGTTTGAACTGCCTCAGCAGGTCCCTGATCTCGCTGATCACTGAGTAATCTATGATGCTGACATGGTGGCAGTCCAGGATCACTGACCGTGGAGGAGACGCTGGGGGAGAGACGTTAAAGGGAGAGTAAATGAAAGTAAAAACTGCAAAAGAGGAGGTGGTTAAACGGTGTAGAGATCACTCTAAACAAAAACAAACAAATCTTTACCCTGCAGAGCCTGAGTGTGTATGATGTGGCTGAGATGCTCTGTGGCAGGGAAGCTGAGTCCACTGCCCAACTCCATCACCAGCACACCATGATCAGACACCTGCACACAACACATTGTTAACCCAGAAACAACCTGTTACTCTTGCAACAGGATTTTATGATGTTCAGCACATTCCAGCAACCCTTTGGTCTGTTTGATTGACCTTGTTTTACTCAAACTTCTTATCTTATTCTAGTTCAGTTAGCGAATTCCTGTATTTCACAGAGGAAGGGCATGGTAAGGTAACATTGTCCTGTTGAGTTAATGAGAAATGCTGTTGTTGATGAGGCTGTTGTTAATGGAGAAACTGGTAGCACTGACGGATCTGATAATTAACTTTGACTAAACATAGTCTTTGAACTCTCTGAAATCTGCATTGGAAAATATCCTCATGTCACCATGAACTGGTGGAGAATAAGGATAAAACATTATATACATTATCTGTAACTGCTTATCCTCATCAGGGTTACGGTGGGGCTGGAGCCTATCCCAGCTGACTTTGGGCAAGAGGCGGGGTACACCCTGGACAAGACTGGCATGGGCGATTTAGAGTCACCGATTAACCTGTTAGGTGTATGTCTTTGGACTGTAGGAGGAAGCCGGAGTACCCGGAGAGAACCCACGCAGCCACGGGGAGAACATGTAAACTCCACACAGAAAGGCCCCAGCCAAGGTTCGAACCAGGAACCTTCTTGCTGTGAGGCGACAGTGCTAACCACTGCACAACCCTGCCTCCCAAATACTATATCTACTAATACTCCTATTGTTGAACAATTGCTACTGTGTCATGTTATATATATTAATGTATTGTCCAACATTTAAAAACCTGTTTTCTAAACAGAATTCAAACCTTCCAGCAGCCAGCCCCAACCTCATCAGCTTCATTACAAGATGCAGTCTGCAAAATATGCGCTGAAACTCTCTATTCTCTAGAAACTTTATTAATCTGTATTAAACTGTATTTATTAAACTGTGGAGTGTGTTTAGATGATGACACTGACGCTGCATGTCCAGTAACAATGTCTCTAACACAAGCACACAACTATCACACCTTTACAGAAAACAAACAAAGCGACATTCGTGTGCTAGCACTGAAAGCCTGAATAATGTTTCACAGTTGACTCTTCCTTAAAGTGTCTCACTCACTCACACACAGAATATAATGCTACCTTTATCTGTGGTCTTGCCGTATTGTACAGCAGCAGGGCTCCAGATACAGCTATACCTCCCACAATGCCGTACTGCACCTGCCAGAAACTCATCAGGAACGTCACAAAAAAAGGCAGCAGGTCCACTTCTGTGGAAGACACGTGAAGATTAGACCACACTTAACAAGCAAATACATGTGAGACACACATGCCATGAGACACCTACTGCGTATCCTCCACATGTTTGCCACGACTTGGTAATCCATCATGGGAGCTACCGCACAGATGACAACAGCAGCCAGAGAAGCTTTGGGGATGAAGTAGAAGGCCGGCATGAGGAACGCCAGGGAAAGCAACACTATCACACCTGCAAGGAAACACAGAGGGAACAGAGGGAAGGTTAACTTTAGATTAATTTTTCATTTCCAAACTAAGAAACACACATGACATTTAGACATGTGGGGATAAGAAACAATAACACAGGCCACCACAAGAGGGTGGAAGAGATGCAGTGAAAGTTGAAAGTGTTGGGACTCACTGGTGACAAGACCTCCAGCTTGAGTGCAAACACCAGTCTGGGAGTTCACCGCTGTCCTGGATGTGAGGAGAAAACATGACACTGTTACAGAACAGTATATATGACATCTGAGCTCTCACACACACACACACACACGCACACACACGCACACACACGCACACACACGCACACACACACACACACACACACACACACACACACACACACACACACACACACACCCTCCCAAAACTGCCAGTGACAGGGTATCCTGACACAAAGGAACCCATGATGTTGGTCACACCGATTGCCAACAGCTCCTGATTGGCATCGATTCTGTAGTCGTTCTGACTGGCTGAGGAGAAACAAGAAGTTTAAATCAGTCAGCGGTCTGATCAAACACTCTTTCTTGAGCTGCCTTGACTATCTATTGCCGGTGTAATACAACTTGACACGTTTATATGAAAGCTGTATGTAAAGAAGGAGCTGCTCTGCTCTATGAGGCTGTACTTGTCAACATGCACAACGATATAATGTTTACCATACTCACAATGTTAGTGTAGCATGTATTGGACAGAGAAGCATTGGACAAATAATGGTCTAGATGAAAGGTTGAGGGTTCACCAGAGTTATTACAATTCACTTTGAGGGGGACACAAATATCTGTACCAAATATTTGAGATATTTTAGTCTGTTCCAAAGTGTTGGAATGAAACAACCGTCAGAACAACATTTCCATCAGTAGAAAAAGACTTACCAAAAGCTTTTGCAATAGCAATGCTCTCCAACAGACCCATGAAGGGAATTACAACAAGGTCTTCTCCAAAGCCCTGCACAAAACACAAACAGAGCGGTTAGTCAGCTGCTCTTCTCGCGAAATGGAAAGATTTCGGGAAGTGAAAGTTGCAACTCAATCATTCAGCAGAAAGAATTTAACTGTAGCTGGCCTCGTCTCTCTGCTCCTCACCTCTACAATCTCTCCAAAGGAGACGACAGTGCCGTTGGCTGTGATGTCTGTAGTGGGTGGGGGCCTGAATGGTGGGAGCCCCCGGGAAGTTTCTCCAGTGATTGTAAACACCTGATGACCGTAACCATTCCAGGAAAATGCTACAAAGGTTGCAGCCACGACTACCAGAGCGTTACGCACTGATCAAGACAGAGAAGAAATGAAGAAATTAGAGGAAACAGGGAGGTTTAAGAAAAGTGTCTGCAGACACAAGGTAAATCACAAAAGATAAACAACCTGGAATACTGTGTATTCATAGCAACTATCCATTCATTTCCTTTGTAAAAGAAACAATGTCTTTGATGCACGTGTGTAACATATACACATTCACACACACACACACAGACACACAGGTACTGACTGGTAGCAACAGTCCACACTAGTTTCCTGGCGAGTCTTGAGGAGGTGGAGTAAGGAGTGTCGTCAGAGCCCAGACTCTTCTTCATTAACAACAACATGACCAGCAGAGAGAGACAAAGCAGTCCCAGTACCACATCACCTATCCTGGCTTCTGGGATCCTGTAAAAGGTGTAGTAAACCTCCAGGATGAAGTCGTGGGGAATGCCCTGGAGTCCCAGAATATTCTAGAAACAGAAACACACGGTGGGTGAACAAGAGGACTCCTTTCTTCACTTTTTATATAGTAACTTCACAAAATGAGTCAACATTAGATAAGTCAGGCTGTAGCAGAGAAACAAAGATGTGTTAAGACTAAGAATGTGTTATTGCTTCTTTCAATGTTATATACTGTAGTCTCACTATAAATACAAGAAATGATTGACACAAATCCATCGAAGCTGGCTCCCTGTTCAAGATAAATGTGATATCAAAATGCTGCTCCTAAATCAGATACTTAAACATGCACTCTCACCACCACATGAATGAGACTTTGTAAACTGTACACTGCTGTAGAGCCAGACTAAAGATGGATAATTACATATACTGTGTATAGATACAAGTACATAGAAATATTTAAGAGTTTTAAAAAGACTCTGAAAACATATCAGCAGTTTTTCTTCTTTTTTCATAAATAAACAATAAAACAAAACAATTGTCTTTTAATTTAAAATATTGTGACTAAGATATTGTGACTGAGCTGAGCTTATATCAGCCCATAATCTTTTCTTGTTTGCTTGTTTTTTGTATGTTGAGTAGTATCATAAGATAGTGGGTACAGGGACTGTTTTGTGTGTGTGTGTGTTTAACCCTCACCTTCACTTGGCCAAAGCAGATGGTTACCGCAGCAGCACAAGTGAAGCCTTTTATTACCGGAAAAGAGATAAAGTCCAGCAGGAAACCTGCAGAAGACGAGCACAGTAATGAATGATTTACAGAGCTGTGACACCGACCTTGAACCGGATCCACAAAAGAGGTGTGTAGTTTAAACAGAGGAAGTCATAGATGTGGTGGCAGGAAGTAGCTCTCCTGCACTTACAAACTAATCTCCTGTTTTTTCACAGTCTCTACAGGTCTGTTCCTAAACCTTTGCATGTTTATACATGACACTCTCTCTTCTCTAAACAATTCTTTTTTAATATTATAATACCATTATATCAAGTTTTGATACAGAGCTCACCCTAAATTTTACA
Organism: Argyrosomus regius; assembly: GCA_946959425.1. Taxonomy (NCBI): domain Eukaryota; kingdom Metazoa; phylum Chordata; class Actinopteri; family Sciaenidae; genus Argyrosomus; species Argyrosomus regius. The sequence goes on from OX336883.1 coordinate 23,559,667, forward strand.
GACTGGAAGATGTAACGCTAACATGTCGTGTCAAAACAATGTGCCACTTTAAGAGTAAAAAGTGTGTCAACTAAATTAAGAAAAGCACCAAAATTGGTGTCACAAGTTTTTCACATGACCTCAGCAGCCCTCCTCTCACCTAATCTCAGTAATGCCATTACAGCTTGGATGAGTCCACATAGGAGACTGAGCAGCACGGCTCTGTGTGGCTGCCCTCCCACCACAGAGAAACACAGGAGGGACATGATGGCCGTGGGACCCAATGTCACATCCTTAGAGGTTCCCAGGATGGCGTAGATGAACCCCCCCATGAAGGCAGAGTAGAGGCCGTACTGTTGAGACAAATGTTTTTTAGATTAACTGATGAATAGAGTTTAATATAAATGGAAGTTGAATCCCAAAGATGAACCATCACAGACAACTTAGCTTAGATTTACCTGCACAGGAAGGCCAGCCACTTCAGCATAAGCCAGCGCCTGAGGTACAGCTGTCAGCCCGACTGTGAGGCCTGCGAGCAGATCCATCTGAAGCCACTTCAGCTTGTACCTGGGCAGCCAGGAGAGGATGGGCAGCCAGGCCTTCAGGGTGCTGTAGGAGCAGCATCCCCAGCTGAAGGCTGACACTCGTCCCAGCAGCGACTGCGACATCGCTCGAGGATTTAAGGTATGGAAGGAGAACCTGGAGAGGAGGAGGAGAGCGGAAAGGATAAAGAGAAAGCATTAAGTACACACAGAAAAAAATTGTTTTACATATTCAAATGTCTGCGTGAGTGGCGAAAGTTACACAAAGTGAAGTTTCCCCCTCTGCTTTAAAAGCCACTCGTCGTCTTTTGGGAAGTGCAGCTTGTTTTCTCTGGCTTTGTTTCCCCTCCTCTTTCCTCACAGACCCGGCAGTCAGGGAAACACCACAAAAAAGTGCTCTGTGTACCAGCATGTGTCAGTTTGTCTGAGTGCTTTTCTGGACAAATACACAGCACATCAAAGGAAGTGAACGCCATACCTTCAGATGCATGCCGTGATCTGTGTGTGAAGGAAAAGAACAACAAAAGTTCATCAGTTAACTAAGCTGCAAGGTCACACAGATCGATGATAACCACCGTAGGAAGTCTTTATAATCATATGACGATCATATGACAGGTCAGAGCTTTGCATATCTCACAGCCACAACTATTTCTCCACAATCACCTACAAGCCATAAAACTCCCTGACAGAGGAATATTCACACACATAAAACTGCTGAGTTACCAGCAGCCTCATCTTACAGTGCGATATTTTAACTCCCATAGTGTGTTTGTGTTATGTTATGTGGGCTATTATACTCTTCTGAAATTGATTTAAACATTAAGATGCTGTAACAAACAGAAAAAAGTAAATTAAGACAGAGAATAGAACAGAATAGAATTAAATAGAATAGAAAAACTACAAATTAGATTAAAAACAACAACATATAATAGCATAAAACATTAAAAACAACACTATAGTGTTGTAACAGAATATAAAGGCTACAGATTGGAATAGAAAAACGACACTATAGAATAAACAGCAAAGCAAAACTATAGATTAGAATAGAAAAACAACACATTAGATGAAAAACAACAAGATATAATTGCATAAATCAGAAAAACAGAACAGAATATAAAAGCTACAGATTAAATATGAACTCTTACTCTGCTTGATTTCGTCTTCTTTGTCATTGTTTGCTGGCTCAGCTGTGATTTTCAGCTCATCGTCTCATTTGTTCCTTTTGATAAAACCACTTCCTAAAATATGCCATTTCGCCGCAGCAGCGCGAGACACAGGTTCCTGTTGTCTCTCCTCACGTGACCTCTGTCATGTGACTGCAGGTGGGCCGGGCTTAGTTTGTTTGAGGAAGGACGTGGTTTTACCATAACATGAGACATTAATTTTGGAGACTTACTTTATTGTATTTATTGACTGTAGTTGTTTGAAATGTTTCACGCAGAGAGTTTGAGTCTCAGCAGGCGAAGTGAAGACAGAAAATAAGCGTCAACATGCTGTGTGAAGTGTTTTTTCTCTTTTTGGCTTCATGTCACGTCGCTCAGTCAAAGAGGAGAAATGTCCTTCTGATAATTGGTGAGTGAACTTTTACATTTCTGTCCAGTAATAACCAATAAAATGCTTTTTGAACTCTGACTGGAAGAATTATAATGCTGAAATATAAACTCACAGCTCACAGTTTAAGAAGTGCACCATTAAAACTAATGCAGTCTACAGTCCAGGTAGTTTTTGCAGAGAGGTGTCTACTTATTTAGTCTACTGTCACTCATATAAATCACAGAAAAGCCTCTCTGTATGTTTGTTTACATCCTCCAACGTAAATTAACAACAATAACCTGAACATTAAACACTTCACAATGGTTGGATTTGTTTGGACTGTTTTATTAGCCTGTTAGTTTTAGCTGGCTGTACCTAATAATCTTCTAACATGGTCTATACTCTAATGTTATATCACAGTATGGCTATACATCATGTTATAATAAATTATAGATAAATGTAATAAGCATTTTGCTGTGTGTGTGTGTGTGTGTGTGTGTGTTTTATTGTTTTGGATCTTAATATATTGTTGAACATGGGTCAGTAGAATATCTCTTTCCATACATACATATTGTGCCTCTGTCTAATGGTTTTAAGAAGCTTTGACCAGGACAGACATAACGATATACAGTACATCAATATATGTAGACACATGACATACATGCCATTGTAAGTGAAAATAAATGCAAATTATTATACAAAATAAATAAGAAGAATTTCTTTTTAATGTGTAAGATATTAGCTAAATTGACTGATGCAGGAAAATCATATGAAAATGTAATATAGCCATGTAGCTGTCCTCCCAAAATGGCCCAATACAGCCAGAGATATTGACCAGATAGCTAAGTAAAAACAGCATGACAAAATATCTGACATATGATGCTGGTTTCACTAAAGTGAAGAGTTGTTTACCATTCTCTCTCCATTCTATATTTTTGAGAATATGTCATATAATATGTCTAATAAATGTGTCTTTTCCCTCTTCCAGCTGATGATGCAGGCTTTGAGACGGACGTGTATAACAACTCTGTCGTCCACACCCCTCACCTGCGCGCTCTGGCCCAGCGTAGCCTAGTGTTCAGTAATGCCTTCACCTCTGTCAGCAGCTGCTCCCCCAGCCGCTCCACCATCCTCACCGGTCTGCCACAGGTAAAATAAAAAAACACATGCAAAAATGTATGGATGCTTCTCATATGTGCATGGAGCTACAGTATTTAAGTCTGTTTGATCTGTTTTCAGCACCAGAACGGCATGTACGGGCTTCATCAGGGTGTTCACCACTTCAACTCGTTTGATGGAGTACAAAGTCTGCCGCTGCTCCTCAGCAAAGCTAACATACACACAGGTAGATAACAAAGAGACCAGTTTATTTCAGATCTACTCACACACACTCTTTTTTTATCACCCCTCTCTTTTTTCACTCTCTCATTCACACAGGTATAATTGGGAAGAAGCACGTCGGCCCTGGATCTGTGTACCCTTTTGATTTTGCGTACACAGAGGAGAACAGCTCTGTCCTCCAGGTGGGGAGGAACATCACCCGCATCAAACTCCTGGTCCGCAAGTTTTTCAAGACTCATAAAGAAGAGGCCTTTGAGCGAAGGCGAAAGAAAGAAGAGGATAAAGACAAAGACAAAGACGAAGAGAGGCCGTTTTTACTTTATGTTGCCTTCCACGACACCCACCGATGTGGACACTCGCAGCCCCAGTATGGAGCGTTCTGTGAGAAGTTTGGGAATGGTGAAATGGGAATGGGTAGAATACCTGACTGGACACCAGAATATTACACACCAGAACAAGTAAAGGTCAGTAAAGATTTAAAGTTTTCAAATGTAGAAAGAAATCCCACTCTCATTGGAAAGTTTATTATTTTTATTAGCTGTGAAACATATGTTTTTTATATGAATGAATACCTATCTACACCTCTACTGCTGCTGTTATACCGATATTAAACTTCATGACATTTGCAACATAATCACAAATCTTAAAATCGGATGATTGATTATTGTAATTAAATACATCTGAAAGACACACAGGCTCAAAAGTTTAATCCACCAAACAAATCACAGAGCTCCTAACGCATGTTAATCTGGTCTGTACTCATCTTGTGTACTTCAGGTTCCTCCTTTTGTGCAGGACACACCTGCGGCACGGGCTGACTTGGCTGCCCAGTACACCACAGTTAGCAGGCTGGACCAAGGTATGTAACAACACCTTCACCTTCACAGAAACAGAGGATGGAGAGAAGCCATTCATGTAAAAAAAAACACTGAGCTTTGATGGTATAACTGTTCTCTGCAGGTATCGGTTTGGTTCTTCAGGAGCTCAGGGACGCTGGCTACGAGAATGACACTCTGGTTATTTATAGCTCAGATAACGGCATCCCCTTCCCGAATGGCAGAACCAACCTGTATCACTCCGGGACTGCAGAGCCCATGCTGGTGTCCTCTCCAGAGCACAGGGAGCGATGGGGAGACACCAGTCAGGCCTACGTCAGTCTGCTGGGTAAGACATGGATGGCAGAAAGAGGAAGGCTGCAAGTGGAGTTTAGCAGCTACTTGCTGTGAGAACGTTCCAGTGTAGGGCTCACACCAGCAGCTACCAACCTTTTTTGGCTTCTGAGTCCTTAAAATGAAGCAATTTTGTAAAAGCTAGAAAAAAATAAACATAATAGTGTGTAACAAAATCCTTTCATCCCTAAATCATCTTGTGACTGCTTAGATTTACCTTTGGACCACTCTGTGGCTGGTTTCCACAAATCAACAAACAGGGAAGGTCAGTGTCAGCTCGTCTGATGTGCTCGATCGGCCACAAGAGGGAGACTTAGCAATGATGCATCAGCATCAGATCTATAAGATGGACTGAAAGTGATCCTCTGAGGGGGTAACAGTAACATATACATATATATGAAATTAACATCAGTTAAACAGCGGTAGAACCACTTGTGAGATTCATGTCTGCAGAAGTGTTTTTACAACACAATAAATAAACTGTAATCATGTAAGTATTTCTCTCCTGTGAAAATGTATCTCTATAATGTCAATTCTTAATGAGCTGTTTTCAGCTTTGTGATGATGCATTTTTCAGATACTCCAATGGATTTTTAAATAGTTTATCTTTTTAAAACAGTACCCATAAAAGAACATTTTGATCCTTCAGTTTATCTGAAAAATACAAACTCATTTCATTGGACAGTGATATGTAAATATAAAGATGACCCTCTGTTTATAAAATAAAGTTAACGCTGTACTAATTATGAGTACATGTACAGTATCTAAGAATTATTATAATTGAATTGTGAGGTTTAACCTCAGATAAACAATAGTTTGTTTTATTTTATCTATCGTTTCCATCCTTTTCTCTTCTTCTCCCTCCCTCTCTGTTTTTCAGACATCACTCCCACCATTCTGGACTGGTTCTCTGTTCCTTACCCATTCTACAGCCTCCCCGGGAGCTCGACCACCCCGGTCCACCTCACCGGTCGCTCCTTACTGCCTGCTCTTGTCACTGAACCCAGCAACTGGCGCACCGTCTACGCCAGCCAGTCCCTCCACGAGGTCTGTGAGCGTGCTGCTGCTTTCAGACAAAGACGTCATCACCACTGACCGTCAGACACAGAATCACACACACATCGGCCTTGACTGCTCTACTGTCATTTTGATTGCAGGTGACCATGTACTACCCAATGCGCTCAGTACACCAGGGGGCGTACCACCTTCTCCACAACCTACACTACCGCATGCCTTTCCCCATCGACCAGGACCTGTACGTGTCACCCACTTTCCAGGACCTGTTGAACCGCACCAGGCTGAGTGAGCCAACACACTGGTTCAAAAGCCTGGAGCAGTATTACTACAGAGAGCGCTGGGAGCTGTATGACTCCAGGTGTGTTACAGCTGCGAATGCTCATGTGTTCATGTGTATATATCACAATACTTGACCTTGAGTGGATTCCACTGATTTAAATGAGGTACACATGCCATTGTCCACAGTTTAGTGATTTAGTGATCAGGAAACGAAGAGAACTGCCACAAAAAAGGGAAGAAAATGTTCTAAAACAACGTCCAATTTTAATATTCATAACAGGAAACAGGAGCTTCTCCTACACTGAGTTTCAGCTGCGTGCTCTGCCTCAAAAAATCCCTGCAATGTTTATTTTTCTCTAAAAAAAATGGGCAGCACTCCAGAGCTCAAGAACAGCAAAAGCATCACTGTCTGTTCTTCCTTTAATTTCATAGTAGATAACTATAAATACCTGAAAACTTAAAGATATTTTGATTTAAGTAGTAAATTAAATTACTGTAAAACACTGATTATCAGCCTGCTGTTAAGTTACTCTTTAAACTAATTAGTAAGTCAATTAATTATGTATTTATTAGGGGTCCAAGCAGTGAAGCTGCTGAAAGCACTTACTTCTTAGATACAGTTCCCAAACTGGGCAGACATCTCCCCTACTAGTCAGACAAAAACAATTAACCGATCGGCCAGATGGTGGCGCTATAACAACAAACTTCACAAACTTTTGAACTTTTTGAACTTTTTTTTTGGATTCTGTGGTCCAGACAAATCTCTCCATAAAAGCCAAACGCCTGTTTTCAATTTAGTCAAAATCAATTTTTTCACTGCAGCTTCAAATCTCGGTTACAGAGCATATCTGGACCAATCTGGGAAAAAGTATTTGTTTTTGGACTTTTGATATTTCATACAGTTTTAAAATTTAAACTTGTGTCTTCAAGTTTAATTTCATACAAACACTTATGAATCAAAATTCCAATAAGCTATTGTAACCAAACTTGGTGCACAGATTCAAATCAGTTCAAGCCTCACTGCACTGTCCTTCTACAGATAATTAACTGTGCGTATCTGAGTGAAAGTTTTGTGTTCTACAGTCATGTTAAATTTATTGTATAAAGTTTGGTCATGATTAGCAAATTGTCAAATTTTGCGTTTGTTCCTTCTGAATTTTCTCAAAATCCTATTTTCGACATTTTGTCAGGAACCACTGGGCCAGGATCGTCTACAGACTTCACTGATCTGAAGTCGTTAAAGAAATGTTGATACATCCGTCTGTTTAAATTATTATTAAAATATCAACAAATGCGATGACCATGATGAATTATTATAATATATTTTACTTCCTGTCAGTTAAATAAGAAACAAACAGCTACAGCTATATTTCACTCTACTTGTGAATTACAATATGACAGTGCTGTTAATGAGTTATATTGTCTTCATAAATTGTCGTCTTGAAAACCATATCCCAAAAAAAAAGTAAAAAAATATGAAGAAACACAAAGTAACAGTGGTGTTGCCCTCTTGGCTGTCACTTTCACATGGAGGTAAATACATAGTCAGTATTTCTGTGGATGATCACCTGGCGTGAGTTTTTCGCCATTCATCTAAATATTAATAATTTATTCAAAAAATGGTCATACTAACATATTAATGTATAATGAAAATAACTGTGATCGGATACAATAAAAGAGCACAAACATGTTCTCTGTGGTGAAGCGCTGAGCACAAAGATGAGTCAGATCTTTGTGAAGAGCAATCAGAGATGCTTACTCACACTTCTGCCTTTTGTTTTGAGTCTGAGCTGAAATACTAACAAAAAAATATGGGATTAGAACTGATTGCAGATATTATGTTTAAATTATAAATGAGCTTTGAAGTTGAATTGAAATTGATTTTCAACCACCATCATTCATCAGTCACAGTCAGATAGATTTCATGTGTTTGTCTCTGAACTGTTCAGAGCTGCACTCGTGTCCTATGTGTGTTCATACTGGAAAATTAGGTGTTTCACATGGTTGGTTGGTATGTCTTAGCCTGATTTTAGTTTATTTAAAGTTGACGACTTTCAGGCCAACAAAATGAATTGAAAAATAATTATAAAAAATAAATATATATAAAATAAAAAATATTTATTAATATATAACTCAGTATTTCTTTAACTTCATTTTATTATGGCAGCACAGAGGGCACTTTGAAACAGCATATAGGCCTTTATGGTGGGAATTAAAACAATACATTTCCTGGAAAGAAACCTGTGATCTGATACTGATGATAAGGGGAACATGGAGACCTCAGTATCTGAAAAATCTTGGCACCGACACTGAGTCCATTTTCTGATGTTTAAATTTAAAATGCTTCACCGACACAGGGCGGACCCACTGGAAACGAAGAACCTGGTATCAGACCCATCCTACAGCGCCGTGCTGGAGAGCCTGAGGCAGAGTCTGCAGAAGTGGCAGTGGGAGACGGGGGACCCCTGGGTCTGTGGACCTGACTACGTCCTGGAGGACAAACTAGAGCCGCACTGCAGACCACTCTACAATGGACTCTAATGGTACTTTTACTGATGTCTGCATACATGAACACATTCTGCTTATAAAATAAATGACATTTGTATTTTATTTTTGTATGTAAGTGCTGCTTTTAGTGCTCAAAAATAAACAAGATATTGCTTTTAGTATAGTATCATTCTCCTTTATGTTACTAGATAATTGCATCATTCAGGTCCTTCTTATCTGTTTCTATACATTTTCCCATCATCCAGACCCCCTCATAACCCTGTTTCATAGAGAGGCAATATAGTTAACTGTTTTTTGTTATTATTTAATTAAACAAATGTCTTCATCACAGTCTCCATCACAGTTGTTCTCCTACTGATCTACTGATTACACAGCAGTGCAGTTCATGACGCATGACCGTTGAGGTCGACAAATCAATCAGGAAAAGGGTTTTATTGATTACTCAGAGCTCCACTTTGAAGTAAGACTGATTTGCAATCTGTCTGTGTAGCTGTTGAAACAATTTGGATCAGTCGATTATTCACTCATGTTTATTGATCTGCTTATTTTTTTTAACTCCTAATCTGTCCATTTTCACTCATGTCTTAGTCTTTTGAAGCCATGCTCACTCATTCTGCTTTGTTGTACACCTTTTGTGATTTAATTAATGGCTTTTATGTATTTCATGTGTGGTTTTCCAAACAAAAACTCTTTTCAGTGTCAAACTATAAGGACTTATTTTGGAAATGGACCAGACTGTCTTTAAGTTTGAGGTGATTTTAGACATTGTGGAAATTTTGATCCTCACAATTAGTATGTCAGATTAGTGAAACACAGAAGCACCCCCTCATTAACTTAATCTTTGAGTTCGACCACTTATGTAAGCATACATCCTGGTCCACTGATGTTAATCCGTTTTACTTTTACCTCTTCAAACGTCAGAGAAGGGCTGACGTCCCTATACATCTCCAACCCCCCCTCATACTCTACACACACACACACACACACACACACACACACACACACACACACACACACCACCATCATCATCATCATCATCATCATCCGCCCACCTCAATTTTGATTTGACGAACGTCCTGGGTCACGATAGCGTCTGCCAGCCAGCCTATATAAGCAGCAGAAAGTTTTACAAACACCCAGCAAAACATAAATTCGGCCTCTGACCAAGAACAGACGAGAAAACGCGCCGTTCTCCTCTGCGTAAAAAAAGTGCCAAATCCGTTCAGGACATGGAGAGGTCAGTCAGGTTTGCCGTGGTGTGCGTCGCAGTATCTCTGCTCATCTCCTGCCATCCAGTTGAAGCCTGGTACAAGCAGTCGACCGGACCCAGTTACTACTCGGTGGGTCGTGCCTCCGGTTTGCTGTCCGGTATCAGGAGGTCGCCGTACGTCCGGAGGTCCGAGTCCGAAGAGACGCTGATGGAGAGCGGGGAGACGGCAGGTAACAACGCGATTCCAGAGACTAACAGGCAGATCTCCATCCTCAAAAGCATGGTGAGTACAGTATAGATGCTACAAACTTTATTCCTGTTGGAGGGAGGTTGTGTGTGTTGTTTTTGTTTTTTTATAACTAATGATGATAAACTGAAGAAGAGCGGCGCGTAAAAGTTGCTTTCCTTTCAGCACCACTAGAGCCAAAATTTACAGCGATGCTTAAAAGTCGAAAGTTATAAACATTTAAATAAAAAAGGGTTTAACCCACACTTTGTCAGTTTCAGTTTCATCAAGATGTCGAAACAAACAGTTGAGATAAAAAATAGTGTAAAAAGTTGAACAACTCGTGCGTAAAGGCGCAAACTAGTGAGCGCTGCAGGTCAGATCGCGGCCAGCAGCATTAGAAGATGGTGACATTGAAATGTATGATTTTTAAATCATTATCTAAGAAAAACACACGAATAAAAGGAAATATGAACAAGAAAAGTGAAATCATGAGATTTTTTTGTACTGCAAAAATCTAATTGGTTTTAGAGATACATGAAATAAAAACTTATTTGGTTAATTTGATGAGACTTTTGTGTCACCACAGAAAAATAATTGTGGTAGATCATCAAATCACTAAAGTAACATCTGAATCCTGTCGTCACCTCCTGCAGGCTATCTGCGTGAAAGACATCTCTCCAAACCTGAAGAGCTGCGAGCTGCTGCGGGACGGGACGGGCACCTTCCAGTGCAAGGCGGACGTCTTCCTCACCCTGGACTCCCTGGACTGTCTGTCCGCGTGAGTCCCGGTTGAACCGGCGGGGACAGCGTCCTGGTCCTCTCACCGAGTTCCGGGAGAGCGTCTCTGGAAACGAAAAGAAAAAATAACGGAAAGGAATGAGAGATGGATGAGTGTGCGGGAAAAGAAAACCCGATCATTGTCGATCATGGACCGCTGCAGACTCTGAATGTTCTCTCTTATTTAAAAAAAAAAAAAAAAAAAAAAAAAAAAAAAAACTCACATTGTTCAGTTTTGCTTTGGTTGTAGAAAAAAAGATGTTAGTTGAAACCTTCTTCTTCCCAGATGACTTTTCATCTTTACTGTTTAACCCTGACATGTACCCGCCGTTGCCAACGTGTATTAAATGTCCAGAAAGTTGAGATTTCCTGGAAAGTACTTTTATTTATTTTTATTTATTAAAATTAACAAACACTAGTAACTTGGTGTGTGGCTTAAATTTGTCTATGAAAAAAGAAAATGATCCAGCACTGCCTTGATTTGTTACTTTTTTTTTTCAACTTACATTCAAAGAAAACATAAAAATAAGGTAGTCAGCCTATCACATTTATTTTGTATTGCAAACTTGCAGTACAATACAAGGCACAAACCATCAAATAACAGTCTGCGCGCATGGTCTGTATGACTTAAAGAGATACAAAAATTTATTCTGAAAGTGGAAATAAAGAGAAAAGGGAAAATACATACACGTACATGACAAAAAAAACACTTCATCATAAGGCACTTAGGGGTGTTTTTCTCTTTTCTTTCACCTTCAGTATTCATATCAGACTGTATCAGTCATTACCATATCTTGTTTATTACAGGAGAGGAGCTGGTGTGATAACAGTCAGTTGCTCAAGGGAGCCTTCCAAACAGTCAGACCCCAGCAGAGTTAATGCCACACAAATCACATATAGGAGGCATCATCCTGGTTGACAAATCAGGGTTTATGAGAGTGAGATATTAAAACAATAATCATGAGAGGAAGGAAATTAAAAGCTTCAGGGATGTGTCTTTACATGCGCTCTCTCCTGCTTCTCATATTAAAGTTTCTCAGCATCATCGCTGACTGGTAAGAGTCTGGGGACTGAGCGAAAGCACAGATTAAAATGAATGGAGTGTGTGTGTGCGATTTCAGCTCAGGGCAAGTCAACACAAACTGGGGTGCTTTTACAGCGATCACCACCTCATTAGCAGGGTGTGACGCACAGGATGTGCACAGCGAGGACACAGTGATGGATGAGCGGAAAACACATGATGGTATGCATGAGTGAACACTGTGCTGAGGAATAAAGGACAAACAGTAAATCCTCACGCCCTCTGTGTCCTGCCCACACACACATACACAGAGGAAGAGATGGGCAAATAAATGGTATGTGCATATATCAAGTCATCAGAAAATAACATCACCATTCATACTCTGATTCTACAGTACAGTACAAAAATATAAATGCCCATTAGTCTCAGCACAAGGATGCAAAAGTCAACTTTTCAGGGCTCAACCCCACGACAAAGAATTATCCAAGTGATCTGTCTCCTTCAATGTTTTTGAAATCAAGAATGGCAGAGGATGAAATGGAACAGTGGAAAAAAAAGACAAAACGTTTGAAGCAGATGATCTTCATGTTTCTGTTCAATGCCTTTTTCCACTATTTGAGTCTTTAAAATGAGGCCGACTGTGCAGCGAAGTCTTGTTACAGGAGCGACACGGCCTCCAGGTTCTCTTTGATTATCGTGTCCATAACCACCTGGAACACGACCTGGATGTTGGAGGTGTCTGTGGCTGTGGTGAAGTGGTGGTAGATGAGTTTGCTGGGCGTGGCATTGAGCGAGACGAAGGTGGCGGCAATGAAGCGGGCCGCCGAATCCACATCGCAGTCTGCACCTGGAGGAGAGAGATGATCCTTTATTTATATGTAAAAGTACCAATGCATCGATGTGAACACACTCCATGCATAAACTGCAGTTAAAGTCATACTTAAGTACAAGTACAGAAGTGTTTATTTATCTAGTACAGTAAAATATATATGACATTATTAGATTGTTAATCAGTCATAGTTATTAGTTATTAGTAGTAAAGTCCAGTGGTTCCCAACCTAGAGGTCAGGCCCCTCCAATGGTTGTGAAATCTGGGGTGTGTGAAATGATTAATGGGAGAGAAAAGAAGTAAAAACAAAGTTCTGCTACATAAATCTGTTTACATTTTTTCTCAAAGGTTGCTTTTATTTTGTAAATATTGAATAATATGACTTCTGAATCATGACGAGCAGCTCTTACTAGACACAGTACTTGAGAAATGTACTCAAGGAAGCAGAGAAGTGGAAACAGAAAACTAAAATTAATTGCTCAAACATTTTCAAACATCCGACTTCTGCCACTGTGAGTGGGAGTAACACAAATGTAAACCCAAGCCTAAACACTGACAATTTTAGGATTGTCTTGTATTAAATAAAATCATTGTTATCCACTTTTATATAATTAATAATGTTCTTTAACAAACACATGTGTAACATGACATGTTGATGAAAGGCTAACAGGACTGTGGTGGTCCATCAAACAATAAAGGTTGGGAGCCACTGCATTAGACTAGTCATCACATGTGAGGTCAATGCGAAGTGGTCGCTTGCTCTGCTGGCAGACCCCAATCCTGAGAGTTTTAGCATTTATATTGACATTTGCATGAGAGCAGAGAGGGCACAGCCCCTGTTGAGTCACTGAGACGTGGGGTGGGAAATGCTGAGAGGAGTGGATACAAAAATCCCCCCAAAATAACACATCAGTGTGTGTGTGTGTGTGTGTGTGACAGACTGAGATCGTATTATGAGTCTGTCTTTGTATTCATAACTGTGCACATGGGTCCTTCCTTTTGATATAATTTGTTTTTTATGGCTGAAAGTAATTTAATCTTTACATTCAATAAAAGCCAGGATAATAGTATTCAAATATTATAAACAGTCACACCTTTAACTGGGACATTTTGCAGGAACATCCCTGGATTTGTGAGGTGAAATCTTTGTTTTTTATGATTAAAACATGTTACAGTGTAATTAATATTCAAGATACTAGGAGCAAATTCCTCCTTATGAACAAGGAAAGACAGTCCTGGTGGCTGACGTTTGGTACTATTCTAAATTACAGACAAATTGTCTCACGAAAACAAAGTGTAGAGCTGTATGTGGAGCAGCTAACTAAAAGTAAAAAATCTCTGTGTTGTATTCAGGTACCAATAGTCATAGAAACAGGCATGTTTAGAGGAGAAAAGGTGAGACTGATGAAGAAGTCAATTTCATGTTTCATTGGTCGTTATTTGATGATTTGATACACCTCTTAGTAAAATGTCTTTTTCTGATGAGTTCTTCTGGATGATAATAAAGAACTTGAGCTGTGTTTTAGGAAGTGGCAAGAAGTTTTTTGTTTGCATTAAACAAACTCTCTGACCACAAGTGCTTGATGCCAGGTCAGCTACAGTTGTTCACTGTGGGGTGCCCCAGGGCTCAGTGCTAGGTCCAGTTCAATTTTCCATTTTCATGCTCCCGCCTGGCCACATTATTCGTAGACATAATATGAATGTCCATTTTTATGCAGACGATACTCAGATCTATCTAAAGTAAATCACTACCAGAATGCTGGCAACCTGCTAAACTGCCTTCATGCAGCTAAATGCTGATAAGACAGAGGTATCGATCATAGGTCAAGATTTTGAAAATAATTAAACATCAAACAGTCTTGGCTCTCTGTCCCATTCAATAACTCAGCCTTGCAGAAACCTCAGTGTCATTTTTTAATCAAAACATCAGCTTAGACAAACAAGTTAAATCAATGGTTTAATCCTCATTTTGTCACCTGAGAAACATTTCAAAGATCAGATCATTTCTGTTAGGGTTAGGGGGAAAAAAATCTCATTTAAAACTCTGCTGCCAGGATTTTGACTTGGACAAAGAAAAACACACCAAATCTGGCTTCCTTACACTGGCCATCAATTGCCTACAGAGTTGATTTTAAGATTTTATTGATTACTTATAAAGCCTTGAGAGGCCTTGCCCCAAGTTATGTAGCAGTGTTTTAATGCCCTATGTCCCTTCTTGCTCCAGAGATCCTCATAGGTATCATTCCTGGTTGTTCCACAGTCCAGATATATATGCAAATATGACAGAGCCTTTGCAATCAGGGCTGCAAACTCTGTCATATTTTAAATCACTTTCAAAAATTATGACATGTTTGATTTTACTCTCTTTGTAGATTTAGAACTTTTAGTTTTGTTATTGTGGTTTGTTTTAAATGTGTTCTGCTTTATTGTAAATCACTTTATAATTGTGTTTTAAATAGTGCTATACAAATAAAATGTATTCTAATTATTAGATTTGATAATTGTTTGACAGATGCGGCTGCGCTGCTGGTGTCTTGTAGATCCACGTGAGCATCAGTCCTACCTTTAAACTGTGGCAGGTATAACCGCAGATGTCGCTCAGAGTGTAAAATCTTGTCTTGAAAGAGGTCTATCTTGTTCATGAATAAAATCTGCAACAAAAAACACGCACACAAAAAACACAATCAGCTGAGAGCATGAAAAGCTAATCACAAGTCAAAAGGCTTCCTCTCCCCAGTGGGAAAAGGAAATCAATGGGAACGATCATGAGAATGAGAAAATGTTGATGAAGATAAAAATTTGATTTGGAGACTCCGAGCGCTGCAATAACCAAGCAAACAATGAAACCAATAAATCAGATTCAAATATTATAGTCCCATTTATTGTCATTTTACAGATATTTACGCAAAATGTGAAAATCAATAGCCGTGTTGATACCAGCATGAGGTGATGATGGCAGATCAATGACCTCGCTCTACTCATCAGTGTGCAATCACTCATGTAGTCTCCAGTCCAACAAGCTCAGCTACTACTTTAATAAATCTGTCTTCCTGCCTCTAAACTCAACTCTTTCTCGGCTGCTGCCACATTTCACAGGTACTTTTAGCTTTGTAGTCAACTAATTAAAACTACGACCAAGTTCTCTCTTTTCCGGCCCTGTTTGATCGCAAAAAAACAAACGCACAAAAAAAGCCCCTGATAATAACGAGGGCGGGACGGGGTAGAGAAGATTTTCAATGAACAGGATACAGAGCAACACCTAAGTGTGTAATTATCACTGTCCAGCCACAGCGAAGAGTTAATTGAGGTGGAGGTTACAAATTTTCCTCCCACGTACAAAAAGGTATCATTAAACACTTTTGTTTAATGAGCCTGTTAGCCATGTTAACGTGCAGGCCCACACACAACCCTGCACATAAACACGTCACACACAGATATTTAATTGCCCATTTGGCTCTAATGAAGCCTTAAATATTCTTTGTGGTTAAAATGAGAACAGTTTACTTTGGTGAACACTGCATTTTCCTTTCTAAGATGGTTGATATTTTTAGTGACCAAACAATAACTGTATATTACACTGAACCTAAACCTTCACAAGAGCCTTTGTTTGGTCAGAGAGTTTTCTTGATTGTCAGAAATTTTGAAGTGAAAGGCTTCTGTAAAAAGAGTTAACAGCAGCTGACACTTGTGTCAACATGCAGTATTTTAAGTAGGCTTTAAATACAAGTTAAGTGGAATGAATTGAACAAGCTCGTTACACGCTTGTTTTAATGTGATAATTTACCGGAAATGGGAATGGAAAAACACAGAGAGGGGAAAATGTCAACCCGCTGAAGCTCACCTTAATTACAGCTCGCTATTTAATTATGAGTGACAGAAGACCCGGAGACAAAGGGCTGAGGCCGGGCCCTGTTTGTGTGTGGAAACAGCATTTATAAAACACATTAGTGTTATTCTCGTCTCATGGTGTCATAGATAACAAATGGAGAGCTGCAAAGACATTTTTCCTGCGTCTCCTCCACTCGTCCATGTGCTCCGTCCACCAGCTGAACTGTCAGACTGAACTGTGGTTCTCCTACTTATAAAGAACTTGTCTATATTTCACAGACTAACTCCTCCTATCAGATGAAATAGATGCATTAAGATTATTTTTCTATGCCATGAATTATATTATATATATTCATATATTTCTTTTCACCTGCCTCCGGTGTTTCCGCACTGCAAAATGATGAGATAGCATTTCCTAAGTTTGTGTCTTTGTTGATATGGGGGTGTGTGTGGAGGGTTGTTTTTCTGCATGCAGTACTTTGTGTTACATTTTCTGTCTGACTGACTGATAATGCACCTTA
Source organism: Argyrosomus regius (assembly GCA_946959425.1). Classification (NCBI taxonomy): domain Eukaryota; kingdom Metazoa; phylum Chordata; class Actinopteri; family Sciaenidae; genus Argyrosomus; species Argyrosomus regius. The sequence continues at coordinate 23,576,450 of OX336883.1, forward strand.
AAGTCTGTGTAGAGTAAGAATAAATATGTGTTCTGAGTTTGTCAGACCAAAGAAGAAAGTGTTAAATTTGAATGATTAAAAATATCGTCAAGATTATGAAATTAGGTTTCAAAATCAGGTAAAAATGAGCAGTATTCTCAGCTTCAGGACTGTGGGGGCGTGTCCGCTGAATGTGCTGAAGCCATGCCCATTTGTGGGAGCAGTCAAGCAGCAATTTCGAAGCGAGTGAAACGTGTCAGATGAGTTCAGAAAATGACATGACTAACTTTGAAACGCTCGAGCGAGATGAATTAATCTCTATTTCTCTGCTAGCAGTGCAGGGGTATGCTCAGGGTGGCCTCAGTGTGTCATCGAGCCACCCTTTAGGACCGCCCAAAGAATCCTGGTTTTAACCTCTAACTCCACATTTCAGTAATATATCGTTCAAAGTCTTTTCACATGTTTTCAGCAACAATTTTCATACATATTTAATGTATTTTGAGAGAAATCTCAGAATTGCCTTTACACTGACTTTAACAGTGGTCGCCAGTGTTACAAGTGTGAGTGTAATTTTTTTTGAGACAAAACACACAATAAAAGTTGAAGATGAATTTGACTAATCACATTATTATTATCTATTTTCTATAGATATCACAGTAATATTTTTATTGTGAATTCTTTTGGCCACGATAATCATGTAGTGACGTGACAGCCCTAATACAGACAATGTGCACACAATATCTGGGCAAAGCAGCACAGTCAATTAGGGATAAAAAAAGAGTCTACAGCCATGCTAGCAGCAACTTGATTTGATTGACTTGGTCATAATCCACACCATATGTAAACAGGGGTCGCAAGTACACATAGCTTTGCTTTAAAGGGTTAGCACAGCAGTGTTGGATGATAGTTGAAAAAAATATTAAAAAGAGCATGCATAGCTACACACAAAGTAATTGCTGTGCTTTAAAAACAAATCTCTGTTAACAAAGACTTCCATGAAACAGCATAGTAAGATGCTAAGATTTCCTCCTGAGCTGGAGGAAGTGGGTAAATTTCTCACCATGGATGTGCTGCGGAAGAAGACGTTGTTGCAGATGCTGGAGAAGAGTTTCAGGCTCTCCTGGAGACGATTCTGCAGAGAGAAAACAACAACGGTTTGTCATTCCTAAAACTTAGTCTATGAGGACAGAACATTATGAAATTTAGCAAGTGGTCTCCAGTTGCTTTGACTGGAATCATGAACATTTGTGAGGGAGGGATTGGGAGTGCTGGCTGTACCATGGAGGGGTCTTCCACCAGGGTCATGTCGTAACCGCTGAGCGACACCACGAACAGCACGGCCCTGACATCCTCGAAACAACCAATCCACTTCCTCCGCTCAGTTCTCTGGCCTCCAACATCGTACATCCTTCATACAGAGAGATGGAGAAACAACAGCGTAATGAATTTTAAAAAACATGTTAAATGAGAGCATCAAAACAGTAAAGTTAGGATTCTGAGAGACATGTACCACAGAGGCCTCTTCAAGGAAAGAATATGATCTACAGATCTTTATAAAGTCTTTTGGGTTGCTATCTTATGAGATTTTCATGGTATGTCACGGTAAATTGAGATTTTGAACATTTATTTTGTCATTTTTAACCCCTTTATTACTTTCATTACTACACAGAGTTTGTGTGTTTAATGGAGCAGCATTGCCCATCATCAACCTGAGGAGAGGTCTAATCAGCACAATAACTGAAAATTGCTGTGTGGGTGTGATGAGCCTTTAAATGGCCTTCAAACAAGTTAACTTGAGGATAAACTCAGCTCCCTTCTGCTTTTTTCACAGTGGAAAAGTATCAGAAAAAATACAGGTATAATTAATAACAATAATGATGGTTGCATCACATTTGTCTTGTATTGTGCATGCTGTGTCTCTGATATGACTTACTGGGACACTTGAATAGAGCAGCAATCGTTAATAATATTATGAAGTAGTTCTTCTTGTTGCTGACACAGCAATGCCAAAAGTTTTTGAAATATCTATTGGAACATAAGCCAGCGCTTCTCAAACTTTTTACACAACATACCACAACAGAAAATACATTAGGCTCTCCAAGTATTATGACAGATGTTAAAACATAGTAGTGTAAGCTGACCCTATTTAGCTAGAGACAGTTTGCACAGGATGCAGATTTATTCCTGGTAAGACGATTATTTAATGTTGACTGTTGAAACATGTTCAAGAGCCAGAGCGGAACCAGAGTGATGAAAAGTAGTGCTCCTGATCTGCACTTCTCTTCCTGATATTTCTTGTTTGGAGCCAATAATGCAGAGTTTTTTAACTTTTAATTTGACCTCCACTTACTATGTTGCCCTCACATTTTAACTTGCATGGATGTACGCGCACACTACATGCATGAACGTGACTACGTAATATTGAAACAAAATGTTACATAAATTACATTCCAGCGATCACATAGTTGATTTTCATTCAACATTTTTGTAATATTCTGATGGTATAATATGATTTTAAATGAATTTATTTCACACAAGCGGTACATGTTTGAGAGCCAGTGGGATAAACTAACAAAAGCAACTATAACTTAGAAGAAAAACGAAAGGCAAGTAGTAACAACAGCTGCACATGTGAGGAGGAACAAGACGGATCCACACTGTGAATCTGGGCCCAGGTGCTCCTGATTTACTAGACCAACACACTCCAATCAGGGACCTTCAAGAGAGTAAACAGACGCACTCACACACACCACAGAGAAGCAGCCACTGTTCAGATGTTGAGAATCAAAAAGTCATTTTGTCTATATAACCATCCTTTGCTGCTCAGATAACAAGACAGCATAGAGGTTTCCTTTTCGGTCTAATTTAGGAGAACCTTAACATTAACACTGAACATAATCTTACACATTTTAATCCAGATCTCTGCTGTCCAACGTAAAAATTGCAAAATATATCATCCCCTGTGTGATATTATGCAAATAAGAGGGTGAAATTCTGTTTATCGTTCATCAGACAGTGAAGCAACTACTGTATTTAAGTTATATACATATGTGTGCGTGTGTGTGTGTGTGAAATAAAATGTCATTGAGACTGACATGTCCTTTATCAGGATTCAATTTCCAGTAGAAAAGTGTAAGGCTGTGCTTTCTGTGTGTTCATGACCTTGCATACTGATGGTGTAGCCTACTGTAGCACTGAGGGGAAACTCTGATCAATGACAGATTGTATTAGTTCCGGATAAGGTCAGATATTCCTAAAATATGGGATTTACACTTACACACACAAAAAACAAGAGTGTCTCTGCAGACCGGGCTCCCCCTTTTTCAATTTTCACCAAGACAATCACAACATTTTCCCCGAGAGAATCACAACACGGCAGCACAAAGAGCGTAAAGGTCAATGTTCTCCAAAAGGACGAGAGAGAAAAATACGACAGGAATAAGAGCAGAGAAACAGAGAGAGAGACACACACACACAGATCAGTTCGTCCCACTTCACCCATTTTCAAAGCCAGATGTGCCATCTTGCACCTTCCATTGGAGCATCCATCAAGTCAGTGCAGCTCTATATTGAGAGGGGAAATGAACATGTGGAAACACAGACGCACAAATAGGGAAACAAACAGTGAAGGCGGCACGACATGAAGATCAGATAAGATTTACGGTGGAAATTTTCCGTGGAAATTGACGCCAGGCATAGCATATGTCAGTGATGCTGATGCTTCATTACACAAACATACAAGCACATGTGCACAAAGACCACCCTAATGACACGCACTGGGACTGGTAAGTGTGCTGCCTGCTTCGCTTTCATATTCAGTCAAGTCCTGCGTCCAACAATCTGCCTTCAAACGAGCCAGAAAGGACAGAAAAGTACAAAACTGAGCAACTGACAAAAGGTTATTTATTCGCTAAAGGAAGACAGATGTGTGTACTTTAGTCAAACTCTACTGACAAGTGTGAGGACTCCACAAAACTACAGCCACGTTTAGCAGGTGTAATGTTTAACATCTTTGCCATCTTAGATTAGCTTGTGTTTCTAATTAGCACTAAGCACAAAGTATAGCTGAGGCTGTTTTGCTGGTATTTTGCTGATAAATCAAATTTTGACCTGGTGATCGCACTACAACAAAAGTCAAGGTTGACCAGAGTCATTACACTTCATCCTGTGTGGAACATGAATGAAAATTTCATAGCAACCCTCAAATAATTGTTGAGGTATTTCCATCTGGACCAAGTGACAGACTGGCAACACCATAGCCATGCTGCTAGCATAGCTCAGAATTAATGTTAGCTCTGTATGTTGGCTAACAAGGGAATGTTAGTGTTTGAACGACAGACGGGGCGTGGGGGAATGCAGAAAACTGATGAAGTTAACTGCACTCTATACGGAGAGAAAACCTCGTCTTCAGTTTACGTCATCAATTCCTCCCTCCTCACCCGCCATTCTTGCCCCATAATTTTCACCCTCATCTGAATGTTGTAATTGTAATCATCAGAGCAGTTGATGTTAATGATGCAGGAAAAGACCCAGGTCCTTATTACACTGAGGGGGTCAGAGGTCAAACAGGATGTCTGTATGCAATCTAGGCTGTGTCTGGGTGTAAAGCTGACAGACTGTATGCTCATACACACACACACACACAGAAAAAATGATGGCTTGATGAAAGGCCGTCATCCTTTGCACTATTGATTAAGGGTTTGAATAACGAGATAATGACACCAGGAGTGTTGCTAATTTGTGAGATTTTTGTCCGTGTGGAGTACAAAACTGCATTTGTTCCTTTTTTAAAGAACTGATACAATAAAAATTGACAGCAAAAGTTTTTATGGGGATAACCAGAGACTCAACACCCGAGAACATGTGCTTTAACATGCTGATCAGTCTGAACCCAGGTTAAAAAAAAAAAAAATCACCTCCAGTGACTTGCAAAAAACATAATCTAGAGCCAGTGTTTGTCTGTTCTGGACTACTGTGGAAATATGGCAGTCCAACATGGCGGACTCTGTGGAATAGGACACAGAAATTCAGCCAATCAGATGTGATTTTTGAATTATGCAAATCATGAACATTTGGTCACATTCATTATTCAGAGTATTTTTGATGCACATGAACTTAAGTTTAACACTGTGGAAGTCTTGTTGATGTTTTAATATTTAACCATGTGTTTACTTCTACATGACAGATTCCTTTACTTCACAAACCCCCTTAAAAAAAAACCTGACACTACAGGTGCCTATTTTTCTATCACTTCCAATAGTTTCCTTGAAAAGAACTATGTAGTTTAGTCCAGACCTTGCTCATGGGCATCTTGGCTACCAGTCCAAGCTCCGTAACACAGTCCGTGCTGGACTTCAACCAGCCACCCTGCAGTAACCAAGCCAAGTCCCTATGGACTGACCTACTGCCACCCCCAATACTGGAAACTTTACTCTCTGTTTATGTTTCCTGTACATACATTTCACATTTTTGCATGTTCGTGTTCAACTGATCTGATGCATATTGACTAAATTACTCTAAATGCTAGCACTTTTAATTTTAATTATTTAATTGGTCCAAATGAAGGCTGTCTTTGGTTAGCTTATAATTAGTACCAGCTAACAGTTATTTTAAAAAAATAATGTAAAATAAAGCATTATAAAATTCAGTTTCAGAAAGCTCTGTTTTTAGAATATATTTATGTCTAAGGGGGAGAGGGGAAGAAGTGGGGAGTGATGGGGTTAATGATATGGAACAAAGATACATGGTACAGTATGCATGACAGACCACTCAAAGCCTAAGTTCTGCATTTTTAACCCACCTTAATTCACAACTTGAAATGTTCAGATTTAGCATAGCAAACACATCCTACAGCAATGCTGAAAGAGCCAGAATCATTTTAAAACACACTGTCAACCTAAAACAATTCTTAAATCACAAATATAGGAGTGCAGGGCACAGATGCTGCCTCAGATGAGAAACTGTGAGTATCAACCAACAAGAGAGAGACGGTCATTGAACTGAGGGAGACAGTTTCACATTGTGTTAGCTTCAAGGGCAGACTCAATATTTACTAAATGAGACCAAGTCAGCGCAGAAACCTCCATTTCCATATTAACTCTATTTAAATGTTGAAAAGTAAGAACCAAGACTTACAAATACAAACTCCAGTGTGTCTGCTTATAATCAAGAAGACCATTTATTAGTCTATTAAACTACACACTGCCCTGTACGTTGTACATCCGCTGTCTGTTTTCTCCCTCTTTCTAACAAACATGAACCATCTACCTCTCCAAATCCCCTTAATATCCCTTTTGTTGTTAAGTTTGAAATAATTACATCAACTTATGCTAAGCTCTTCATCAACCCCGAGGGGTTGATCTTTTCAAGTCACAGACATGAACCTACACAACATACACACACAAACATACACACTCAATTAACTATACCCAATTATTTATCTCTTCAAGAATTCAGGCTGATAAAAGAGAGGGTGTGTGAAAGGGGAGGCTGGGCTCCATCCTGCAGCACCACCTGGGACTCTGCTCCCCCCGCGCAGATCTGATACCGTCACCTTGTGGTGGCGTCACCAACACAATGTCTCACAGAAAAAAAAACAACAATTTTAAAAAAAAGAAGGAAAAACAACTATTTTCTGAGTGACTCAGTGACGCAAACAGTAAGACTGCGAGGAAAAAGCAGCATTTATTTGCACGGGACAACAGACATGGTTATGATCAAAGAGTTTCTCGCTGGTGAAACTTTTCCTGATGTGAAATACTTTCAAATCCAGTCAAATGTGTTTGTGTTTGTGTGTGTGTGTGTGTGTGTGTGTGTGTGTGGCATTAAATGCAAAAACACACACATCAGACGTACAAGAAGCATTTAGATGTGACACAAATGCCACAGACTGAAGTCATCTGCTGACAAACGGCTTCGCTCTACAATGTTTATATGCTAAACAGAGATCTTATGAAAAGCTGAGGTAATGTGTTTTATTGTTATAATTCCATATGAGACCTGATTCGAGCACGGATGAAGGACAGGGTGTTATTGGGGTAGACAAGAGAAGAGGTGCTCCTCGGGTAGACATTACTAAGAAAGAGGAAGAAAGTAATCTGATTTTCTTGATATGTAGACAGACACCAAGACACACACGTTAAGCCGAAAAGGCACATTACTTTTCCAATAAAACCAGACGGTGCAACATCGCCCACAATTATGAGCCAACGCTCTAAAAACTGACCTCTTGATTTGCATTTTTATGGACCATAAATGTTCAGTGTTCACTAGAATCTCAATTAGAAATTAATGCCGAAGGGTAAATCTTAATCTTTTGTTGTAATGTACATGTCATGCTACTGGTTTGCCTAAATGATAAAATCATCGTCCATTTTCACTGAAAATGTGTTTAAGTTTGTCATGAGGCACCATTCAGCTCTGACTGACTTGGGTTGGTCAACATGGCATATGTCTACTGTTCATATGGAGGTATAATGTCTATTGTTTTATCAGTCATTTGTTGTTTTTGGACTTATATGATTTTAAGTCATGCGAGCAATTATTATTAAGTATTTCAACCATTTGAGATGTACAAACGTTTAGCAGTAAGCATATTTAATTCTGAAAATTTAGCCAGATCATTCAGGTTTCATGCTGTATTTCTGTAATATTGTCATAATATGTGAGAAGACAGCATTTTCGAAACTGATGCATTTGAAACTTTTGTGTTATTTTGATACTTTTTTGAAAGTATTTACCTTTTACCTTATTTTGATAAAGTAAAAATATTGTAAAAAAAAAAAAATAGTATCCATTACCAAAACTTCGTTGTCGTCGATGTTGGTAGCAATATGCAAAATACTCAAACTGTTAACAACAACAACAACAAAAAAAGCACCTTCAAACAATAAAATGACCACCAGTAACAATTACTGTTTGGGGTGTATTTAAATCTTATTTTAGTGTTGTGTTGGCTTTGAGGTTTGTTTGCTCTGCCAGGCTGCAGGGAAATCAAGTTCATTAATATCTATCGCCCTGTCACGACCATCTGATCTTTCAGGAAATTAGTTCAGCCATTCGAGGATGATAAAGAAGTTGGTATTATGTGACACCGTCTCATTGATCACAGATGAATATGGTCATCTGACATCAGCCTCCAGGGCTTAGATACCTGCCCTCTGCTTCTCCACTGATAAGACCGAGCCACTGATGCTTTTGAATGTGTGTGTGCGCAGTCAGTAGATGAGTGTAAAGCCAACTGAAAGGTGCCTTATTGACGTATTGAAAGAAGTCGCTGATCTCCATCTCACATCTCAGGCCTATCACATGGCTGTAGACAGAGATAAGAGTGTCACAGCTAAAGAAGTGAAGTAAGTTGGTAAGACAGGCGGTCCTGGAGAAGTCAAGTTCAGACCTGATGGCAGCAGCTCTGAATGAGTACGTGTTTACAAGCGTCCTGAAGTATGACGTCTTATAAAAGTCTAAAGGCCAAGTGAAAGGTGTCTACCTGAAAATTAGGTGGTTGACTTTGAACTGGGTCTCTATCACGCCTGTTGTCCTCAGTCGTACTCGCAGAACATCTGTCTCCGTGGGCACGTAATCTGGAGAAGTGATGCGGGTCATGTTCTCAAAGAAACTACAGAATGAGGAAGAGGAGAAGGAGAGAGAAAGAAAGGTGCAAAAAGGTGAAAGGCAGAGGAGAAACGAAGGGAAAAAAGAGAGAGGAAGGAAATTTTAATAAGCTGAAGACAAACTTTAGATCAAAAGAGAATAAAATCAGTTATCAGTTGCGGGTGTGTTGACTCGTACATTGTGTGTGTGTGTGTGTTTGTGTGTATCATGGCCATGCCAGCTGCCAGGCAGTGGGTAGGGTGTGCAGTGATAAGCTGGAGCCCCAGGGGGCGCAGCGGCTCATCATGATGAATATTCACACTGTGGTTTACCATAATAACACACTGAGGCTAAGCTTTCAAACACAGATTAACTATTAACATAGCTAGTATAATGAACTGTATCATGTGTGTGCGTGCATTCAGTGAGATGTGATCTTTTCCAAACACACACACTGTGACGTCTCCAGCTACCTGAACTGACTGTGACATTCTCAACTAGTCATCCTGAATCAGGTTCTTGGACAGCGACACACATCCTGCTGCTTAAAAAAACACACCGCACAGTGCAGACAACATGCAAGTGTCTGTTTTATACTCCTGTCTTTGTGAGGACCACTCTGAGTGTTGAATGTTTCCAGTGATTACATTTTGACCAGAGGGCTGTGTTAATTGATTTTTGGGCACTTGGGGGCAGCAGAACAAACTGTAAACATTGACACTATCACCTCATAAAGCTTATGTGGTGTTAGACAGTATTTACACTTCCAGCAGATACAGAGCAACATTAGCATTCATTTGGAGTCGTCTTTGTGGTCACCAGAGGATTGTAAGTCAAATATTCACTCTCTTTCAGTACACCAACTCCTGAGGGAAATATTTGACTCTTTATTTGCAAAATGTTCCACTATGTTCACCCACTAGTTGCTACCTGTGTATGTCTTGTGAGGTTCAGCAGGTTTGTTAGAGCTTTTTCATTGAAAAATTGCTGCCTGCTGCACTGTAAAACCAAAACGACACTCTGGAAGACACAAAAATGCTCCCAAGAGCTCAGGGTGATAGTTCTCTGTGGATTCATCACAAAAAGCAACACCTTTCACAAGACTTGGCTGTGTGTTTAAAGCTGATATAATTTATATTCTTATAATAAGTATATATCAGGTGACATTGTGATAGGGATCACTACCCCTCAACAGGCAGACTGACACGGCGACTAGCTAAAGAGCTAAAAAACAGAGTTAAAAGAGAGTTAATATTTTACACCAAGTCCCCACAAACACAACCTCAAAATGAACGATGGTGTCACTCTGTATCTGTCTGATGTGTCTGTGTCTGATCATCTGACCACGTGTTTCTTGCCTCATCTGACCTCTTTTTAGCAATGTTGACGTGTTGCCAGAGCAACTCATTTGATAAATACAGCCTTACTATAAAAATGAGCTGTTCTAAACTGGGATGTCCCTTTAAGGTGAGGGGTCTGGAAATGCCTTATGTCAATAAAGGTCCTCACAAGTATAGAAGTACAAACATGTGTGTGTGTGTGTGTGTGTGTGTGTGTGTGTGTGTGTGTGTGTGTGTGTGTGTGTGTGTGTCGTGTGTCTCGGGAGTGGAGGGTGATGATGATGTACGATGGTTCTCAGTGGGAACAACAGGGGCCTGTCGGTGTAGATAACCCCAGAGCTGAGGCCTCTTGCTGGGGCAGAGGATGAGAACAGACAGCCTCCTGGTGAGTCCCAGCTCTGTCTTACTTCTTCATCACACACACCCTCCACCATCAACACTCCACTCTTATTTTCAGTCTTCATCCTCACTATATTCACTTTCCTCACTGTGCCTGCACATTTGTATTCATCGTGTTTATTTATACCACTCAGTTTTTTTGGGTCTCGTATGCACACAGCCAAAACCAAAGCACATGTATGTATTTAAGGATGTTATATGGAAGTATATAAAAGCTGTGGAGGTACATGTAATTACAGTTTACTCGGGTTTGCCTCCCGCCCTCTTTCCTTCCCACACTCACGACTCTGATTCCCAGTGACAGCGAGCACATGGCCGAGCATCAGCTGCTAAGTCCAGCTAATTAGACCCCTGCATCTCCTCAGCACAGCGTGAGTGTGCACTGGAAGAGTACTCACTACAGTGCAGAGTCATTGAGCTCATACTCGTATCCCCGGGCCGCCGCGGTCCTCACCCCTTGGTCGACCCACAGACAGGACAGGGCGTGGCTAATGAAAGGAAAGAGCACCTGCTCTTCGTCAAAGCACCGCCCACACGACAGGACAGAATGGGCGTGGACCTGCAAGAAGAGACGGAGACAGATATATGGACAGATGGACGGCTGGTCAGGGAGGAGCGGAGGAAAAGGATGTGAGACTAAATGACAGAAAAGTTTAGGAGTCTGTCTCTGCTCTCTCGACTCGGTAATCAGTATGAATGCACAAACAAATGGATGTGCACACAAACACATGTGAAAACACACACACACAAACACACCCTGGTGATTTTTAATAGAGGAAATACTTTAGTCATCATCTCCCAGCAGGAAGTGCTGAGTGGGTGGACAGTGTATGAGCTCTGATAACTTTGACAATGAAGTTCAAATCAAATTGAATCTCACAATCAAACCACCCACCTACCATCTAACTTCTGTGTTTGTGTTTGTGTGTGTGTTTGTGTGGAGATGCAGCCAGCTGTGGCTGCAGTGCTGAGATGCTGCCCTCTAGTGGAGATCTGAGTGCAGTGCAGGAAAACCAGAAGCATAAGCTCAGGATGGATTTCAACCAAAGATTTGGAGAAAAACACAAAAAGATAGGTTGACATACAGACATGCAGACAGACTACCTTGTTCCTGTTGTTTGCCAGGTTGATCCGAAGGACGCCCATGCCGTGGAGGACAAACTTCATGGAGGTCAGGAGGTTATCCAGCACTGCAGGCTGCCAAAGATCAAAGTTCACAGGTCAAGTTCATGAATAGCCATGGCAACGGGACAAACCAAAAAATTCAGACCAATGCCTGGTTTGCCGCATCGCACTAACAAACTGTTAAAATAATAATATACCTGTACAGTCAAAGAAAGAAAACGCCAACAGGGATGAATTTTAGTAAACTTAGCTTAGCATAAAGAAACTAAGCGAAACAGCTAGCCTGTCCAAAAGTTTAAAAAAATGTCTCTAAGCACTTCTAAAGCTCACCAGTTAACACAATCTGTCTAATTTGTTCATACAAATACTGAAGGTAAAAATAACACATGGTGGTTTTACAGGAGATTATGTGCCAGGCTATCTCTTGACTGGGTAAAGTAAACACCGACTCCCAGGAAGTCATCGATTTGATTTCAATTCTGAACTGAGATGAATGGAAACATGCATTTAAAACTGCACTGATTGAGGTTTTGGCCACTTGGGGGCAGCAGAACAAGCTCTAAACACAGCATTGACGTATTATCACCCAGTAGGCGCGATAACATGTCTCATTTACACATCCAGATGACACAGAGCAGCATTAGTATTTATTTGAACTTGTGTTTCTGATCATCTGACAAAAGTCTTTAACTTTTTTGAGGTGATACCTGGCTCATTAGCTGCTAAATGTTCCACTGTGTTCACCAGTTAGTCTACTGTTTGGTGCTGGGCAGGTAGTGACCAGCTGGTTTATTAAAAATTTTTTATTAACAGCCATCTACTGTAGCCGAAACGAGTGTGACCGAGAAGTGACCACTTTTATTTTATATATTATTTTGATGCATTGTTAATATGAAAATATAGATTAGTGCAACTTTAAGATGCCTGAGGTGTATCCACACGTCCGTCTTCTTGCTTAACTTCAGTAACAACAACATAGAACTTCCTCTTCCGCTAAAACTCACACGTTATCTCGCAGGCGCAACTTGGTGGCGAAACCGTGCAGCGCATTTCCTTATGTGACTACTGTTTAAATGAATACTGCAGCCTAAGAGAATTAACAATAACAACAGTATATTAAACTATTAAACTTCTCTGCATACATACAGAAATAAGATCTAAATTATCAACTGAATAAACTGAATTGAAATACTAAAATAAATGCATGCATATATATATATTTGTATGTATGTGTGGTGCATATTGTGTGTGTATTTGCATCTATCACTACCCATGGACCAACTATTAAGCCTAGTGAGAGTCTAAGACAGTGAATGTACCGTGTAACTCACATAAATTAAAGTCATAACTCCATTTTAGTGCTCAGAAAACCTGAGACTTTAGTGATGAGCAGAGCGACTCCTGCAGAGAGCTCTGTGTGTGTGTGTGTGTGTGTGTGTGTGTGTGTGTGTGTGTGATACTCTCCGTCACTCTCCTGCCAACTAAAGATAAGCCTCACATTCCATCACGATTCTATCACAGTCTGGTCGCTCTCCTCTGTGTGTGTGTGTGTGTGTTATTCAGTGTCCAGATTGAGATGTGTTGCTTTCCTGGTGAAATGTGTGAGGCGAGATAACTCAGTAAAGTGATCTTATGATGAGGGCTGGGCTGAGGACTGCTGACACCACGGCATCAGGGACAAATTAGTCTCTTTTAGGAGAACCTTTGCTGACAGCGCTGCATTGATTTGTGTCAAAAATAAGCTGCTTTGTGCTGATTGTCTCCCACTGCCTCACCATCGCTGTCATCTGCTAAGATATGCGATTTCATATTAATAACACATTGTTATAGTCAAACTGGATACTTTATCTTCATGGTGCATGTTTTATGACCTTAAACATCACTAAAGATCAGGCAGTTTGTGATATAAGGGCAATGGCAGTCTTGAGGTTAGAGAAGTACATCTCTCGTGTGGTCTCTTTTGCAGTGCTAATGAGAAAGACTATAAATATCTCCATAAGCCCCGATATTAAAATGTCCAAATACACATGTTTACAGCCTGAGTTTTAGTCTCTATAGCTAATTTCCTTGTTCATGCCAACTGTACTGATGCTGAATTTCTATATCTACTCTATATTTCTATATAATTTCTATATATAATTTCTCTCACCCATTTAAATGTATAATTAAAGGCATGTGACAGATATAGTCTATATGATTCGGACTTTAAAATTATTGAATATTTAGAATGTAAACAGACAATGGCATCCGAAGCTATGTTTATGAAACTGCCTGACTTGTGTTCACAAAATGCAAAAAAAAAAAAAAAAAAGAAGAAGAAAGGAAACAACAGTGACCTTTCTGTTACACCTTGAAGCACCAACAACATCATGCCTCTTTCACTTCACCATGTTTACAGTTGTGTGCGGAAGACCAATCTTTACTCATATGGGTCGACATCACAGCAACACATTGTGGTGTTTGTCATGCTAGGTGAGAGAAAAGGCAAAAAAAAAAATCTGACACGCTGTTATTTTGGTCACACTACACGGGACAAAATAATAAACTCATGCCAACGTTTACCATGTTTACCATAGTAGTTTAGTGTGTTAGCATGTTTACATTTGCTAAGTAGCACTAAACATAAATTAATCCACCCAACAGATGTTGAGATATTTCACTAAAAGTAAAAAAAAAAAAAAAAAGACCTGCTGGAGGCCTAAAATGAAAAGTCAGAGGATCGCCAAACTCATTAGGATTGATCCTTTGGGGAATATGAATGATGACACAAAGTTTCATGGTGATGGTGGTGACAGTTATATTTCAGTCTGGACCAAAGAGGTGGACCATCTGACTGCTTTATGTCATTTTTTGTAACAGCTATTTAAATGTAAGTGATCAAAGTTACTGTGTAGAGTAAAGCTCACTTTGGTCTGCGTTATTAGATCCTGGATTATTAGACCTGAGGCTGTTCAGGACTTATGCAGGACATAAGACAGACTCTGTCTGTCCTGCTTGTTGAGCATTATTGTTACATTGGAGCAATATTTGTATGAAGGTCCTTGTTTCATTTGCATTTTGTTTGCATCTTTGACACACATGCTTGCATACAAGCTATCCAGTACACAATCGTGGCAATGTTTTTGTGATGTTACGCTGATCAACATTAGTTTTTTGGTGCCAAGATAGCAATGCACCAGAGAAACCATTATTCAAAACATTTGTGTGGTTTATTTGTTTATTTTGTTTAAATGCTACATGTCATGTAGTCCTGACATGACATGTAGCATTTCCTTCCTCATCCTGTCTGTACAGTAAATATGCAGCTGTCAGCAAGTGGCTAACTTAGTTTAGCACAAAGACTGTAAACTGGGGAAAACAGCTAGCTTGGCTCTGTCCATATGTCACAAAATCCCCCTCTACTTCTATAATTCTCCAACTCTAAAGCTCACTTTGTATTAGATCTGGATTATTAGATCCTGGATTATTAGACCTGAGGTTGTTCAGGTTGATGCTGGGTGAAACTATGCGTACATGTGCATAATGTTACAAAACTCTAAAAGACTCATAACAAGGAAGGTAGTCCTGTCGTTATGAGTGCAATAAAACTAACATGAGGTTAAAGGTAATCAGGCAGCATAAGTGAAAGCATCTGTGTGGGAGCTTTATGGATTCATGCAACTAAACACAACACATATTTAACTGGGCCTCAGGACATTGAAGCTACACTTTAGTTTGTATTAGAAATGTATTTAGAAGGGGCATTAGAGACTTTCACTAAAAATGTAATTTAATTGTGGATTTATATCATCTTGATATGAGATATATTTCTTAATTAAAAGCTAAAGCAATCTCTCAGGTGGATGTTGTTCTTCCTTCTTGAGATAAGTCCTACCCTCTGGCTCTCTATGTGATCCTGGACAAACCAACACGTCTGATATTGCGCATCTCAAAAGGCCCTGAAACTTTTAGTATCCATTCTTTTTTTTTTAAAGAAATTTTTTTTGGGCCTTTTCAAGTTTATTGGATAGAGACAGCTGAAGAGTGACAGAAATGTGAGGAGAGAGAGAGATGGGGAATGACATGTAGCAAAGGCCGCAGGTTGGATTTGAACCCTGGGCCGCTACGGCAAGGACTGACCCTTCGTACATGGGGCGGATGCTCTACCAACTGAGCTAATCGACACCCCTAGTATCCATTCTTGAGGTGGTTCACAGTACAGTAAAAGTTACTCTTAACCGCAAGTAGCACTGAGCAGCAATGTTTTTTGGTCCTTGTATTTTTTTTAATCACACGTGAAGATGCACATGCACAAACAATCGGGCGGCACAATTCATTTTCTGCTGTTGGTTTCATGCCATTCCCCTGATTGACAGTTGGCAGTAATATGTCAACAGATGAGTCAACAAAGGCAGTGAAGAAGAAGACTGGTAGCAAGTAAATGTCATGTAAACAATACAGGATTGAAAATATTTAAGAAATCATCTCGACAATGTTTCATTGATTTCTAAGGGAAGAAATGCATCATACACTTATAAGACACTAATGATACACAACACATTAGAGTGAGAAACACTGGATCAAAACAGACCCTTTCTTTGTTTACAAGAAAACTACACATGGCAACTTAAAAGTCTATATGATGCAATGGAGGTATTACACAACATTGGAAATTACAGCCATAAAAAATGTACCCTCAAGTTGACTCAATAATCTTTTTTGATATTTATCTGCTTATCTGTCAAACAAATCAGACAAATTAAATACTGTCCCTCTCATGTCTCTGATCCAGTTGTTTTACTCTCGTCTGTCTTCAGTTGGTTCATTCTTCTTCCTTCCTTCCTTCCCTCCCTCCTTACACCTTTGTCCTCCTTATCAATTGTTTCCAAGTTCCTCCCTCACTGACTCAACGCTTACTTTAGTGTTGTCAGTAAAGGTGGGAGGCACAGGGGGGAGGAGGGAGGCCATGGCTAAACCCACAAAAACAACAACAGACACTTTAAGTGTGTAGAAATAATGTAGCTGTTTCTCTAAATACGCATTTAGTAATATTTTTGGAGCTGCTGACCAACCAGCTGGTTGCAACTAAACACACTTTCCTATAAGTGGCCACATTAACCCTAATAGACAAAGACTGTACCATTCTTTCATTTTCCATTGACCACTGCATACCTGCACGCACACACACACACACACACACACACACACAGCCTGAGGTCACAGGTGAGTCATTGTATGGTAATCTGAATCCACCATCAGCTATACGTCACCTCTCCGGAAAAGTATAGAGTAAAAAGACACCTTGTTTTCACCAGTGTGTGTGTGTGTGTGTGTGTGTGTGTGTGTGTGTGTGTGTGTGTGCGTGTGCGTGTGTCTGTGTGTGTGTGTGCATCCGTCAGTTTGAAAGGAAATCCAACAGACAGAAATCTCACACACCTTTCTACCCTTTGTTTCCTGCCAGCTATTAATACTTGTACCACCATCAACACCGCAGTTTAAAGCTTTGTGGGAACTTTGTGGTACACTGTGCGTCAGCAGAGATATTACAACTCCCATTACAACAGTGTAATCTCTAAATCCATCCTGATACACTGAACTATTGTTCTTATCCAGCTTATTTTTTGGATCCGCTGCCCGACCACAGAAAACAACAGGCATTTAGCCGTCGTCTTGTGTCGGAGCACTTCCTTCACAAACACAACAAAGAATGCGGCTGAACCGGTGGTGGCCTGATACTTCAATTGTGTGGTTATTCATTAACCACACACTGTTCTGTTAATAATGTACAACTAAGTATATGTATGTGTTTGTAGCTTTGAAGCTCTTTTTGTTCCAGTTGTTCCAGGTGAGAAAGCTCCCACATTCATCACATTTTTTAAGTTAAGATAAATACTCATACTAACACCTGAATCAACAAAGAGGCTTCCAGGCTGAAAAATACAACTTCACTTCATAAATGTTATCCACTGGCACGCCAACATCCACACACACACACACACAAAGCATTACTTTTGTTGACACAGAGTTGTGTGTATTGGAGAAGAATGAAGGGAAAATCTCAGTCCATCAGCCCGTGCACAGTAAAAACAACACCACGGCCTCGGGCTGCAAATAAAGGAGGGATGAGACAAAGAGGAGCCCCCTTCCTACCTTTCCTCCCCTCTCAAACATGCTGCCCTGTCATGGTCCTAATGCAATGCAAACCTGGCTGGCAGGACTACAAAAAGCCAGACAGAAAAATAAAGAGATGGGGTTATCTCGCTGTGCCTTCAGGGGAAATTTGAGAGATGGGATAGCGTGAAGCAGAGGATAACCTGTCCAGTTCAGGCAGAGTGGAGAACTCTACTAGTGCACTGTTGAAGATAGCAGGTAGGACGTCAGAGATAGACACAAACACACATGGGGATCAATGGTCACACAGGCCTGATAAAGAACCATGAGCTCATTTATATGTGTGTGTGCAGGGGAGGGTGTGTCTGCGTTGGCTGTGGGAGGCTGGGGATGGTCAGGGAAGGGAAGGGACGGGAAGGGAAGGGAAGGGCAGGTTTGTGGGTTAGTGTCATTTTTCCACTTGAAAATAAGGGCGTAACCTGAGAACAAAGGCAAACTCAACTGACAGGAGAGACAACAAAAGAGATTTAACTACTGGCATTTAACATGCATGTCTGCATGCTCGCACATGTAAAATATTTTTGGATAATGATTAACATACTGTAGTTGTACAAAGTTTTAGCCATGTTTAAGCAGCATGGCTCAAGGATCTGTTGGTCAGCTGGTCGACTAATTTGGTTCAGTCTGAACTATCTCAAAAACCATCAAATGGATTTCTATGAAATTTCCCTCAGACATTCATGGTTCCCAGAGGATGAATCCTACTGACTTTGGTGCTTCTCTGACTTTTCCTTTTGTGCCACCAGAGGTTAGACATTTTTGTTTTTTAGTGAAATTTGATAGGCACATTCATGTCCTTCTCAGGGTGGATCACAATAACTCTTCACATTCCCTCACTTAAAAGGATCAGTGGTGATTTATTGGCATCTAGCGGTAGTAGCTGAAACTTTTCGCGATTCTTCACAGACTGCTGATAGTCTGTGAAGAATCGCGAAATGCCACTGTTGAGGGCGGGCTCTGATTTTCAGGTGATTATACACTAATGAAAACTTAGTTAAGCATTTTATATTCAATTTGTGCCAAATTCTGTAAATAGAGCCCCATTAATCTGACACACTGGATCTCTAATCCAGCATCATTGTCAGGTAAAATTTTCAATTTGGTTTATGTTCAAATACTTGCTAAACTAATGACATTCTCATCAGCCTCAGCTATACATTGTGTTTAGTGCTAATTAACAAAAGTCCCCAGGAAGAGCACCGGGTGTTAGAACCAATTTGACACATGCCCAAATCGTGTAATGACACCAATGGCATCTGTCACTTGATACAAGGAGGCTCCAAAGGTCTTTTTGTAAAAAAATAAAATAAACAAATGTGTAAGAAGCTGCTTTAAAACGGTGAATATCATTTTGAGTGCCACAACCCCCATGAAATGACATATCAGAATCTAACCAGTTAGGTCCGATAACATGTTGAAAGTCTAGCAGAGCTTCATATTGATTCAGATTAGCGGAAGGCTAAACCAGAAGTTACAGAAGTGCCCAGAAATCAATCAAAATCAATCAAAAATCACTTTTTTGGCTTTATGTGCCACTGAACAGCTTCCATAAGAATGAACAGAGCCTCACACATGCTGTATCCAGTTCTCTTTATACATCCATGGTACAGCCTCACAGAGCTGCTAGCATGGCTCTACACTGTTAGTCTTGATACTGGTGGCAATATAGTAATTTAATTTTTTTTAAAAGCCAACAGTCCCAAATTTGTGTTGTTTTAAATTAGTTACTAACTGATTTTCATTTGGTAGCAAAACAGTTTTGAGATTTAAAGCATAAATTCAGGTTATCTTTCTTTTTCCAGCTCAGTCCAATAACATAAATTATGACGCTCGTGTTGACAGGAGTGAACTGCAGACAAGGTGACTGTTATGAGACACGAGAGGCAGCAGAAGGAGAGAGGAGTGAGCGCAGAGAGTCTTTAATATCTAGGAATGCATTCAAACATCCCAGCTGCCTGTACAAACAACTGGGACCTTCATATGTCATATCAGTGTGAGAGCGCATAATCCAGCCAATGAGCAACTGCCAGAGTTTTGACAGATTTTGACAGTGTTTTGCATTTTTCCAAGACATAGATATTATCTGTTACACATAAGATCACACACAAACCAACCTTCGGTGTAAATGTTATAAATAATGTAAAGTCACTCTGGGTTCAGTGTGAACTCCAGCAGCTTCACTGTGAGGCCTGTTTTCAGTTTTATAGTCTGTTTGATGGGTTCAAACGGCACCATCTTCATCTATGAAGTGTGAACCTGACAAGGCTGTTATTACCAAGCAGGTAAGCGTGAAGCATGATGAAGACAGAGAAAGTCCTTTTCTGTCATTACATATTCATTACGTATATGCATCACAGAGAGAAGAGGAGGAAAAGATACAGAATAGCAGAGGGAAGAAGAGGAGAGTCAAAATATGGGAAAAGGTTTAAGTAGGGGGGATGTGGAAGAAGATAAGCCCTCAGTAAAAACAAGCTGATGGGGTGAAAGTGGTGTGTGTTGAAGCATTTCCATTCTCCCCACCCCGTCCCAGCCCTTAATACAACGGAGGAATTTGGCTTTCAGTCGCTCATAACACAAGCACACATAGAAGGAAGAGCAGATGCGAGCCAAACCACTGCATACCAACTTGGATCTGACCCTGGGTATCATGAGAAATCTCAGCCCCCCACAGGAACTAAGCATCATTCCTCACCATTCCCCATCTTTAATGTCATGTAACTTACATTTTAGTGTTGCCTGCAGCGTAAACTGACCTCTTGACTACTCTATTCATACTTGAGACTAAACTGTAGTGACATCCTAAACATAAACTAATGCCATATTGATCAGTTTACGTAATTTGAGTTTTGTACTGCTTTCCTTTATAAGATCGGAGACATGTGATTGTTATCCAACTCTCTTCAACAGGAAGCTCACTATATGCTAATAGACTGTTATCTGATGAAAACATAAGGCAGGTCTGATCGAGTGTAAGTGTATGTGTGTGTGTGTGTGTGTGTGTGTGTGTGTGTTCCCAACCTTGAAGCTGGTGAGCTCTTGCTTGGTGAATCCATTACTGTGGATGATCTTCATCTGCTTGACCAAAGTGCTTTTACCGCTCTCTGCTGCACCTGGAGGAAGTTGTTACATAATGATTAAACTCATTATAAAAATGGATTATAGATTAACATAATAAACTTATTTATCTGTAGTCAGAATCTGCAGTGATGATGAACGTTCCACCCTGCATCAGTGTCATCCACTGTGAAATGTCCTGTTACTGTTTACTACCTGTGCGCACACTCAGGTGAGATTAAGGTGAATTCATATCATGTCAGCCTCACCTAATAGGAGGATTTTAACCACATTCATCTCCCGTTTGGCGTACTCGTACAGGTCTCTGTCTATCTTCGCACTGTGTATCCTCGCCTTCTTCTCCTCTGTGATTTCGGTACCGAGGCACAGTCCCATCCTGAGCAGTCATCTCCTCCCCGACCTCGGCCTGAGAGGAAAAAAAAATAAAAACAAAACCAAAAGTCCAGATTGGGATCAACCCGAGTTTGTCTCTATAAGCTGCATGCCCCGAGCTCTCCTGCCACTCCGCAAATTGCAGGGTTAGTGTGTGTGTAGAAAAGTCTCTTGAAGAAGAAAAAAGAACAGTTCAGGCCATCTCCAGAAACATCCTTCAAACTCGCAGAAGTTGTTGTTAGGCTCGGATCGTGATTTTACGCATCGCTCCAAGTGTTAATGAGTGGTAACTTTTCAGCGACCTGTCCTCCGCCGTGAAAACACCAAAAACTGTTTTGTCTCTGTGCGCCACAGCGGTTCAAACTCTGCTCTACCGCCTTGGCAAAGACCCCAGATAATCCTAAAAGCACCTCCTTCTCCTCCTCCTCCTCCTCCTCCTCCTCTTCCCTCTGCTCTGCAGCCTGCTGCCCAGATGGAAAACTTTTTGGACTTCCCTGGGAAGTGACGTGCCGCGGGCCAAAATTGCTGAGTGCGCAATCCCGTGTGTTTCACCTGTGCGTGCTCAGAAAACTGAATCACCTGGATTCCCATGATGGAGTGACAGTGGTGGAAAGAAACTCAGTACATGTACCCAATTACGCACGGTTATGCGCTTATTACACACACAAAACATTTATATAATAAAACTTGCATTATTACATATTAAAGCTCCTGCATGCACTTTAAACTTCTGAGAGAACCTGACAGGTTTTATCACACAAAGTAAGTGGTGGACATGAGTTGTGAGTTATTCAGTGTTTATTTCTTCTGTGATTTGGCTTATTTTAAGGATTTTAGAGGCCTGAAGAGGTGAAAGTATATCTTTTTTTACTCTTTTAATCCTCTGGTGACCCTTTATCTATATCTTGGGACTCATTTCTGACCCCCATGTGGGAACCATGGCACTTAAATTCACTAAAATAATATTTAAATGTCATTATTAGTCATTTCTCTCATTAGTCTGACAGCTGAAAGGCCAATGTCCACAAAAAACAAACACAAAAAGACAAAAACACTTACAGCAGTGGTTGCCAAACTGGTCTCCTCCAGGCCCTTTGAGGCCCCTAAATGTCTATCTCCACTGTTTCATTCACTACAAACCAGAGCAGTGTTAAACTACATAAGAACTGCACAGACCAAATGTACATGGAGAATGAGATCTTGATGTTTCAGTATCTGTACAGGCGTCTCTGTGATGTTTCTCAGCTGAGTGATAGGTGCTCGGGCTGGCGGATTAAAGCCTCTTTTGTGTTTGTAATGACGGTTTGCAGTTTTTTGTTCCAATCTGAGAGCGGTGTGAATGAGACAGGACCGCTCGGATTTAGCAGTTTTCTGAGCGGCTGCGGCCTCATTTCACTGACTCAGTGAACCGTGAATATGTGCTGATCCGACAAAGATCTCTGTCATCAGGCCGCGCACATCACAAGCTGCTTATGCAGTAAAACACACATCAGATGACACTTTGTCATGTTACCAATTTGTTTATTAAAAGGGAATTTTACACTTCGCAACATAGTGATTGAAAGGTTGTGGAAAGTCCCTGCATCTAATATTTAGAAACTTATTTATTTTTTATTCCAACTCACAGACACATTTAATAAAACGCACACATTTCTTGAAAGCAGACTGAAGAAAGAAGGACGACTTTACAGATAGCTGTAGAGACGCTCTGGTAAAGAATTTTTTTTATACAAGTCACAGCCCTTAAATTAGTTACAGTATAGCTTTGGGAATGAGGCACTACTGTCATTTACAGCGCAAACACTCACTAACCTTGCTCTCTCTGTCACACGCACACACGCACGCACACACACACGCACACACGCACGCACACACACACGCACGCACACACACACGCACACACACACACACACACACACACGCACACACGCACACACACACACACACGGTGCAGTTCAGATAGTTAAAATCCACAGGTAAAATTTAAACAACTTTCACAGATCATTTAACGTAGTAATGTTTTTTTTCTGGATGGACAAAAACATAGTGAGAGAAATGAAAATAAATCTACATTTTCTAAGTGTGTTAAATAATAGATCTATATCTATAGAATAATAGAATAGAAAAATAGATCACATTCAGCTTTAGTGCTGATACTGCTAAGACTGATCATTAAAAACGAATGTTTAAAATCTAAAAACATAACTGACAATGATGATTTGTCAATAAGTTATGGCTTATTACAAATTAGGCATACCACTTCTACGTCTATACAGGAACACATAGTGAGTGATTGAATAATAAAAACAATACGTGACAGATGATAACATTAAAAAGTTCTCTGTGGACGACGAGGGGTTTAAAGGGACTTTGCAGGTTAAATCATAATATGTTACACGTTCAGATTCTTTGTGTTCTTGTCCAGGCAGATCTATTTTAATCCCATTAGGCTGGAGTAGTCTGTATAGATGAAGACAGTGAAAAGCTAACTCAGCAGCATGTATGACACACCGCTTCACCCAATATTAAAAGCAGGATTCTGCACCCAGTGGACTAGAAGAGACTGACTGCCCCTCTTTTGGTTGTTTCATCCAGCCAGGCCCATTGTCCACCTGAGTCCTTAAAGCTGTGTTTACCAGGATGAGTATAATCAGACACAGGACTAGGTCTGAGGTCTCACTAGTGAGCAGCCTGGGCTGCAGCTTCACTCTGGTCCTGCTGCTCTCTCTTCTTCATCGCCTCGATCACCGCCATCTCTTTGGCTTCCTTCTTTTGGTTCCTGGCTTCAAACTGCAGCCTGGGAACACACAAGATAACTGATGATGAATAAACTTGACAGGAACACTTAAAAACAGTAAAGAGACAAAACGAGAAATAAAGTAGTGCAGATAAAGAAGTCCCTGACCTGTTTTCAATGATCCTCTGGACAATGTCATCAGTGGTGAGATTGTTCCCACTGTCGATGGTCCTGAAGATTCCCCTCTTCCTCGGCTCCTGAGGGCAGAACACAAATGGCTACATCAAACTAAGGCTAAAGTTCCTGTCATACCCTGTGAAGGAGTATGCATACTTTTGGCTGTTTGCACATTGTTTTTACAGTTAATTATTATGCCATGTAATTTATATTGTCATCCTTAATAATTAAGAATACTAACATTATTTAAAAAACAAAAGTAAACAACTTTGTTTGTTACGTTTGTTACGTTCAGCACACAGTTCACAGTCCCTTTTGAACTGAGCATTGTTTGCTCCCTACTTTCAAATCTTGGCTGAACACCCTGTACAGTCCCTCTGCAGGGAACACTGAGGTGATTACAACAAAGCCAGATAGTTTCAAAATGCTTATTTTCAGATTTAGCTGCACAGACGATCTCTGTTCTGTTCCACAGTGGTGGAATGAGAAACCCAGAGCAGGCTGAAACATATCTTTTTAAGACTAGTTCACCCATTCAGGCATTCAGCTATATCTATCTATCATTTGAATTGTGGCACTAAAAACACTTCCAGTATGTGATGACATCTAGCTCTTGAATGCACTTTGGATGATCTACCACACTAATGTAATTTATGGTTAAATTACTTTGTGGTATTTGTTTGTATTGTTTCTCCTCTGCTTTTTGCTTTGTGTGTCAGTGTAGCCTGTAGCCGTACACACTGAGAGCCAGATAAGTAAGCGATGTATATGAGAAGGTGTCCCGGTATAAGGAGATAATGGACCAGGTGAAGGCTTCACAGAGCAGTGACCAAAAAAACATTCTGAGAAAACATCTGCCTAAACCAAATCAAGAAAAAGAAAAGAAAATTAACTACTTATCACATCACAAAATTTACCAATATTGTTGTTACTACAAATTTCATGATAGTCCATAAAATAGTCTCAAAAATAACATATAACATATGAATGCAGAACAATCGCTCAGGTGTTGCTGATGTTGATGCTCTGATCAAAGACAAGAGGACTCTGTACTCACAGCGTAGGGGTCTGAACTATCCTTGTCTGGAATCACCTCCGTCTTGCCGTGACACACCAGGTCCACCTGCACAGTTACACAAACGCACCTGGTTAAATCACCCATCATGTGCAGAGATGGAACAAGATTCCTGCAGTATGTAAGTGTATTTCTGTAACACTACTTGTCCCTGAACAGCCCTATGCTGACAAATGGTTCACTCTGTTCTGGCTTTCTGACAGTAAAGCAGTTCTTTATTACTTTGCATAGAAACTGGTGTCCTCTCTCAGTTTTGCCAAGGTGAACCTGTTATTAACTTTATGTCTTTATTTACAGTCACCCATCTACACCAGTCTCTGAAGAGGAACTTTAAGTAGCAACAGTGTGCAATTAGTGTGTCAACAACAAAATGAGCAAATTAGTTAAACATGGAGAACTTTTTTTCCTTCTTATATGTCAATTGTCCACAGGGGGGCGCTACAGGGTTCAGTATTGGGCTATAAGTTACAGTGTGCATTCAATAAATCAGGGAGAATCTTTCAAATGCAGCAACCATACAGTAATCTATTGCCCTGTCCTAATTTTATTAATCATTTTATTTCATTCTGTCAAAACTGTGTGAGCCCCTGTGAAATTAGTTAAAAAGAAATTAGGTCCTTCTCTAAATCAAAGACTGACAAACCCAGTGTAGTAATTTATTTATGACAGCTTAAAAACTGGGTTTTAATTTTAGGAAGTTTAATATGAAGAGCCAACAGAAGACGAGAAGCTGCCATTTTGTGCTGCCATCATATTTTGAAGGTGAACTAATGGCTCCACCACTTTGCGGCACGTTACCCTTTGCTTAAGAATGAACCTTAAAACTCAAAATTAATTGGCCATAATTTACACATTACTGTTTCATATATTAGAAAACAAGTTCATATTTGCACACACCATGTTTGGTAAAAGGGTCTCATGTGCGCCTGGAATGAACTACAAAAACGTATGAAACTACAGACCCTTGTTGCCTTAAATGAGACCAAAGTTATTGACAGTTAAAGGTCTTAAAACACATGATCAGAAGCAAAGTCGTACAAAAGAAACTCACCTTAAAATGATCCAGCAGGTCTTTGCCTACTGCATATGGTGCACCAATCACCACCTCTGACACATACTAAAGAGAGAAAGACAGGTTTATAGTTATACGTTAATTCTTCTAATGATTTGACTTTCTTCACATCAGTTAGTGAGGTTATGTTTAAATGTCAAAGATTAACTGTCGAGCATCGTTTGGACCAAAGACAGCTCAACGGTGAACATGTTTTTACTGCTCGCTGCCTAAATTCTGTACCACGTCGTGAGGCACAGAAGGCAGAGCATAGCAATTTAGCGGTTTTCAGATTGTGTAACATGTTTGGTTTGTGTAACGTTCTCGTTAGTTGGTTTAACTTGAACACAAACACACAGTGCAGATGGGGGCACAGAGACTCATTGTTCTAGACTGATAGCTGACCAGCAGGAATGGAGGAAACAGAGCCAAGTTCAGCCTGCAGCACTGCAAGCATTCGGGAAATAAATACATCCCGCTGTGCTGAACATTTAGAGGTCAGAGAGAGAGAGTGTGTGTGTGTGTGTGTGTGTGTGTGTGTGTGTGTGTGTGTGTGTGTGTGTGTGTGTGTGTGTGTGTGTGTGTGTGTGTGTGTGTGTGTGTGTGTGTGTGTGTGTGTGTGCGCGCACTCACTCGACAGGCCAGGACACTCAGCGTTCTCTCGTGGATGTTCATGATTGGATAGTTCTTCCCCTTGTACCGGTTCACTTCCTGTAGTGAATGAAGAGATCATTTAGTACTTTTACATGTTCAGATATTTAGCAAACATACTTGAATCATTTGTGTGATCTTACATTCCTAGACCACCATAATTGCACTTAGCAGCTTCTTCCTTGTCTAACCATAAAAGTCTGAGCTGCTCTTAACTTCTTCTAAATGTTACTCCTGACACAGCAGGGAGGGGTTAATTTCTCACCGTCTTGTGAATGGTTCGCTGAGATGTGTGTGTGTGCATGTCTGTAATTAGGTGTACCTGGTCAAAGTGCAGACCTACGATGACGTAGGGCCTCTCCGCCTGCTTATAGACCATCTCTAAGAAGTCAACATGGCCAATGTCTGCAAGGAACTTATGGTCAAGGCAACAACAATATCCACTGCAGAAATGATTTCTTCCCGTGTTTGTTAATAACTCAATTCTGGTTGTTTCTGCATGAAAAGGATACGGAAGAGGTCGAATGCTCCGGCCACATAGATGATGGTGTCTCCGGGCTGAGGCTCAGTTCCTGAGGCAAACTGGATGATCTTCTGGGACGTCTGGAGGAACTGAGACACTCCTGTCCATGGACTGTGGCCTTTGGGACCCTTGAACACAACAACAGACACAAAGCTTTATTTCACTGGGAAAATATAATGAAGGCTAGGTGGCGTCACACTGCTAACAGATACCCTTTATAATCAGGACTAATTTACACGACAAGGTTTGACTGAAATAAAATCCGTGCTACTTACTTTTCCAAAGTTGTCTGTATGCTGCTGGTAATCTGGATTATCCTGCAGAAGTGATTAAAGAAATTAAATTAAATAAATAAACCATTGCTCGGAGTACACGCACAAATTTATAGTTCCGAGTTAAGGGGTTACAGTACACAAGTACATGCCTATCACTCTCTATTTGAAAGTAAATGAAAGAATGTAAACACAAATACTGTGGGGAATGTAATTAAAGCATAATACGTCACTAAAGAAAAACTACTGCTGTAAATGTTTTGCGTCACGTATAAACACAACCTAACTCACCATGTTGCTGTGATGGGCTTTAGTCATGAGAAGCATTCGTCCCACCAGGTCAGTGGTGGAGACGCCCTGTGTGCGCTTACATTCCCGGTAACGGCCCTCACGCTTCACCTCTTCATACGTGTCCTTACCATCTACCGTCAGCGTGATGTCATCTGGTAAACATAAACAACGAGATTAGTCCATCATCACATCTGGTCGTGTCTGTGTGTGTGTTAAGGACTGGATTCAAAGAGCGGCCGTGAACTGGCTCACCTCCGTGCACACAGAAGTCACAGTTG
Source organism: Argyrosomus regius (assembly GCA_946959425.1). Taxonomy (NCBI): domain Eukaryota; kingdom Metazoa; phylum Chordata; class Actinopteri; family Sciaenidae; genus Argyrosomus; species Argyrosomus regius. The sequence continues at coordinate 23,604,537 of OX336883.1, forward strand.
TACTGGTCCAGAGTCTCCAGGGTGGTGACGTAAGGGGCTCCTTCAACTATCTCATCCACCCACTTGATGGCCCGCACCATCTTGTAGCGTTCTTCCTGAGTGAAGACTGGAGGACCCTTGTGCTTGGAAATCTCAGCTTTGAGAGAAGGAAGAGGTAATCAACTGTTAATTGCTGGCACATCATTCACATCTGTATTAAAGCATCAGCAGAGTGCTGATTAGTTACACTATTATACACATCTTTATGAAGATTTAAATCTGGGGCAAGCGGACTTGTTTGTAGATCCGTGAAGACGTTTCACCTAGATCATTTTTGTTAGCTTGCTTCTGCCTGATGTCATTTTAAGTTGTTAAAAGGATTGCAACTATCCAGTGAGTTCCTATTTGCAACATTGTCCCTATAATTACACTAATGAGCTGCTCTCATCCGAGAAGCTCCTGCAGTTCTGTGAAGAAGCCTCTCGGATGAGAGGTGAAACGTCTTCACAGATCTACAAACAAGTCCAGCTGCCACAGATGCCACATGGTCTTATTATCGTGTAACAAGCAAATTATGACAGATTATACAATAATTAAATATGTATACTATATTACATAGCAGGCATGTGTTTTAACAAATCAGCTCCCAGATCAGCAAAATAAAAATCAGTTTAGTGATCAGGTTTAGTGATCATTTGTTAAGAATGCAAATGAAGTGCCTCGTCAGAGCTCTTGATATTTGTCACCATAGAAACAGCTACAGTGACACAAAGTAAGCTAGTTGAGCTAGTTGTAAGATAGTTACAGATGAATGTAACTTTATGCAAAGATGTTTTCCATGATCTTATGTCTATGGTGGATGTGGCAGTGTCACATGACATCCTCATTAATGTGGATTAATGTGTTCCCAATTTTGAGAAATCTATAGTAGTCTGTGTGAACCGATCCGTACCGCAGCTTTTTACATTTACTATAGCCAGCAACAGCAACAAATCAGAAATGGAACAAACTAAAAGGCCACATAAGAAATGAATAATGCACGTTGTGCTCATCACTCGTAACAGGTCTCCCTTTACTTTGTATCCCTTCTTACATAGCTACCTTACAAATATGAGGATCATACTTTTACTCTGTATTCCTCATCATATACTATTAAATCATGCTTTCTTTGGAATAGTAACATCTCATTGAGGGAATATTTCTTCATCTTTTCTTAGTTTTTTTATTGTGGCTTCCTTTTTTTATGTTTCTTTTACTTCTTATTCTTGTTTGCATTGTCTAATGTTTAAACGTTGTCTAATGTTTATGGTTATACTTGATTGACTGATTGACCTTTTAACAAGGTGAGTGAAGACGATAAAGGTTGCTGGGAGAAAAGGTAAAGATCAGAGAGACTGTGTGTCCAATGTGCCAGTGTTTATTTGCTTTCTGCTGTTAGGTAACTTCAACAATTCATGATTTCCGTGAAAATATTCATTGAGCTTTATTATTTCATGTCTTTTACAACGATGTTTCAATTAGGCCAATGAATGAAAAAGTGTAAATTTTAAATCATGATACTTAAAGCAAACAGATCCTCAGGACTGCAGCCACATAACGATTCATAGCTTACATCAGTGTCCTAACACTGTATCGTGAATGCGAACGTTTATATGCATTTTTCTGCCATGTTTGTCTGCAGTAACCAAGGAAAAGCGTCTTTGTCATAAAGTTGATCTAAAAAAAAAAAAGTCTTCACAGAAACATTTATATCAGAGTGTGTGTATGTGTGTGGCAGACTCACCATCTGTATGCACTCCCACTATGAGATAATCTCCCATGGCTTTGGCCTGCCGCAGCTGGTTGGAGTGACCGTAATGCACCATGTCATAACTATGGAGAACGACAGATACTGTAAGTGCTCAAACAAACACAGAGTAAAACTGATATAAACAAACAGAAAAACACACACAAGAATAAGAGATGTACCCTAAACAATTAGCACATTTATTGTCTTTGAAAAGCAGGATAGCTTTGACAGAACTATTCTCCTTGGTTTATTGTTCATCATTATCTTTATTCTCTTTGTATGGCAACCTTGCACAGTAGAGCACAGTGTGTGGCCTTTGCTGTGAAAACATGCTCTCTAAATCAAACAGTTTATGTCCCAAAACACAGACTGATTGACCTTTTAACAAGGTGAGTGAAGACGATAAAGGTTACTGGGAGAAAGGTTATGATCAGAGAGACTGTGTGTCCAATGTGCCAGTGTTTATTTGCTTTCTGCCGTTAGGTAACTTCAACAATTCATGATTTCTGCTGGCTTTACTTTTAAAAACAGAAGTAAATGTGAGTTCTCCTTCCTTACTGCATCATATTTAAAGTCTTCGCTGAATTTAACCACAAGAAAAATGAAATAAAATAAATAAAATTAGAAAGTAAATTAAGAAAATTCCTATCTCTGGATCCAGGTTGTGTTCTTTTTTTTGCTCAGTTTCAGTGGAGTTTATTCAGGTTTTGATGAGAATGTGCTTTTCTTCTGCACCCTGCTGCTTCACATTTCTACAGTTTCAAAATATAACAAGATCATCGAGTTCAACCACAGACAAGAGCAGCTGGAGGTAAGGACACCATAGTGGAAAGAAATACTGTTGTAAATAATTTATTAGCAGGAATGGGTTTACATAACACATTTGTGCCGATTCAAGATATCTCAAAGAGCGTTTAACAAGCAAGAGTTTTTGAGGGAGGGACAGTAAGCACCGCTCTTACTTTCCTTGTTGACGCAAGGATACAAACCAGCAACTTTTTGTTTCAATTTCCATTTCTCAGACCTTCAGGCATCTCTTTCACCATTCTGTTAGCACCTCTGTAACTGTAGGTGATTTCCAACAGATCATGCAGAGGCCGCTTCATTAAAAAGACCCAATTTACCGCTGTACATTCTGTAGGCAGACCTCTCGTCTATAATGGTATTACCACAAGCTGCTAACCCGAATTTCCTTAACAATAATCCCTCATCATCCCTCACCTCACCTCGCCAGGGTCAGCTGGACACTATGCTGCCAGTTGAAACTACGAGATGTATACTTCAAGACAGGTATAGTGCTCCAAGAGAGACAAAGTAAATACACTAAGCTGTACAGCGTGATTATTTGGCTAAAGATGTTTTACAGCTGCTAAATGATCTAAAGATCTAAATTTAATTAGATGGAGTTGGTTAATAATAGAGGAATCAAACAATTATTAAAATATGAATAGACAATGACATTTGGATGCAACATCAGCAATCTTTTACACATTTGATTAATGAAACGCAACACATCATCTAGTTCCTCCTGGATCAGTCAACATCTCCAAGTACTTTTTCTAAAATTTTGCAGATTTATTCGGGTTTTTGACATATAATTAACTCATGAAAAATTAATAGTAATAGTAATAATATTTCTCTTTACCCTTTCCTCCATCTGCTCCTGTCTTAATATTTTATCTGTCATTAAGTACATGCCTCAATAATACGTCTCTTCCTAACGACAAAAAAGGAGGGAACCCCTCAGCCCGCCACACTAACATGCCGCTTTTGCATCACAGCGAACGACATGTTCACTATGTAAGTTATTTATAACCACCACATGATATGGACCATGTCAAAGGAGCTTTCAGCAACTGGGCTACTTCCTTGTGCAAACGAGTGAGTGCCGCTGCACATCAGGAGTCAGTTATCTCCTCAACAGCAGCTGAATCACGTGAGGATCATGGCGTTTCCCTCGAAGAGCTTAACATAACAACAAAAAAAACAGAGATATGGCTGTCTGACTCATGAGTTGGCATGAATGTCAGAGCCAGCGCCCAGATGTTTCAGACAGACTATTAGACTACATAAATGCCCTTGAGAAATTTTCAAGTACCAACACAACCAAACTCATCAGGCATCGAACTATTAACACTGCCAAGACGTTACCTTAGACAACCTTGGAGGTATTAACAGCAGGATTTCACAACAGAGAGTACAGTAAGGGATTAAGACAACAGACAGCAGATGTGGTTTGGACATATCAAGTATTTTCACAAGACATGTATTAAGGCAGCCTAACTTTTCCTCCGGGTCAGCTGTGAGGAGTCTGAATAAAGGCATAGGCAACATAGCGCTTTGTGGATTTTCATCTTTAGATCCTCTCTAAACTTTAAATAATAGTTTCAGATCTGTCCTGTTATAGCTTCACACACATTTCACAAACATCATTCATAACCTCTTCCTTACTGAGAAGTTATGATAGTGTGAACAGAGAGGACATTGTCCCTAATTCATGCCATAAAACTGATAAGGACATGATTACAGTGTGCTTGAAGGACACTACACAATGAGTTTTGTGAATGAAATAAAAATAGTGACAAAGGCTTATCAGTCAAACACATTAACCTTAATAACTGTGCACTGAATTATCAGGGCTGGGCTGCTAGCATCGATTAAAATTACATTAGTGTTTAATGTGAGACAACAGCTAGTGTTAGGTCATTTAGAGAGAGAGTAAAGTGAGCTTAACCTAACACTTAAACTAGTTATGGATGGTGGGGTGGTTTAACTCCTGTTGCTAAGTTACTAACTGCTAACCTAAGTAGCTAGTTAGCATTAGCATGCTACCCCACCGTTGGTTCCTGATAACGTATGACCGCGTACAGGACGACAAACTGTGGGAAAGAGTTCAATAAACCGGCACCGACAGTAATAAGTCAGTGGCGGGCACAGAGACTCACCAGCCGTCACACCATAACCGGACGACGCGCTTTCTTTTCTCCGGGCTGCACACTGAACCACCCGGCTTACAGCAGCCGGCTTCATCCCGCTGCTCGTTGGTGGCGTGGTGGCCGTTTTTGATCATTTCGACAGTTTCGGGTAAATTACTACGCGGAAGTAGAAATGAAAACGAAAAGTCAAAGTGTTTGACTTTGTAACAATCCGGTTTCTCTGTGGATTACTTTAAAGGACGTCTTCTCCGTATCAGGTTCTCCAGTACGGACAGTGACACCGGCCAACGCCTCCAACTGTACGTCACATCGAACGAATCCTCTCACGCTGACGTGATGATTGCATAATCACGCCCGTCACGTGATCATGCTCAACCTATAAACACTGACAGAGGAGCGAGAGGGAGGCCTACCTCTGTTTGTCTACTCCGGTTTACTTTTACTCCACTGATTTCAGAGGGGTTTGTTTAACTCCACTACAATACTTTGACAGCCCTGGGTCAATCATGTTGCAGATGTATTATAATATTTCCTGTGGAAGAATTGTTAAAGATTTAACATGTATAATAATAAAAGTTTTTATGATTTATGCTCTGGGTGACAAAATCTAGTAATAGAGTATTTTACATTGTGGTATTGCCCCTTTTTGCTTCTTACTTTGCTTTACTTTGAATACTTCTTCCCCATTTGATAAACTACAGAAGCCCTAAGCAGTCATAGATTTTATTTCCTTAGCTTTCTTGGTTCTTGATAATGAGTTAATTTCATTTGTTTTCCTGAGATCTCGAGTTATTTATGTAATTATCTTGAAATAACTAATGCAATGTCAGAGGAGCAGGAATATATAGATCAGTCACATCCATCAGTCACATCTGATAGAATCTCAGGCCTATCATATTTGACTTGTTGTCTCGAGATATCAAGAAAATGATCTCGTTATCTCAGGATAACATTTGTTATTTCAAGATAATTACATAAAATAATGTGAGACCTTGAGAAAACAAATACAATTTAAAAAATCTAATCAGACAGAAATGTATTCCTAAACACAGACAGGTACAGTATTCAAGTGGACTATGTCAAATAGTAATAATATATTAAGTTAAAGGACTTGTGTGTAGAATTTAGTGGCATCTAGCAGTGTAGCTGCAGATGGAAACCCCTGCACTTGCCTTCCTGTTCCTAATGCAAAGGCAAAAATTACCAAAAAATGCAAAAGGCCCTATCTACAGCCAGTTTAGTCAACCAGTCGCCATGGCGTTTCAACATGGCCGATGCTGTAGAAGAGGTATCAAAACCATTATTTTCAGATGATTATACACTAATAAATATATAGTTATAGATATTATATTTAATTTTAGCAACCTAAATCTAACACACTGGACCTTTAAGTGTCTTACGTTTCAGAAACCTAGTTGATTTTACACATTGAAATCTATTGTTAATTAAATAAAGATTTGACGCAAATAAAAAAAATATTTCAGGCACAACTCAAAGCATGTCAAATCAAGTCTATACATCAAGTAAATGATAGTATTATTACCAATATGAATTTGCAAGCTCAATAGGGCCATTACAATGAAAATGCAGAAATTATCAAGGCAGACAACTTAACATAAGGATACTTTATTGTCTCATAAACACTGCATCTTTTTTGCAAAATACAAGAAAAAGCCAGTGAGTTTTCACATCCAGTTTAATCGCTGGCTGGAGTTTTAGGAATGCTGAACATTAGCTTATCATGGCTACTCTGACATATTAGAAGTTTCGTACAGGATAAGATTATTAATAATACTGCATCTTCCTGAGACAAATTAATAGAGACATATTTGGTTGTTTCCAATCACTCAAAACAGCAACTTACAGTAACACGACAGAAACTGACCACTAATCAAAATGTAAGTAAAAATTCAAAAATCACTTTTTCCTTCTTACTCTGCTGCAGGCAAAGTTGTGACAACAGCAGAGTCTCTGCATAGTCTGCAGGAAAGTTAGAATAAAATGTAAACACAGGCAAATTCAACAACTTCAGTAAATAAAGGTACAGTACTACCCTGCAAACCTGAGGATAAGCAACAGCAGAGTGAAGGCTGACTGTGTTAGGAAATAATTTAAGTAAACCAAAAACCTTTAAAAAAAAAAAAAACAACACCACCAAAAAAGCTACGTTAAAAAAAAGGTACATTCAACAACGCAAGTTTTAAACGTCTGAAAAAGACTACAAAAATAACTTTGAATCTCAGATCTCAGCATTACATGTAAAAATGTTTGAGCTCCTGAATCTTTTAAATCTCTTCTGGCAGCACAGAAATAAAAAAAAAAATGCTCAGTGCTGCTGCTGCTGTTCTTTTGACATTTGCCACGTCACTGAAAAATACCACTTCCAGTGAGCAAATAAACAGTAACTTAGACATTAGACACCAGTATTTTCAGTCACATCTAGATAATGCACACACCAGTGGCATGTTGCACATTAGTTAATGTAATGCACCAATTACCAACTTGGTAGAAATACTCATTAAACAGAACTTAAAGTCATAATACATCAAAAATCTGATTATTCGACACCTGTAGGCTTCATGCTAATTAAAATAAAATTTAAAAAATGAGTGTTTGTGTTATACTGAGCATACAAAGGGATAGCAGAAAAAGTAATGCTACAGGATCAAATTCAGATTATTTAGGCTTTTTGATGTCTTTTCATCAAAACTTGTCACTTTTTGGTATCCACTGTGACTGTGTGAAAATCTGACGTGTTGCATGTCAACAAGGGTTACTTTTTTTCCTCCCACTTTTTCAGTTTGAAGGGTGTGTGGTAGTAAAAATAATTTCATGGTTTTGTCATTCAAATTTTGGCTTACAAGCTGCACAGGCTCTGCTAGCCATACTAGCCTAAAATTTTGCTCTATTAACACTTAGCTGCCGTAAAAGGTAGCATAATCAAAGCCACTTTTACATCAAAAACTGTATGTATGTTTTTATAAAATATCATGTCCATGATGCAAACTGCCATTTTCAGTTGGCAAATACTCAAACCTAATTTTCCGCATCACACTTAGACACACATACACTGCATCTGGCTAAATGATTCAAATGCAGAACAGCACCCTAAAGTTAAAAGTCCGACTCGTCCTCATCAAGGGACTGAAATTTGAATCCCTAATTGAGACTGATCACTTGACCACACCGTATGTGTCAAAAACGTTCCCTTAATTATGTAGCTTTTTTCTTCTTCCTTCCTTTGCCATAGCCTCGTCCAAACCAGCCGCCCTGCACTGCTGTGGGTTCTTCTGCCTGTTTCCCAGGGTCAGGTGAGCAGTCATCCTGACCGTTAATGTTAGCTATGACTTCACGAGTACAGCTGTCCAGCTCTTCTGGCTGCAGAGGTGTGGCGAGACTGAAGATGGGATCCTTTGCCCTGATGAGGCAGAATGAAGGGAAGCTGAGCATGGAGTCAAAAAGTTGGACTGTGTGTGTGTGTGTGTGTGTGTGTGACTTTATCATGGTCCTTACCTGTCATACACAGGAATCTGAATGTTCAGCTCCTCCATTAAGAGGCTCATGACATCGTCACACTTGCCATGAATCTTCAGCACAGCCAGATCATCTTTTGGTGTCCACTAGAACAAAAGCACAGTCGCATGAATCAGCTGCAGAGCAGACAGAACTTCATTTGCATCTTATTCACCTAAAATATCAAAACAAAATGTACCTGGAGGTTGACAATGTAGAGTTTGGGCCTTTTGTTTGCTGGTCTGTTCATGGACCACAGACAAGCGTATTTCTTTAGCACCTAGAAGAGCAAGAGAAACAGAGCACACGAGTGAAGATGCTACAAGTATGTAACAAATTTTACAGTACTGCATTACATTTACGGACACACTGTGGTTTATAAATCCTACCTTCAGACTGGAGCCTAAGCAGAGGATAACATCTGCCATCCTAGCAGCCTCTGCAGCTCCCTTCCAGTTGAGAGGTTGCTCCAGAGTCCCACGTTCCCCAAAGTGCACGATGGTGTCCCTGAGTTCAGCGCCACAGTGACTGCACCTGCGGCCTGTCCCGTGTCGGTGCAGCGAGGTCCGCTCCGTCACGTCAAATAAACGCACATACTCTCTGACTGGGGAACAGGCTGTACACACCTGGGGATAGGATTAAAAAAACTGCATGTCAAGGTTACTTACTTTCTTTAGAGAACAGTTTCCCGGGTGTAAAAAAAAAAACAGTGTCAGATGAGTGGTTTCTTGGCAGTTTGCATGTGATAGCACCGTGTATCTGTATGTCCTGATGCAGTTTTGTTCATGAATAATACAGATGCCAAGTGTTGCTTCCCCCTCTCTCTGCCATCAACATGTCTCTGTTGACCTGTCTGTTGATTTGAGCTACTGTGAGCAGTTTGAACACAGGCACACTTACATGACAATTACATAAAAATGTAAAAAGCTATTTAGACATGTGTACCAGCTGGATCTGCTGTGGCAGGAAGGTTTTAGACAGTATAAACATCACACTGAAGTTCAAAAGATTGAGAGACATGATGCACCTGAAAAATGTTGACCCAAAGCAGCATGTTGTCATATTATTGGGATTCTTTCATTTCAAGGTGATCAGAATAAAAACCAACAATAGTGGCATGTGTGTGCGTCTCACCTCAATAAACATGTTTCCATGAAGTTCAGACAGGGCTTGTCTGGGTAGATCACTACGCAAGTGAAGTCCATCACAGTTTTGTGAAACAACATGCTTTACCTGTAGAGACAAACACACACACAGTACATGTAAACACCAGCATGCGTAACAAAATACAACTGGAACATCTACCAGTATAAGTCTACCTTACTAGGTGTCACATACCAGATTTTCCTTATGTAGCGTCCTAATGCACATGTGTGTGAGAGTCGGCTCAGCTTTACTCAGGTCAGACGAGCTGTTTGGAACAAAGAATAAGAAAGGGAATAGAAGTTGGAGGTTAGCTGACTTCAAAAGAAAATGCATATAGTATCACATCAGGGCAAAGACAACGTATCTCACCTGACTGTCCGTCCCTTCTGTAGCTGTGTCCACACACCATTAGGACCCCTGTAGTCTGGGATAGAAGCTGCCTGAAAGGAAAGACACTGTCAGTCCTGTAAAAGTTTAAAAAGGAAAAAGGAAAGGACAGATGAAGAAGTTTGGCGTACCGTACTGATACCGGCTCCGGTGTAAACCACCAGGTGTTTTGCTTGTTTGATGGCCACAGCGAGCTGCCTGACTTTACTTTTCAGTTCATCAGCATGATCAAACACCTGCAGAAATACAGCAAAGATAAGATGTTTTAAGTCTCTGTTGTATGAAGCAACAACTGCAAGAGGTTCTTGTGGATCAGTGGAGATTCTTGTCTGATTGTGGCGATAGAGGAAAGATCACTCAAAAACAGGATTCATTCTCTGGGAGCCATTAATATATGCTTTCAGTTTTTAAAAATAAAATTATACCTTAACCAGAAGCTTGCTGTTCTGAGGGAATCAATGGTGACTTCAGGAATGTCTTTAGTCTCGTTAGAGGTCATTTTGCCCCTGCCTCTAATATACACTTATATTGTTTGGTGTAAAAACATTCGGTCAGTAGTGGAAAGTAACTGAGTACATTTACACACATCACTACTTTTATACTTCTACTCCACATTTCAGAAGCAAATATAGTGAGATTTACTCCACAACATTTATCTGGCAACAGTAAACCACAGTGTTTACATTATAACATTTGATCAGCTCATAAAATATGATTCATAGTCACTGATTAAAATACACAACAGAATTAGAACTTTACTTTCAGTTTTCTGACTATACTACTGTTCGTCTACTTAAAGGACCAGTGTGTAGGATTTAGTGGCATCTGGGAGTGTAGTTGCTGATTAAAACAACAGCAGTGGCCTCGTAACGCACCAGAAATACGAAAGCCAGCGTTTAGTTTGTCCATGCTGGGATACTGTACAAACACGCTAACCCATGGAAGAGGTATTGTAGATATAAATAGATACTTCTGAGGTTATTTTCAGGTGATTATACACTCAATTATGTGCATTATATTACATTTCTGTCATATTTTGTAGGTAGAGCTTCTTAAATCTGACACACTGGACCTTTAAGTAAGATATTGAATACAGGTGTCACTTCTAATGAAGTATTTTGTGGTATGTTTATACTTACTCTTACTTTAGGATGTTTTCTTTCTTTCTGCATGTGGTTAGCAGGACTTTATAATGTAAAGAGCAGCACTCAGGTGTTTCATTGTATCTTTATATGGCAGTCCTGGAGAAACCACTGACCTGTCAGTCAACCTAAAACCACCTTGACTTTTTTTTTTTTTTTACCATCTGATTACAACCAACTACAGCTGAAATCCCACATAACCAGTTGTTAGCCAACAGTCACTGAGCCTGGCACCTCCTCACCTCCTCCTGCTTCCTCTTGAGCACATTTCTGCGGACTTGTCTCCTGCAGAGCTCCTCCACAGTCTCTCTGTGCAGCAGTAACACAGCGGCCTCCTCCTCCGACCGCTCGGCCTCAGGTTTCTTCAGGACTCGTCCAACCTTCAGTCGACAGAGAAAAGACAAAAAGCTGGTCAGGCTGAGACACTACAAACACAGGAGAGCCCTGCTACTTTAGCCAGCTAGCTGAAAAACAGGCTACAAATGTCCAGCCTCTTCGTCTAACCTGTCTAAAAATCTTCCTCTCGCTCTCTCGTTGTAGTATTTTGGCCTTTTCCAGCGCCTTCCTCTCTGCCCGTGAAGAAACACCGGTGTCTGCCTCTTCTTCCATCCTGGTGTAAATCAGCTGAGCTAACTAGCTATTCAAAACACTGCTCACAGCACCAGAGAGCGACAGCCGGGCCGGAAGTTATCCGTGTAAACATGAGAGCAAACGGGCTGCAGCGCCCGCTGCTGCCGGGAGTCTGTTACTGTCTTTAATCAGCAGGTCACACACAAACTTCACAGCAGCTTTCAAGTGTTAAGAAACATTTATTACAAACAACATACAAATAAATAAATAATATATAAAACAGGTTACTAAGAATAAAAAAATCTAAAAGGTTTACATGTGTTTTGGCTCATATTACTCTAGGAAAAATATTTAAGGCAACACGGGAGTAACACACTATTCAAGTATAAATGGTAACACGAACATCTGGAGCTGGATATAACATCTGTATCAGCAAGCACACTGTCCTATAATACTAACAGAGTTCAATATGTGATAACACATCTGGAGATGGTCTGTTTACGGTGGCATCAATTAGGCACATAACTTTGAAGGAAGTAAATAAAGGGTTAACACTAGACAACTGGAAACACCCCAAAACACCTGAACTAATCACCTGGTTATTAGACAGAAGACATTTTGACATGCTATAGCATGGGTGTAATCAACGAACTGAATCATGGCTGCGTTCCTGTTAGGTGTTTTCATCTGCAGGTCCTGGTATTGTGCATGCTGGATACAGTCTTGCTCTCTTTTCAACTTATAATCCCTTAAAAACAAAGAAATGTCCATTTGCAACCCTTAGAGTCATTTTTCATTTTTAACACTATTTATTTGAATAGTGGAGGAGGTGGTAAAAGTCTGATGTTGCATATACTGCATACATATCTGCTGCTTTACTTAAATATCCAAATGGAGTAGAGCCATCACTGTTATTCACCACACCTGAGCGTTTCCTGCTATGACATGTCATAATGTCTGCTGTGAGTCATACATGGAGCATCGTTCAGGTGCAGAGCGCAGAGCTTTAGAGGTTCAGCTAAAGCATGTCAAAGTGTTGTTTTGCCAACTCAACATTTTTCAAGTGAACAACTGCAACATTAATACACTAAATATGGTGGAAAATACTGGAAGCAGAAGAATGTCTGTTAGTGTACTGATGTTTTATCCCCATCTGTGCATCCACTAAATGTGACACTTCTCCGTCTGACTGAGTGGAGCTGTCACTATATTACACTCTGGTTGTAGAGCGTAAAAAAATACAATGGTGTATCCGTCAGTAACAGGCATCACTTTGTGTCAAATCTGGATTTGGAAACTCGAATGATCACTTATAAAATATTCATGTAATCACTAGAGGCCTTATTACGAGTCCTCACTGGGGCCAATTAGGAAAAGTGTCATCGGGGTCTAGAGGAATAAGTGCTCTTGGGGACCCTCTGAGGATTTGCTCTGAACTGTCCTCGTTTCGTTTCCGACGGCTGCTCAGCAGACAATCCAGTGTTGTGTCCGGTCCTCGTCACAGCTCCCCTGTGCTTTCCTGCTGCCTTTTTCTGGATCCTGCAGGGAAGAGAAGACAGGTTTTAGCCACAGAGAAAGGTACTGCCTGTGAGAGAAAAAAAATAAGGTTTTCTTAACCTTGGTGGTGCAAGATTTTCAGTTCATTAAAGAAGCTGAACTGTGCTTTTTCAGCAGGATGTGACATTACAGGAACACCTCTGAAAAATGTGTGATCTGGAATTTTAATTGCATTCAAAAAAAAATATAAGAGAGAAACGCACGAATACACCTTGTGTTTGCACAGGTTTGCTTCATACCACCTTGTGACTGCAGGATCTGGAGTACACAGTTATAGTTAGAGCTTCTAATAATGTGTGGCAACTAACTTTTTACATAAAGCATTGTCATCAGATCTGAGTCAGCGCTTTGCGCATTGAGCTCTTTCATCCTGTGTTGTGACTGTATCTGTAATAATTGTGTCCAAATGCATGCACAACACAAAAAACACTTTGCTCTAAAGAAAACAGAAAGCAGTCCCAGGTAAAACTCACATCATTCCTCTCTTCCTCTCCAGTGATTTTTGTGTTGCAACTGACAGAGAGCTCTTTTCTCTGGGTCGGCCTGTGTGCCCGCTCTAAAAAACACAAGCAAAAAGAGCAATGTACAGAGCAGAATAGTCTTTGCCAACAACACTCCTCCAATGCCATGAGATTCTTCGAGCTCACACAGAGCTTCTGAAAAGGTTACCTGTCGTCTGAGCTCTCTCTCCCGGGCCAGCTCTCTGTCCCAGCTGATCAGCTGCATCCTCTCTCCGGTTGACAAGCTGAAGAATATGTCGTTGACCTCGTAACGTGCGGCGCGCAGCTGGAGGGGGGGGGAAACGATTACAGAGCAGACGGTGGCTTCAATGAACGCGTGTAATCACAGTATCTGTTGTGGGGTAACTGCTAATGGTGGGAATAATTGCTCAGTTGGCTGTTTAGAAATGAAGAGGAGAGAGGTTAACAGATGTTTACGACATGTGTTTGCTTTGATACCTGCAGAGAGACTCTCTCCTGCAACAAAATGTCCTGTCTGCTGCTACAAAACTCTCCTCTGCCGGGGCTCTGCTGCTGCTGGAGGGCCTGCAGGAACTGCTGTGTGTCCTACAAGTCCAAACACACACACACACACACACACACAGGTGTAATCTCACGACAAAGTGCTGGTATAGACGAGGGTTGCAGCGGTACACAGATACCATGGTATACCATGATCCCATACTAGTACAACTCTATTAGGGACACACATTTACACTGCCGTCTCTACTCACCCTGATGGTGCGCACCAGCTGCGCCACTCTCTCTGTCTTCAACAGCCTGCGAGTCAGGAAACCTTTCACGGCTGCTGACAGCAGGGGGCGGTAGCGCTCCAAGAGTGGCTTGGAGGGCTGAGGAAGAGTTGGAAGAGGGGAGAACGAGTGATGAGAGGGGTGAATAATGAGGACCAGAGGGGAAGAGAGAGGAGAATGCTAATTCTATCAATGACAACCAATTAATTTCCCACGCAGATTCTCAAGGTCTTTTGGTTGGCATCTGTTTAGCGAATCAACGCGAGTGGACTCATCATTATAATCGGAAATAATAAGCAGAATAATAAGCAGCTGATGTGCTGTCACTCACTTGTTGATTCAAGAGCTGTTGCACAAAAGGGACGTGTTCGTTGAACAACTATAGTCTAACTGAAGATGAGCCGCTGTACTTGAGTATGTATTAGAGAGCAATAACAGATGATAGCGATATGGATTAAGACATCAAAGGGGGGAAGTATCTGTTCCTGAGTGTGTCAGCTAACTGGTGAAGCATGAACAAATGGTGTGGCTACAAGGAGGAGAAGGACAAGCTTTTCGCATCACTGACATTAGTGAACAAATGTGATGGCAATACCTGAGAGAGGGTAGAAAAGGTCAGCGTGTCCCCGAGACGTGAGCTTGACATGGAGCAAGGGAAGGACACGCTCTGGAGGAGATGGTAACGCACTGCCAACGCCTGAGAGGGAGACAGACAGAGAGACAGGAGAAAGAGACATAAGGGTGGAGGGAAAGGATAAGTAAGTGTGTGTGTGTGTGTGTGTGCGTGTGTGTGTGTAGGCATGCGAGTGTGCATTCGGGAGCAGGCAAGGTTGGAAAATATTGAATTGGAAAGGACAGCAAATGAGGCAGGAGGAAGAAATTAATTGAGGGTAGAGAGGAAGAGACAGGAGGGGAGAGATGGGGCACAGAGGCAAGAGGGATGAGATGAAGAGTGGGAGCGGAGGAGGAGGAGGAGGAGGTGGAGGAGGAGGATGACGGGGATGATGAGACAGGCGAGACGGTGGAAATTAATACGGCCAGAGAGTAAAAACAACGTCGGAGGAGGTATGAGACAAAACAAAGAGAGGGATAGGAGAGGGGAAAAAAAGAGGAGAAGGAGAAGGGACCATTAGCGGTGCCACTCGGCAGGACGATCTGGCACTTAACCACAGACGCTCATGAATTAAACAAATTATCCTTTCCTTTTCTGTGTCAATTCCCTTGGTCCCCCTCCTCCCACTACAGGAGAGTCCAGCCAGCCCGCTCTCTCATCACATCACAAATGATGGAATGACAGAGGGGAGTCGAAAAGAAGTCCTTTTATTAAACAGCTTATGTTAATTATATTGTTGTTAAGGATACATAAATTAAACAGAGGCTGTGATTAATAGGGCAAGGACACTGGCCAAGAACAAATACAGACACAAGCTGAAGAAACAAGAACTGGATGCCAGAGAACAGCAGGCGTCCTTGAAGTCTTGCATGTGCGTGCGCACACACACACACACACACACACACACACGCACACAGAAACAGGCGACCATGCCAGCCCGCCTCTTAGGGATGTAATGAAACATTTATGGTAGAATCCCTGTGTGTTTTTTTACTGGGGAGAGTCTGAAGGTCTCTTGTAATGAGCAGATGTCTGTAGTCTGCCCACGACCCCCGGTCTGAAGAAGCACACTCTAACAGGTAGGGTGACAACATGTGTGTGTGTGTGCGTGTGTGTGTGTGTGTGTGTGTGTGTGTGTGTGTGTGTGTGTGTGTGTGTGTGTGTGTGTGGGTGTGTGGTTGTGCATGGAACAGAGCCAGAGCCTCTCAGAGATCTGCTTCTAGTTTCAAAAGAACATTTAGGGTCAATATTATATCACAGCTTCGTGAATTGGTTAGAAACTCTGAGAGCTTATTCTCATCTAAAAAAACTGGTAACATTAATTCTTAATTTTTCATAGGTGACTTTGGGTGGAGTCAAAAACCACAGTGGAGTGAATTATGATTGCTGTACAGGAATTACGTGGTGCCAGATCTGCACAGAGACATGTGATGCAACTAAATGCAAGAAGCGGACCAATGGGATGGAAGAAATACCAGTGTGACTGTGTTTGAACCATTTTTAGAGACACATATCATAAATGTCTGGAACATGTCTGGTAGTTTTATTGTTTTAGAAACAGGTCATTTTAGGGTTTCTTTTGTTTCTTTAGCTGGAGATACTCTGTACTTTTCTTTCTGTTGACAGCTTCTCCTGCACTTTAGGGATTAAGACTATGAACTGTAACGTCCCCAGTTGAACTTCGACTGGGGACTGTTGTTGCATCTCTCTCTCCCTCGTTTCCTGTCACCTCTTTCAGACAGAGAAGTAAGTAGTAACCTCCCCAAATAGCTAGGCACCATATGTTACTCAAACAGGAGTAAAAAGTGTGTTTGTTGGAGATTATTTTCCGGGTTTATCAAATTAAATTTAAGACAGTTTAACACCAAATCAAATGTAATATAATACCCATTTCACAATCAAAGGATGACAGAAAATCAGTAGGGACAATAAAGCCTACAATTATTTATTAGGGTTATGAATTTATTGACATATATGTCACATTACTGTTAGTACTTCCAAGCTGCATATAACAATAATTACTACTATTTATTATTAATTATTACTAGTAATATCGGTAATGAATTAAAGTGACCTAGACTCAGATAAGTGGCAGAAAATTGATGGACAGATTAACCAATTAAAAACTAATTCAGTTAAGTTAATTATGTTTTTGCTAAAAATCAACACTAGCCCATTATGAGTTGCTTCATAGTTACTGTGGCTAACACAATCCACAGTCGCACCGGTCCAAAATGTATAACTCATGTTACTGTATACAGCAAGCAAGAAAACATATTCAAGACCTGATGATTTTAGGACTTAATTGGGAATTAAGGGAAAGGGAGGGAAAGTGTATGTAGAAGTGACTAGTTTTTGGATAAGAATGGCGTTCTATAAACGTAAGCACACTGTTTATTGGCAATGTAAGCAGGCAATAAATTGTTAGCTTGGACTTCTAATGGTATTTGATGACTACAAAAAAATCGCAAAATTTATCCTTTAATTATTAAAAACAAAATTGCAAGTTAAACTTTATTTTATAACTTTTTTTAAATCTCTTCTATCATAGAAAAATACATACAAGATTCATCAGCGTGTTAAAATTATTCATGTATCATGAGCTCAAAGGCAGCAACAAACACCTATTGTCTGTCTTCACACATCTCAATCATTTCTTCTCTGTTTAGTTTCAGATCTGTCTTCTAATAACTAATTATTCACACAACAATACCAGTAACTTATCCTCATTGTCTCACCTGCAGTAGTTCTTCCTGCTGTCTCCTGTGCTCCTCTTGCAGGGCTCTGACCTGAGCAGCATGGGCCTGTTTCAGTTGTTCCTGCTTGTCTTTTTGACTGCCGTGGCCTTCGTACTGCCGCACTGCAGCTGAAGGCAGTAAATATGACAATGTGTGGTCACATAATGCATGAATAAAAACTGTTGGCAACACAAAATCTGGACCAATACAGCAGAAGGTACCACTACTAAGTTTTACAACCATGGAGGAGTATCAAGACGCCTGATAAGCTTTTTGGCCCCCAGTCCAGCTCCAAATCCTGTTCTATTCAATTCAATTTGTTTTCTATTCATTTATTTATATATTTTTACATTTTTTGTAATTTTCTCTTTAAAACAGGCTGTACTAGTAAGCCTAAAACAAATAGAAATTTGTTAATTTAAAAAAAATCCCATAATCAGTCCAGATACTGTTAATTTTCACATTTCAAACCTCTGTGCACCCCGACAATAACAATGCTGTTTTGTACATGCACACTCTCTGCAGTGCTTGGCTCATTACATGTGACTATTGTCTTGGTCTCACCTTTAGGAGTGCTGGAGCTGGGTCTGACAGCAGGGCCTGTTCCTCCTCTGCTGGCGTCTGCACTCCTTTTCCGTGTCTCCTCTGTCACGTGCATGACCAGTCTCCGTTTGACCTTGGACACACTGCCCTGACCTTCACTCCCACTCTCCGGGGTCAGATGTTTCTCGTGAACAAGATGACCTTTTGAGCCCAAGTCGGACCCTGACCCGTCGAGGAACCACAGGCCAGACGGTGCGTCCACATCATACGACTGGTTGAGAGATGGCAGGTGGGTCGAGTCGTGACCTTCTACAGCTGTCTCATTCCTCCTTTCCACTGTGTGGTTACTGGTATCCGAAAGCACGGAGACGCTTCGCAGAGCCGTCGTTTCAGATGGAACATTTCTGAATATGTCGGGAATTCGCTGCCGCTGTGCTGCAGAGAGGATACATTTAGCCGGAGGCTGCTGCTTTCTACCGCCACCATGCTGTCCATAACTCTTTGTTTGCCCTTTGTCCTTTGCTCTCTCCATAGCTAACGTTTTGACCAGCCTGAGCTCGCTTAAGTTAACTACCTCATTTACAGGAACATCACTCGCGTCGCTGATACTCGGTTCAGCTCCTGTATCTTCATGCATGTTCCTGAAACTGTCTGATGATTGTCTTCCCTGTTGTTCTCTGTACCTTTGGTCTTGTTCAGCATCGCTATCAGCACCGTCCCTCAGTTTGTCCTCCCAACCGTCACAATCACTTTGATGAAGCTGCATGTGTTGTTCATGTTTCATTTTTATTTCAGAGTGTTTGACGCTTTCAAAACTGAACTCGCTTTGTGTGTTGCTCCCAGTTTGGCTGTGATTCCCCAAGTTTTCTGTCAGCGTTGACTCCAGATCTGAGATCAGTACTTTCAAACCAGACAGGCTGGACACAAGCTGGTCTATGTGCTGTGAGCTCTTGGCTGTAAAGCTTGTTACATCACCTTCGACCATGAAATTCACAGTGGGAGGAACTGCTGTGTGTCCATTTTGATGTTCCAAGTGAACTTCTTCAAGCTTGTTGTCTTTGTTCAAACCGGTATTGACTAAAACTTTCCTCTTTGAGGTCTCGGACCCATCAGCAGCTTCTCCATTTTGGACACTGCCCTTGCTTTTGCAGTGAACAGGACTCCTACAGTAATTAGGAGCTGGGATAGTGTGATATCTGCCTACTCCTTTATGAGAAGCTGTAGGAGAGGTGTTCAAGTAAAAAGCCTCATGAGCAGGTGAGGTTTCTGTCGACATGGGCTGTTGCTGGGGGAAGGTGCTGACTTGTTTAGGCTCTGTTACGACCTCTTGTGAAACGTTCAGTTTATTATTTTTGATGGTTGTTTCTTCCTCAACACTATTCATTTCCTGAGTATTCCCTCCTGTTAAATGTGTGCTTTCAGATTTCAAGTTTGCCTTTTCCCCAAAAAACTCACTCTCAATCATCCTCTCATTTTCCCAGGCCTTCTTTGGTGACATTTCCACTGAGGGGATAAAAGTGCCTCTCCTCTCTTTAGTGTTTGTTCCCTCTGCAGTGCCCTTGTAAGGGAACTCGTCATTCTCCTTATCAGAGAGGCTCTGCTCCTCCGCCCTTACTCTTGGCTGTTCTCTGGTCCTCTCCTGGATTTTAGTATTTTTGGCTTGGTTCCTAAGCATCCGCTGGCGCCGCCGATACTCCTGAGATTTCTTCAGCAGGGCCTGGAGGCTCAGACGATAAGGCTCCTCGTATGGCTCCGATTCATCTACATGGTTGTCTGTTGGTTCTGTTTCTGCTGGGTTGTGCTGAGTATGCAGCTCTGCTGTTGGAGGGTGATGAGTGCTCAATGTCTGTGATAACTCTGGATTGTCTGAAAAACCACCGTTTTCTGGGGAAGAGACCAGGCCCTCAGTTCTGTCTAAATTGTGATCTACTACTACAGTAATGGGAAGGTTATCTTCACTCTCTGTGCTGTCCACATGACTGCTTTGAGATGTATCTCCTGGTAGATGGTCACATATGTCTGAATCATCCTGGAGTGAGGAGCAACAAATGTCTTTTACTACTATAAAGTCATTACAAAAGGATGATTCCAGTCCACTCCTCTCCAATTCCTCGCCATCTATGGGAGGATGGCTAATAATATCTGGCATCTTGGCAATTGTGTTTGAGGTGTTGTGAAGGAAAAAGCCACCCATATCATAAGCACCCCCTGTGGAGTTAAAGCCATGGCTCGCTTTTCCTTCATCAATCCCTCCAGAGACACTGGCGGTGTTTTCAACATTCTCGTAGGTCACGTAACCTGAGGACACTGACTGGTGGCTTGCACCATTAAGGGAACTTGGCTGTGACCCCTGTTGGCTGTAATGTTGGTCAATAAGGCATCCTTCCTGGTAGCTTTGCTGAGGTGTAACGTTAGAAGCAAAAAAGGCACTATATGTAGTTGATGTCAAAGGAGGAAGAGAAACACCATCCTTCTCTTTGCTTCCAGGCGGGGGCAAAAGCAAAAGAGCATCCTTTGTTCCTATGAAATAATTGCCCTGGGACACTGATCCATGGGAATATGAAGATTTTGTGTTAATCTCTGACTCTTGGAGCAACTCCTCCAGTGTCGGCGTCTTCCTCAGCTGCAGATCATAAGAGGAAACAAAGTGGGGCAAGACAAAATATTACACGCAAGAAAATCTGATGACAAAAAAATAAACTAGTGTACGGTTGTATCGGACTACGTTAAACTTTAAAGATAACTGGAATACAAATATAGGACCATATTAGTGTTTCCAAGAGGTTTAGCAGACAGATCGGGACTTCTGTTACCTGAACACTGTGTAGGATAGTTTGCACGTAGGCCATCCTTGCATCATCCTTCAACTTTCTGTGGACGGCAGCTTTCTGCGCTGCTTCTCTGTGTCGCTGCATCTCCTCTCTCTGCTCCCCTGAGAGCTGTTATCATCAGAGAGCAGACATGGGGTGTCAGACATGTTTAACAACAGGGCTGCCCATACTAACGATCATTTTCACCATTAATTATTCTATTCTTTATTTTTTGGTCTATAAAATGTCAAATTGTCAAAAAGCTAAATAATGTTATACTAAATTCACACTGATATAGAGCAGCAAACCTAGCATCTGAAGAGCTGGAAGAATCTGTGGCTTTGTGTTTGACAACGTCTATGAATAATTCATTATTAAACTGTTGTTACTTCTGTTTGTTTCTGCACTTTTCCCACATAAAACACCAACTACACAATGACAGCACAGTACAACTATCTACACAACAAACAAAGAGGCAGCCAAGTGCTACAGCCTTAAATAGTCTGTTTAGTGTGTCTGCTTATTGTTAGCTAGTGATAAAAACCCAAACGACGATGATGATTTTTAACCGAAATATCATCAAACTGAGCTCATACCAGGGGAGGCAGGATGGGTCGTCCATAGAAGCGGATGAGAGAGGATGCCAGTGAGGGTTTGTTGTGCTCCTCCTCACTTTTCCTCAGATGGCAGAGGCGATGCTGCACAAACTTGTCGTAGTCCTCCATCAAGTTGCATCAGGATACGGTAGGTAGTCACGTCTGACAGTCTGAAGGCTAACTAACATCAATATAGATATAGCTGCTGAGCTGTGTCACTAGCCAAACAGCTAGGCAGCGAGCTAACGAGTTAGCTGTCGTTGCTATATTTAGCGCTGAATACCAAACTGCCGGTAAAGTTAATAGCTGTTACTAAAAGGCATAAGAAAATAAAAAAAGTAGAGCCGTTTTACAGTGTTACGTCTGATTTAAAAAAAACACAATAAAGTCTAATAAGCTGCCAAACAAAAGCTGTCCATCCGGATGGATCAGTGTTTACATTTTTACCCGCCTCTCCTCGCGGAGTAACAGACGCTGACAGTTTGGCAACCGTCGGAACGCTCTCAAAACCCGGACTGGATTCTCAGCACGGACACGGATTCACCACGTTAAAACAACAAATATACGACTTTAAGACACAACAGACAACATTAATTCACAAAAAAGCATACAACATTAACTAAGGGAATAAAACCTCCTCCTCTTTGCCGACGACATTACTGCTACGCTTGTATTGATAACTATTAGAAAGTCATGTCGCTCCGTGTTTTCACTGGATCCGGAGCTGTTTGAGAGGAAGAGAGCTGGTGATAACTTCATACTGCCACCTACAGACCTGACTGCCTACAGGACAAATAAACAAATGTATAAAAAAATATGTAGTACAAACTGTGCAGTACATTTCAGCCTTGAGGTCTGAGACCTTCTCCACAGCAGCCATTTTGACATGAAATAATAGGTAAACACAGATGTTAGCAATGATACTACTTAAGGTCCTGTTCCATTCAGGTCAAACAGGGTCAGGGTGCTGTTGTCGGCTCACTGGAAAGTCTCTGCTGCAATAAATGGAACTGAACCTTAATTAGTATCATTGGTAACACCTGTGTTTGCCTGCTATTTCATGTCAAAATGGCTGCTGTGAAAAAGGTCTATTTGCACCCCAAAATTAATCATATTGGAAATATGTAGCTTTTATTCCAGGTTCTACTTTAAACCACGGTTTCCTCTCACTAATAATTGTTTTATTTTATTATTGATGTACTGTATATTACTGGGGTTAGCTTTGCTCATCTGAAACAAAAGCCTGCAGACTAAAGCTGTCATACATCAGTGTACTGTATGTTTAAAATAAATACAAAGTCAGTACATCCCAAAAGACTCTTTTCACAGCAGAAAAAAGCACTGTTGAAACACATATTTACATACATATTTCATAAATAATATCACATTTAAAATGCTGTCCATTCAATATTTTTAATACACATATTTTAAAACAGCAGACAGTAACTCAGAGAGTCATCCTTTATATTTTCATGCATAGGAATGAGGACACCTTTTCTCGAGACTGTCGATTAATTGGATGCGATTAAAATCTGTAATAGACTTATCTGGGGAGGTACAGTAGTTTGTTTTATTCAGTGTATCTATAAACTGATTTTGCAGATTCAATTTGACTTTCTCCTTCATATATATTCCTATATCTGCTTAAAATATTCTAGCATTAATATTTCATTTTTCGCTCAGCATCCTGTCAATAACAATAATAATAAACTATATATGTTAAAAACTATTTCTCAGCTCCACACAAACAAGACGCACTGAGGCAGTTCCATTTCAAAACATGTTTATTGGTCATATACAAAATAAAGTAAGCTGTTTATCAACAAACATACAGTATATACATAAATAAATTAAAAGATGCATCAGACCGATGATGAAACAGTTAATTCCATGATTACCAATACCTTGTCATCATCACTTACGTATCTACAAATTGCAAAAAAAGTACAATAATTTAGTTGAAGATAAATACTTACAAAGACTGTCACATTTTAAGTATTTTCCCATAGAAAGTACTGTCATAGAATAATTTATTACACCCCATACAGAAATATTACAAAACACAGATTTTTCTATTACAAGGGCTTTTCTGAATAGGCTACGCCATATTCACACAAACTCACTACTTTTCTATAGCTTTAAACTGACCATTATTATATACTTTTAGAAACACAAAATATATCCCAGCTCCCATTAGTAACATGGCCGAATGCTCACCAGCAGACACGTGTGGTTTGATGGAGGAGGGGGTAAACAGGGGGTATCAGGTGTAAAATACAAACAAAAAAACAAAAAATAAAAGTAAGTGTGATCTGATACTTAAATTCTGGGTAAGACTGTTATATTTCAGACTGAATGACTAACTGATAAGGGCAGGGGCAGCAGAGAGAATAAGAGAGAGCAGCAGATGGAAGGTGGGGTAACTTGGAAAGCAAAGCAAACATTATTATTGATTAAAACACCAAACAAACGATCAAAGGAATCCTTGGTTCATTTACTCTCATCGATCGGCATTGGAGGTGGGTGAAAGGGCTTTTAGAGTCCGGTGGCGTGATTCACTAGACAAGAAAAACAACTGAATGTCTACATACCTATTGGCCAAGCGTCAAGATAAGAGTTAATGATTTCCATCTTCGAGAAGAATTGGATGTTTTGAAGAACGGCATGAAGCCCACTGAGTTAACTCTGACACTAAAAAGGGATAGGATAAGTGGAGTGGGACGTGGTTAAGAGTTTTATCAGACATGTCTCCACCACTCCTTTCTGCCTCTGTAAAATATTTATAGATGTGGTTTAGGAGCAGTCGCTCGAGTTTATGATGAAATGTCTTTTCATAAGGAGGTCATAACCCCTGTACAGACAGAATATAAGGTCAGTGTTTCTAATAAGCTCTTAAATTCTGTTATGCAAATATAAGAGCTTATAAGCAAGTCAAGCTGCCCTGTCAGATGATCACTAAAGGTCACTATTGTCAGTTGATCATGCCTGCTGCCTGAAAATCAGAAAGAAATTACAATGTTTCACCTCATTTAGATCATCAGATACTTAACATTAACCCGACTATAACCAAATCAAGTCTGGAAGACAAACATATTCTTCAGTTCGACTGCAGGCTTTACGTGACAGCTATAGCATATTTTGCATTCAGCCTTTTCTCAATTGTAAATGGATAAAACATATTTTTGATTTGATGTTTTCACAGTTAATTGTTAAGCCACGTTGAAAAAGCAACACAGACTTAAACAGAGACAAACTGGCGCTGGCATTTATAACCGAGTATAAACTGCTAAACACTCTGTATATAAGCTCTTAAAACGTCGTCACATCACACCGTAACTGCAATTATACAAACAGACAATTTGACACAACGACTACGACAGCATCACCGCTCCTGTGTGGCAGGAGGTCTAATTTTGCCCTACACAGTTTGCATAATTAGAGATGTCTATTAGACAGCATGAACTATGTTAACACATTTATGTTTACACAGTATGTATCATTTTTAAACAAGAGGAGCATTAAAATACAGACTAGGTGGAAACATGTTGTTTTACAGTGGCACATACAGTACATACAGTTTGACAAGCACTGAGAAGTTTCATATTTTGCTTCAACTTGACACATCTTAGCAGAAATCGTGTTTCTTCCTATTTTATACCATCGTGCCAGCAAAAAAAACATCACTCAACAAGCGAAGACAGACAGGAAGTAACAGACTGACAGAAGAAATATATATATATAGAAAAAAATCCAGTAAAAAAAAACAAACAAATCATATAATTGCATTTTGAAACAGGACATATTTTTTCAAATAAGAGCACATACATAAATATACTGGGTGCGATACCTAATATTTGCTTGTAGCTAGATACCATGGAGTCCTGTGATAATGTATCAGACATTTTCATTTGACATTTGTAGCGCTGATTTCACAGTTGACTGAACGTGCAAATGGTTATCAGTGTAAAGATAATGAATAAATAATATTTTAAAACCTCAAACCCTTCCAATGCCTTTTGCTCGTTGTTTGCCTATTTGAATTTTATTTTATATTAAAGGACAGATGAAGACATGCCTTGCTTATCTTAATAACTGCACAGCAGTAGGCTAGCTAACCCCTTTTTCTTCACAGTGGAAAAGTAGTGGCGCGGGTAAAAGGCTGCATGTACGTACTGTTTTTTTTTTATTATTATTGTAAATTGTTTCTATTTCAGTAAATGACTCAATTTAAATCAGCGTTTCATTCCTTGAAAAAAAAAAAACCATTTGAGGCAATTGTACTTTATAAGGTAAACCTAACTGACAGACAAACCATTAAATAGCAGGATACGTTTTTTCACTTCATAAAACACCAAATACATAAACAAATTTGCTTCACTTCCCTGACACTTACAGAACAGTTCAAAAACAAACAACAAAACAGAAACAACATTATATATACATAACTATATAAAATGTACACAGCAAAAACAAATACCTTTATCACACACTACAAAAATAACTAGGGGTGATGCAGCCATGTAGGCCCCATTGTTGAGTTTCACACCTGTTACCTCACCAGATGACCTGAATACACAATATCATGAAGCTTGTGAGGTTAACCATAACATGTCCACGTCTCATCGGCCATTTTATCTACAATAACTAGCTTTGAACGCTGCGAGGAGGCGAAAATGGGTCTGCCGAAGTGAACTTAAAATGTACAAATCACAAGTGCAGTTTGGGAGCAGATAAACACACAATCTGACACGTCTGCAAGTGCTTGAGCCGAGTGATGGGGCCGGGAGGACAAAGATTTTATGATTAGAGAAAGAGTGCAGTTACCCACGGTGTCATCACCCGCTTCGGCCTGAAATCAAACAAGGATCAAAGTCATACCCATGAAAGACTGAACGTTATAGTTACCTCGTCACATACCTACACAGCACACCACACGCTAGTTCACGGTTACACACACGTGCCTAGTCACTAGAGAAAAAACAAAGCTATTCAGTAGTTAAGCCACTTTTGGTACAATTGCAAAATAGAGAGATACTGTATATCAATACCTTTTTTTACAGGTCGTTACAAACAATGCAAAGATAATTGTCTTTATAAAATTCCAGACTCTACCATACATAGACAAAGATTCTTTGAGTATAGAACACCACATAAGACTACTTTTATGGTAAAACTCGAGTGAAGTGACATCCCATTTGTGTGACTGGAAATTCAGAGAAATATCTTCTAGCTAGCTGACTGCACTGTCAGTGATCACATTTGCACATTTGCAAAGTGAGCTTTGTGGTTGAAAGGCAAGAGGAATGCAACGAAAATCACTTTGATTTGAAGCAAGAAATTTCGCTGTGGGTGTAATAACCTAGATTTCAGAGTCGAATTCATGTGAACCAACGTAAAACATGACAAGATAAACCATTTCATTACCACGTCAAAAAACATAGTCTGAAAAGCAACCAGGGATGTTTTTGTTTTGTTTTTTTCTTTAAGTAAATGAACTGCCAAGTCACATAAATGGGTGTTATTAATATTATTATTAATCCTGATGGGTACTACACAGCTCATACAACAATGCACAGCGAGAGTTAAATGCTGCCACAACCTGATTCCTGATTGGTCAGTGTATCCCATTAAGCACAGGTATAAGCAAACACCTGCATTGAATCTCCACAGTTCCTCATGTCCTCTTGACTTCTTCTTGATGCATATCATTAGGAGACCAAGGCACTTGCCCTTCCAATTTTCTTGAATATACTCAAACAGACAGAAGACGACTTTATCTTAATTCAGTTCTGGTGTTCAAACGACCGTTTCCCTGAAAATTCTTACAAACTGAGATAAAGTCAGTATGTTTATCTCCTTTTCTCTAGTATGTTGTGTTTTTTTTTTTGTTTGTTTGTTTGTTTTTTGGTAAATATCAATTGCCTTTTCCCCTCTCTTTCTGTTAGATCCAGGAAGTACTGTGTGTAATAACTGGAAACCAGTTGGAATTGAAAATGGAAGGATAGAGAAAGAATAGGTAAGAGAGAGAGAGAGAGAGAGAGAGAGAGTAGGACATAGAAAGTGAAGAGACCGTACAAAAAATACAGCTAACTAAATATAGCAATACCAAAACGAACACGCGCCACAGAATTTCACAGAATTCCTGATATATAACAATTGACACACAGAGAATACACTTTGGACCTCATGTGAATGACAACACAGTACAAAACAGTAGAAATACAGTTACCACCATTGTGTAATATATAGTTTTCTATAATACTTTTCTGAAAAAGTTCTTGGCTGGGTGGAGCAAGATGGGACTTCTCTGCAGGTCACATGAAATCTTATTGTGTATTCTTTTGGAGCTCGGGGACCCAATATTGTTTGTGTCAATCCAATCCAACGACTTTCCTGTAACTAACACATTAATACCGTCTTATATTTTTGTTGGTGTAGCGAACTTAAATGTTAACGACCACTTCAAATCTAGTGTGCAAATGTGTGATGGGATTATTATGCACTTACAGATATCTAGAGATCTACCAGCAGTAAAACTCAACACTTGACTGACTTAAACGGCAACTGAACAAAATTGGATGATTTTTCCAAAGTTTTTATGTTTTTTGATACCACCACCCCCCCCCTGTCCTGGAACAAAACTAATTTCAAATTCTTTGACTTTCAGTGACCCTGTCCTGTGCTAAATGATCATGCGCTGACCAAAGGCTGTCTTTATAGTCTCAATGAACTTCCTCTGCTTCCATCCTTTCCTTCACCTGCACTGATCTGAGACAGGTGACGGGAACAGGCTGAGGCGATGTGATCGAGACTGCCCAGCTGTTTGAAGTCAGTGCAGGTGGAGGAGAGGTGGTTGGCAGAGAAGAAGAATTACTCTGCTGCAGCTCAACTCCACCCTCATCTATCTTTCCCTCCCTCAAGACCGTGCGTCTGTTTTTGACTTCACTATTGTAATCACGCTCGTCGCTGTTGCCACCTTCCCCGGTATGAGTGGACCAATGACTGATGATGGCACCCCTCCCCCTCCTCCTCCCCCTCCAGCCCTAACCCCGACCCCGACAGTGGGGCTCCGTGCCACAGTCCTGGCGAACGTCTGTAACGCCTCGTACTTAGACCTCAGTGCGTCCAGCTCAACGCGCATCGAAGCATTCTCATTGGCCAGTTTGTCCACCTCCTGCTGCAGCTGGGCCTTCTGCTTCTCCAGCTCCTCCTTCTGGGTGACCCGCTTCACCCGGCAGCTGGCGGCGTAGCCCCGGTTCTTCAGGGTGCGCCGCCGTTGTTTCAGTTGCAGGATCTCCTCTTTGGAGAGCCCTCGGAGGTGCTGGTTCAGCTCCCGCACTGACATGGTCACCAGCTCCTCGTCTGTGAGGCTGGTGCCATTCTCCCCCGGCTCACGCTTCACCTGGAGGAAACAGGATGGAGGAGGGGGAGTGAGGCAGAGATCGAACACATCAAACACAGAGAATTCAGTGTAAAACATGCTCTCTCTCTTACCTTCAAGGCTTTATTTCCTTTGTTAGTCGTCGTCATGCCACAAGAGCCTTGCTCTTCTGAACAGACCTGCGGAGGCGCAAGAGAGTGAAAAACATGAGTAAAGAAATATTAAAGGCAGCTGAAGTGGAGCGTGAAGCCAGTTAAGAGTAAGAGCATTAAAAAAAAGACCATCGCTGTGTTTAATAATGAAATCAATATAAATATACAGTGTGTCTATACCCACCTGGACCAGTGGAGACCCACCAAAATGAATTCTGGAGCACTGTTGTGTGAGCATGTTAAAGTATTATGCATCTGTATCACAGTGCATGAGTGAAAGTGACAAACAAACTTTTCATAGAATTTCCCTGACTTCCTGTTTCCTGGTGGTTACACCGACAGTGCCCACTACCTTTGTGTTGTTGAGCTCTTATTGGTTGGCTTTAGGCCAATAGGAATGAAATGAACGTGAAAGAAGAGGAAGTGGTAAAAATTTGTTGGAAGGACTCCAGGGGAAAACCAACTGTAAGAGCCCCAACACACACACACACACACACACACACACACACGCACACACGCACACACACACACACACACACACACACACACACACACACACACACACACACACACACACACACACACCTTACCCAAGACTGTAGCATAGAAATTGGAGAGAAGTAAAAAGACAGATATAGACCTACTGGAGATTAAAAAAAACTGAAAGCAAACTAAATCAAATGATGTATATGCATTTGTACCAAAGCAGAAACAAGAGACAAAAGATGGAGACATAACCGTGTGAATCAGAAGTCAACAAAGAGCGAGCCTGGAAGTGCAAAAGATGAGATCAGTCCTTAGAGCGCACAGCTCCACAGATGAGCATCTCTCAATGAGATGCTTTGTATGGTGCGTTGGTCTGACTCTCATCTCTCAGACCTGTGTGTGCGTGTGTGCGTGTGTGTGTGTGTGTGTGTGTGTGTGTGTGTGTGTGTGTGTTCAATAAAGTGTGGCTATTGTTGCTGCTGCTGAGCGATCATCATGAGACCAGTCATGATGACTCAGCAGATTCCTGATCTCACTCTCTCACCCCTCTCTCCCTCTCTCCTCTACTGCCGCGCAAATTTCTGCTCTCTTCTGTCACTTTTTATCCCTCCCTCTTTGTTTTTACACCCTCTAACTCCCAAAAGGTGAGGGTTTGCCCAGAATACAGCTGCAGGCTGAGGAAGGCCTCCAGGGTACGAGGTCAACGACAGGACGTGCTTGCATGTGATTGGCTTTCTAACGGACAGTGAAATGCAGTTGTCGCCACACCTGATACTGCTGAATCAGAAGTTCAGTTAAACCAATTTGCTGATTAAAGGCAGCCTGTTGTCTTCCTGTATGTATGCATGCTCTATCACAGGGTCAGTTTAGAACAGTAAGAGGCAGATCTGGATGTAAGTTATATTTCTTCAGTCATTCACAAGTTGGGTAATTTAAAAAGGCTCCCCATTATAGGAAGTGATGACCATTTACACATGAGGCAACGCGTCTGTTCTCGTTTCATTCTTACTCTTTTCTGTCAAAAGGCCCGGCTCTGAGCCTCCCCCACAATGCACCTCTGCCTATCTGTCTGTGAGGGTTGCGCGAGCGTTTTGTGCATGCGCTGCCACAAATCCTACGGTTATAAATAGGTGTAGATCAAAGAAAAAGGTACGCTACAAGCACATTCAAGGAATCGTGCATGCACACAACGCACATCGAGCACGCAGCAACTCAAAACTCACAGTCACAAATTCAATGAAATGATGACGAGTATAGGAAAGGAGCGATGATGGAGCAACGCTTTACTCACAGGGTCAGCCAATTATAAATGCTCTTTCATTTGACTGTGTATTTTTAAAGCATCTTCTCAATAAACAAATGTCTTCCACCCTGGTGTACCACTGCAGTCATGTGTTTTGTTGGGATGCAGCCTCCCGCAGCTGGAGGTGCATCATCGCACAATAGATGGATCAAAGACATGAAGACTGAGGGTGGCTGTTGGGGGTGGGGGCGGTGAAGAGAGAGGGAGAGAGAGGAAAAACAGAGGGGGCAACAAGGAGGCTGTTTTCCTGCCAGGCACTGGTTTATTTCCCCTGTGCCCAAAACCCCAACCCCCTCCCCCTCAACCCCATCTACATACAAACAAAAAGCATGCTGGCAACACACACACACACACACACACACACATTCCCCGTTCGCCATGCCAGTGGGGCACAATAAAAACACACACGTAAAACGGTCGGCTGCAAGTACACAAACACACTGATGTAGTTATGTTTAAAGTGCTAAACAATGCACGATACGTGTGGAAATTGAACATACCGTGCGTGCATGGTTCAAAGGTTTTATTCCATACTTGAAAACACATAATTAAAATTATTTGTTGTTTAAAAGCAACTAGAAAATGGAAGTGCAGCAGGTGCACAAAATGTACTTTACTTACAGATACAGCACGCTCTGTAATCATTTTTGGTTTCTGCAAATGTTTTAGTTTTTAGACGTTATGACTTATTTTCAATGCCATGCCCTTCACAGTGATACTCATTGATCAATGTCCGTGGTTTGTAAATTTGTTCAAGGTTGAGAAACTGACAATCCTGATCATGAGCTAAGTAGTTACACTGATGAGAAAGGGATGAAATCTGTGCTTCAGCTACAGTGATCATAATATATGATATATAATGATAACGATTACTTTCATTATCGATTAATCTGCCAATTATTAGGGCATCCTTCTAGCCAAATGGTTAAGACGCATGAACGCAATGTCCACGGCCCCATCTCCTGTCCAATAAAGGCTTAAAAGATCTGCCGATTATTGTTTAAATTAAAAGATGAATCGTCTAAAATGTTGTGGAAAAATGCCCATCTCAACATCGCAGTTACCTCCTCAAATTGCTTGTGAAAGATGTTATATTTATGATATTAAGTTCACTATCAAAGAAGACATTTGGGGAGTTACAACCAATTAATGTTCATATTTTTTGCTTTTGCCCTTATTGTTTAAGCTCTAATCAGAGCACATCTACTTTATTATCATAGTCGTTATAGCTAGAGTAGTGGTAGTAGTGGTGTTTAGGAGACGGGCAGCATATTAAGTTTGGGGTCTATTTGGCCAAGGTTAGACAACAAACCTGACCTACACAGCATTTAACTGTAATAAACTAGTTTGTGTGTGTGCGTGTGTTCAGGCCATGTGTAAGTCACCCAGGTTAAAGATCATGCTGAGCAAAGGCATCGCCATTCATCTTGGGCATACACACCCAGACGCGTGCACTCGAACACACACACACACACACACACACACAGACACACACACACACACACACAGAAACACAAAGTGCCAGAGGTGTCCTTCCTATAATGCTTGCGGGGTGGTCGCTGCGGTGTGGTCAATGCCACAGTCACTGTTGCTACAACAGACAGCTTTTTTGCTGTGGCAGGCTGTATTTTTATGGAGCAACCAAAAGAACGCTGACAACTCAAGAGCAGAGCTGCTTACGGTTACAGTGGAGAGACAACACACACACACACACACACACACACAGAGGACGGGACATGGGGACAGGGATGGAAGAAGAGGTGAGACGTGACGGAGATGAATAAAATATGGCTAGAAGAGAAGAAAAGATAAGACAGTGAGGATAAAAGAGGGTGAGGAGTTTGTAGGATAGCAAGGTGAAGACAGACTAGGTAAGAAAAGGAGGAGAAGGATGGAGGGGGGGGGGGGGGGGGGGGTGGTGGATGAAGGAGGACTGAAAGAATGCTGACGTCTCCAGAGCTGATTAGCGTTACAGCGGAGACATCACACCCACAACCGAGAAAAATGCTGAGTATGGAGGGGAGGGGGGGGGGGGGGGGGTGCAAATGACAAGGGAGAAAGAAGAGAGGAAAAAGAGAGAGGCAAGTGAGTAGGGAGGAGGAGGAGGGGGGAGGAAGAAACGGCGATGAGGAGGAACAGAGACGGAGGGGAGGTGTGCAGAGAGGGGGTGGGAAAGCGTTTGGGTGAAAATGCATCCTCAACACATTTGTAAGAGCTTAGCTGTTGGGTATGAAGGGGGAGAGAGAGAGAGAGAGAGAGAGAGAGAGAGAGAGAGAGAGAGAGAGAGAGAGAGAGAGAGGGGGGGGGGGGGGGAGGACCAGGGAGGGAGGAATGGATGGAGGGGGATTGGGGTAGAAAAAAAAAACCCCCTGAACTCAGCAACGACCACGACTAAAACCTCCAATTAGAAAAGTTCTGAAGCTGATCCAGTGCAATGAAACTACTGCTGACCACCTCTCTCCCCCCAGACCTTCTGCTCTCTGACACACATACACACACACACACACACACACACGCACAGAAAAAAATCCTTACATCCTGTCTTGTTGACAAATCAAGTCCTGGAAAAAGGATGAAAACTAGAGTAATGGCGGGGCAGGAGGTGAACACAGCGATCATGGAGCTTATAAAGATAGATTAAAGAGCACAAGAAACTGCACAAGATGTACAGCATGACTCTTTTCTCTTCATGTAGTGCAGACGAGCAGGATGATGTGTGTGTGTGTGTGTAGCTGGCTTCAGACAGAGCTCTAATTAATCTTGTTTGAGAGAACCTTTTGCTCCAGCCACTACTGCCGCACAGAGACGAATTTCTTAGAAAGAGACTTCCTACTTTCTTAAAGCTGATGGCATGCTGCACACACACACACACACACGCACACATACATACAGACAGAGGAAAATAAACAGCCAGATTAAGAGCTTCAAAAATGACCTGGGGGCTGCTGTGTGTGGGTGTACATGAGCATAAACAAACCGGCATATAGGGGATGATCAAGAATAGATTGTAAGAGTCACAAGTCGTTTGTGATGCAGTGGCAAGTCTTGTCTTTATTGAATAATCCCAACATAACAACTGCTTTAACTGCGCCTCCTCCCTCAGGCAACTCTCTGAGCAATAATGGAGAACACAAAGGATGGCAGCCGAGCGAGGCAGTGAAGACACACTGTAAGATGCAGAGAGGACGTGATGGAAGGACAGAAAGAGAGCAAAGGGAAAAAAAATGTAAGGAGCGTGAATTAAAACCTCAGAGTGCCACAAAACTCAGCTCCTGGCTGCAGTCCACCTTGGCTTTTTTTTTTTTTTTTTTAAAGAAAGAGGGGGCAATGCTCGTGCTCATTGATCTGGTGCGGGCCGAGGGTGTTGAGGGAGTTGGTAAATAATTAACGACGAGCACTGTGTGGAGGCTAATTGAGAATTAGGAATCAGATCGGCGATAATGGCAACCTGTGTAGAGAGAGGGGGCAGGCTCACAGCGGAGAGAGAGAGAGAGAGGGCCATGGAGAGGGGGTGAGGAGCTGAAGACAGAGGGGGAGAAAACACACCAGTTTGAACCGAGTGTGTGTGTGTGTGTGTGGAGAAAGAAGGAAGCTATTAACTGGGAGGTATGCAGAGCGTGAAATAAGCATGATAACACAGACAGACAGACAGAGAGTGGAGCAGAGGAGATGGAGAAAACACAGGGAAAGTAAAGGAGAGCAAGAGTGTGGCCCCTCATATACATATTATAATATATGTGGAGAGAGAAGAGCGATCACTTTCGCACTTTTCTCAGAGTTCAAAAACGGTATTTTGTGTGTGTGTGTGTGTGCGCGCGCTGGTTAAGTGTGCGCGAGACAGTGTTTGTGCAAGTGTGTTATTAAAGGCGAGAAAAAGTCCTGGCGTCGACACGTTTTTCCCATTCCAGGTAGTAAGTCGGAGTGTGATGACAAATTTCCCAACACAAGCAAAAAAACTGCACTGTCAGGCAATTGAGCTCTGGCTCCTTTTTTTTTTTTTTTTTTTTTTCATAAGTGCTTCTTTTTTTTTTTAAAGAGGAGAGAAAGCATGTACCGTAGGTTAAGTTGGTTCTCTCTTTGTGTGTGAATAACAAACAGAGGGGTGTGAGGGAGACAGCGATAAGTTAAACGACATGTTAGGTTTACTTCCCTCATGACGCTCTACATCGCTGCTCAGCAATACTAATGTGAAACAGAGAGAAAGTTTCTGTGCAGCAGCATTAATCAGTCACATAATGAAGAAATATCATCAGAAAGGTCTGGGCAAATAAAAGTCACAGATCACGCCAACGTGATCAGATCATTTTTATCTCTTTTATGTGTTATATTTGCACTATTGAGGAACCTCTCACACGCCTGTGATGTAGCTCTCTGTCTCTTGTGTATATAAACTGTTTTTCGAAGAGTGGCAAAGCTAAAATGAAAAATGGCTACACCTGCTTTTTGTTGGAAATAGACGTATATAGGTCGGTGGTATCTCAAGGTTACCTTTTTCTGTTCATGTTTGCAACTTGTGTTTACATTTTCCATCATCTGAATTGCTTCATTGAGCATACTGTGTGTTTGACATAAAAAATTTAAAAAAAAACATAATTTTACAAATCAGATTTTGGGTTCATAATGTTGCATCAGTATGTCAAAGTGAAAAAAATATTGTCAGATTTTATAGGGGATGTTGTGCTGAAAAAAGAAAGATACCAAACATCAGCATGGTAAACATGTTTTCATATGTTAATAAAGGAAAAATCAAAACTTTTCAAAACGGCCCAAATAGCCCAAGACTTCAAAGGGTTAAGATCAGACATGAACAAAGGAGGGTGTGTTTGCAGCTCATAGAGGGACATTCCTAGTGACCATTTTAAGATTTCCCAGTTGCCATCACTCATTTAAGATGGTATGACAGGCATTGTGGCTCACCCAAATACACACACACAGGACCATAGTATGCGATATGTGCATAGTCTACTGTTGTCATGATGTGTTTGTCTTTCCTTCATATTGAGTCAAGTGTTTAGTTCAGTCTGCTGCTATGCATCAAACATCAAGAATCTAACAAGACATATTCTAGTTACACGTCAACAAACCAAAAGAAAGAACATTGTTACAGTCTAATGTTATACTTTACATACGTTTAAAAAATGTGTTTTCACTTTCAAATAAGTTGTTCTTCAAAAAAAAGCAGAAGAAAGAAAAGAAAAGTTACAAAGTTTATCCTGATAAAAGTTTTGTTTTCCTCATCTCCGAGGCTTCCTCTAAAGAAACTGGCTGACTTCAATGTTTCGTATGTAGATGCAGTTTCCAGAAGTCAAAACGAAACTCATTAACTCGACATTGAGACTGTATATTGAACAAATCAATTTTTCATCGTCCAGTTTTGTCAGCTTAAGAGCTGAAGTCATTGGTTGATTAATCGATTAGTCTAACAGAAAATGAATTGGCAGCGATTCTGAATAATAGTTTTTAGTAATTTTTTTAAGCAAAAAGCCCAAAAAAAAATCACTGCTTTCAGCTTCTTTAATGTGACTTTTTTCAGACTTTCATAGCCTCCTATAATATTAAATTGAACGTCTTTGGGTTTTGGACAAACGACTATCGATTAAATCAAAAAAGTAGTCAGCAGACGATGAGAGTAATCATTTATTTGCAGCCCGAGTCAACTTTGTCTACAAAGGTCAAACTGACACAGAGGATGAGTAAAAAGACGAGATATTTTTGTTATCAATACTAGAACACTAAAAAAGAATCAGCATCCAGAGAAGATCAACAATTAACAAGTGTAACAGTTTAAAAAAGAGCAGAGCAGCGCTGTGCAGTTTTCAAACTATGAGAATGAGGAAATTAAAACTGGGTGGAGAACTGTTGCTGCGTGGAAAGAATTTAATGCCACAGGTGAAGGCAAAGAGCTGGTGCCACATTTAAGACACACATATATCTTTGTTCCTTCTCTTTGCTCTTTGGCATTGATCCACACTGTGTCTGTGTGTGTGTGTTTTTATTTAAGAGGTTCAGAAATTCATACCATCATACATTTCTGGGATCGTCACACTGCAGTTAGAAAATGCGGCAATTTGGCGCATAGAGATGATGCAACTGGTAGACAACCACCGGTACGGATACTGCTGTTACCAGGGCCTTGCATCTCCACAGCTACAGTCTCAATATCTCAACACTGAATGCAAAACAAAATCACTGCTATGCTATGGAGAGTGTGTGTCTATTTGTGTGTGTGGGAATGAATAGCCGTCTTAAGAAGCTCCAAAATAAACCCAAAAGGTCCTCTGGGTGGGGGGGTGGGGGGACATGAGAACTTGACTCAAAGAGTGCTGATCACAGAGTGATTATTGATACAGAGAGTCGTCTTTGTAATATTGCTGTTTGGACACACCGCAGCCGTTTCAGGACAGGAGGTTCGATCAGTAATTTGAGCCACTTAAACTGAACTTCAACTCGTTTCCCATTTCGTATCCTTTCGACTTCTTGTGCGTGCTGTAATGTGATTTCATACATTTTTGGGTTCTCGGGGAGGTTATGTAAATAAGGAGTGAAAACACTTGTGGAGGGAGGGTATATTTAACACACACACACAAAGTCAAAAGAACACAAGGACAAGCAGCACACTCACGCGGAAGCAGGAAAAACAGTGGAGCACAGCAATGATTATGCACCAGATCTGCTTACACCATATTTCATCATTACTGTGGAGAAAAAACACTCAACTATTGATCTGCCCCACTGCTTCCTTTTCTCTCTGCCTCTCTCTCTCCCACTCTGCGATTCCGTCTTTTATTCCTGCTTTTACTTCGCTCTTTTTACTTCTGTCTCACTCTCAGAAAATTTGCAAGCATAACAAGACTTTTGTGAAATGGATCGCAGTAGTAAACAAGATCATAAACACACAGGCACGACTTTGAAATTATCTCCACAAACACCAAATTCTCTCTCTTACACACACACACACACAACACACACACACACACACAGGCGGTGGACACAATATTGTGAACACCTGCGCAATCTAATGCAATCCAGTGCTATAACCCTGCAATAAATGCCGCCTTTGTGGAGCTCCTTCTTTAATGCAATCCCGGGGCGAGGATGGATAAAGAAACAATACAAAAGGAACGTGTTACAATATATTGCTGTGCATTAAGACCAAAACATCATCAACCACCACCTCAAAACTATACACTGGAATGAACACCTCTCTGACAGATAAGGTCGAGTATTGGACCTTAATGACTTGTTGGTACCATGTGATTTCTTTAGATATTTTTTATATTTTTGCAGAAAAACCTTTTTATATTACTCACGTAAGCTGTTGAGTAAAATATTGTTTAGTACCCGTTTTGTATCAGTAATAAAATCAAGTTATATTATTGGCACTGGTATCAAAAAGTGACAATACTCACCCCCGCTGGCTGTCAGTTAGACATACGTTGAACATTATCAACTTCAGATGGACAAGTCTATGGTATGTTATTAGAAGTTTATAAGTGTCCACACATTGCACACATCTAATAAAACTAGAGCTGAAACAAACAGAAAAATAATCCTGCCTCTTAAATGAGAGGATTTGCTGCTTTTCTTTATTGTAAACTGAATATTTCTGGACTTTTTGACTGAACAAAACAAAACATATGTAGACATTTTTTGACGTTTCATAGACTAAACGATAAAAAAGAATTTCCAGATATCAGATAAATCGATGATGAACACGGTAATTTGTTGCAGACCAAAGTAAGACACAAACTAGACAATGTTTTTAAGACAATACATATCAATAACATGAGTAAGGTTGCAACTCCTCAATGAACGAATGGCCAAAGTGCAAAAAACAAAGAGAAAAATGTCCATCACAATTTCCTAAAGATCACACTGAAATATTTAGTTATATTTTAGTATATGAGAGTAAAAAAAACAGAAAATGTTCACATTTGAAAAGCTGGAAGCACTGATTTTTTTTAGCGTTTTTGCAGATAAATAAATAATAATATTAATTTTCTATTTGACTCATCAGTTAATCAACTAACTAATAGTGTCAGCTCTCAGCACAGGTCCATCTCTTCCTTCCAGAAAAATAAACACTTGTCAGAAGCTGCTGTCCCACCCGTCCTTCTTCACACACCAAAAGGTTTTTACACAGTGTTACATCAACTTGACCCCTGTGCATGCAGAGAATCAAAGAAGTTTATATGATCGCTCACACACAAACACACACACTCCTCTGATGTGGTAAAACAGAGATCTTACACTCATTAGTTAAGAAGAGAAGAGAAGCTTCAGGTCAGATATTGTTCAGGAATCAACTGACAAGTGCAAAATGTTGTAATGGCTAACTGATAGTAAAATCATTTCCCATTGCTACATCTTCTTTCTGCATCTTGCAAGTGCAGCTAACACACACACACACACACAGTTTTTAACCTTGGTGCTTACACACACACACACACACACACACAAAGCCCCTAGAGCAACCAGATCTGAGCATCTTATAGGTGTTTTATATCTCTTGCTCTCTCACATGCATGCACACACACACACACACACGCACACACACACACGCACACGACAAGGCAAAGAAACTAGCTGTGGTAAGTAACAAGTGAAAACGCCATCTGTCAAGCGAGAGCGCATTTGCTTCGCCTCAGCATTTTCAGGGGAATGCCTTGAAGACAAAAAGGTCCTTGTTCTCAATCTCTGCGCAAATCCCATCTCTCATTCTTCCTCCCTCTTCCTTCATCCCCCTTGCTCCGCGCGCCTTGCCGCTCCGCCACCATCAGCAAAGTTGCACACATAAGCATTGGTCAGCGTTCAATTACCGTGAACACCAGGGAAGGATGGGGAAAGTACTTGACAGAGAAATGCACTTCAAGCACTGATTAAATACTGATACCGAGTATAAAAAGTTTAGCCCCTTGGTTTTGTGTGTGTGTGTTGTATGTGTGTGTGCGTACATGCAATGAGAAAAGGAAATGGGAAAAGCAAGTGTGTGTGTGTGTGTGAGAGAAAGACAGTAAGGGGGGTTGGTGGGTGCTCTTCTCTCCAATACTGATACAACTGTTTCATCATTATGACCCTCTATTACAGTACTTGCCAACTTGCTTACTACATACTTTTGATACACTCCGCAGAGTGCTGACTCTAACTAAAGCTGCTGATATGGAGTCATTAGGGGGTGAAGTTTCTGTTTTTCTTGAGCCCACAGAGCTTCCCTATTACTCTTCAGTGTTTAAGAGTTGCAATGCTCATAGGTTGGCATCAGGCAGCAGATAATGGCCCCCATCTACGAGAGATCAATCAGAGGGTATTCTGTTGCAAAGCATTAAGGTTCATCGAGGGTGCTTTTCTTTTTTTAGCACAAAGTGTGTGTATGTGTGTGTGTGTGTGTGTGTGGCTTCATGAGCAAATCAATGCTCAACATTAACTGCCATGGGGATGTGTCCTCCTTCTCCAGCTTTTGTTTTTGTCCAAATATATGTCACACTTTCAGACGCTGAGTGAGGTCACTGCAAGGTATCAAGGGCAGCATGTGTCATGACCGCATGTGACAGGTTAAGCAACAAAATGATGTACAGCATGACATTTGTCCCGTCTGAACATGCATCTATGACCGCAGGATAACCAAACCTCACTAAAAACATGAACAAATTTAGCACCAATGACATTTCAAACAGCCCACATGAGCTCTAATTATCCCATAAACACGTCAACATCCACTACATGACCGGGCCTATTTATTTCACAGCCAAGCCCCCCCCCCAACCCTCCACTCCAATATAAACCGAGCTCTTCCTTCCCTCGCTCCAGACCTTTGTCCGCCTGCCGCCGGTGCCATGTTGCCATGGCTCCCTCATGCCTCCGCTCTGCTCGCGCAAACGGCTGAGAAATAACAACGTTGTGATGAATCAGCATCTCTGCCGCGAGCACCAGCCGGTGAACAAGCAGGCACGCGAGGAAGGGGGGGGAAGAAGAAATAGACTGATTTTCTCCGTTTAAACCGGCAGCACGAGTCACTTTAACGTTATCAGTGTATGTTAACAGATACATGAAGTGAAGGCCTGTCGGAGGAACACAAAGCAAATGTCAAAACAGTGGCTCCGGCAGAGTCACCGCTGCTCCCCGCACTTTATAGCTAGCCGCTGAAGAGACAGTTACAAATACACCCCGGTGACAGCTGCCGTTGTGTATTGTTCTCCTTTTATTCACTACATATGTCACTTATGTCACCAAGCGAGCAGCGAGTGAACGAAATGTCACCCCCCACCCCACCACCCCAAGAGTCAGTCAAACCGAAATAAAATCCCAGCACACTTCACTAACGAACAGCTGACTGGCCATCTTACCTGTGAAGAGGCAAACAGACGAGTGAATTAGTGAAGCGACAGCGGGGTGGCTTCCTGTCGGTGTCCACCGCTGCTGCCGCTTCAGCACCCCGGAGAGGGAGAGAGAGGGAGGGAGAGAGAGAGAGAGAGAGAGAGAGAGAGAGAGAGAGGACAGCCGGGGGGAGCTAGCGTTGTTGTCGAAAGGTTTCTGCCGTCCTAAGTTGTAACTCTACGTTAATGTTTTCCTCCCAGCTCTTCTTACTTTTACAATATCTAAATATCTAGATATGTAGCCGCCACAACACAAGGGAATCCCCGACCGTACCAACCGCACAGAGAGAGAGCCGCTCTCGAACTCCCCGCTCGGCTTTCTAATTCCGACACATGGCTCCTTTTTTTGACAGCCGTACACAGCGTACACCCCCTTTGTCTGTGTTATTGTGAAACCGCCGGTCGGGCGAGTGACCGAGCCGGTCTCCGAAGAGCATGTTCTGGGTCTGGACGACGACTGGATCGTGATGATTCAGCACTACCAGCCTGGTGCCCTTTAAACGGCTGTGAGTTCGGCTGAACAGGACAGCGCAGCGGCAGCGCACACCGGGACAGAGCGGCAACAGTCCGCACTATAACGGCATGGCAGCGGCGGCGGCGGCGGCCGTGCACACTCAGCAAAAACAACACCTCTATATTCAGCACTTTTTAGAAAAAAACAAAAACAAAAAGCTAATTTCAGTTTTAATTTCGATAAAAGCTGACTCACCAGAAGTCAAACCGGCGCCTTTCGCCCACCGCACCTTCGAAGGTTTGGGGTTCGCCGATGGTTGGTCGACCCGGTGTGGAGAGAGACAGTTGGAGAGAAATGTGTGTGTTTTTTTCCGCTCACGCCTTCTCGCGGCTCTCTAGATATATCCACTCCTTCCTCGCTTGTTTTAGTCTATGGTCGGAGGCGCCAGACGTCAAATGATGTTTGGATCACATGGTTTCATTCATGAAGGATCAACGCAACCCGCATTTAAAGAGACATGAGACACTACTACTGTGTGATGGACTGTTGTAACGAGAGTCAGTGTGTGACAAGACAGCCCCTCCTCCATGCAAATGTCTAAACTTAGAGCTAACATTTGAAGTCCTGATCGGCTCCAACAATAGTGCAGAGTGAGGGGATAAAAGATAAATCCTCTGATGCTGCCATTCTTATTGATTTCCATCAGCATTTATACATTTTATAAGTGAAATATGACGCCAGATTTGAAGATTATGATGTCTGCATTATTCCCACATTTGACTTTTTTGTGTGTGATTGCATGAAAATAAAGATAAACTGACCTACATGCTATTTAAAAGTATAAAAACTAAATGTGTGCATTAAATAGAGATACTGTAACACACCTAGTGAACACATGTATGCAACAGAGAAATAAATATGTATAATATATAAATATCAATTACAGAAATTAATTGTAAAGAACTTTTGTATATATTGCCAGATATACATTTAACAGTAGGACGCTGGGCTGATTAAAGTCTGTTTTTATATAATTAATATACAATGTTTTGTTGTTGTTTTAAATCTGAGTGATTAATTTTGCAGCCACCACAAGTTTGTAATTTTTTTCTTGGCTTCCTTGCCCACTTTTCCCAATCTGTTTTAAATTCAGAAGCTGAAATACTGAAGAAAACAAACGGTGCCATAAACCTCTATAAACTGATCATACACATCCATAACATCATATCCATCC
The DNA here is from genome assembly GCA_946959425.1 of Argyrosomus regius. Taxonomy (NCBI): domain Eukaryota; kingdom Metazoa; phylum Chordata; class Actinopteri; family Sciaenidae; genus Argyrosomus; species Argyrosomus regius. The sequence goes on from OX336883.1 coordinate 23,647,491, forward strand.
TCAATTACAGTACAATTTAAAAACAAAACTATTAAGACTGACATACAGTAGTTTATCAATACTCCATTTCCATTTATGAGGAACTAATGACTTTCGATACAAGACAAGAAAGCACTCAACCAATATTAGCAGCCTATTTCCAGATAATGCCTCTCAGTTTATTAAAAAAAAAAAAAAAAAAAAGACGGTATTACATATTCAGTGACTAATGTCTCGGCTTGGGTTTTCACAGGTCTATAAGAAATCTCTGCCAGGCTGCTGAAAGTCAAGATATATTTTGAAATATTACTTAGATATGGAGGGGGGGGGTTTAAAGATTTCTCATATTTAGCCCAAATGTAATCATGCAGCCCGTTAAGTCATTGTAGGGCGAGATTTAAAAAAATTGTGTTTTTGGGATCTACTAGCATTTTTTTTTAATTTGTCAGCAAAGACTTAATTAGAGAAGAAGTGTTATTGTACAGGGAGCCACACATGTACACGTGAATGCAAGCTCTTGAGGAGAGGTAACACCCTGTATACAGAGGAAATACATCAAGTATAAACACTCATTATACTGGTAGCTTGTAGGCAGTGGTGGAAAGTAACTACATTTACTCATACTAAAGTACAATTTTGAGGTACTTTTACTTCTATTTTATGCTTGTTTACAATTTACTACATTTATCTGACAGCTGTAGTTACAAGTTACTTTGGAGGTTCAGATTATTAATACAGAACATCATCATGATGTATTATTATAGTTTAAGCTATATACAGCAGTATATAAAGTAGTTCATTAGCCCCACCTTTACCTGCAAGACTAAAGTGATGCGTACACACTAATGTGTCAATAATTATTATACAGTATTATTTTATTCCCAAATAGATCATTCTGCTAAATGAGCACTTTAACTTGTAACAGAGTATTTCTACACTGCAGTATTACCACCTTTACACAAAGATCTGAGTACTTCTACTGCTGCCTGTCAGCCTCAGAACCACAGAGGCAGTGGTGGGAAGTATATTTAATCAAGCATCACTGCATTTAAGCCAGATTTTGAGGTACTTTTGAGCTGAGTACTTCCATTTTATGCTACATTATACTTTTACTCCTCTACATTTTAGATGAAAATAGTGTACTTTTTACTAAACTACACTGAAAAGTTATATGAGTAAATATAGTATAAGTAAATATACATCTTCTTATACATGAAATTGCTGACTACATACATTAAAATCCTATGTTATCATTATTTTATGTTAATGCATCATTAATAAAAATCCAATAATATAATGTGTAATCAATAATACAGTAACACTTTGACAGAGGCGAGTCTGTAAAACGACTTCATTTACTTTGGATATTTCAGTATAGTATGCTGATGATGATACTTACACATTTACTTCAAATGGAGTATCTTTACATACTTGTATTGCTGCTTTTACTTGAATAAAAAGATCTGAATATTTGTTCCACCATTGCTCAGAGGACAGATAATATTCACCCACTCCTCCACACCTCTGTGCCCGTCTGATTCTCAGATAGGCATTAACAGACCAGAGATGCGTCTGCAGGAATCCTCTGTTCATTTGTACTTTGCAAGTTGGCATGAGAGGGAAGCCCATACTGCAGATTCACTGATTGTGTGGCAACTGTCAGAGCTTTCTCTTTCTGTGACCGTTTCACCAGAAAGCTGCACCAAGCTGGTACCGTATCAGCCCGGAGATCACACTTGTGCATGGCACTCACACAAACACACAGTGACAACACAGTGGTGCACAAACTGTGAATATGGAAGACTGACTGCTCATACACGCCTCTTTGGAAGCACGTTTTTCATTTTAGAGAGGATTAGTTGGATGTTTGGCGGTGGTGGTGATGGAGGAGAGAAAAAGCCCTTCCATCTATTCACTCATCTTGGTTTTCTGGCACTCCTCCTGGCCTTGATACGATATGCAAACAACCATGTTCTTGCAAAGGTCAGTGATTACATTGATTGAATGGAGATGACAGGTAGCATCTGGCCTACCTGTGGATAGAAATCCCATGCTGGGCTGCAGTGCGCTCACACACCCTCCCTCTCTCTCTCTCTCTCATTCTCACTCTCACACACATACTCACAGTCCAAACTTTCCACTCAGGATTATCTGCCATTGAACTGCCATCTTAGACCTTCTGCCAGTGTCAGGATGATTGACACAGAGCACATCCTCTTCACCTTAGGTGGAAGAGAGGTGCTCAAAGCTGCCCGACCAACGAAAGGTAACAGAAGTCTAATAATGAGAGGCAAATGGAAGTCTCTCCAGGAATGGCTAATCTTAACGGACAGAGGCAGGAGCAAGCGGAGAATAACCTTTCGGAATAAAAGAGGGATTACCAAGACACTTCAGCGGCGGAGGAAAAACCATTGCACGCACAAATAAACAGCCCGAGTGCACTAAGAGCATGCGGGCCTGCAATTTAATCAAGGGACACTGGTGTGTGTATTAGTTTAAGGAAAATAAACTAATCCTACAACAGCTATAAATTGTTCAATTATAATGAGGACATGGCTCTTCACAAACCATCACTTTTTCTTCCATCATTTTTACTTCGCCATTATGCACCTGTGTATTGCCTGAATAGACCCACAGGCCTATCTCATTCCAACACAAAGTGGCATCTGTTAATCCAAAATGCAGCAGCCTGGAGAGGAGGAACGGGCCCAAATATCTAGAAAGCACTTCACAGACTTCATGTCTGCTGTAGCTACGGCAATCTCCTAACATTCCCAAATGTAACTGCACTTCTGTCCTCTACTATCACACCAATTCAGAACTCATTGATATTTAGTTTCTAAGCTTGCAGCACCCAGTGATGGAAAGTAACATTTACTCAAAATACATGTACCTCAATATTGTGCGAGAATTTCTATTTCATGCTACTTCTTCTATTCTTTAGTTTTTTTTTATACAAAATTTGATGCATGCCTGCAAAGACTAAACCTTTGATTCCTAATCTTTCTCGCTTGTGACCTCTTAGAAAAGTCGAGTGTTGGGCCCCCTTGGCACACAAAGCATGATTTTCTCCTCTGAAATTCTCACACAGTTTCATTTAATTTGAGGCCCAAAAGGTTTTTAGAAAAGTCTCAAGAATTGATATACATTTGTGCAGTAAAATTTTGCCTTTTGTCCTTCCCACTCCCATTAATCAGTTTATGACCCCTCAGAGGGGGGGGGGGTCTGACCCCAGTTTGCGAACCATTGGACTACCAAACTGCTTATGAAGTAGTTCAATTTCCAACTCAATCACCGATAGCAACACAATTTTCCATACATTTTCTTATAGATTGACAAAACAGGATTAACAATCCAATAATGTTAAATATAATAATATCGGACATAGGGGATATATTATGTAGAATGAGCACTTTTGATACTTTAGCTGACAACACTTGTGGAGTATTTTTACACTATGGTGTGGTTACTACTGAAGAGGAGAAGGCTGGATCTAGAGAGAAATCCACAATCCCACTCATGGTCATATGTCCTGCTGACAAAAAAGCTACTATAATTGGACTGTGTTTCCTCTTAGGAGAGCCAATCACAATGCACCTCCAGTCCAGTGAGGAAATACTTGTTTACTTCTTGTTAGTAACAGTTTATACATGCATGTATGGATACAGATTTTGGCAGAAGAGGAATCTGATTAGGAAGAGAGCCGGCAGCGACATACCAGAGGAGACTAAACGAGACGAGTGAGTGAAGCATGTAACCGTAGCACTGCAGCTAATGCCATCTACCAATAGGTGAGGTGGTGTAGTTATATTTGATGCTAGTCCAGGGTCAATGTTAAGTCACTCTCAGCAGGCAACTATGTGAAGAGGGTAATCTGATCTTAGCAGACGTGCAAAAAGTCATGTGATCATAGGGCGCCATCTGCAGGCAGGGTGCCTTTTAATTACTGATTGTCAAAGGAAACCTCAAATAATAAACAAACAGATTTGGGAAATTTGAATGGAGCTGAAATAAAGCAACTGATTAAAAACCAGTGCAGAAAGTCAAACCACTCATATTCACTTCAAGAAAAAACTAGTTTTGGAGCAAGCACATATTTGTTTCTGCTTCTTTAATAATGAATTTTTGGCTGGCATACCAACTCAACTGGTTGATATGCCAAACAAAACAATACATAACATGTAACATGGGGATAAAAACAAAAAGCACATTGCAAAACTGGGACGGATCGATGGCTGATGTAAGTCTTTTACATCATAATCTATAGGAATATATTCTTCAGCGAATGTTTCATTGGGTAGATGAATTTCTTATCGCACTTTCAGGCAACAACAGCACATTCCCAGATGAGAGAAGATGTAAATCGTGCCTTTGTGGTGACAGGAGGTTCAAGAAAACAGTTTAAGATGCACAAATGAACAGAAGGATGAGAGCAAAATGCTGACACAGGAGTTTTAAAGCTTGTAATGGCCTTTATATCTGAGAAATAATATTTGGGCACAAAAAGGCACAATGCTATTAATGTGCCATAGTGTTCATATACAACAATATACAACCAAATATAAAGTTAATTGTTTTGTTCGATCCACATTTAGTCTTTAACAGTATAACACTGCTGGCCAAAATAAAAATGAGTTGCACAAACAAAAAAAACAAACAAAAAAAAGTGATACATGATTTACGTTGTGGCTTCATTTCTGTTAAAAGACATTAAAGGCGTACATTAAGAGCTTGATGGTATCCCAGCAGCCATCTGCTACCAGGATCCCATGATGGCCCACTGGGTCATTACCGTTTAACAGCCCCAGATAGTCTAGAGCCCGTACACAGACAGACGACAGATTGTAAATGCACTTTTGCTCTTCGTTGTGTATGTGTAGACAGTAATCCTGCATCACAACATAAGGCTATAACTGTGAGCAATGCACAATACACCTGTGCTTGTGTGTAATGTGGTGGTGACACCACTGGGTCCATGGTCCATAAATTATTTGGCATTCATGCCGATTTGGATGTAATTTCAGTCCCGAGTCCGTTTATTTGAAATTGTCTGGCTGAACCGCTGTAGAAGATGTAAGTACGTCCACGTGTACACGTTGGTACAATTAAACCTGTAACATGTTTGTGTGTGTGTGCCTGCCTCTGTGTACTCAGTTCTTCTTGATCCCGGGGCTGCGGGTGTTGAACAGGCTGAGCCCAGATCTGCCGTTCCCATTACCCACTCCGCTGCCTGTGACTCCGGGCTGCTGGAGCACCTTGTCCAGTGTGGTTTTCTTAATGGCTGCTGGAGAGATGCGCTCCTGGTCTGCCAGAAACTGTAGCTCCCTGTGAGAGGAGGGGGAAAGCCCAGTGTTAGATATACAGTACAAGTGTAGTTCGGTGTGTGTTCGTCTATGAATTTGTGATCGTCAAGTTGAGAAACCAGGTCTTGGTGATGGTGTAGTTGTGTGTCATTTACAGGTGCGACTGTCTCACCGTGTCCTAATGCATGAAGCCTCCACTGCATTGATCAGGAGGCTGCGGAAGCCGCCACTCTCCAGGACGTGCAGGGCGTGGATGGTGGCGCCTCCTGGTGAGCACACGTTGTCCTTCAGTTGGCCGGGGTGCTGCTCCGAGTCAAGCAGCATCTTAGCTGCTCCCTGAAGAGGAACAGGAACGCGAGAACAAACTTAAGAAATGCACAGGGATAAGGGATTTATATAAGGACGACTTATTGTTTGCTCCTGCATAGTCATGGAGTGCTGATACAGCGTACCATCCTGAGCAGCAGAGCTGCTTTTGTCATCATAATAATGCGAGTGGTGCACACATGCATTGGACTGGAGAATGAGTCGCAGATGAAGATAAAGTTCCCTCAGGAAATGAAATCTAATCTGACGCACAGACAGTAAAATTTGTAAAAGATCTTCCCGGCAGCTTGTCAACTTACAACAGGCGAACATAACTATGCAACTATAGTGCCTTTGGTGAGTGTTTCCTACAAACAAGAGAAGACACTCAGACCAAGAGTATTTACTGTGTACAACAAATAACAACATCTGAAGACTCCTGCAGGGAAAAAAAAGGAAAAAAACAGAGTATTGCTCATAAAAATGCAGAAAGGAGGTGAACACAGTGAGCGCTGAGCAGAAGACAGAGCCTGAAGCAGCTGCCAGGATAACGAAAACAGTTTGAAGTGAATCACTTTGACAAATCATGATTGAAACTGTCTGCATTAACAAAATTAAGCAATATCTATGATTATTAGTCAGTTTGAAAAACAGCTCAACTAGAAATTTCTACTTTTACCTCTTTCTACCACTTACCATCATAGACCCTGAAGGAAAACAGATATGTGATCTTTTTTACTTTTTAGGCAGGCCAGAATAACCTCAAGGGTTCTGTCATTTCAGCCGTTATACGACAGTAGAAATGTTGGGTGCTATTCTACTGTGTATTTTCTGTCTCTAAATATGCAGAAGACCAGTGGATCAAAGAGACTTAATATTGAGAACAGCAAGATACACACACACACGCACGCACACGCACACACACACAAAACACACAACTGACCAATAGGGCCTGAGCTCCAAGTCTGACAGCCAGTCTCCTGGGAAGACCCATCTTGACTCCTCCGTCTGCCAGAGCATCCAGCGCTGTGAACGCCTGTTGAAACACACACACACACACACATATACTGTATATTATTCCAAGATTTCCCTTTAGGCAGCAATGCCATCACATATTTAACAAACATGCAAACATCATATAAACTACATTTGTAAAGAAACTGAGTCGACAGATGAGTGATTAGTCCAGCTCTTTTGCCTCGTCCTTATTATTTATTCTTCAGTCTGTAGAGTCTGGAGCTGGAACAGTAAATTGACTCTTTAACACTGACATCCACTTAATTAAAAGTTACCTTAGTGCCTCCCCAGTTAGGATTTATTCAGACACTTTCAAGCCTATATTTAAAAATACCTGTCTGGAGCTCCAGCTTTATGCAAACAGCAGATAAAACCCACAGACACAATTATTCTTAATTTCCTCAACCACTGCAGACCTCTGTCTGCCGAGCGAGCAGTACGTTTGACGTGACCGTTTTATAAAGCAGGAATGATTGAGATTTGGAAATACACGCGTGTCAATACAAGTCATTACCACAGCTGGGCTCCTTCATATTTTCTGAAGGAGACATTCATTAAAGGAAAATGTAGCCTGATCCAGAAAAACCCTGGCACGCATTTGCCACCCTGCCATTCTTTTTACTGTCTACACCTCAAGCCTGAAAACATCTCAAAAAATATCACCAAGTACCAGTCACCAAGCAAGACTTACAGTTTAAACAACCAAGTCAATGAACACACAAAAAAACACTGTAAAACTATGATTAATAAGATTTGCTTCTTACAGCTATAAAGATTTGCTTACTTTTCGCTACATCCTATTAGGAATATATTTGAATAGTTTTTGACTGTCAAATAATATAGTCTCACTTAAAGGGTTTGTTTACTTGCGATTGTCACACAGTACTGGCCAAAACCTTCTTCTCTGCAACACCTTTTACTCTGATTCATGAATCTGCACCTCACATACACCCCCCTTGTGACAAACACAAAGCCTTGAGGTTACTCACGTAGGCCGGTCCACTGCCGCTCAGCCCGGTGACAGCATCAATGAGGTCCTCCTCCACCTCAGTGCAGAAACCCACACTGGCCATCAGCTGCTCCAACAACTTGCCGTCCTCCACCTGAAAGAAGGTGATGATGATTAGTCAGAAAAACATTGTGTACTTCATTAACTCACTCATAAGCCATTTGACTCTCTCATTTGTTTCTATAATCCCTCTACTTTACCTCTGCATGTGTCCCAGTGGCGTATACCGTCGCTCCTTCTCTCACCACTACCGGAGTATTCGTCATGCACCTCATGACTTTAGGAGCTGATCGGTACTGAAGCAGCTTCTGTGAAATCACAAGATTGGGAACACCGGATAAGATGTGCAGAGGAGGCAGCATTTAAAACTTTCTTTCTTTTTAAAAATAAAACAGATCAACACAGGTGGGATGAGAGAAAACACATTAATCCGGCTCCTCCAGTCTGCATGTCGAAGTGTCCTTGGGCAAGATACTGAACCCCAAATTGCTCCCGAAGGCTGTGCCATCGGTGTGTGAATGTGTATGAATGGTTAGCTCCTAAAACTGATGAGCAGTTTGGCACCTTGCATGACAGCCAATGCCATCAGTGTATGAATGTGTGTGAATGGGTGAATGAGATATGTACTGTAAAAGCGCTTTGAGTGGTCGGAAGACTAGAAAGGCGCTATATAAGTACAGTCCATTTACCATTTACCATTACAGAGCCAGAGTGAGGCTGACCTTCTCTATGGAGTTGATGGTGACACCTGCCGCACAGGAGACTATGAGATGACGGTCCTCGATGTCTGGCCCAATCTCATCCAGAACGAAGGGAATGATGTGAGGTTTCACGGCCAGGAAGAGCACGTCGCTCCTACTGACCGTCTCTTTGTTGCTAGTCGTCATGTTCACCCCCATTTTCTGCAGAAGAAGAAGAACAGGGAAATTGGTGGTGATGAAGAGAAGATGTTAAGAGGTCTGGAAAGAGCCAAACAGGTGTTATTACAACAACACAACACGGCCCTCTTGGGCAAGCCCACGCTTGCACACATCCGGGCTCACACCGATGTTTCCATTTCACTTCCCCTCACGCAGCAAAGCACAAACTCATCTTCTCACCCTCAGCCCTGTCACAGTGGGCAGGTCTGTATCTGGGGAGCTGGCAGTAATCCTCTGTGTAGCAATCACACCTGTAGAGGGAAACAGGAGGAAGAGGAGAGTAAGGTATGAGGACGTAAAAGATGGGAAATGACAACTGCAAGATAAGACTTTACTGATCCCCTGAAGGAAAATTTACGCTACAGCAGCTACGAAACAGATAAAGAACTACATAACTTGAATACATACAACAAAAGAGCAAGGAAACACATTAAAAACATTTAATAAATTATAATACTCAGGCCATAAATATGTGAAAATAGCTAGTGCAATAATGAGTCTAGCTGTGCAACTCTTCAGGCCTTATTAAAGATAGAAATGTGCTGATAGTGTATGTGTATCTGTGACTGCATTTCTATCCTCATCCAACCGAAAAATCACTCGTGTGTGATTTTAACATCACTGACTTCAAGGCAAAGATTTCGCAATGAAGAAAGTGGCCTCACCTGCAGCCGTGAACCCTTTCACCAGCGCGTGGGCCAGCTGGCCCGCTCCAATGAATCCAACACTCATCCTGTTAGATGATGTGGCTCCTTTGACCTGTAACATCCAGTCAGAGAGCGGTGGCAGACTGTCACGCATCTCAACGCACCACAAGCTTATGAATAAACTCCCCCACAACACCCCAACGCACAAACATACGCCTCAGATTGTGAAGTACAGAGACAGACTTTGGTGATGATGTAATCCAGAGAAAAATCCTGGAGCTGGTCCACAGACAGTGAATGATGATGAAACACTGACATTCTGGCAGCACCCATGGGCGATTTTCACTGACATAAGGCAGATTTAGCTCTGCATCCAAATCAAGTGCATCTGTATGAAACTTTAAGAGTCTGGTTCAGTGTAAATGGATCAAGTATTTAAAGTGTCATCTGATGTCAAGTGTAACAGTTAGTGCTTTGGGGTGATCAACATCACACTCCCCTTTTAACACCCCCTAATGTTTGCTAACAACACAGTCATTCACAATAATAGCTTTTCCAAGCTAGCTAGCTGATGCCCTGCTGTCCTCTGCTAGCCGTTAGCTCGCTTTAACCACAAATGAATGAGAAATACGACAAATTCATGTAAAATGGAGGCAGTTACCTTCCTTTGTGTTTCACCTGAGCCTCCTGTGTTCACAGATGTAAGTTGTCGACGTGACTGTTATTTCCCCGGCGGCAGAAAACAACTGAAAACACCACTTTTTGTGTCAACGTGGCTCCCTTTTTTTTTTTTTTTTTACTCAACCACAATGTGCTCCAGTGCTGTAACGGACAGCGACGCTAGCCAATCACGACAGAGCCGCTCGGGGCTTCTGACCAATGAGAAAATTAGATTAGAGAATTAGGGCGGGGTTTAACACCGCGTCACGCCCAGTTGCATCAGTCCTCTGATTTAGAGCGGCCAGGAGGAAATGTAGGTCAGATATAAGAAGTGTGAGGTAAGAAAAGTAGGTTATGTTTATATTGGACACAGTCTGCACTGACACTTTCTATTCAGACTGATTCAACAGAGACTGGGCCTGTGTGTGGGTGGAGAGGAGAGTGCTAATCTTATTCTAATCTGAGTTTACTGTACTTTGATAATATAGTCAACTTGTGTACTGTTCTGTGTGTCTTCTATGAAAACTCTAACACTTTAAGTCATTACAGAGGCCCTAACTCACCCACTCACAACACCCTCTTTTTCCTGTCTACACCTCAAGGCTGAACATGTTAATCAACCAAGTAAATGAACACACCGAAAAAAAGAAATTAAATTTAGCTTGTAGCTTGTTGTATGAAGATTTACCCTTCTTGAAGAACCTCCACAGATCTCTAAAGAAATCAGTTTAAGCTAAAAAAAAATCGCTGTAACACTCCGAGTGCAAAAGGAAGAGTTTGGTTTGCTGATACAGGAGTTGCAAGATTTAATTAATTTAATCATTCATATCTAGTCTATTTTAGGATAAAGGTTTACACATTGGCCCCACATCAGACCAATACTGGCTAAAACCTTTCTCTGAAACACCTTTTACTCTGACTCTGGGATGGATCCATCACAACTCATGTCTTCTCTGAAAACTGCGACACTTTAAGTCACTACAGAGGTCCTACCTCACCTCACGACACAAAAAAAACATCCAACCATAAAAATCATGGCTATCATGGATGTATATACTTATAAAACTCACACAACCCAGTTGTTAATCCCAGGCCGAGCCCTTCTGTCAATTACATGAAATTATTTACAAAGTTTACACGACAAAAATATGATATTTCAGTCACATATCAATCGATAGGATGAAATCAATACATCAATCTCTAGAAGAAAGACTCTCTGAATATATGATTTGAAGATTTGTACACATAATATAATACTGATATATGATATAATATGTAACATGGGGGTGGCAGTAGCTCAGTCCATAGGGACTTGGCTGGGTCAAGTTCATCATGGGCCACAGTATGGAGCGTGGACTCTTGTCTCCTGGGCACATCCATAGTGCCCTTGAGCTCCTGCTTCCAGAGTGCTGCAACGTGGCTGCCCATCACTCTACCATCCTTCCACGTTTGCACGAAGAGCCCTTTTGGTGTGTATATGGTTGTATTTATTGTGACCTATATATGTAAACTTGAGTGAAAAATAATATAAATAAAGTATTAAATATTTTTATCTTTTACTTCTTCAACCAATCATAAAAACAGAGAAACCTCAACACTTCAAGCATTAATGAATGAATCATGATTGATGGCAGGGCTCGACTCGAGATTCAACTTCACATCCTAAAAAGAAAACAGCAGCCAAAGATCGTTTTCATTATAATTCTGCTGTTTGTGTTATCAATTAATCGATCAGTTGTTTTGTCTATAAAATGTTTTGTCCAACAAACTGTCCAAAACACCAAATATATTCAGTTTACTGTCATATATGACAAAGAAAAGCAGCAAATCCTCACATTTGAGAAGCAGGAACTAAGGAACATTTGGTATGACTATGTTTGTTTGAAAAATGACTCAAGTGATTAATCACTTATCAAAATAGTTCCCAATTAATTTTCAGCCAGTTGACTGATTATTTCAGCTTTAGTATCTGTAGTTGTAGTGGCACTTATCTGATCCTTGATTTAAAATGATTTCTCTAGAAATATACTGTAAAAACCATTAGATGGGATTTATATACTGGAGGTGCGATTTTTGTGACACTCCAGACATCATTGGCTCTTTTTTTTGTGTGATTCATTACTGCAGACAACGCGTCACCTTTTCACATGCCAACAGAAAAATGTTCCACCAGAATGATTTGGGCACATGTTCAGTGTTCATTATTTTGAATGCAAATGAATTGCAATTGGAAGATGACTCACCAAACACTTGAGGGTTCCAGAAGTGGCTTGTGATATTTGAGGGACCTGAATTTGAATGAAGGATTGTTATTCTAACAGGAGACCGTCGACCAGTGCTTCTTCCTCTCCCCTCGGATTTGATAGAATCTAAAATAAAGCAGAATCGGATGGCGTGTGCACTAATGAGCCACAGCATTCGAATACAGTTTGGCTGCCTATCCCTCGATACTTTACCAATGCATATTCTCAAAATTAGCCATGAACTTGGCCTGTAACTGTCAGTTTGATGCTAAAATCTCCTTTCTGCACATTTTAATAGGACTGACCCTCCTGTCTGTCTATCTGCCTGTCTCTTCCTCCCCCTCCTCTTCCCATGCCATACCATGCCATGCCGGACTAAATTTACACTTCACAAGAAGTACTGTATGTCTCCTTTGAGAGACCTCATTCCATTTATTTTCTCACAGTGCTGTTGGACAGGAATGCAGACTGAGGGATTGCGTATGCTGCTGTCTATATATAAAGCAGAATGCATGGTGCGCAAACAGCACCAGCTGTTAGTGTACTTCCTCTTCAGTAGTAGAGTGATATCAGTTCTCAATTCCCTACAGGTGTACACCACGACACCTTGAAATAGTCATGTTTGTCATATTTTGCATTGCTAGGATGTTTGAAATACTGTGAGGATCAGTCCAAATATGTTCAATAATTGTTTATAATTAATTCAATAATTTTATCTCCTTTAATAATGGTGCTAATGCTGTGATTCTGGAGCTAAACCAAGCGGTTAGAAAATGAAGCCAATGTGGAAGTGCTAAAAACTGTAATTCCTTGAGCGGCCACTTGAGACAGGCTGCAGAAATGAGTCAATCCCCATAAGGTGACCCACGTCTTTGCAGATATTTAGATTAACCCGGAGGCGGAAGAAGCAATACATCCAACATGGCGGTGGCCAGCGTCAAATATTTCAAAACGACGCTTCGGAAACTTGTGGGTGACATCACTCATGCTCTGTCCATTCTTTATACTGTCATTGAGCTAAACCCATACTAAACGTCAGGATGTCTCAGCCTCTGCTGCTTTGATTTTTCAGTTGTAAGTCACTGGAATACCCCTTCAATTTAATATTTTATTATCTAATGTTTAGTAATATTAGTAACCCATCGTACCCATCAAACCCATCATCTACTTTTTGTGTGTAAAATTGCAAAACGTAAACATCAGTAAAACCTCAGTAAAAATTCTCCAAAACAACAGCAATGACACAACTTCAGTGTCCCTGATTTCACCTCTTCTCCTGATTTGTCAGGTATCGACAGAGGAGGAGGTTTAGAGGTAAAGGATGTCAGCTTGTCTCGTCTAGTGTGTGTGTGCTGTTTCTAAGAATAAAATCTAGCATTTTGGGGAATTAGGCAACAATATGATGATTCATTCCCTTCTGTAGTAAGTACATAATAATAACAGATGGAGTGGTGTATGAGGGGGCACAGCACTGTGTACCCTTCCCCTTGTTGCATCGGTTTGTGGAATAATTACTCACCAAACTGTTCTCTGAATCTAATCTCAGACAAGCTGAAAATTTCATTGACGTATCCCTGCAACTCTTGCTTCTCAGTGACACACACATACACACACAAAGTCAATTTACCACTGCCTGCCTCTGTACTATCTATCACTCAGACTCGGCATGTGTGCTGAGGCGTGACAACACTCATTCGGTCTCTCTTTTTTTGACAAAACCCCAAGAGATTTATTAAAAATACCACAGTGCACGAATCTGTTTTTTTTTTTTTTTTTTGTTTTCTTTTACACGCCACACAGCAACAAGCGGATCTAGGTGAAGCGTTTACAACAATTTGTTGCATGCAGTGATTAGGGCCCAGAGGCGTGTATGCATATTTGCATGTGTGTGTGTGTGTGTGTGTGTTTGAGACAAAATAAGAACAAAAGAGCAGGATTGAGAAAATGCAAGAGAGAAAGAGAGAAGTACTTTTGTTGAGGGAGAGAAGATGTGCATATTTAATATCACAGACAGACAGAAAATCTTTCCCCAGTGTGCATACATCTCCCTCCTGCAGTCTGAGACAAGAATGAGTGACAAGAATGAGTCCGAGACTGGAATGAATACGAGCGAATACAAAAGAAACGACAGCAGAGAAGCGAACACATCTGGTGTAATGTCAGCTATCAATTTTACGTAAACCCCAAAACTGATAAAGGATTTCCCACAGCACATCACGAAATCTCATGGACAAATCAGAATGAAAATCCCAAAAGGGCTGTAAAATACTTCATACGTCTTATAGATTTCTAACCTCAGTTCAGCGGGTATTAGAGTGAGGATGAATTCACCCAGTTAGATAACAGAGATTTTCTTCTCTGTTCCTGAAGGTGTCGAGGTAGTCAGGAGTTTGAAGAGGGCAAACTGTGTGGCCAGAAGGTCACAGGAGGATGTACGTTGACTGTGCTCTATTTTTTGTTGGTTCACTGGTGTCCACTAACATGGTGACTGAGCACTTAAAGGTTTCCAGGCTGGTTGTCTCTGTACTTTGACCTCTTAGTACGAATTAATGTGAAGGGCGAGCTGCGTTTGAGTGAAAACAATAAAATCTGACTTACATTTTTCGTATAACTTACATCAGTGTAGTAAGCAAGCAAGCCACCTGTAACAGCATCTACCTGTCAATCAAAGCGGCCACACTGTTAATTATGCATAACTTTAAGCCTTAATATAATTTGAACAGAAAATTCAGACCCAGCACAGTTGTCATCAACGGGGAAATTAGCTATAGTGACCAAAACTGTTTTTTGTACCAGGCTGTAAACATGTTTATTTCTGCTGTGAAGTTTAATTAGTTTAATATGGGGGCTTATGGAGACTGACTCACTTCTGGATCCAGCCTCAAGTGGTTGTTTGAGGAACTGCAGTTTTGAACGCTTCTACATTGGTTTCACTTCACCGTCACAGAGGTTCCCGCTTGCTTGTTTTATGTAATCTAATCTGAACAGCAACAAATCGGTTTGTACCTTGTAAATTTGTGCAGGTAAACAATATAAACTTTATAAATGGGACTACGAACAAGAATCGTAAGATATAGTCAGCTATTTCAAATCCAAAGTGGTTAATTCACAGGGGTGAGCCAACATAATACAGCAGCCGTGTTAAAATGTTCAATTTTGCGACTGAATTTGATTTTTATCATGTTGGTAGTAGTTTCTGTTATTTCTAATTGCTGAAAGTTAAACCTGATGTTACATTGTGATTACTGTGAGTGCCCATTGTCTTTTGTGAACAGTAGCTTCCTACAGGATGCAAAACTAGGGGAGCTGGCATAGATTCAAATCCTCTGGGGCCAAAGATTTAGCCCTCAACAATGTTCCACACAACATTTGGCAGAACACGAGCCAAGAGCTACGGGGGGAAGCTGACATCAGCAACATGCGCCATCAGAGATTAGCCACGACAGCCAGCCAGCGGTCCCCTGTCCCTCCATGTCCCTCCATGTCCCCCCGGCTGAAGAATCAGGAAGGGACGGTTATGATGGACACCTGTCGCAGCTCATCTCTGTCAGAAGAGTTCATACACCATACACTGTGTGTGTGTGTGTGTGTGTGTGTGTGTGTGTGTGTGTGTGTGTGGTGTGTGTGTGTGTGTGTGTGTGTGCGTGTGCATGTGTGTGTGTGTGTGTGTGTGTGTGTGTGTGGAAACATAGCTATGTTTAAGACAGAGGCCCACAGGGAGTGAGAAGTAAAATGAGTGCCCAACATGGAACAGCTGCTAAATGGGGCTCTGCAGAGGAGCAGGGAGTACACAGGGCTTAATGGAGCTACAGATTGCTCCGTGGCAACACTGTCCATCACTTTCAGTGGCAGCTTTCTCTGGGCTCTGACATGTTCCATTGATGTTATATCCTACATTGTAAATATTAGTCAGGTTAAGAGTACAAGTATACAAAGCTCTGCTTCCAGAGGGCCTGTTGTTAGAAATAATTCTGCAGGATGAAAATACTTTTGAAAGCAACAAACACACACACAACAACATGTAATTTATTACATCAAAAAATCAACATAAACCTCTTTAAACCTCTGATCCACTGCTCATCTGCTCTTTCTGTCATGTTATTCACTTGTATTTACTTGCTAATTAACAATAGTTGGCACATTGTCTGAAAATAAATCTCTCAGACACACAGTGACGTTTTCTGTGGTCTTAGACAGATTTGGATACAAGAGCAGCCAACTGGTGTTGGATTCAGTTCTGCTTTACGTATGTGGCGCAGTGGCTTCTCGAGGACTTAATATAATACATCCATAGCACTCACAGATGTGACAGGGGAATACATTGATCCTGGATTAGAGAGATGAGATACACTGAGGTGACCAAAGCAGAGAGGGGTGAACGATGGAGAGGAGAAAAAGTGGCTGACTGGTGTGATGTGCAAGAGAGAAGTGGAGGGAGGGAGGGTGAAAAGAGACAAATCTTCATCAAGAGAAAAGGGAGGAGGACAAGGAGAGACTGGTAAGGCTAAATTGTGGCAGCCAGATGTCTTCTTCTGTTTTATTCTTGTGGAACAAGAAGATAAAAGTGAAGTCAGAGAGGACCTAGGCCTTTCTTCTGCTCTGTCTAGTAAGATGATTGAGGAGTGGTCAAAAATGATCTATGATGAATATCTGTTGGATTATGCACTCAGATTGACAAGACATTATGTCATGAACTGGTTCTGGTGATGGAGATGACCGAGAAGAGATGACAAAAAAGGTGGGAGCAAATACAAGATGCATAAACTGTAGACCACATTTGAGAATTACTTATAAAGGTGATTACTCAGTTGTGTATTAAACTTCAATGGAGTCATACACAACCTGAATAACAACCATACAGAATTGCATCCTCAGATTTAAGGGATCTTAAAATTTGTGTATAACCCAAATAATCTAGTTCATTATTTAAAGGCACAATCTCAGAAAGGCAGGAACATGGCAATGTTATTCAGTAATTTTATTTATGTGACATACAGATAGAAGAAAACCAAAGACAAAAAGACAAATTGCATTGTATTAAAGAATATTTTTGAACTTTGTTTTTTCGTCATGTAAAATTTATATTTAAACCAGCATTATTTGATTTGGCTACTTAGGGGAAGCTATAAATACAACATAGAAATATTACTTCCTAACAAATTGTTGCCTATTTACACATCCAGCAGAAATAGAGCAACATTTGGAGTTATGCCTCTGGAGACCTGGTGAATCTAAGTCCAATATTCACCCTCTTTTAGCTCGGTTTTTGGTCTCCACCAACTCCAGAGGGAAATTTCTGCCTCTTTAGCTGCTAAATGCTCATCCGTGTACCCTACTTTGCTTGTCTGCTCTTTGGTGCTGAGCAGGTAGTGTACAGTCGGTTGCTTACAGCCTTTTCACTGAAAACAGCTGTGAGAGTGAATTAAAGCAGTAAAGTTGTGGCTTATAAAACCAAAACTGCAATGAGCTGTAAGATGCTAAAACGCTCTGTAAAGCTGAGAGGAACAGCAGAGCTGTGGTTGCATCACCATGAGCAAAACCTTTCACATACACATCATTTCATCCATTGTGAACATAAAAATATTGATTATATCAGTTTAAAGTCCATGTATGACCATGCATCAATCCCATAGTGTCGCAACAACTCAATAACTGTCTCAAAAACCAGCTAACCAGACAGATCATCTGTGACTGACAGTGTAAATCTATTAATGCAAAGTAAATGTTGATGTTTTTTACATTTGACCTGTTGTATAAGGACATATTGGGTCACACTGACCTTGCTCAAATTATGCAATCATGAATATTGTGTGTTTTCAAACGTGGCAGCTCAAACAGCAGGTCATGCAAACACTGCAGTCAGATGAAATTAGCTCTACTTTTTCATCATAGACTTAAGGAAGCATTTTATAGAGAGGTTTTAAAGACACCATCCTCTTATAAATGCTGTCTCACAGCTTCAATATGAGTGCAGACAGCTCGCGTTTATTTTTGGCAGCCTGGGTAATGTGCGTCGATCTCTGGTGTGGGGTTTGCAGATGACAGGGATGCCACGGATGCCAATGCCAGATTTACTATTTATATTCAAGACTTTAATGTATTATTTGAGCAGAAATACAAGCAGCAAGTAAGTGTGTGTGTGTGTGTGTGTGTGTGTTTTATGCTGCAGGTCAAGAATGTAGTCTTGGTTTATGAGGATTTGGCAGGATATACCAGTAGGCCCTGGCTGCTTGGGTGAGGCTGGCTGTTGTCCGAAATCTCTCAGAGGGCAGCGGGGGTGAGTTATAGAGATGGGGTGTCACCTCACTGGGGTGTGGCAGAGGGGTCGTAGTGGTAAAATTCCTTGTTCACATTCCACAGTGCTTTCACATTGAATTTGCCATGTCTTGTTGTCTCAGCAGCTGACCACGAGCAGCACCAGTGGTGTCCTGGGCCTGGGATCTTTGAATCCATCTGTCCCCCTCATTATTTTCTGTCTCTTTGCATATCAAATAAATGCACAAACAAAGGCGTAAAGAGTGAAGCAGTTTAGTAACTTAAACCTGTTAAGCCAGTGATGCGAAATATGCTTCCATTTGCTGCTACACTCGTGAGTTACTGGGCATATGTGAGGAGACAAATCGTATCCTCTGGGAGTAGATCAAGTCGGCCACATACAGTCCAAAGTTGACGAAGGAGAACACCGCCACCACGACCTTACTGTCCCACGGACACTTCCCCTGAGGGCATGACGACGGTCTCCATGGAGAGCCATATTTTGTGTCAAAGCAGAACACTGGCCACACCACCGATGCACTCAGGTAGAGCAGAACCTCCAGGAGGGTGCACACCACCACAAAGCGGTCAAAGGACAGGCAGCGCACAGCCTTGGTCCTCCCACACACAGTCATTATGACCACCACTACAGTCAGAACAAAGCAGAAAGCATAGACGACAACACAGTAGATTGTGGCAACATAACGGGAATACTCGCTCCTGTTGGCCAGAGCTCCAAAGATGATGCAGGCCACAAAGCCCTGGACGACTTTGAGGAGGCCAGAGACAGTGGCCATGTAGCCCACCACAGCCTGGCCTGGCCTGGCTCGGCACAAGGCCACTTCAGCCGCATAGGCCAGAGTACCCAGGATGGAGCAGACGGTCACAGCGATGCGGAAATTTCTGACAGCACAGCCGGCGTAGGGGCACTCAGATTGGACAAAGAAGAGCGGGTAGACCACAGAGGCTGTCACATACCTGCAGGACAAGACAGAAAAGCATGAGTGTACATATGATGTTATTAAACCAGAGCAGAAAAGATATAGATGATAAAGATATATGAATGCACTGACTGAAATAGCTTTTATAGTCTTGTGTTTTTCAATCATTGGACAACAAATAAACCTGTACTGATAGTTATTAGTCACTTGGGAGCAGCACATTAGGCTGTTAATACCAATGTATTATCATCTTGTGTTTATATGGTGAAGTTGTTAGCTAACATGTTTACGTTCACCTACAGCAGAGAAGGAGAAACATTATCATTCACCTGATGAATTTAAGTCTAATATTCACTCACCTTCAGCTCTGTTTTTGGTCTCCACCAATCTCTCATCTCTGAGGGAAAATATCTGGCTCTCCTGCTGCTAAATGCTCCACTATGTTCAATATAGCCACTAACTTTGTATGTCCAACAAATTTTAGGTATGCAGCTAAAGAAGAAAACCAAAACAATGAGCTGAAAGATGCTAAAACACTC
Source organism: Argyrosomus regius (assembly GCA_946959425.1). Taxonomy (NCBI): domain Eukaryota; kingdom Metazoa; phylum Chordata; class Actinopteri; family Sciaenidae; genus Argyrosomus; species Argyrosomus regius. Next base: position 23,667,310 of record OX336883.1, read on the forward strand.
CGTTAAAGTGTGCTACAGAGTGATGAGTGATAAAATTCTCTGTTGGTTCATAACTACAAACAACTCCTTTCACCTCACACTAACATGTCATTGGAGTCATTGTCAATATAAAATGTTAATTATATAGCAGCTTTTTTAATGGGCAAAACCAGAGTGCTTTCGTCTTTTAAAGATGTCTGTGTGGACAGCCAATGAAAATATGGTTATGATAGCTTTTATATGCAGTAATGGAGGTGTTGATTGATCATTCCTAGGTACACCCTGTGGCTGTACACTTGTCTCTTTTCACATGATGGAAACAAAACATGTGGAAGCAGAGCCATGAGTCAGGCTTTGTTTGAACATCAGCATCACTAACCCAACTAAAGATCTGAATTACACCTGCACATGTGACTTACATGAGCGTCGCAAAGGCAGCACATGTGACCGTGAGGTTCTCCCAGGATATGGGCAGGCAGCTGTAGAGACGAGTAGCATCCAGGAAAAATACCACAACTGTCATGGCGAAGCAGAAGCACCACGCCGCCATACAGAACACACCTTGAGAACCGCTGAAGCCGGCGCTGTGGGTTACCATTGCTATCACAGCACAGCCCATAGCTAACTGGCAGAGGCGGGCAGCACCCAGAGGTGAGCAGAGGGCCCTCATGTTGAGGTATGGACCAGCCTGTGAATCCATAACTGTTATGACTGCAGGAGAGGTCAGGAAATAAATATTCTACAGTGAGATCTTCCTTCAGGACCTCAAAGAGATTCTGGATGTCCCGTAGTTGCACAATAGAGGATGATGTGGAGTTTAAAGTCTATATAGTTCAAAGTTGTAAGCTTTAGCTCAAGCGCAAGACAAATCCCAAGAAATACAAGAGGTACGCAGCGTCCTGGTGCAAAAGACCAGAGGTCAGGTCCAGCCCGGAGTCTTTCTCATGCCAGCGTCGTGATGATGTCTGTCGAAGAAAAGCAAAAAGAATAAAACAGTCTCATACATTTAAAGAAATAATGCAGCTTAAATCTGATCCCTGTGTGCCGTTCCTTCACTTCTCTCATGAAGCAGCCTCTCTCTGTCTGTACCCACTTTCACTTTCCCCCCTACAGATGAAGTCACAAGACTGTTATGTTTCTGAGAAGCACCACTGCCTCCAGTCAGAGCTTCTTTACTGACAAACTAACGTCTCTGTTTTTCTGCTCACACAGTGTTGAACCTTACATCGTCCTCGATGAACATATGTCAGGACATCCAGATGCTCAAGCGTTTTAAGGTGCTATTGTTGGGCTCTGGGTGTTGGTGCATTATTCTGTCACCACCCCTGCAGGGTCCCGTCTTTATGCAGCGCTTACAGACTTAGTCGGGACTTTCTGAAACTCTATTTCTGTGTTGATGAATCAGAGCATTTCACAGGCCTAACGTCTGACAAACATAAGGGAAATCACTTTTTTAGATCTTCTAGAAGAGTTCAAGCTGCCCAGGCTGGCACACACACTCACCTTTCTGCTGAGAGATCACATTGACTCATAAATCACAAATATCCAGACTCAGCACTGTGCACCCAGCAATGCAGGAAAGATGGGTTGAAAGTCCCACCCGACTGCAGTTGTATTTTGATAGTTTGGTGAGTAAGTTATTTTATCTGTCATCAGAACCCGTAGATCCTGTAAGTCCAGGAAGTCCAGCAGTCAAGTCGAGTCTTCTGGGAAATAGCTGCTACAAAGTCCAGTCCTTCATCTGAAATGGTTCGGTCCAGACCCAGAATCTCCTGGTGAACCTTCTCGGGTCAGATTATCCATATATGTTTGGGTACAGTTTGTTATCTGCTGTTTCACACGCTCATGGTGTGAATCCATGTGGCCACATGAGTGAAAGACACCATCAGCGCTGCTCAAATATCAACTCTCATCTTCACACACTCTTCCACTCACACTTTCTCCTTCCTCACTGTCCCTTGCTGAGCTGCTGTGAGAAGGGGTTGCTGCCGGTCAGCCAGACCAGAATGGAAGTTATTTAGGGTTGGGCCATCACCACATGAGTGTTGGAGGGATGTGTATGTGTGGATGGGCGTGGAGTCGGGGCATGCAGACACATTACAGACCCTGTGGAATTAGGTGAAATAACTGACCCCGTGATGTGAAGACATGCACAGATCAGGATCAATACATGACAGTCAGGTCACCTTAATTAAATCATGTAGCCAGGAGTGTCCTTTCATCACCACTTTGTCAACGTTTTTAGGTTTTTGTGTTGCTGGAGGATATCAGCATCTATACTGTTACCTCCTCATACTGGATACAGAAGATTCTCCCTCTGTAACCAACACAAGAGCTGATGATTCATGCACAAGCAGAGCTCTCATCCATGGAGTTCCAAAGTATTACATTAATAAATAATGTACACATGATGAAATAAATATGATTTTCCACATAGCTGCTAACTGCGTCTGTCTGCTGATTACAAGCGGCAACCTCTGTGAAGTGAAGCCAATGCAGAAGTGCCAAAAACTGCAGTTCCTCAAACAGCCACTTGAGGCTGGCTACAGAATGAGTCAGTCTCCATAAGCCCACATGTTAAAATGTCCAACTTCACAGCAGAAATATGTTTATAGCCTGGTGCAAAAGACTGTTTTCCCCATTCATGACAACTGTACTGAGTCCCAAATTTTTATATAACTCACCCGTTCAAATCACATTAAGTTATGTCATTTTGATTGACAGACAGGTGCCGTTACAGATTGCTTATTAGAGCACCCAGGCATAATTTGGCCTGCCTCAGGTCCACCAATCATTTACGTCCGATTTTTGGATTAGCCAGGAGGCAGAAGAGACAGGCTTACCAACATGGTGGCAGCCAGAGCCACCACACTTCAAAGCTTCAAAACGGCTCTTCAGAAACCTATGGGTGACATCATGCATATGCTGTCCATTCTTTATACTGTCAGTGGCTGATTGGTGCTGGCCAGGTAGAGTACAGTGATTTATTCAGAGCTTTTTCACTAAAAACAGCTGCCTGCTGCAACTGAAGCGGCGGTTGATAAAAGTGGAGTTGATGTAATGATCTAAAATAGACTAAAAGGCTCAGTAGAGCTGAGGAGAACTGCAGGGCTGTTTCTTCTCTGTGGGTTTGTTGCTACAAGCGACACCTTCCACATTACACACAGTCATTTGATCCATTGTTGATATAAAAATATTGATTAGTGCAGCTTTAAAGGTCCAAACAAAAAAAGTGTGATAAATCCAAAAACATGAAGTCTACAGGAGAGAGGATCAGAGTGTCCTGGGACAATGAACACACAGTATGTGCACTAATAACTGGAGTACTGGAGAACGCTCTATCTTCATCTTAGCCCATTTACAGTATGATGGATAACATACTCCAAACATATGGTTACATTTTGTGTTGGTGAATGTATTTTCCATCCTTCCCGTTAAACGCTGTTTTTAGTAGATTAAAAAAATCTGAATCATCCATCACGCTGAACACCGTGTCTGCTTTTACTGTCACATGGTAATGAAGCTGTAATGAAGTACAGACTGATTCGAAAAGTCTGCACTGTGTTAACATGCAATAACACAAACATTGTGTAGCTTTCCTTTAATTTTGTAGAGGAATTAATGGAAACCAAAGGCTGTCTGAAATGTTGGACACTATGAAGAGCTTTGATAGGATACTGTGTGTATCAAATGAGACATCAAAACATGGCAGATGTAAAGAAATAACCCACATCAAAGCTAATCAATTCCACACATATCTTCAACTGCATTCTTATAATTCATCACAGAAATATCTTTTTTTTTATATTAACTGATATCATCAATCACAGCCTCTGTTATAACTCATTCACTTCATGTATAATGTTACAGCAGCACAGGTTACAACAGTGAGTCCAACTATTTGAAACTGTCCTCTCAGCTCACGATCACCGGCAGCCTTGGAGAGCGTCTGCACTCCTCAGGTCTCTGTCCCCACCTGCAGGCCTGTGTGTCTCTGCTCCACAGTGTACACTGATTTATCTAAAAATGTACATTAAAATCATGTTGAAACGATGACATGTAGTTATGTGACGTGGCCCGTAATGAAAATATAAGGTCTACATTGTATGTATGCTCTAATGTTTTAATGTATGTGTAAATATATAAATAAATGAGGAAATGACATAAGTCATTTCTGATTAACCTGTTTTGACGAGTTAATATCGATCTTATCTTAAAATATTATTTAGTCATAACACTTATCATTGTGACTAAAATAATGATAATAAAGTCCATGAGAGAAACAAACTGGACCCCTTTATTCTAGATGTAAGTAATGTATGAACATCCTGCTGTTTATTGTTAAAAATACACCAGACACTGGATATATGCCAGTGTTGCATTAGTGCAAAAACTCACATTAGAGGCCATCTCTACTCATAACAAAAAAAGCATGAATAAATAAGTATTATTTATCAGCTGCAGGGATCATAAAGAGAGACTCTGATTTTCTGAAAAAGCCTTCAGTCTGTCACTGAAACACGTCAAACTGATCAATGATCAAAACATTAGAGACTGTTAAACTGTGCGAAACAAATCACTGTGCAAGACTGAGAGCTCTGAACAGATTAAATTCAGTTTTTTATTTACATAGTGTCAAGTCATAACAGAAGTTTGGTCTGATGTCAAACTGGCATTTAATCAGTGTCTAACCTGAAGAAGTTTCTAGAAGAGACTGAATGAACATCTGAAGAAAAAACTGAGAGGTTAAGTAAAAACAAACAAACAAAAAATTAATATTCCATAAACACACCGTAATATTTATACATATATCCAAATCATGATTGATTGGAGATCTGGCAGTGCACTAATAGACATTTAACATTCAATTAAATCATCTTAATTTAGGCATGATTTGCCTTATACACTGCGGCTTCTGCAATTCACTTTCAGTAATGTTAATGAACTGTAAACAGCTGCTCTGTCCAGTGGTGTGCCCCAGGGTTCTCTATTGGGTCCTTTTTATAAAAATGTTTTTTATATCATCATATAATTAGCTAATTTAAATGTATCTCCTAAAAAAAACAGTCACATACAATTGAATATAATCATAACACTGTATGATTATATTCAATTGTATGTGACTGTTTTTCTAGGTTGTCTGTCTACCATTAAGGACTGTGTGGCCAACAACTTTTTACAGTTAAACACTGAAAAAACTGAGGTCCTCATCATTGCATCGGTTCCATAGCTCCAAAGGTTGCTCAGTACATTGGATCTCTTTCTGCAGCGGTAAAGTTTTCTCTTAGAAATATTGGTGTATTTTCAATCAGGCTATGCACTTCGAACAACATATAAAATCTCTTTCCTGTTCTTGTTTCTTCCACCTGAGAAACAATTCCAAACTTATGGCTGTTATATCACAACTTGAACTACAAATTTAATTAGGTTCAAGCTTTACAATTGGTCTACAGTGCTGCTTTAAGACTGTTGACCAGGTCGAGAAAAACAACTCACATCTCACCCATTATCTGCTTTATACTGGCTTCCCATCATGTTTAGGATTCATTTTAAGGTTCTTCTTTTCAAATATAGAGCCCTGCACGGTCAGGCGCAAAGAATACATCTCCAGGCTTAATGGTTGTCCCTCCTACAGTGCTGAAAACGAATATATATATATATATATATATATATATATATTTATATATATATATATATATTTTATATTGCTCCTGTGAAGCACTTCGTGACCTTGCTCTGTCCATCTCTCTTCTCGCTGAGGCAGCTGTGAACTTGAGGAACCACTTGTTGTTGCTACAGCTGCCACCAGAGACTGCTGTTGTAGCAAGGCAGCAGTACTTCAGCTAAAAAAGACAGAGGCCCCATGTGCTGACACCACAGCTTTTCATACAGCCTTTGAATGTCCAACTGTGTCTGTTTAACAAGCAAATGAGCATCTATGAGCAAGCAGTGACTTCTGAATGTTTTGACTTCAAATGAATAACGGAGAGGTAGTTTTGGGATAGTCATAATGCAAATTTCTTCCTTTTTCTACGTGTCACAATTAACTGCGGTGAGGTAGAATTTGAGAATAAAGTTTCAAGTGTAAGTTAAACTTTCCTCAGTGACACACAACAGACACAAACTGCACAAACAGCCTCTCTACTGTAAGTGTCCATCGCTTTATTTGGCATCAAAGACTCCAGGGGCAGTTGGAAGTAATTAATTTGCAAGAGAGAGACAAAGTGTGTGTGTGCGTGTGTGCATGTGTGACGAGAGGATGGAATGCACTCATACTCCCACAGCACACACAGACACACACAGGGTCCTGCTCCCCTCTTTGTTCGGCCTCTTTTTGAAGTTCCTCCTGCAGCTAAAAGAGTGAATGAGGAGGCGGCATGGGAGGAGGCTGAGGAACGTGCTGTGAGTATGTGTGTGTGATGGTGACAACATGTGAAAATATGGCCGCACGCTGCTTGTTTACTTTTACCTGTGGATGGTCAGATACGCCACAGCATGAGAGAGTCAGAGGCTGCGTTAATCACTGTTATCATGTTTGTTCTGAGCTGTGGCCTCTGTGTTTCCATGGAGGCACCTTTCACATCATCATTCACTTACTTAACTCACAAATAGATACTTGGCCTCTGATATGTGACAGACAGATCAGCCAATACATCCTGTACTGTATTGACTGTATTGTCCTGGGAATGAAATACATTTACAAAAAAAATGTAACGCTGGCCAGCAGTTAGCTTTGAATACCTTAAATTTATGCCAATTTAAACTGATTATTGTACTCCCTAAAACGACCACAGAACCTACATAAAAACGTAAAAAATGTAGATACACTCTTAGAAATGCGAGACGTAAACTGTTTTCAGTTTTCTTGTCAGGAGTTAAATGTATCTCATTTTGCCATTTGTTTACCTGCTAGTATTTCTACTGAAATCATAATAAAAACATCTACAGTTTAAAGGTGCAGTGTGTAGGATTTAGTGGCATCTAATGGTGAAGTTGCAGATTGCAAACAACTGAAGACTACTCGCCTCACCTTCCTGTTCCAAGAATCTACAGAGAAACTACAATGGCTGTAAAACACACTAAAAACACAAAGGTCCTTACTGGAGTCAGTGTTTGATCTGTCCATTCTGGGTTTGTAGAAACTTGACGGTTCAACATGGCAACATAACAGACGCTCATTCTGATATAAAGGCTCATCCTAAGGTTATAAAAGACAACGATTCTTATTTTGAGGCTAATATAAACAAATGAAAAGATAATTACGCTTATTGTATTCCATTTCACCCAACAGACCCCTTAAATGTTACACACTAGACCTTTAATATAAATATATGTATGATTTAAATGTAGCTGAACTTCACAGCATAATTTTCATGAGTGAAAAGCTGACATGTTAGTTACTCCTACCCTGCTAAATTAGTTAGCTTTAGCAGGAGTTTAGCTAGGGTTTACTATGATTTAGATACAGACTTATTTAAAATAACAAAGATGTTGGTTCCTCAAAATGGACATTTTTGCTTACATACATTACATATAAACCTACAGAAAAAAAAAACTAAGTAGGTTTAGTATTAGCAAAGGCAAGCTGCAGCTATCTCATGGTTTAGCTTTCACTTGATGTAGCTTTCTTGTGTTAGCCGCCATAGCTAGTTAGTTGTTTTGAAGTTACTATGAATTATACATTGTTTTCACTTAAAATTATACATTTCTACAGCATAATGCTATATTTTAATACAGTAAAACAGTTGCCAAACATCCAGTCCTCATTGAATTCTGACCACATATATTACGACCGTGAGTTATTGTGTGGAGGCCTTATCGAGTTTATGATGGAGGTGTAAAATATAATTATAATAGAGTAACACTGTCCTTCCAAGGACTGCCAGCAAATAGTGCATGTACAAGGTCAGCCGTGGGAGGTCGAGTCGAGGAGTAACAGGTAAGACTCTCAATGTCCTGCTGAAGTGGTAGAGACCATGGCTCCTGCTGGAGGTTATACACTGTAGGAGGGCAAACAACCCTAGGAACTGATGCTCAGGCAGGTAAAAAGAAAGAAGGGGCCATCATATTACAAATCTACTATTAGAGTTAATGACTTAAACTCTGTACAAACTGTGATGTATTCAGACATACATTTACAATTCAGTGACAACTGGACACATGACACATTTTTAGTACAATGATCTTTATTCGCATTATATTTTCACCAGCTGAATAAAAACAGCCTCTTCAGCACTCTCTCTTCAAACCGGAATGAAACACATCTTCTTAGTGATTAAATATTCACTAATCATTCAGTAATTTATGTAATTATTTTGACCGTTTTAAAACCTAGTCAAGCGCAGGCTTCTTCCACTGTGGATTAAGTCCGCTGCAGTCACAAAGTTGAACCTTTATCAAAGCACCGCAAAGGTTTAAGTGCTCTACTGCGTCTGCAAGCAGCTTGTCAGACGTCTGTCACGGTAAGTCCTCCCATCAACACACAGCAGCAGCAGCAGCAGCAGTCTTATTTCTTACCTGTGCAGGAAAAAGGAGACAGAAGTTAACAGCTCTGCCAGTCAACAAACAATACAAGTTAACAGAACCATAACATTTTTTTTAACACTCCTGCCAAATTCAAAGTAATCGGTTGACATTTTGGGCAGTAGTTGAAGCATATTCGCTTTCGTTCTGAGGGCTTGGTGAGAAGATGATTAATACCACTCTTATGTCTGTCTGTTATATATGCCGTAACCGTGTGTGCCCGTGAAATAGTCCAACCCATAACCCCCTGTAAAACCACACGGCATAATTTTGATACTTTGATACTGCTTTTTGAACAGATTAAACAAACAAGAAATACCATATCAATTATAGAGCTTTAGAGGTGCTGTTGCAAGTTTTTTTTTAACCTTTGGACAGAGCCAGGCTAGTCGATTTCCCATTTCTAGTCACTATCCTAAGGAGTGTGGTATCCATTTTTCAAATTGTCGCACTATTAAATAGGTCTTCATAGAAATTTATAGTATACTGTCATACTGAAATAATGTCACTGGGTATGAATTGTAAATCAGTTAAAAACAAACACTATATCACCTAGAGACAGCCGTCACATGTTGCATAGGAGTTATTACACGCCACATGTTGCGCCTTGTGTAATAACTCCTGTCAACACGGCGTCAGTACAGTGCCGATTGTCATGAGGAGGGAGGAGGAGAGCGCTTTTATTCCAAAGATAGAGAGCTTTATTGTCTGCCAGAAGGTCACCAGACGGCTGAGCGCTGGGAGCATGTTGGCTCTAATCTCGATTCCTCTGAGACGCATCACAACACTCGATCATCTCTAATAAGACAGGTAAAACATTACAAAATCTTCAGTAATGGACAAACAGTCTTGGATGGACCGTCTGTGTGTTGAAGTGTCCTCTGTACTGTAGGGCTCCACACATGGAGTCTATAACTCCCGATTCAGCCCCCCTCCCCTTGAAACTTTTTCTTTCAACTTTCCTCATGAAAGAGAAAGCAGCCGCAACTTTCTTAAAAAGACGCACATGGACACACACGGAGATCAGCCAGAAATAAAACGCGCACAAAAACACAAACAAGACAGAAAGAGAGAGAAAAGGGAGCATTATTCTAAACAAAAACATCAATACAGTGACCACCAGAAACACCACAATAGAACAACAGAAAAACGCCGTGCCTGGACAGACCACAGGGGCTCGTGTTGTGTGATGTGGCCCAGCAGCAGGCTCTCTCCCTGGGCTCTAAGTGTCTGTAGTGGTCTTCAGGGCCGGAGGGGGTGACCATCCTGAACTAATTGGTTCATCCTAACATGCATCCTTATCTTCTGAGTCATGAGGAATTCGGCTTTCAAAAGAAGCCATTTCCTATTGACTGTGGTTTTGGGGTTTGTGTGTCTGTGTGTGTGTGTGTGTGTGTTTACCACGACTGTTCCATCTCTACAGAAAAAAAGGAAGTGATCTCTGAAGAGGATGGCTGTAGGGGTGAAATACTTTGTTTCTGTGTTGGGTGTGTAGTGGTGCTTTCACATCTAACCTGTTGCGTGCAGTTCACATGATCTCTGCCTGTTTGGTTCAGTTCGTTTGGGCTGCTGTGAAAGCCGTCGATGGACTCAACGGCAACTGGACAACTGGACAACTGGACTGAGACCATCAGTTTTTCCTGTTGAATGAACAGTTTTTGTGTAACACCAGCTCCTTACAGGGAGTGTTGCAACGTGTGTTGTTTGTAGCCTAAACTGCAGCTAGGCTAGCCAGTTTCTTCAACTCTTTTTATAGTGTATCTGTGATGGTTAGTCAGCCCTTTAAGTATTTATGAAGCCCAGCTTGACTTTGAGGACTTACTGATGGCTTGTGTAACATTGTTTTGCTGCCATGGAGGAAATAAATTCCTGACAAGCGAAAACATCTCCTGCTTAGAAATGGACCGGGGTCCGCATCAGCTGCCAAACACCCAAGCATGACTGGTGTCATTGAGTGTCATTGTGAGGAGCTCATAAAGACAAAGAAAGTTTCAGTCCAGTCCTCTCCGAAAGCCTGACAGGAGAGCTACAAGAATGTTATGTTATATTTTAATAGATACTAAAATAGCTGTTGGATTAAGGGAGGCCAAGGGAATGCGGGTCATCTTGTAATCAGGGTTACATTCTGGCCAATACGGTTGGCCTGTATAATAGTGCAAGATCATTTTGTAACCATAGTAACACGTAGGTGCATGTGGACAGGGTTAGTGATTAGTAGATAACTCTCTCTACCCCAAGCCACGCCGCCTCATCATTTTTCAAGTTCCAGTCTCAACTAATAATCTCATAATAACGTATTTCTTGGGCTCTATGTGAGACCAGAGACACCATACATATACATAAAGTTCAGTCAACTTTGATGGGTCCATGTAGTGCTGATGATGCAAGGTGACAGTCACCAAACAGTCCAATTACTGAGTTACCTGTCAGTCTACAGCTCCTGGTTTGTTTATAAAAACCCAGTGTGAACATGAACAGGACCAAATAAAAGGCACCAATGTATCATTTTTCTCCTGTGTTTTATATGAAAAGAACCAAACTACAAGGACAGAACTGACCAAGAGGAGCGTAAGGCCATATTCAGAATCTGGCGCTATGGTGAAAACGCTGGGGGTTGTCCTTTTTGACTGTGGTGGTGCGGTAGGGGTGTCCTCCAAGAAACGCAGCGACCTGTGGCGGAGAAGTTGAGCTTGATCCAACTTTTGGAAAAACGCAGCCCGACGTCACACTGCGGCCGCCCAATCAGACACTCAGACCGGTCAAACCTCCACAGTCAGCCTGAAATGTCTCTGAAACTGAGACTATCCAGGTGGATTCATGGTCTTAACTCTGATACTCTACCTGTTGTGTTCTGACTTTGTTTATTTCATGTTTAAATCTGTGTCATGTCTAAATCTGTGTCTGGCTCCCAATTTATGCTGTAAAGAGCTTCGGCCGAGAGACATAGACAGTGAATAAGGGTGAGGGAGCGCCGACATTAATAAAGCCAGTTAATCAGCGAAAGAAGAAATGAAAGTTATTTCCTGATTGTTTCACAGAGGTTACGTTCAGCAGAAATAGACACACTCCCAGCAACCGCCCGACAACGCTGTGATGATTCACCACAGCGCATTATTCTCTCTGAATGCGCCTTAAGAATGTTTTTAGTGTGTGGTCTACATCCTGTCCCGTCCTCACCTGGGAGCTTGAGCCATTTGGGCACTTTGCCCGGGTCAGATTTGGTAGGTTTAGCAGAGTGGGTGTGTGCAGACGGGTCTTGTTCATCCTGCGTGGACCCGCTGGTGTCCAGACTCGGCTCTGGAGGAGGCAGCGGCTCCTCGGAGCCCGCAGAGCTGTAGGAGGGTGACGGGGATCGGAGCATGCAGCTGAGGTGGGATAAGGGAAAAAAAGAAACACAGGAAAGACTTTTAAGAAAGTAGTTTTGTTTTTTTCTCTGTGAATTTCTGTATTATAAGGAATGAATGTGTATATTCATTTAAAGCAGCATTTGAATGAGTGAAATAACAAACAGGAGGAGGGGTGATGACCTTGTTAAAGAAGCAAAAGGACAACAGGTGGGGGTCACTTTTGGGAAAAGGGCTCTATCTTTAGAAGGACTGGAAAATGGTTTGTATGTGTGTACGTGTGTGTGTGTGTGTATGTTTATGTGTGTGCGCGTGTGGAGGAAATGAGGGCGCATGGGGGCACCTGCTGTTTAGGCAGAACCTCAAAGGGATTCCAATGATGACAGCTTTGTGACAGGAAAATAGGCTGGTTGCCGCGGGATACAAGTGCATATACACACCCAAATGCACGCACGGCCAGGCAGGCATTTAAACAAACACACACACAGACAAACAAACACGTGTGTACGCATACCTCGCAATGGACTCATTTGCTTCCATGGCCGAGACAGAGGATTCAACCAGCTCCCTCTTTATGTAAAAATCTGTGGAGGAAACGCACACAGACACACACAGTCACACAATGTAAACTATTGTTTTGTTGTGTTACATTCCTCAGTAATGCACCAGTATCTAATTCAGCAAAAATCAGCATATGAAAGAAAAGAAAAGACAAAAACCTGTCTTAACGTTGGAGCCGAAGTACACCAGTGCACCAGGAAACAGGTCGGCCTACACACACACACACACACACACACACAGACACACACACACACACACACACACAGAGAGGGAGAGAGAGAGAGAAAACAGAAGCCATCAAAAATGTTTGGCACACAAGTCAATTTCTGCAAAACATGGAAAAATCTAAACAAAACTGCCTCCTGCTACACGCAAACCGAGCGCTGTTGCCACATCCAAGCCAAAGTCAAGTTCATTTTTGTAGATGATTCATTGCTCAGGGATCTGAACCAGTAACCGTAGTTCTTTGAAGCAGACCACAAAATGAGCTCCAATGAAATGGTTAGTGAAAACACTTTCACCCCTGAAGCACAACACTCCTCTCCGGTGAATGTCTTAATGGTTATAATGGACCGGTGGCAGGCAGATATTATCAACCATACAATTATGGAGGTAGAAACGCAGACAGACAGGCAGGGCACACGTCTGTGACTCTTAATAGAAAGTAGACAAACAAAACTAGTTTAAGAAACTCATAGAAACACATGAGCAACACCTGAGAGCATGTACGCAGAAGTAATGATGAAGAGGTAAAATCACTTTCAGCTGGCGGCCATTGTGTGGCCAAAAACCACCAATGGAGACACCTTTATTCTGAAGAGAAAAAAACATCAGTGATATCTGTTTTTATCCTCCGTCCTCCAGTAATAGATCCTCTAAAACTTAACTGCGCTAACATATTAAAGATCATACTGAGCATAGAAGTAGTAGTAGTGCATTGTCAGTCTTAAAAAGAGGAAGTATTTCATCACAGAAACAACAACCAGTAAACGTTTATCCCCTGAATATATCCTTTATCCTCCCCCTGATGCATTTTTAATAACCTTGTCATGGACTTGTGTGTTTTTAATCTGTTTAGTGTTTAGTCTCCATTTGTCATACTACACAACTTTAGACCTTTTAATCAGTGTCAATAAAGACAGAGAGTTGAAAACTATTTACAGACACTGTGTGTTGTTGAAGTCCTGAGTTTTTTCTTGCCATGGCTTACTGTCGACAACATTAAGCGAAGCCACATTTTCCAAAAATGATCTGTCCTCACCAGTTACAGTCATCCACCGCTCTTCCAGAACATTATAATAAAACGCTGACAGCATCTTTTCACAGATCCATCTTGCACATCTATTATAAGCTTGTCTGCAGTAATACTTTTCTTCTGATCCAAGTTAACAGCCTTTAAACAGACGGCAACCATGAGATATAATCTTTTTTTTTTGCTGGTTAAGCAGTTAATAGCACACCAACTAACAAAAGATTTAATATCTTGTCTCTGACTGAACAACCAATGTCCCAAACTGAGCTCACCCTAGTTCTTCAGCCACTCGGTGTTTATGAATCTTTTACTCTTTCTTGTTTATTTCTGACCGTTTGATCAATAAATGAATCACTGAAAACTGCAGTGAAAATGCAAACTTGTTTCTGATGGAAATTTACATACACACGCTTTGACAGGAAGAAGAAGATCAAACAAACTATCTGAATATTTACAACCTCAGACTATTTACATATTGGCTGAGTGATAGGAACACTGTAATTCAGAGATCCGGAGACAAAGAGTGAGAGAAGGTCAAACGTGCTTCACACTTCATACCTACTGACTGCCTGAGGAGAGGGAGAGAACCCAGTGCTGTTGGCAGAAGAGCCGTGGACTGTGATCAATCTGAGCAGCATGCATGGGAATGAATTACAATAAAATAAATTTGAATATGTTTCTCGACTTTTTCCCAGACGGTCTGAATAAATTGGTAAAGCTAGCGATAAATGTCATCAGTGTACAGCTTGTGTCGGTGACCCCTCACACCTAACAATTAAGGCAATGATACATTTCTCTGCAATAACCAGTAAAAATGTCAAACATATGTTGGTTCCAGCTTGTCAAATGTAAAAGAAATGTTGCTTTTCTCAGTTTTATATGAATGTAAATTGTGTATTTTAGACTGCTGGTTGGACAAAACAAGAAATGTGAAGGCGTAACCTCAAATGTGTGGGGCATCCTTTGAGATTCTGAGATTTTAGAGACTTATTTTTGCATGAATTACAATTATTCATCAGTCTTTTCATGCAGTAACACAATTTAAGACCAATTTTTTTAAGATTCTTGTTTGAAGTGAGCTTGAAACATTCAAAAGTCCAACTAAAGCTAGCATTACCTAAAACTAGAAAGCTACAAGTAATACAAATTGCAAGCATCTTTGCTGCCACATTGCTGGTAAAATCAAAAGGTCACCAGCTTCAAACAAGTCCAAAATCAGTGTTTAAAAAATCCCTAATGCATATGTGTTGAAAATAATGATTGGCTGCAGTGCTAATGTCATCAATGAAACATTTTCCTTTCCACTGATTCAAATCAACTGTGTAAAGAGAGATTGTAGCGTGTCTGTCGATGGGATTAGGCGGGTTTAGCCTCCACTACAACCTGTCTTACACATACTGTCCTTCTCTCTCTGTGCCCACCGCCACCCCTCGCCCTCACTAGCTGGTTTCTAAATTGGGACACATTGGCCTAATTGCTATTATCGCAGCCCTGTGAGCAGGAAACAATGTGTTACAGTGAAACAACGGGCATTCCTGCTATCCTTCTCCCTCTGGCAGCGGCAACTTCCACTTGGGATGAGACGGGGCAACTGGACAAAACCTGTGTGTGTGTGTGTGTGTGTGTGTGTGTGAGAGAGAGAGACAGACAGAGCAAAAAAAAAAAAACATATAAGAGGAATGGAGCGAGGGAGAGAGAGAGAGAGGCAGAACCGATCCTGATGGAAGACAGAGGGAGAGACGGATGAGGGAGGGGACGCCTGGTATCAAAGGGCTTCTGGGTTGGGAAACATTCCTTTCCTGACATGACACAAAGTGATTAAAGTGTGTGTCTGTGTGTGCGCGCGTGTTTGTGCGAGAGAGAGAGAGACAGAGTACATATGCGTGTGCACTCGTGTCTGTGACATGACAAAAAAAAGATTAAAGATTCCTTCCGTGTGTGTGTGTGTGTGTGTGTGTGTGTCAAGATTGATGTATAGACAGGGAAACAGAGCCAGACTTTGTGTGTGTGTGTGTGTGTGTGTGTGTGTGTGTGTGTGAGAGAGACCTGACACCAAAGGGATTAAAGATTTTGTTTTTGTGCACTTTAACGCTTTTAAGTCCCTAATGGATAGAGACATGGGGGTGAGGGGAGGGGGGTGAGGCACAAGAGAGGGCTCTGAGAGAGAGAGGGACAGTAGTGGTGGTGGTGGTGGTGGTGGATGAAGAGGGAAGGGAGGGAGGGGTGTGAATGAGAGGGAAAAGAGAGCTGGAGTTGGGGTACAGGAGAGGGGCGTGTAGTGATAAACAGGCAGGCAGAGTTCAGGAAGGGACAAAAAGATGAAAAACAAAAAGATGGCCAGGTCGCATCAGAACATCAGATTTGATTCAGAGAGATTGCAGCACCAAAAGGGCGCGCGCACACGCACACACACACACACACACACACACACACACACACTGACACGCGCACACTTGCTTTTGAGGATCGTTATCTTTCGTAGGAGTTCCTCTGAGGCCCTGAATCTTGTTCATCATCACAACAGGATATCACTTTAAACTACTTTCTCTTCCTCCCCTTCGTTCCGCCCTGCTCCTTCTCTCGTCTACTTAAAGCGTCGAAAGAGAAAACACGTTCTCGTTATTCTAAAAAAAAAAGTATCGAAAAATTAAAAAGAAGCAAAGTCCGTGAGGGAACACTCTGGGTACAGAGTGATCAGAGGACAACTTTGTTTTTCATGTGTATCGTCTCACTCTCGACCGTTTCATTATACGAATAGCTCTGAACTCTGAAGGCAACAAAGCATCAAGGCTGCCCATTGCTCTGTGTGTGTGTGTGTGTGTGTGTGTGTGTGTGTGTGTGCATGTGTGTTGAGATCAAAGCGAGCCCTGTATTAACCCCATGTGCCAGTCTGGGAAAAATCAAGCCCAGCTGGGGTCAAGGACAGTGGAGAGGGGGAAACAAGTGTGAGAGTGTGTAGGAGCGAGAGAAGAGGGGGAGAACGGGAATGTGGTGGGGCTTTGAAGAGGAGAGAGAGGGACCAGCCGATACATTTTACAGTCTGTGTGTGTGTGTGTGTGTGTGTGTGTGTGTGTGTGTGTGTTGAGATAGTTTCAAAGATGGGAAGACAGAGTTTTGTAGTTGTTGTTGTTGTTGTGGAGTTGGACTCTGATGTGGTTTGTTTGAGTCAAATCATTCTGTTTATTTTTGTGGTTTGAAGAAGTGTTGCTTAAGACTTCGACGCAGTGTGAGGGATTTTACCTGAAACAGTGTGGCTGAAGGGTCGTCCAGGATGGTTTTTGGAGGGGTGATGACTGAAAGAAGAAAACAAAAAAAGGTTAGAAAGTAGTAAGGGGGGACATCATCCTGCTAAAATCTAGAAAAGTTAAATTGAAGTGAACTTTAAAGAAATGGACAGAATAATGAGACCTATGACTGCAGACAGGATATTTCTTTGTTTTTCTAATTGAATATAATCATTCATCTAAAGCAAATGTGGCTACTGTACGTGCAGCACCTGAACACACAAAGGTGAATCAGGTGTAGATAGACCTCTGGGGTCATCAAACTAACAGCGCAACACCACTAGGCATGTCTAGTCAAGCCGTGACTGTTTTGGTCCGTTCTGCACGCAACTTCAAACCCCACCAGGAGCGTTCCAGAAGCATTTTGCCTACCAGACTTAACCTGCTCAGATTTGGTCATTTTCCCCAGGTTTATGTACTTCTAAATATGTTTCCAAATATGTAAATATGCTACGTAGTGAAATTGTTTCCCTTTTGGCTGTTTTTACAATCGGAAGTTTGTACAGGGTGTCGTTTCTGTGTCAGACTTCCTGCCAGCTCGAGCGGCTCTGTCAAAATCAGAACAGCTGTGTCTTCGCGGCAGAGAGCCTCTTGTGAAACGGACCGCGGCGCTTCTGGTAGGGTTTGAAACATTGACTACAGTGGCTGTAAGTAGCTCAGGCGACTGCGGTGCAAGTATCCGTATACGTGCCTGGTGGAAATTTGGCCTCTATGCACGAGGACCTGAATGTAAATAAACCAAAACATTTTCAACTTTTTCAAATGAAATTTAAAACATTCCAGTTCAATACAAATCGGATCTTTTTTTGTAGTTTTAGCAGCTTTAGGCATCAATGGGTGATAATGATGATAACTTCACGTTCAGCGATTCAATTGCTGAGATTTGGGAATGCAGCATCGTCACTAAAATAAGAAGTCAGATGGAGCAAGACATTCGAGCAGTCGGACTTGCTCTGTAGAAACCCTCAGGTTAATCTCTGTAAACAGATTGTAGGCGAGGGACAAGATTTTGGTATCAGTATTGTTCTGGTTTCCAATCACAAGCAGGCTTTAATTGCATACAGGTAAACAGTCGGAAACCAACGGTTATCGTCTGACAAGGATTATGATGATAGCTTTTTCACTGCCTTTATTTGACTTGTGACACAATCCGTAGATGTCATTTCTCAACTCCAACTCCATTGCCACAAGTGGCTAACCGGACTGTAAACTGG
Organism: Argyrosomus regius; assembly: GCA_946959425.1. Classification (NCBI taxonomy): domain Eukaryota; kingdom Metazoa; phylum Chordata; class Actinopteri; family Sciaenidae; genus Argyrosomus; species Argyrosomus regius. Next base: position 23,685,467 of record OX336883.1, read on the forward strand.
ATATCGACTGGATATAACCGGAGCCCTGAAACATTGGTCGTTGCCCCCAGAGGCTAAATCTTCATTAGACAATACCTGATGGGTTCAGAGATTGCCTTCAAGATTAGCAAAATGTAGCTGAAAGAGAGAAAGCGGTTCAGATAATCTTGACTCGTGTTCCTTTGCGATTTCGCTTTGTTCACGGATCTCAGTTACTTTTGATGAGCAGAGAGCTAGACTGATAAATTGTCCGATATTAGCTTGTCACAGTAGCAGTCCTTTTCAGAAATATTAGGCATCATCGGTGTCAGCTTTAAAAAAAATACAGTACTGATCATAAGTCAAACGTTTCGCTGATAGAGAGATATTTTCAGGCCAATTGTGAATGCACATAAAGATGGTTTCATAACATGAAATGTTCACAAAGGAGTCACGGGGCTGGATTTCTATGCTTGATGATGTTGTGATTAATTAGTGGGAAAATGAAATGTCACTTACACAGGTAGAAACTCAGCTGAGGATCCTCCAGGTGACTCCTCACAAAATGCCTCAAGGCACCAACTGGACACAAAGCAAACACAGAACACCTCCATCACTCACTGTGCAGAGTATAATTCAATTTTCAGATGGAATTTCCCTCAGATTTGTTATTCTGCTGGTTGTCGTGTTGCTGTTGGGGCTGAGGTGGATCTAATCCCTGGAATTACAGACCTGTCTCATTCTTGCCGTCTCTCTGTCACTCTGGTGTGGCTACAGTCATAAATGTGGTGAGGGAGCCGCAAGTAGCTTTAACATTGCAGCCATACCTGTGGCTAGCCAGCTGAAATGAACCCTCACCACACCGTGCGCACACAAAACATGCACGCAAACACACACACCTGTCTCCAAAGGCCTGAAGAAGCCCTGGAGAACACGTCTGTCAGGAAACTGGACCCTCAGGACCACCTGGAGACACACAGTGGCAACGGGTTATTCAAAGTCTGTATGTGTCATACGAACCCGCACATTTAAAAAAACAGGATCGTGATTATCTGTCACTCGTGCTCACTTTGGGATATCTTTCCATCTTCTCCTTCATCTGAGCTTCTTTCAGAGATTTAGTCATCAGCGGGGCCTCCTCCAACGACTTCCTGGAGGAGTGAGAGAGAAAGAGAGAAGACGGTTAGAATGTGAAATAAGAAGCAGACTGTGGGAGTCAACAAAGGGAAAGATGAGCAGAAAATGTTTCATCCTCTACCCTGACTCGTGTGTGGCCGTGCATGCGTGCGTGCGCGTCAAGAGGCACGAGACGAATTGCTGTGGTCGGCTTAATTCCACCCTTGGTAATTGCAGTCATTGACACGGTAGTAGCGTAGCCATGAGGCAGCCAGCTAAGTCAATGTAGATGGAGATTAAAGGACGACGTACGCGGTGTGGTCTCAACCTGACGGTGTTTGGTCGATGGCTGGAAGATAAACGTCTACACAGAACAGGCTCACTAATTGCTCCCTGGATGTATTTAGAAGCTTTTGTAGTGTGCGTGGTGTCTTATAAATGAGAACATGTTTACAAACACACACAACGTCTCAGCAGCTGTGGTCTGCTGCGGCCACATCCAGAAAGCGCAGAGTAAACTTGTCCGCATCTGTTTTGAAGAAGCGCTCATAAATAAATAAAAACTTCAAACTCATAATAAATAAAAATAAAAAAAAAACTTCAAAACGCACGCAGTGATGCCCGGCATTCTCCCTGCCTATGGCCTCTCATCACTGCTATGGTATTCTGCAATTAAGGGTTATACATCGACAAAACACAGCAGAACCGAATGCCAAACTGACTAATTATCTGTTACAAACAGTGCAGGAACACATCTGATCCAGACGCGTTTCTGCAGCAACAAGGTATTTATGCGAAATATCACACACAGTCCTCTGACCAGAGAGTCACTCGACCGCTTTCATTCACTTCCTTCTCTCCCCACCTCTCGCTCTTCAGCTGGGCGAAGCGCTTGCGCACGTCATCCACCGTCACCTCAAAGAACTCGTCGGGTAGATTCCCGTGGTCCTCAGAGTGACGGGACACCGAGTCCAGGTGGTAGATGAGAGGCTCCCTCTCTACTGGCTGCAGAAAGAGAGTAGGATGGAGGAGAGTGTGGAGACATTAGGCAAAGATACTGCGTGAGGTGAAAGTGACAGGTGCATGCTGGTGTACTAAAAACAACAGGGGGGGTTATTCATTGTAGTTTGGCTCATAAGGGCTGCTTATAAATATATTTCAGAAAAGTTGGAGCTGCACCAGTGGCTGTGACGCACAGCTCATGGCGGCAATTATGGTACGTTAAACCGAAAACGCCACATTCCCGTAATCTGAGTCAAAAGTCATAACTCTGAACACACAACTGACCACTGTGAATCAACGTCCATAAATCCATTTTAGACAAAATACGCTCCTCATAACTCCAGAAAAAAAAATATCCAAGCAATCCAGTGATTCAACAAACTTTTTCTGGTGCACACTTGCAAGAATTTAAACACATGTAGGCCAAAAAAGGTTGGCTTGAGTTGTAGTCCATTAATATGCCTTTTTGCATCTCTCAAAGCATTATGGGAACTGTAGTTCTGTAGTGAAACATCATGATTATACCTGTATTTAACAGCCTGAGAGGGAATCAAACTTTTAAGTTACTGTGTCAAAGGCTCATTCAAGGTGGAAATCCACAACAAAGAACACTGATGAAGTGATGTAACTTGTAATCAGGTGAATGGTGTCTCTGTCATTCCCACTCTGTGCCACGCATGCCCGTTTCTGCACTATGTAACTTGGAGCTCCAGGTACGATCACCCGCAAGAAAGTATGTACTGCTTTACGGCACTAAGTCACACACCACAAACTTTTTCACTGATTTTGATGAAACTGGATCATATTTTATGAGAAAATGAAAAAAGAGTTTCCTGATGGACAGTAAAACCGCTGCGAACTGTAGCTGCTGCTAATGTTAGCTCAGTTTATTAGCCAGGGTGCCTGGTCTGTGAGCTCAGGGCACCAGGGGAGTGTTGTAGCACAGGTGTTTCCGTCCACCTGGAAGAGGAGGATCTAAGGCCCAGGGTACTGGGGAATGTTCACGGGGAGCAGAGCCAGTGTCATGCCAGAAATGGAGCTGGTCAAGCTGGCAATGTAACCGGGCTCAGCGGCCGCTAAGGACATAATGACAGAGGTGAAAAGACCAAAGAGGACATTGATGGAAGCTAAGAAGAGTAAATGAGAGAGTGAACGAGCAAGATCTGCTGGACAAGAGAGAATCTGGGACTGACCTTTCGTCACTGGTGAGAACTTTGTGAAATAAAAGGCTGAAAGACAGACGCCGAGCTGGCTGCTCTGTCTTGTGTTGTTGCACTTGCTTGGTGTTTGGCTGTTGTCGCCTCGCTAGTTTTTGATCAGAAATAGTATAATCATGCACATGTACAACTGTCCATGTTTACGACAGTGGTATCGCATTGCGAAAAATACCAATTTATGCACAACGTTGCTTTAAAGCTCACACACTTCTCACTGTCAACAAATGTGTTTACCTCCAAGAACTGCTCTCCCTGCTCCATGTCCTCGTCTAGCCGGTTAGCAGTGGTTTGATGCTGTAAGAAGAACAGAAAGTTGACCTTAGACCTTAAAAGACAATGGAATCCACTTTTCAGGCCTATTTTGTCACTGCTTTAGCTGAAAATAGACTGAAAAATCATACTTTGAAAAATAAAGACCAAGACCAAGTTTAGCAGTCTGAGGCTAAAAGTTATTCTTGACTTTGGAAACAACAGCTGGAAAACACAGGGTCAGTTTAGTAGCTGTTCTGTAGCTTTCAATCATATGAAAGTCTGGGACTGGGACAACTGGGACAAGAAGTTCTAAGAGTGCTGAAAAAACTGAAACATCTACAGTTTCATGGCAAACTGTAATTGCTGGATGAATCTTGTTTTATAAAAATGTGATAATCTCAAAATGCAAATTGTGCTTGAGATAAGATAAGATTTGTTTATTTGTGCTTCTTGTAGTGATATCACTCACCTTGGCGTTAGAACCGTGGCTGGATTTGGCTTTCTTGGCTTTGGGTGATTCGACTGGAGCAGTCAGAGCTGACAGAGACGAGGATGATGAGGATGAAGATAGTGAGCGTCCTGCTACACCCCCGGGACCCCCGAGGCGCTGACCACCTCCAGAGAAGGGAATGAAAGGAACAGAGGGAGCGGCGGAGGAGGAAGAGGACGGGTCAGAGCTGAGTCCTGATGGCCCTGCTTTCTCACCATCCTCCTCTGGCATTTCTCTCTCCACGGGAGGAAACTTTGGCCGTACTGCATCCTGGGAGATTGGAACCTTTTCCTGTTGAACAGGAAGTGAGCTTGTGGCAGGGGCGGGAGGCGGCGCAACTTGGGTTTCCGTTGGCTTATGAGGGCTTGAATCTTTAATTGGCACCTCTGTTGTTGACGCCTCCGGATGTGACGGAGCAGGATCAGGCTGAGATGATGGGCTAGGTATGGTTTCCTTGGCAACAGGTGTGACTGGCATAGCAGCTGTTTCAGTGGCTTCCCCGCCATGTTGCTCTCCCTGTGCTTTGTTGTTTTTGAGTAAAAACCTTAAACAAAAAGGAATCAACAGCTTTATTATGAAGCTCTCAACTTGACAAACAACATGAACTTTGAACACCTACCTGACAATGGCACTTCCTCCTGTAAGACCCAGAGACTTCAGAGTGGCCTTCTTCAGTGCTTCTTCCCCACTCACCTACACATGCACACACAGCTTTGTTACCATAAAACTCACTTTCATCTCATGAAAAAAAAAAGGGAGAGTTAAAGGAGCACTGCATACCTCGTCTCTCATGTAAACACACACGGGGGTGGATCCTGACTCAGACAGCTCCGACACACTGCGATCAGGTGACGACGATAAGGAAAACAGACATTAAAATTATGAGCGAATGACTTTTATTTGCTTTAACAGTGACAAAACTAAACACAGAAGTGACTTTCCTCTTGTTGGAGGAGATCAGCTCTGTGATTTTACAATAAAACCTCATGTGATGCAGTGGCACGCTGTCTGCATGTGTAAACCATGTGTGCACAATCCCGTGTAGAAACTAATTGAACCATAAATGTTTTACTGTTGTTCTCCTCCATTCTGAAAATCAAAGCTTCCCCCTCTCCTTCACAACATTCCCAGAGCTTTCAGGCTGGTGTGGAGCTAATATTCATTTCATGGAAGCGAAACTTCCTTGGAAAAGCATCAGGATATGGAGTGATGTCATTTAATAGAGATGAGATGAGGGCTGGACGGATGCACGAGCACCTGGGACCGCACAGCTGGAACTACTGAGTAACAGCTGCTCGTGCGTGTTTGAATGAGTGGTGATGTGTGGGAAAGCGTAAACCACAGCAAAGTGGTGATGAGAAGAGAGGATGTTATCGAACACAGTGTTGGCCTGAGTTCATTCCTACACAATGGTCACCTTCACTGTCAGGCCTGCTGGAGAGTAAAGGCAAACACACACGCACACACAAACAGGGTGTGAGCTACAGCTTGGCATGCTCTGCCAGGAAGAGCTTCCTCTTACTATTCAGACATGGGTTACGGTTAAAATATTGACAATGTTATTTCTGCCATACTTTTTTCTGTCTTTATTTTTCTGTTTCTTCATCAGGTTTCATGCATAAACTCAGGTTATTATTAATGATTCATGCATGTGATTCATCATGACCTCATTAAAGATACTGCTATGCATGCTATTTTTGCCATCACCATCAAAGCGTGGCGGCATTATATCATAAACTTCACTCACTTTAACTCAAAGGGTTAAGCAGGTTAGGTCTGATATGTGACCCTCACATTTGCTGTCTTAGCTGTACTGAGAAAATATATAATATTTAGAAAATAATAATATATTATCCATGTCTTCTTCTTCTTAATAATATTACTATTATTAACTACAGAATATGGTATCACTCTGCAGAGTACTGTGCCCTAGTTGGCATTTTGTATCATACTGTAATGTCTTGATACCTGTGTGGAGGTCTGATGTTGTCATTAACTGACTTCAAAAGGTCATGTTCTTCACACACTGCATACACACACATTTGTTGTCCGTACTTGTGAAGATCATCCCTAGTGTGTTAGTGTATATAATACATTATGGCATGTATGAAAAAAAAAAAACCCACAGAAATAAACAAAAAATTTAAAAGCCAATGACCAACCTCTTCATATATGTCCATGAAAACGTTAATAAATACTGTTTGATTTTTTTTTTTCTTGCTCTGAATCATTAATTTGGACAAATGAATTGAAATGAAATGAAATGAATTCATGTGGACAGAAATTTGCTAACATGATACACTTAACCTAAAGGTCGACAAACAACAATATTAAATAGAGTTGCTTATGACTTACATAAAAGATAAAACCAAAATAAAAATGTATACTATACTCCAATCAGCATTTTTGTAAGAAACATCCCATCACCAAGCTTAAAATCCTGTGATGTGTGATGCTGGTAACAGCGAGCTGAAGCTAAAGATCACAGTAGTGAGAAAACTGATTTCACAAAGTTAAATAAATTCACTTTTGAATTGTGATTAAACTTTGGAGGAATTCAGAAACTATGGTACTGTGTTTGCAACACCAGAGCACTCTAATTCATGCCTCTGCTTCTCCACCGTAGCAACAGCAACCGAAGCTCATGGTAGTATTTAGAGCAGTCCACCACGTCAAACCGATGGATAAAATATGGTTTCTCAGAGTTCTGTGTTTATATGTTTAGTGACATTAAAGATAATGGGAATACAGAAAGCGAAAAAAACACTTCCGAGCACCAGCGGTTCTAACCTCATCCATAAAACCTTAAAAAGTCTCCACCTTCAAATGGCCCTGTCACGATGTCAAGAAGTTAGATCGGCCAACAATGTCTTCAAACTGGTCCTGTTTGTTCATCACAATGATAGATGTACAAGATTACACACACACACTTTGCACATGTGTACGTGCTACACACCTGATCTGGGGGAAATGTGCGAGCAGTTCCCACAGACTCTGTCCACACGAGAAGGAACCCTGGAGCCGGGAGCCATCCTCCATCTGTAGTGCAATCCGCACCTGAGAGAGATGAAACCAGAGTAACACACAACTGTAGTTTAAACATATGTCAAACACACTAACGAGTGTGAGGAATCATAACAGGTCTAAACTATCGACGACAGTCTATCCACACCTGTTCCACAGCCGCCGTGAGATGAATGTTTGTCATGATAACAGCTGGTGACAAAAACGTGACAGATGTGACAAAGAACCTTACTGCTTTGATCCAAAAGTACATGGTACATAACATGTACGTCCAAGCAGCAACCTTTGTGGCTGAGCCTGAAAACTGCAGTTCCTCAAACGGCCACTTGAGGCAGGCTACAGAACGAGTCAATCTCCATAAGCGCCCATGTTAAGATGTCCAACTTCACAGCAGAAATAAACATGTTTACAGCCTGGTACAAAAACAGTCTCTATAGCTAATTTCTTGTACATGACAACTGTACTGTACTTAAAATGTGTAAAAATTATATTAGGACTTAAAGTTGCGCACAATTCACAGCATGGCCACTTTGACTGACAGGCAGGTGCCATTACAGACGGCTTGTGTGCGCATCCAGGCCTCAGGTCATACATACTGTGTGTCTTAGAAACCTCTGCCACCAGAATAAAAGATATTTTATTAATTTTTGTTTTTCTTTTGAAGTCCCGCATAGATTTACAGTGAGACCTTATTTGATTTAAACTATTTAAGAGGTAAATCACAAACATTTTCAAGTGTCCCACAGACTTTCTTCACAGTTTTTGTTGTTTTTACAGGCTATAAAATGCAAAAGTTAAAAATAGGTGGATACCTCAAGCCTCTCAGGCTGTAGGAATGTGTGACCTTACATGCAGGAAGGAAACAACTAAGTATCAAAATCTCCCTAGGTGGCCATTTGTAAGTTCTTGGTTCTCCAGTCTTGAGCCATTTTGCAGGAAGAAAATTCTTTGATAATCGAACTTGATTAAGTTGCACATGTTGGCCTACCTCAGTCTGGAAATGAGTAACACCAGGCATCAGTGCAAGTCTCTGTTGTTTTTTCTCTCTCTGAGTCATTCTACGAGTTGTTTATGTTTACTGAGCGACCATGTTGTCCGGCACAGAAAGCACGCTGCACATCGGCACACCGGGAGAGATGAAAAGAGCGCCTTGGCTGTCAACGGCCAAACACTCTCTCTCACACACACACACACACACACACACACACACAGACACCAGTCTGGCTGAGGTAAATGTTGGGAGAGCCTGAGTGTGTCTTGTGTGCGTGTGTGTGTGTGTGTGTGTGTGGTACAAGAGTGTGTGTGAGTATATAAAATCTGTGAGGTATCAACAGTCAACCATCCATCAAATGAACAAGAACAACAGATCAAACCCAGACGTGATTTTACTGCTTAGATTATGATGCCATGATGTCATAGGAAACTACAGCTCAGCCACAACAGAGTGTTTTTTGGACACAGATCAGATCAGAGTGAACGCAGGAACACAGACAGAGAATTTATGAATTTCCAGGTAATGACAATAAAACCCCACACACAGCTGACAGAAATACCAAAAATAATCCTGATACTGCAATACAGGGCTACATCAGCTGGGATTCCTTTCCCAGACATAATTCTGGGTGGGACAGGTCCTGATCGTTTGATGTGATACAATACTGATGCTCTGGCACCCGTATCAGTATTTGTGTTGTGTTAATGAAGCAGAGGTATTTCCTTTCTTCCCCGCACATTTTTCCCCTTTGAACTGATTTGTCTTTTGCCAATTTAGAGTCGTCTGACACAATCATGGCATGTGTGTCCATGTGGCTCAGATTCTCTGCCCTTTGTCACACAGGGATTCATCTCACCTGTACATATTTAACCTTGTGGAAATGAAAGCTCTGCATAAAACAAGGGAAGGGTTCAAGGGGTCTCTGCCTGGTTTAATGAAAACGATGTGAGTCATACGCTACGGCCTAACACAGTCACCAGTTTCAACCCAACAGAGCACTGACATGTTAGACAGCACTCTCCACCACCACCATCACCATCATGACACTGAATGAGTGACGAAAGGTGTTCAGTCCCTTCAGTAAAGTTCAGAGATTTGAAGAGTTAAGACAGGGAGCACTGAAGCTTTACTGCCGCACCATACTGATTGTTGGTCCATCGTCCATGCTACTTCACAGTTAACTGATACAATATTCTGAACTTATTTAACTGTTCGGAGTGAAATTCCCATTCATAATTAATAATGTATAATATAATACTATTGTTATATCTCCAGAGAGTCAGCCACCAATCAGCACCAAAACAAAAAACGAAGAACAAAAGACTGAGCCTAACATGCTAAAGTAATCTAAAGTCACAGGTATACACTAGACTGGAAGAATCTAAACTAATGTACATGTGCATTACTTCTCAGCTAATAATTGTAATTTTCTTGATTATGTGTATACCAAGTGTTACCATGTTTGGATGTTAAAAGCTATATTAGTGTGATAAACTTACACAAACTCAAGCTACCATACTAGTGCTACCGATTATCAGTAATACTGACTAGCAGAGAATCACCCTGATGTATTGTGCTTCAGACATACACTGATGTCTATTATCGTGCATCTTTATAACGTGATCAGCCACAACATTTAACGCTGCGATCTCACTCTCTCTCTCACACACACACACACACTTTGGTTTAACTAACCTGGCTGTCAGCTACAGCCTGTTTCCTCGTACTCGTCACCATTTCCAGTTTAGCGTTGTTGGGCAGGTTGGCAAACCTCCATGGCAGCGTGAGGTCAACATTAGTCCTCTGAAACCTGTTGTGGGTTGAAGGCAGAGGAGAGACAGGTGAGGATGATGGCACAATCTAATCCTTTTATTAAATAAACTTGTAGATCACCGTTAAATCTGACATAATATCGTAGTACCCCTGAGAGTAAACTAGGTCCGAGAGTAATCCAAATTAGTTGGAACATGCCTGCTGCTTACAGTAACAATTTATTTAGCTGGTTAAATATATACTGCACGTCTCACACACAACATGCTAAGCTAGATTCAGTACACACATGTGCTTTAAGGTGTTTTTAGAGGTGACATCGTCAGTTGAATGTCAGTTCTGTGACAGCTACATCAGCCAACTGATACTCACTTCAAACCGTGGTCGTCCGGGTTAAATCCGTGTTTTTTGCACACATCTTCCAGCACCTGAAGATGACAAACGCAAGATAAACCACACAGATGAACAGCTGCCACCTAAAATATCAAAACGAGTTAATTCAATCGGCACGAAAACAGAAACTGATCTGTCACTGGCTAACTGCTGTTAGCCCAACATGCTAACTCAGAGGGGAGCAGTTGACTCTGGTTTGAGGACAAAGACACAAAATGAAACAAACAGTCAGAGTCAGGAGACACGGCATGTTGTCCACACGCAGGTTACCTGTAATAAAGGTGTGTTTGGAGACACTTTAATAGTTTGTCTTCTCCCATTTGGAGTGAGGACCGTCACAGCTGTACCACTGGCTGCCATTGTGTGCCGTGACGTCGCGGTGTTTATTTGAATAAACTTTATTGAGTCGTTACAGACAAGGTTTAAAGGGCCAGTACACACAAAAAATAAGGCGACATGTCTTTGAGGGGGTAATGTGAATTTAGTTTGAGGTGCTTTAAAATATATATATATATATATAAAAAAATAAAAGCAGTGTGTCTGTTCTCGTTTTTTTTTGTCTGAGACAATCACAGTCATTTTGAATAATCCACAGATTTCACTCCTACTGAAAAACATTCACCGCGACTGACAAAATAAAAGAACAAACTTAAAGGTCCAGTGTGTAAGATTGAGGGAGATCTAGGTAGATAAATTACTTTATTGATCCCTGAAAGGAAGTTTTTGTGTTGCAGCCGCAGTTACAAGTATTACAAACACAACACAGGCATACAATATATACAAAAAGACATGAGGTAGATGAAATTAAAGTGTATAATCACAGTATAAATAGAATTAAAGAAGTAAAGTTGGCGGAAGGAAGAACATATTGGTCTATCCATGTAAGAAATATACAAGTATAGAAAGAAAAGTACACATAAACTCTGTACAGTAACTTGTGCAAAATGTACATTGGGCAATCTTGGTCAGAGAATGAGTCTGATGTCTTAATGTCCATATCCAAACATCAACTGTCACAGAATGAGTCTCCTCTCTTTGCACAGAGGGGAGGCAATCTATTGGCAGGAATGGAATATATTATGTTTTATAAAAGTATGTTTTCATTAGTGTATAATTACCTGAAACTAAGTTGTGTTTCCGTTAAAATAAGTCATTTATATCTTCAGAGGGAGCGGGTCCACCATGTTGAACTGCAGAAGAACACTAAACTCCATACAGCTTTGCCAGTGCCAGGTGTCGATTTTTAATTTTGGTGTGTGTGTGCATGCTGGTTTGCTTACGGGGACATTTAAATGGAACTGAGCCATTATTAATTATATTAATTATGCCTGTGCCTTCCTGCTATAACAAGTCAAAATGTTTGCTGTGAAAAAGGTCCATCCCCAGAGGTCACTGAATAGTCTGACTGCTATGACTTTTGTACTGATCTCACACCAGTTGAACACGGGAGATTATGGAGCAAATTGTTAGACACCATTCTCCACCACAGTCATGAAAACACCAAATGAGGGAATAGCAATCCTCAATTTGTAAATATAAAATATCCAAATTTAAGAATTTGATTAAAATGGTGCATTAACCTCATTAAGTTCAGTCTAACTATTTATTTATTTCATACTTTTGTTTAGTGAAAGTAAATATGACTGAACTTGATTTGGATTTTTAATTATTCCTTTTCTTTTCTTTAACAACCAACTATGACAGACAACCTGTACGGACACATGCTGAATCAGTGCCATTTTCTCCAAGTATCAAACTGGATCAAAGCTGGAATCAGACTGGACCACACAACACAACACATGGCAACAGATGGAGAGGTGTGAGGTCAGAGCTTCAGAGGACGTACAACTGACTGACTGACTGAACACTTCAGCAACAGCAGACTCCACCTGAAGGAGAGAGAGAGAGAGAGAGAGAGAGAGAGGTGAATACAGTTCTCAGTTCTGGGGGGAAATTGCCACCGTCTGAATAAACAAACAAACAATCAGTTTCCTTCCTCACTCAGCAGGCTAGAAACTTCAAAACTGCCTGAATGGAGTGCAAGCACATGAAGGCATCTGTGCTGGTAGTTTGTCTGTTTTTACGCCACATTTTCACAAAAACAAAATCTTTAATCACTGATTAACAAATAGAAAACGAGACACACCTAAAAACAGAATTTGTTTTCTTGTAAAACTCTGGATCTGATTTTAAATACAGATACATTTCACTAGAAGTGAATAAAAGTAGAGCTTTATGACTTGAATTAGCACATGAGATATTAGACTCAGACAGACATTAGAGACAAAGAAACTTTGAAAAAAAAAAGAAAAAAGGAAATGTTAAAAAAAACAGCTGTTTTCATGATCGAGGTGCTTTAACCTGACCAAGCTGTGTTACCTTCATACTTACTGTCAAACTGCTATGTTGTCATATTTCTGAGGAGAAAAGATTAGTCAGTGATAAAATCAGGACCACAGAAAGAAAATGGTGGCTTCAAAAGAACTCTTCTAACTGGAAGAAATTAGCATCAGTGGAGCACCGAAGGTTGAAACCAGAAAAGCCCTTTGCTCACATTAATAATGAAGTTGTGGAAGGAAAAGAGTTTTTCTTTTCACATTTCATGTCATTCACAGGCAGCAGTTTGATGAGCCGCTCTGGTGAGCTCAAACACAAGAAAACGGACGGTGAGAGACAGTAAACATGAAAAGAAAACCAGAAAAGATGGCATGTGCTCAGCAAACCACGTTTGTTGAGCACGTTTGTTAGCAAGTTGCAGATTGCAACCAACTGAATACCACTCGCCTTCCAATCATCTTGGAGAAATGGTGGCTACAAATGCCCAAACTGCCCTATTTAGGGCCAATGTTTTGTTTTGTCCATCCTGGGCTACTGTTGAAACATGGATTCAACATGGCGGACTACATGGAAGAGGACCTGCTCCCACTGTAGATATAAACGTCTCATTCTAAGGTAACAAAAACACAATTATTCTTATTTTCAGGTGATTATACACAAAACAAAAACATAGTTATGCATATCAAATTTCATTTCTGCCTAAAGATCCTCCTAAATGTTACACATGAGACCTTTAAAGGCTGAGGAAGGAAATGTCCACCTCAAAATATTTGATGAAATCTGGTGAAAATGTCTTGATATGGAGCTTCTAGCTACATGGTCATGATGAGAATGATGCAGGATCTTTTGTTGGATAGCTGACCATTCAGCTGAACCCTTTCCACATATGAATAAAGCTCATACAGAGAGTTGTGACAGTGATACAAAGATTTAACTCATTCAAAGCGATGATATTAGTTTTTGGTAATGTAGGTGTGAACTGTGTGTGCGTGTAAAAGTTGGTGAATGAGTGAAACTCAGAGAACTTTATATCTCTGCATCTACACAGTCTACTAGTGTTGATTTAAAGCCTCCCAGTGACCTTATCTCCTCCACAGACTTCCTAACTGACTCATCTCGCCACCAGCCACAAACAAAAGGAAATGCCTGTTTTTTAAAAAGTTGCCACAAAACATGTGAATCACTCCAAACTTGTTTCTCTTGGACCCTGGCGGCATGTTGGGACCCTCTGCTGTTTTCCCCTCCCGTCCTCCCCCACACACACACACACACACACACACACACACACACACACACACACACACACACCATATTCAATCAAAGACACTTCAAAGGCAGCGTGGTCATATGATGACACAACATCAAAGGGGCCGACTGTAAGAGTGAGGCCGACTGAAGGGGCGTGCCAGGCATGCGCGCGCTCTTGGTGTGAGACCGACGCCCCGCGAGGACCATCAGCCAACGATAATAACGATTGGCCCGCGGGAGTGAGAAGCACGCGGGGCAGGGGGCAGGAAGGGGTGGAGGTGGTGGAGGAGGAGGAGGAGGAGGAGGAGGGGGACTTGAAATAAAATTCCTCCTCGTCCGCCGCTCATGAGGACCTGAACCAAGAGCCAACAGGTCTTCAGTGAGACTGGGCTGCGTAATGACGCTTCCACTGGCTCCTCGCGGTTTTTAGGAGTGAAATGATGCGGGGACTGCAACACGTGCATTTGGGTTGAATTGATTAAAGCAGCTCCCCATCTCTGTAGGCACCATGGAGATTCGTAACCTGTGTTCACTCTGCACACCTTTCATGAGCGATAACTTCCAGCAGGTCTCCGCGCGTTTCCAAAGGACTTCTCACTTTTCTCACGACTCTTAGGATATGCTGTGTTTTATCATTCAAACCCCTCGCACACACTTCTTGAGAGAGCTTTCCCAATAACATTTAGACATGCAGTGTCGTGGTGTGGTGAGAAGCTCGGCCGGTCTGTCCGCCGTGCGCTCCTGTCTGCTGCTGCTCTTCATCCACATGAGCGCACCGGTGGAGGCGAAGAGAGTGCCCGGCGGCCGGGCGCAAACTCGGCGGGTGCAGCAGCAGCAGCAGCAACAACAGCAGCAGCAGCTGCAGACTCCGGCGAACAGGGAGCGGGTGGATGGAGCAGAGAGCTTCCCGCTAGACTTTACAGCCGTGGAGGGTAACATGGACAACTTCATGGTGCAGATTAAGAACTTGGCGCAGTCGCTGTACCCGTGCTCTGCGCAGAAGCTGGATCAAGACATGAAGCTGCAGTTTTTGAAGAATGTATCTGTGACTTGCAATGACGGGTCACCTGCAGGGTAAGTGACTAATATAACTTTGTCACAACATGTCACCTAGAAGACCTGTGGTCTTTTAATATTTAGGCTGGACTTCTCTTCATTGTACATAATAAATATAGTTTAATAACATTCAAGACCTGGCATCACTTCATTGACTCACTCTGGTCCCCTAAGGAAGTTCTGCTAGTAAATAACAATAAATAAATAGATCACCCTGTTTGGTGGCCACACTTAGTTTTGTTAAATTATTTCAATAACTGTTTATCATTTACCCAAATATCCACAACCTCACCACATGGACATGTTATGTAAGGAAAAATGTAAATCTACAGAGAGAGAGAGCGAGAAAGATCAAACTAGATCTAACTATTTAAATATTTACAAGCTCAAATGAACTATTTACATAACCTATAGTTTACAGGAACATCCCAAAGCAGAGATCCGGAGAGAGAAAGAGAGTGAGAAAGGTCAAACGTGCCTCACACGCAACTCCTACTCACGCAAGGAGAGAGAGAGAGAGAGAGAGAGAGAGAGAGAGAGAGAGAGAGCTGTGCATTGTGATCACTCTGAGCAGCATGCATGGGGATGAGATAATATAATACATTGTCACCACACTGTTTGTTTCCCTGATAGTCTGAATATTTGAAATAAAGTCTCTAAGAGGGTCTGAAAAGTCGCTATGAGGGCGAGAAGTCTTGGCTCCACTGGACTCTCCATTTTGTTTGTGCATATATGATGAAGTGTGGAGATCATGGAATTTGAACACCTGACAATTAAAATGATATAAGCCTTTATTCAATGACACATGAGGTTAATGAGTCTCCTAGACACTTAATCTGAGAGCCCTATAGGTGCTGATTTTCATTGTCTCCGGGACAACTGGGCATCCTTACAGCCTTACAGTTAGGGTAGGTGACTGTTAGGGAAGGTAGCAGGAGACAGATGGATTTTAAAAGCATCCACCCTCGCCCTTTAGGCTTCCCTCCAAAGCCACTCCTCCAAAACACAGCTTTATGTGTCAGTTCATACAGGTAGGCTCAATAGACCATTGGCTGGGCTCATTACAGGCCAGTGACAGCCACAGATACAGTATTTATTATTTATTTTAGTCAGAGCACTTGATTTATTGATTGCTATCAGGGTGTAAAGAGAAAAAAAACACGCTTCTGAAATATGTAACCTACCCTAGCTTTAATTATGAGCGCTGGTTAAAGGCGAGCAGGCTTTTGCCTTGACAGGTGTCTGTTTTTTCTACAGTGGAAGAATCATGTGTGACTCATTAGATATCCCTAATGACTTCCACCAGAAATCCTCCAGATGGACTTGAGCAGTCTTGGTTACAGACTGAGGCCAACTCATGTCAGCGCGGACCTGCAGTTAGACTGCAGCTTTGACTGATTTGTGCGTCATTTGTAGGCTGCTCATTGTCAGCAGCTCCTGTACGAGCCAAATGAAACAACCTCAAGATAAACAAGTTTATCTTCCGAGGGAGTGACTCAACTGCTGTGCCTCATGAACATCAGCGCAATATTCCACTTTTATCAAAATATGCAGAGAAAAGTCGGGATGGACGTGGACATCATGTCAATGGTACTGCAGCACTTTTTCCAATAAGAGGAGGGGGTTCGGCTCGATCTTAAATTTTAGTCATGGCGTTGACTAAGTTTGCGTGTATTTGGAATACATTTAAATCTAGTATTATGATGTTATGGACTAAAATAATCACAACTGGATTGTGCAGGAACGTTATCTCATTCCTTCTCTATCAGTTGAGGCAGTGCAGCTAACAGGACAAACTCACCTATAAAAGAAAACTCTGTGACTCTGTGTATGAGGGGCACCTTTACCTATGCCACCCATGCTGTTAAGCCTTTATATGTGTGTGTGTGTGTGTGCGCTGCCAACAGCATGATGAGTTTCCTCTCCTCATGTTTTTTTAAAATAATCATTTAGAGCTCTGAAAGCCTCTAAACAGACTCCTGCTGAGATTTTTAGCACTGCGATCAGAGCCAAATGTTTCATGTCAGGATCAAAGGTAGCATCTCTCCCCTGGAGCTTGTGTTGTGTTGTGAGAGAGCGTGTGTGTGTGTGTGCATGACAAATTCACAGTGATTTGTTTTGGTGTTCTCACGCAGGTACTACATCAAGGAGTCTAAAGGCAGCAAGAGGTGGCTGCTGTTCTTAGAAGGTGAGGATGAACCCCGACACTGGACATACAACATACGGAGGTGAAACACAGCTCTGTGTGACCTGTTAACAAGTGCGTGTGTGTATGTGTGTGTGTGTGTGTGTGTGTTGTTCAGGTGGATGGTACTGTTTCAACAGGCAGACCTGTGACAGCAGGTACGAGACGATGAGGAGACTGATGAGCTCCACCAAGTGGCCACAAACCAGAACAGGTAACAAGACACACGTTTCCTGCATTGTGTGCAGCATCATCGATAATCACACCATCACAAACACACACACGTGTGTGCGAAAGTGTTTGTGCAGCGTTTTCTAAACCTCTGCACAGCCCCTCAGAGCTTTCGCTTTCCCCCCTGAAGGGGAAAAAAACTTCCCCTGAATGAACGAGATTCATAGTCGTGTTTGTGTTTCCTCTTTAGCTGAGTTTGCATTCATCTTCACAAGTCAAACTCTCCGGTTCTTTCCCTGCAGCCATCAGGGGACTCCTTGTTTGTTTATGACTCCCTCTCTTCACCGCCCTCTCAGTGTATACTTTACACCGGAGGCCGGTGCGGCAGCCGCAGCGCTCTTCAATGGATGCATGTAACTGCTGACCAAAGCAGGGAAAGTTAATGACTTATTGACCGCTAGGGAAAACACACACATACAGTAAACACACACCTCCAGCATACGTCAGAACACACAGCTATACACCAAGATGAAACAAAAACAAGCTTTTACTGAAGCTTTTTGATTCCACGATGAAGACGTCTGAAAGTTTGACCTTTCTCTCTGTGTTTCACAGGAACGGGAATTCTGTCTCCTCAGCCGGAGGAAAACCCTCACTGGTGGAACGCCAACATGGTGTAAGAACTCGTCTCTCCTTCTCTTTATAAGTTAATGCACTCATGTGTTTTCCTGTTTCTCCTTTTCCTTGTTTTCTTGACCTAAACACTGGTTATTTATATGACTTTTGTGAAAATGTGATATTAGATTAAAGCGATATGTATAATATCTAACATCTAATACATTTATAGGGTGTTAAAACCAACTTACTGAGCTTCACCTGGACCATCTACAAGAGTTAAATACTTCTATATACTTACAATAATTTAGCACTCTGGAAGAGACTATTTTTTTTTATAGAATGAATGCTTTTACTCTTAATACTTAAGGTTTTACTTCTATTAGTTCGTAGACTATTGAGTCTTAATTTAGATCAACAGTTCATTGGTTTAATGCCCTGACTGTGATATAACCACCACATCATCTATGAATGTTCCACACTGACTCAGATCAAATTTAAATAATTAATTCAAATAATAACTTTCAGGGGTGCCGGCCCGTTCTTTAGGAGTGTACACACATAGCGTACTTTTGCTACTTCTGCTGTTGTTTTTGCCACTCATCATCCTTTCACACATTTCATCCACAAAAAAACGATCATCAGTAGTTGACAACGCTCTCGTTCTGATCCTGTTCTGTTCCAGCAGCTGCCTGTCATTGTTAGATAATGAAACTGACGTCCTCCAACAGCTCTCCGTCTTTGAACGCACACTTGTACTGTTTGTTTGTGTTCAGTCTACCGTCACGTAGCCAGCTTGGCTTGTATTTGAACTGTCTTATCCGTCAGCTATCAGCGAACCGGCTCATATAAAAGCTGCTCTGCTTTCACACATTGCCGCTCTCTCTCTTTCTCTCTCTTCCTCCTGCAGGTTCATCCCGTACTGCTCCAGTGATGGCTGGAGCGGAGCCACACCGAAGACAGATCACAGTAAGACACGATAAATCACTGTGAGCTCGTAGATCTGGCCGAGGATATGAAAAGAAAGATTCATTGATGTACTAGCTATTTAAAAGGAGAGATGAGAAGCGAGTGAGCGAATAGTTTAGAGGTCACAGATACAGACATCTTTTGATCTGTGAGCTCATTGTCTCATTGAGTTTTTTTGTGCCTTTCGTTGTGTCTCATATGTTCCATGACTTTGAGCTACAGCCCTACAAACCTACGCACGTTATTTCATCCTTTAGATGAGAAAACCCGTTCAATCTCTCCATGAAATCAAGATCAATTATCTCTTTCTAAATGCTACAAAGAAGAGGTTGTGAGATTTAATTCTGTTTTTGAGCAGTTGTACCATGTAGAGTTAGTAGCTGAAGTGAGAAGTGTGTCACGCACGGCTCTAAAAACATTTTTGTCCTCAGGCGATTATGCGTTCATGGGCTCTCTGATCATAAAGGAGGTGGTCAACGAGCTGCTGACAAAAGGTCTGGACAACGCCAAAGTTCTGCTTCTGGCAGGAAGCAGGTCAGTTCAGCATATATATATATATATATATGTGTGTCGACTACTGTATGTGTGTGTTTTTACCAAACATAGTCGCTCAGTTGCACTCTTCCTGTCACCAGTGCGGGCGGTACAGGTGTCCTCCTGAACGTGGACCAGGTCGCAGAGCAGCTGGAGTTGCAGGGCCACCGAGGGGTGCAGGTCAGAGGCCTGGCTGACTCCGGATGGTTCCTGGACAACAAACAGTATAAATTCTCAGAGTGTCTGGATACCCTCAGCTGTGCCCCCACTGAAGCCATAAAGAGAGGCATCAGGTAGGATAGCTGACAAGACAGATGGATGATGGACTGACGCGGGATTGAAGAGTACATGATGATGGTTTGCTGTTGTGCAGGTACTGGGGCAGTTTGGTGCCAGAGAGCTGCAGACAGGCTCACGTGGGAGAGGAGTGGAACTGTTTCTTTGGATATAAACTCTACCCGACGTTAAAAAGTGAGTGATGAAGCACCCCGAATTTAAAAAATGAAACTGGTGTGTGTCATCTGTCCATCTGACCTGCTGTACATCCTCTCTCCTGTCCAGGCCCGGTGTTTGTGGTGCAGTGGCTGTTTGATGAGGCCCAACTGACGGCCGACAACATCCACCTGACCGGACAGCCCATCCATGAAGGCCAGTGGAGATACATACAGAACCTGGGACAGGAACTGAGGAACACGCTACGTGACGTACCGTAAGGCAAACACACACACACACGCACGCACACACACACACACACACACACACACACACACACACAAGAAAAGTAAAGTATAAAAGTGTTTTATTGGCTTCTGTGTTTTCAGGGCGATGTTTGCTCCGGCCTGTCTGTCACATGAACTCATTACTAGAACGTAAGTAAATTAAACTTCTTAACACAAGAACTTTTCTCCAATAACAACTTACTCGAACACATGACTCAACATGTCACATACAGACAGACAGATCAACGTACTTAAGCACTTCAATGAAAGCATCCTGTAAATTCAACATTTGCGTAAAAAGTTAGACCAGAGATACTCGACTTGATTTACCGGGGCAGAATAAGACAACTTTAAAGTTGTAATCTTCTTTTTTCTTGCATTGCTACAAGGCGGGAATGCTGCACTGAATGTGGCATGTTTTGAAGGCACCTGGTATTAGCAATCTTGCACACAGCAAATGTAATTTGGCAAATTAACCACAGCGGTTTAGGATCAGTATGAGGTGGTACAGGCAAATTAATCTTCATTTTCATTGAGTTGCCTGTCGTCATAGTCAACCTTTCAACATTTGCTGTCCTCACTCAAGTTTGCCAGGCGTCAGGTGCACGTGACATCACAGATCACTGATAATGTGCAACTTCCCAATAATGCCCAGGAACATTATTCACCATATCACCAGTGTGAATTAATTTATTTCATTGTAAATTAGAAAACTGTCTGAGGGCCACCTGGCTTAAATAGAGCCAGGTGGAGTTAAATCAATCAGTTGAATGGAGATTTGAGAAACCGTGTTGGTGTTACCTAGTTTGTCCACCAGAGAGCACTGACAACATTATTTTAAAATATAAATCATGACAGATTTTTGCTGTACCTAACGCTTATGAGTGTCCATAATCATGTCAAACAGTACACAAAGATTATATGCAAGTATACAAATTGTACACAGCATATATGTTATGTTCTTATAGATGTTTTGGGAGGTGAAGTTCCTGTTATAAAATCATAATATCATGATATCTGCTCATCCTGTGTTCCTCCTCCTCTGACTTCCCATCTGTCCCTGCAGCTACTGGATGGACATTCAGGTGAAAGGCACCTCCCTGCCCAGAGCCCTCCACTGCTGGGACCGAAGCCTCCAGGACAACAACAACAACAACAAGAGCAACAGCAACAACAAGAGCAACAGCAACAACGACCACCAAAAGCACAAGACCCCACCCACGAGGGGTTGCCCTCTACGTTTGATCGACAGCTGCCCGTGGCCTCACTGCAACCCCTCATGCCCGACTATTCGAGACCAGCTGACCGGACAGGAGATGAGCGCGATCCAGTTCCTGAAGCACATGGGCTTTGACGTGCAGAAGATGGCGCAGCAACAGGGGATGGACCCCAGGACGCTACTGGGCATGCTCAATAACGGGAACTGAGTTGCCTTTTTCTTTAAAAGTGCAGCGATGTTGGAAGAACATGAACTCGAGTGAAAAAACTGTCCACTTCCAAACATCCAACAACAAACCGAACGACTTAAAAACTCTGCAGAGTTTTG
Organism: Argyrosomus regius; assembly: GCA_946959425.1. NCBI lineage: Eukaryota > Metazoa > Chordata > Actinopteri > Sciaenidae > Argyrosomus > Argyrosomus regius. Next base: position 23,707,063 of record OX336883.1, read on the forward strand.
AAGAGACTGTTGAGTCGAATACAATCAAACCAGAACGTTTGAGCTGTTTAAACACAACATACGGGATCACATGCTCCTTGTTTTAACATATAGACAGATATATATATATATATATATACTGTAGATATGCTATTATTGTGAGGTGTACTCAAATACAATGACAGGTGGGTACAGTGTGTGTATATATACAGTGAATATGTACCGTACATTATGTGCAGTTGAGACTGTCATGGTGGTAGTCTACAATAGTTTTGATGGGAAAGCACTGGATTGAAAACAGCTCCCAGTTTGTTTGTTTTTGGGGATTTGGTGCTTTCTTCTGTCAACTAACTATTACGATCAGATCATATCACATCTATGGTGCTGCTGTTTCTACCCTCCACCAAATATGCTGCTTTTTCTCATTTTGGAAAAATAATAATTTAATGGGTAATATTTACTAATAAAAAGGTACAAAGATTAAGACTATTACTTGTTCTTCAGGCTACTTTAAAGTGCTTGTATATTTATTTTTCTACTGAAAATATCCTTTATGTCTTATAGTTACTGCAACAGTGTCTCCATACATTTAACTTTTTATTTGCATGTTTGTGGGGGGATAAAACTGTATGCTAACAGTATGAAATCAGTCTATATTGAGTTTGTACCATATATTTTCTTGTGCTGTAGTAGTGCATACACACCTTACATGAGCACTAATAAAAACAAATACAAAGTGATATGATAAAACATAATTTAATTATAAATGTATGACAATACAGTGGTAGTTAAAACCCTAAAACAAAAATGGGGAAAACATTTCCAGTATTCATAATCACACCTGCAACATCCAACGTTTATCAACAACATACATACTGATAGAATTATTTTAAAAACAAAAACTTAAAAAAAAAAATGAAAAAATGCATACATTTCTTGCACCAGAAACAAGAATAAAAACGATTTGTTCACAGTTGATATGAAAAAGTGCTTCTATGAGAGCTGACAGAAATCTTGTTTACTGATCCTTAACCATCAGTTTTAAGATTTCTCAGATTATACAGTCTGTAACATTCAACTTCCTAAAGACTGAGTTCAGGCATTTCAACTATAAACAGCACTGTAAGAAAACTGACAGCTTTGTTTCACCTGATGTTTCTCCTTGCTACAAAACCATTAAAATCCACAGCAAATTAAAAATCTACCTAATCTACATGTAATTTGGTCATATGTACAGTTGTCCTTCCTTGGCTATTATCACACTAGTTTAAGATTTCTCCAGGCCTCAGTGCTCAGAGAATTGAGGAGGCTTATCTACTGGAGACATCTCATGAGCCGGAGTCCTAGAGGAGAAATAAAACAACAAAGAGGAGGTCAGTGTCTCAATTTAGCTTCAGACAAAAACAGCACGAGAGCAGCAAAGACTGACCTGACTTGTGAGCCTTCGAGCGGGGGTTCGTTTTTGCTCATGGATGGACTGGAGGCGTGTGATCAGAAACTTCTTATCCTCTCCCTCCTGAACAGAGAGAAGAAAAGAGCCGGATTAGTCAAATTCAGCCTGTTTTATAGTCATCTCTTTATAAATACACAGACTGAGAAACAGAGCTGTGAAGTGTTACATTTTCTATCTGCTCCTGTAGTAAGTTTATGATCTTCCTTTGACCGTCCACCACCTGATAGTGGAAGTAGATGACTATCCTGATGGAAAGAAAAGACAGAGTGCATCAGATTAATGTAACCAACACTGATCTCAATAATAATGCAGTATGATACTGTACTGTTATTTGCTTTATGACAGATACAGCAGCACCCTGCCAAACTGTATGTGTGTGTGTGTACTCACAGGAAGATGCCTGCTCCCACAAACAGGAAAAAGGGGTTTTCCACTAAGTAGGAGTGAGCCCTGGCCAGCAGGGACAAGTTGGGATTATCTTTTTCCAGTTCTTCCACCCAGCGCTTCCCTGCCTGGAACATTGTTTTGAGCTCGCGGAAGGGGCCGCATGTCGTGGAGGGCTTGATACTGATGACAGAAGACGTTTGTTGAGATTCACAGCACAGAGTCATACGAGGCTCTTCATTTATTTGACCCTTCTCTGAGGTGAAATTTATCATGGCCGTGGAGAAAACTTAATTTGGACTGGCTGCTGCGTGTCCATTAAAATCTAATAACAGGACAGCTCAGACACAGTTCTTGTAAACAGTTTAAACCCTTCATCTAAATCAGTGCGCAAAGAATATTAAACTACAGGTATCCATAGCAACATAGCTTGGCACTGTTACCAGTTAACCATATTTTATATCAGGACTTCTTTGTTTTCTTTTTAAAAAAAATGATGAACATTTTTGAGCATGTTTACAACTACTTTTCTAAACTGTGTGCTCTGTGTTTTTTTTTTTTTTCTTTTTTAAATATAATAATATTATTATTCTGATTAGGACGAGTTAACACAAGACACGAAATTTGCTTCTTGGCAATGTTTTTTGTCAGTGTGTGTGTGTGTGTGTGTGTGTGTGTGTGTGTGTACCTCCACATGGTGTATGTGACACACACAGAAGCACCGAGGAAGGAGGGGAAGCAGAGGAGGGTGATGAAGACGGTGGTCATCTGGCTGACTCTGTACGGCTTCCTGGGAGCCTGACAGTTCATCATCACGCTGCTCTGTGGGGAGAACAAACACAGGCCGGGGTCAAAGGTCACTGCTTCCATCACAACCGTCAGGAATCTGACAACACCAGGGGTCTGCTGAGCTTTTGCTATCAAACTACTGTTTCTAAGGTCACAAATGTACTTTAATGCTCAAGACATCAGCGCTTCAACAACTGTTAGAACAAATATAATAACTATTGAACCAGGATTCACATACTGTATGATACTGACACAGATCCAGGGTCAAAAGGTGCCAAAAAGCTGAAGCCATCTATTAGGCTGAGGGTTTCTGAAGGCACGCCATTACAGAGAATAATTTCAAGCGTAGTGTTAAAACAGAACATGGGAAATCAAAGGATAACTTGTTATAAAATGAACTGTTGTGTCAGTTTAAGCTTCATTTTGAGCATTTCAATAAGATAATTTTCCATTTAATCACCTTCTTGATGTAGAAGAGCAGCAAGAGTTTAAGAAGCTGCACTGCAGGCAGCAGAGGAGTGAAGAGAACACCCAACCTGAAACACACAAAGTTCACTGTCATCACCCAAAAGCACTGACTTAACATAACTGCGTGTGCGTCTGTACAGTAAGTTCTGTACCAGGCCAACGTCTGCCCATAGATGAGTTCAAGGACGTTCCTGGCAATATCAAACACCGGCTTCCTCCTTCTCTTCATCACCCTCTCAGAGAACAACCTGCAGGCAAATAACAATATACGCTCACAATGTTTTAAGTCACAATGAATTTAAAAACTACAAGAAAGAAAGAAGAGACGGAGGGCTTTTCATGAATGACCAACCTCCAAAGAAGCTCTCCAAACAAGGTGTCCAGCAGAGTGAAGATGAATTCCATAAGAAGGAAACGATACAGCTCCTGTCCAACAAAACTCTCCCAGCACTGGAGATGAAAACAGAACACGTAGACAGCTATTTAACAAATATCAACCTGACCAACATTAACTCATTAGCTCTGGTAGTGTGAAAGTGAAAATGAGTTCTCATCATTTATGTTACCGTCAGTCCAATACTTGTAGGGTCAGCAGCCACCCGACCCAGCCAGTGGTAGCACAGGACTCCAAGTACGCTTACTTTTAACATCAAGTTTCTAGAAACAAGACAGCAAACAACCAAAACCATCAGTTCTGCACGTTCTTAAACTCTGACATCTGTAAACTCGCTACGTCCAGTCCAGAGAGCAGAGCTCGTACCTGCCAATGGCAACATAAGTGCACACAGAAGGCGAGTCATAGTCCTCCATCCAGGCTGCAAGGTTGAACAGGCCGGGAAGCAGCAGGTTGATGAGGGACACCAGCACAGGGAGAGCAAGCAGCCTGGCCTCGTATCGCAAAGGGTCCTGCTTGGCACTACGAAGACTTAACTGGAGGTTCTGTTGAGGAGAGAGAACGAGAAGTAGATGATGTTCTTTAACGTTACTGCTGGTTGTCATCTTTCAGAGGTCAGAAATGACTTCTTAAACTGTATCTATCCGTCACAGTTTTGCTTTTCTACTCCATATTACAACTAACAGCACTGCTGATACGAAGAAGTCACCTTTTCAAGTCCTTCATAAATGCTCTTTAAAATCAAAACAGTAGAAACAGAAAGAGATGTTGAATAATGTTTAGATAGCACTGTTTGGTACAAAGCAGGTACAAAGTTGATCAGCAGTTTGTTTGATATCACTGGAGCACTTTGGAGCATGAAAACCACCCCGCTTACCTGGTGCATGTAAACCGAGAAGTAGTAAATACCAAGCACACAGCCAATGGTGCTTCCTATGCAGATGACCCATGCCAGTCCATGAATCATCAGTCTCCACAGCTTCTGGCACGCAGTGTTGTTGACATTTTTATGATTCACCTCTGCTAGGAGCTCCTGGAGAGAGAGAATTTGAAGAAGAGTTATTATAAAAACGTATTGGATCATCACATTCCTGTCCGACAATTACGTGACAAAGAGGGAGACACAAAGAGGGAGTGTGTGTTTTTGTCAAGTCAAGTGTGTGTGTGATGACATGTACCTTGAGCTGCGTGCAGATATTCTCCGACATGAGTTTGACAGACGTTTTCTTAATGACCTTGAAGTCCCAGGAACAGAAGACCTTCATGGCCAAAATACTGTGAGACTTGTCGATTCGGAAGCTCTGACCGAACGACTTTGACATGCTGTGGAGGAAATTTGCCATTAACATGCTTTGTGAGATATTATTACATTTAAAAGCAGTTATGTTGGTTTACTTTGTGTTTAGACAGACACTGTACCTGTACACAAGTATGATACATGTGATGAAGAAAGCGACTCCTATGGTGAAGAAGTATGCAAGCGGCATGTTGTAGGAGTTGTTGCAGTCCATACTGGTTCCACTGGACACGGAGACGTTATGCACTCCATCATCCCTGCAGCTCTGCAGTGTGTAGTTAGAGTAGTAGCCATAATACATCACTGTGTCTGAGAAATAGCCCTGAAACAAAAGGAGACAGAGAAAGAGGTTTGGGTTTGGGTCAAAACTTACAAAGAGACTTAACAAATGTCTTAAAAAGACATAAAAAGTTCAACTGGTGAACATAAAATGTCTCTTACTTCACTAAACAGTCCATTCTCAGTGTATGTAATAGAAGTTTAAAGTTTCCACATCACACAAGCAGCACACTGAATCATAAATGGTTTCCAAACTTGCTGTGATGTCACAAAATCGAGCTTGTTTACACACGTCTTAAATTCAGATTTAAGGTGAGCACAGAGACAATTTCTGACTTGTGAAAACAGCTTTCTAATGTGAAGACATTCTACTCAGTAAAGCTTAAATATCCAAGTGTGGTAACAAAATGCAAAATATTGTATTATATCGTAGGATTTTAATTCTAGCTACAGTCTACAACTTCTCAACACACGAACGACATGGTAAGTGTAAAAATGGAGACCTCATAGTGTCTAAGAGGTGTTGCAATAATACCACAGCACACAGCTTACCGCTCCGGTGAGGAGCTCCAGTCCAGAGAAGGAGGGTCGCTTCAGAGCCAGCACTGGAGGGTGCACTGCCTGAGGCAACACCAGGAACGCACCCGTCACCAGGAACAGGAAGACATTGAAGAAGAGCAGGGTCTTCAGGAACAGAAAGTATGAGAGGACTCCTGTGCCGAAACGCCCGCTCACTCTCTTGAGTGCTACTTGCCACAGCTGGAGGGAGTGCACGAAGGAAAGCCAGCTGTACCAACTCTGTCTGAAAGCCTAGAGGGGCACAAAATGTGAGAGGGAAAATCACTTCAATATGAGAACCAACTATTTCATATTGAATGATATATTATTATTTAAGAAAAAATAAATAGTGAAACAGAAACTATGTGTCATGTGTGTTTGTCATTTACCCTTTGAGAGTCTGAAATATGTGAGTCACACTCACAGCTGTAAAAGCTTGCGCAACAGAGCGATTACACTGGCTTGATAACAGCAACTACTTCCTATACTACCCACTGATACGTAGTAATAGAACCATAGAGCAGAAATGTGGTGCCTTTTTATGTGAGAGCTCACTGCTCACCTCAACATCTCGACATTTCATCAACAATGTCTTAAAACAGGAACAACCATGAAGACAGTGTCTAGACAGATGATATCATGATTGTTATAAGATCTGTAGCACAAACCGAAACTGTCCCTGTGTTTCTGCTGTGTACAAAAGGCAAAAAAGCAAAGCATGATTCATGATTAATGATTCATGAGTTGCCATTGTGTTTTCCAGGGTATCACAACCTCAGTGACACTGATGAGGATAACCCAGGTAAAGGTAATTATTGTAGTTTTCCTGCTTAACATTTAGTGGTGTACCGCTCAGTCTCAATTTTTAAGCCAACATGAACAAGAAGTGCTCAGAAATTTGAATGATAACTGGGCAAACTCCAGCTGCTGATGAAGATCAATCAAAAAAGCAGAACAGATACTAAATGAACCACGTGGTGTGAATGTTTTGGCACCTGCGGTTTCCAAAGCCAAGAATGGCATTTTAATCTGTAACTGTAAATTGTCTCACTGATTTATAAATAAATGCTGACGTAAAATGGAAAAAAAAAAATCAGGAATTAGAAGACAGAAAGATGTTTCCGATTGTGTGAGTGACTTACAATGATGATGTAATATTTTAATCTACTGCAACAGGGGATCTTACTCCCAGAAAATGTGGGTTTCTCCTTTTGTAGTGCTAACGTCCTGTAGACAGAGAGACAAAGAGAGACGTTCAGACTCATATAAATAAAACACAGCTAGTCTAAATAGTAATAATGAGAACAGGGAGCACATCTACCTGAGTTCACTCTTCTCAGCCACGCTGAGAGGCATCGCTCGGAGCATCCTGACTCTGTCGCTCGCTGACAGGTTCTGCAGGTTGTTCACCAGACGTTCCCTCTTGCTCACTGCAACACACGGCGTAGCTTACATTATAAACTTGTCAAATACAGATGTGGTTTTCTTGTAGTCCCCTCATCAGCGCTCGTCATTCTCCTCACCCTCTGTGCCCTCTGCGTCTGTACTGTCCACCTCCATGCCGTAGCCTCGTATGCTCGGCCTGGCAGAGTGAGAGAAGTCTCGGATGGAGGGTCTGCTCTGCCTGCGTCTCCGAAGCTGCATGGTCCTGTTGTAGTACTGAGAGATGATGGCTCCCCTGCTGCGACCTGACAGAGTAAGAGGATCAGACTGTTCAGAGATTGGATCAGCGACCTCGAAAGCGCTCCGCCAACAACTTCTTGTTGCAATCAAAGGCAACAGTTTCAGGATTTGTCTTCTCTATCTCTATGTTTTGCATAGTTTTAAGTGAATTAACCATGCCGTGATAAAAATGCCTGAATATAAGCACTCAAAGATAAACAGTTATCTTCCTCTTTAAGTTTCCTATTTTCAGATGGCAATCAGCAAACAGCTATCGAGCCGTCTTCAGCAACAAGCTGAACCACCTGACCTGCCAGAGATGCTGACAGGAAGATGACAGACAAATTGCTTCCCCATGAAACTCCGCTCAACTGAGACATCTGTTTCTAGCTTTCAAATCAGAGAACAACACGTGCAGCATGGCACCCCTGCACCCAGCGTGTTCAGCCCATGCTAGTGCCTTACTTTGTTGGTTAAGTATGGTACTATAGGGGTACTTAAGTATCAATACAGTGCATCTGGTGCTTGTGCATAATTGTTTATTGCAGGTCCAATGATATTGCTATGACCATATCTAATAAATGAAAACATGATCTCTCTGTATGTATTTTCACTGGCATTCGGCAGGGCTCACCAATGGTGCGACTGGGCATGGAGGACAGGACCTTCAAGGTGGCCGAGGACCAACGTTCACCTATGAGGGGGTCTCCCTGTCTTTCACCATCATACCATTCCACGTCCCTTCGCCTAAACTCATGTCCAGGGCTGGACAGGTAGGGAACATCGTCTGTGAAATTAAAAGACAACAAAACACAGACAGACAAAATTAAATATGACACTCATTAAACTCAATTTAAAAAAAACGGTTCATATTATTCAGCTAAAACAGCCTTTGAGACCAGAAAATAACATTTAAACTATTTAACAACATGAAACAACACAACAAGGTCCCACATATCTAGACTTATATCACAATATCAATATAATATTGACATAATACCTAGCTCTTGTACAAATTCAACTCTCCACATGCAGACATGCATCTAATGTGCTCTCAAAAACACACCTCGACCCTCCTCCTCTTCCAGGTCTCTCTGCAGCTGCTGCAGCTCGAAGGCTTCGGACAGTCCATCATTCCGGCTCTGCTCTTCTATCAGCTGGCTGAACGAGTCATGAACACCTTCCTCGTCCACTGGGCTCCTGACAGAGGGGTGCATGGACATTAAGAACAAACACAAACAAGGAAAAGAGGGCGGTACAGGCTTACAAACACGGGTTAGATCCAAAGATACAGATCCAGAATGCTCTCAGGACTACAGATCAAACACAATGACCTACTGACTCAGTAGCCAGTACTCTCATGGGGGGAAACTGCAACCAAACAGCCCAGGGATAGTCTGTGAAGTCATTTTCATTCATTTGTGACCAGTACAGCCCAGAACGCTTTCAGTGTGACTTCCTGTGTTATCTAGATGTGCTGTAAGTCAAGGCCGACTGGACGCGGTGCTGTCTTAAAGCAAGAAGATACAGCAGGTCCAGTTCCTAATGACTTAGTACAGACACAGATAGGACAAGAAGAGGGCCACACAGAGGACTGGAAACAGTCACTCTGACAGAGGACTGTATGTAAACACACACATTCACCCTTTCGACTAAACAATATGAGCCTTTTTATATGAGGACAATGAAGCAGAGGTTGGTCACATGGTTTAAACACAAACATAAATGAAAGCCCCGGGACACAATGTGCATCACGATCTGCCTTCCTGTTTAGCATTTAATGAGACATCATAGAGTATCACTAATCCTGTCATCTCAGTTCCTCATTTTCCTCCCTCCACACAGCCTTCGTGTGAAGTCGCTCTAGGTACTCAGGCGGCTTGAAACAGAAACCAACAGAAGGAATGTGAAAAGATAGAGAGGACTACTGTAACACTCACTCCAGGCCTGCTTCCATGAGAGGGTGGCTCAGGTCAAAGTTAACATTTCGAGCCATTCTTCTTCTTCTTCTTCTTCTCCTGTGACGGTCTCGATCTGTCCGGCCGTTGGTCTCTCTGTCGACTAATCGCACAGAGATCACGCCCTCACCTGCTCAGACCTGCACTCCACTCCCACCATGGTGTTTATTCCTGTACCTGCAGAGAGAGGAGGGGAAACAGAAGGAGGAGGGGAAACAGAAGGGGGAGGCGGAGAAGTGGGAAGTGAGTAAAAGGGAGAAATGCCAGCAGACTGTCTTGGAATTTGAACTCTCTCGACATGTTACTGCTTGTCCTGTGCGCCTGAACTGCACAGTGAAGAAATAAACCTCGAGCACTGGATACATGATATCTGACTATGGCACTTTCAGCCTGAGGTCACATTTACACCTTGTATTAATATGTGATCCGTGATAGAAGTGACACCTTCAAATGTTGCTGTCTGAAATTCAATGCCTCCATCTTTGCACGCTGTCAACATTCACTATCTTCCACAATCGGTGCGAGGTGACAGTCATGAAGGATTATGTCATTTTGTCCAGACTCATGAGAGTGCCATTGTGACCCTGCTTGTGATCAGGACTGTGGTCAGATGGCACAGAGTCACCAGTCAAATTAATATTCATGGGGCTGAGACAGAATGATGCATTGTCAGTGTGTCATACGGGAGGTTTGGAGGAAGTACATTGGTTCCTGTGTGTTTTTTAACAAGCCCTTGCTTCAGTCCAAAAAAATCTGTCCTCAGTTATGTGAAACAACTGCATATAAACTTTCATCAAAGACCCAGAGAGGACACATCCTGTTGCTTCAAAACACGATCACAGAAGTCATAAAACAAATTTATAGAAGTGTTTGGGATTTCAAGGAAATTGAATCCAGATATTCATTAGAGAGTCATAAAACCTCTTTAGGAGATTTATCTAAACCTGCCTCGATAAAGCAGAGCAGAGCAGAGACTGCTGATAAATAAAACACAAGCAACAACTATAAATGCTGCTTTATGATTGCTCTTCACATCATCGTGGGCCATAAAAAAAACATCTCAACATACCTCACACTTATGGGGCCGCTGCTCAGTTAAGAGGATATAATGGGACATTAAACAGATGGATTTGTGTCATGTCTGTTTATACTGTTGCAGCTCTGTTGTGTTTAGGAAGCCAGTGTGGGCAATGATGAATATTAATGAGCAGGGAAGGATTTTAACAAGATTTCAAGGTTCAAGGCTGACTTTGGGTGAGAGGCGGGATACACCCTGGATCAAGTCGCTAGTTCATCACAGGGACAAGAGACAAACAACCATTCACACTCACATTCACACCTACGGCCAATTTAGAGTCACCAGTCAGCCTATTAAATACATGTCTTTGAACTGTGGGAGAAAGACGGAGTACCCGGAGAGAACCCACGCAGAAACAGGGAGAACATGCAAACTCCACACAGAAAGGTTTGAATAAGGATCAATACTACAATATTCAAACCAAAGATGTGTTCTCAACTATCTAGATCTAATGTTGTATGAGAAAATGATTATAAATCATTATTTGTGGCTTGGTTCATTTCAGTTACTGGATGATCTGTCATCCTGGGTACAATAAAAAGAGCACCTGGGTCTGGGACAGTAGAGAAATGTATCATTACAAATGAAATCCTTATGCATCATGGACTATAGGCCTATATAATTTTAATTGTTAGTTGTGGCACCATCACACACGTGCTCACACACACAAAATCGACACGTGTTGCTAACCTGACGACTTTCTCACTAGATTTAGTGATTTTTCAGACCCTCTTAGCAACTTTATCTCTAAAAAGCAACAAATGAAACAACTTATTCAGATCACTAGGCAAAAGGTGAGAAACATATTATCTTGTAATTCATCACAGTCCACAGCTGTTCTGCCAGCAGCTCCAGGGTCTCTCCCTCTCCTCAGGCAGTCAGTAGGTGTGGAGTGTGTTTGACCTTCTCTCCAGGATCTCTGGATTAGGGCGTTCCTATAGCTTGTAAATATGTTAACAGATCATTTGATCTGTTTGTAGATTTAACTTCAAACATACAACGTCCCTGTGGTGAGTTTGAGATTATTTGGCTAAATAATAATAATATGCAAAGTGCGTGTATGTCCATTTCCATCAGAAACAGGTTTGCAGTTTGCAGTGATGCATTTATTGATCAAACAGTAAGAAATAAACAAGAACTAGTAACTCAGCCGATGACAAAAAGAGTAATAGAAACTGATTGTGGTCAAACACCTGCGAGTTAAAGTAGAATTTGGGGCCGGCGTTGACTAGCAGCTTTTCTGAAAAACAGCCCAAAAAGTTCACTGTGAGAATAGTCCAGGCTGCATTAAACATCAGATCCACTTCCTGTTTACATGTACTCACAGCAGAAGCACCAGTTTCCAAATAGTGATGTGCCTCCTGGGGCTTTGTATATATGTTCCTGTGAAAACATCTAAAGGTTTAATACTCTGTAGCACAAAGACATCCAGTAATTAAGCCAAACCAGGCTAAGCTCACCTTTGAACAAACCCTCAAACTGCACACAGACCTAAGAGGTAAGCAAGAGTTTGTCTCATTCTTAAACTGACTTAAACTATTGCTTTTACCAAGCTGGGTAGTTCAGTTCCCAGTAAGAGGCTCCTGCACCAGTAACACTCACTCTGCACTCCACCACAAAGACTGAAACCATCATCAAACCACATTACATATGCAAGCCGTTGGTTGTGTCTGTCTAATGTGAGTGCCCACTTTAATGTGCAAGTCTTTTAGATGCAACGGCCTCTTACTGAGGGTGGAGGTGATCCTGGTTGAGATCTTGAGCGAATATGATGTAAGCTGCATGTATGAAGCAGGGTGCAGCCCTGAATATCAGCCAACACACTGACTGAATGGCTCAAAAATGTCACTCCACCACAATCAACCTAGATCCTTCTTCGGAGCTTATTCCTTTCATGCCCTGTTTCAGCGATCCACCACACATCTGCTTCTTCTCTCTCAAACATACTCTTCTCATTAGCCAAAGTTTCCAGGATCATGTTACACTTTCCTTAAAAAAAAAAAAAAAAAAAATCCCCTTCCTTTTCCATATATTTGTTGAGCTGATCTCTTTTCGATTTCAAATCAGTCAGTTTCTTATTTCCGCAGGGCACAGCAGCAAACACAATAGCCTTCACACATCACTGCATTGCTGGCGTGGCCTATCATCCTCCAGCACGAGCGTTTAGCCCCATAGTGACCGCTTTGTGTTTTATTTTAATGTGTGTATATGTGATTACAAATACTGAAGCTGTCCTCTGAGACAGTAGAGCCAGAACAGGATATTGAGGGGGTGGGATAAACATGCAGCACAGCCTGACAGGGGGTCATAGTGGAGCTGCGCTACTGCCAAATAAAATAGGCTGGGAAAACAAAGAAGAACCAAACAGAAGACAGAGTGGTTCAATGTGAGTTTAAGTTGGGTTATAAGTTAATTAGAGAACATTGTCCCATCAAAAAAAAGGAAATGAAGCAGGACAAGATGTGCGCTAGAGTTGCAAGACGTACAGGAGATACTGTACTAGGAAGGCACTGCCTGAAATTGCATAAACAGGTAGACATTCTCCAGCTAAAAGCAAACAGCATTTATCAGCTGACATGAGGGTGAGGCATAGGGGTAAAGGGGAAGGGAGGGGTGTAAAGTAATCTGTCCACGGTGACAGCTTTCAACAACTGCATGGCAATCAGTTCCCAGAGTGCTGAGAAAAAAACACAATCGAGGGAGCAGAGAGGCACAAAGCTAGAGTAAAACAACATGGCAGCTTGTATTTTAATACCCTTATGTTATGAGTTAGGCATCAGAGTTTGCCCCAGGAGAGGAGAGGAGGAGACAGACGTGCAGTTCAGGCTTTAGTGCAGAGGAAGAAAAAGGTTGTAAATTGTTTATGGAGCAAGGTAGATATTAAAAACACAAGAACAACAGGGGAAGCAGGCACTAGTAACAGGCTACTAGGAGATGAGGGCAGACAAAAGAGAAAATGTCAAGCAATTCAGACACTCTGCTGTCTCTAACACAGTCAGGCATGCATGCACACACACACAATTACACTGTTATAGCACTCTAAAGCCCATAATACTGCATGCCTGCCCGCCTTCATTCAGAAAAAACCCAACCAAATTATAGGTTCAAAGCTGGCTACATGACAGAAACTGGAAAGCTCTGTGCTAAAACAAAGATGTGGCAAAATGCTCGTATACCAAGTGAGAAAGCACAGGAAAATGAGTCCATCAAACCAGCCTCAAGTTGCACAATACACGCCAAAAGCCCGAGTTTGTGTATCTGTAACTACTCATACAGACTTCCTGCTGAACAAGCTCACCCGTAAAACGACAGAGTAAGTAAAGTGATAAAGTTTATTTCTTTTAAACACACAGACCTCTCCTGTGTTGTTGTCTGCTGTCGACTAGCTCACACGGTAACTCTTCACAGACGACCAACGGCAGTCTGCTGCGGGCTTATCAACCTGTCAGTGATTTTTTTATGAAGTTGATACATTGTACTTTAGAGGTGACAACAAATCTGCGGTTTTATAAATCGACTGGCAGCTAAATGAAGCTAAATTACAGCTTAAAAAGTGAACAAACACTGACAAACAAATGTCCACTTACCCGATCACAAACTTGAAAAACCCGTTGAGTCTGTGCTCGCGACTGTCAGTCAAAATAGTCTGCACGCGCAACCGGACAGCCGAGGATGAAACCATTTTCTCAGAGGGGTGTTGGGTTTCTACTTTTTCAACATGAAACGCTAAAACCGAGAGCTAAATCTACAGTAATAGAAAAAGTTCTCAGTTACTGCGTTGAACCTTGTCTTGCTTTACCATACACTCGTGAATCCATAGGCACGACCCTCTACTGATATCGAGGTAACCTAAATTTGAACCCTGCGCAGTTGCCACTCTTGGTCCAGTCCTATTCAAGCTTGAACCCCTTCTACCGGTGTTTGTCCTGAAACAACGCTACACAAAGGTACACTTAATGTGTTCACCGGGACAGTCAGTGAGTTATTTAAAGATACAGTGTGTCAAACTTAATGGGCTTTATGTACAGAATATGGCAGAATTAATTTTATTAGTAAAAAAAACACCTGAAAATAAGAATAACTATGTTTTTATCACAGTGAGCCTTCAGAATCAGGTTTATTGCCAAGTAAAGTACAATGAAAAGAGCTGTACAAAAGGTTCACAGTGTGCAGAATATTTTAAATGTGCAGATATTAATCAAAGCGAGGTAGTCCAAAATATGTTAAATAAAGGCTGAGCGTTAATGTAACGCAGACAGTCTGTAGATACTACGTTAATGTGACGTGTAGGGCACGCCCGCCGATAGGGGGGGACAAACGGGTCTGCTGTCCCGGGCCCAGAGTGGGGGGGGGGAGGCAGAACTGGGCCCTCATTAAATTATGGAATAATTAAAAAAAAATTAAAATAGGCCTATTTGTGGAAAAAATATGTAATATTTGAGTTACATAAAAGCTTTTTATTTGTTTTCTTCCTAATTGTCCTTGAGATAGTGATCAAGAACTCCCCCACCCCCAACACAAAAATGGTTTGGCCACTGATCAAAATTTGATGTTGCCATTTGATTTGAAGTTCAGTACGCTCAAAATGTCTGGTCAGCACAAGTCCGGTGCTCAGAAAAGGAAAGAAAAGAGAAGAAGAGAAGAAGAAAATAGAGGCCTTAAAGATTTTCTTAACAAATTTTTTAAAAAAGGTGGTGACGGTGAAGCTGGGACTAGTAAAGTGAACGTAGAGCAAGGTAAGAAACAGCGCAGCCAACGTTTACCAGCCTTGTAACGTAACCTAACAGGCTCTAATGTTAAAGCCTGACACAACACGTTATCTTTGACAGAAACAGTTGAGTTTGGTAGCTCCATCAGAGAGGATGAGACAGAGAGGAGAGAGATCCAGCTGCAGTCAGGTGACAGAGAGAGTGATGCGGGAGGGGCCCGCTGTCCCGTCGGAGAGTCTGAGCAGGAGGATGGATCAGAGTCTGATCACACACTTAACTTCATCCTGCATTATGGCCAACTAGAATGACCGACTCTGATAGAGTGAACCTCGTACGTGTGATGGCAAAACGAACGCCTTTCTCAGAGAGGGCAAAGGAAATGCCAGCAGATGCAGAGGGCAGGTAATTCCCAAACTATTTGACATATTCCACATCCCACAATGGAAGGGAAAAATCGAGAGGGACTGGATAGTATATAGCAGCTCAAAAAAGGCCTTATTTTGCCTACCATGCTTGCTGTTCTCCTTTGAAGTAGAGAAAAAGTCAACAAGTGCACTAAATTCCACAGATGGGATGAAAATATTGAATATAAAATACAGAAAGCTTTATGAGAGATTTCCAACAGCTTATGTGTAGTTTGTTAATGTTAACCATTATTGTCAATGCCTGTCACTTGTCTTTTGCAGAGAGAGATGTGAGGAAAGGAAGAGCAGAGGAGGGGAGAGGAACAGGAGAGGAAGAGTAGAGGAGAGGAGAGGAGAGGAACAGGAGAGGAACAGGAGAGGAAGAGGAGAGGAGAGGAACAGGAGAGGAAGAGTAGAGGAGAGGAGAGGAACAGGAGAGAAAGATCAGAGGAGAGGAACAGGAGAGGAAGAGCAAGGGAAAAGGAGAGATCTGGGCACGGGGGGGCCCATCTAAGATGATCTCGTCCAGGGCCCAGGCAAGACTGTCAGCTGGCCTGGTGTAGGGTGTCACCAGGAAGGACCAGTGTTTAAATCCTCCACACCGGTCCTTTAAGTGACGTATAAATGGTTACACAGAAAGCCAAAGCAAAACTTACCTCAAACTAGAGTATGAAATTGCATAACACATCTGTTGTAAAGAAAAATGGTGTGTGACTTACTGTCAGGCTGCCTGCCTCATCTTACAAATTAATTTTACTTCACTGCCAAGTAAAAGACCATAACTAAATGGGCTTTTTTTAAAAAAAGTCATGATTGAGGACATTTTGCTGCCAGTGTTGACACTGTATGGATAATTCTCCATAGGCCTTTTTTTTTTTTACAGCCAACAGTGTGACATGACACAGTACGGAAAGCACAAATGTAAATAATAAAATGAAAGTTTCAGGGTCCTGGTTTTATGCATGTTAGCTCACTGTCACTCTGTCATGTCTTATTGAAGTACTTGCACTATTAGTAAAACTTGTGCTGTCCTGAAAAAGGCCTATACCATCCATAACTCATCTGTTATCTTCATATTCACAATCATGGTTCACTTGCTTAATTATTGATTTTTTTTTTTTATATTTGAAGTCAACCTCGATGTGTCCATTTGTTGTGGGTAACAGCAGTGTAACAAGTTTGTCTAATCCAAACATAGAAAATGTGTGAAAACATGTCCAAACAGGAGCATTGGCTAGAAACGGTGCACAATATGTCTGAACTTGTACTTACGTGAAGTTTCCAATGCAGGCCTTTTGCTTGCAGTGGAGTATTTTCCTTGAGATGTTGCTAAAGATTAAATAAAAACTGCTCGGGATGGAGTAAGCAGGTATAAAGATATTCTTTTACCTTAACAGCATCCCTGTTTCCAAATAACAGGGATGCTGTCTATGTGTTCATGTTTCCATTTAAATGAAAATGATCTGTAAGTTTTCAAAGTCTCAGTAAAAATGAAACCAAGCATTGAGAAACAGCACATAAGAAACAACACCGCTGCTCATGTTTCTTTGTAAATGGCACTAACTGGAAGCCTCAAATGTCTTTGTGGTTTAAGCAAGTGGGAGGAAAGAGCCTTTCTGCTACATCATCTCAACGTCAGTTTCCAAGTGATTAAACACTGCCCTGTGCAGCTTATCTCAAGTCTGACTACCAGGACTCAGTGAAAAATTATGATGATCACATATGTGTTGACCTAATTATTCAACTTAGTTAAAGGTTTGATTGACTTTTAGATGTGACCTTGCTTTACACACTTTAAACTGATGCTTGATAATGGTGGCAACTTCTATTCAATATTCAAATGTTCAAGTATTTGAAAATTAATCTCAAACAAATCACTACCAGTTAAATTTTATAGCTTAATGTAAGCCTTAACCTAACTTATCTAATAAAAGCCGTCGACATATTCTTCTCTCTACTTCTCTTAGCATTTCCAGCCCAGTGTGGGCGTTTCTTGTTATGTTATATGTAGCAACTAATGTAACACATGTTTCTGCTTCCTGTCATGTGATTTCCTGTGAGTTGTCAAACTTGGTTACACTCAAGTCTGTGTGTGGACAGACTTTACATCTGCTCTTCCTGCCAGTATGTGAGCCGCGCCAACAGGACTTTGAGGAAAAACACTTACTCCAGATCAGCAGCTCAGGAGTCCTCGCTTCAGTGTGATTGTGAGGTGAAAGGAGGCTATTTTGATACAGATTGCTGAAGTAACTTTTTCATTACATTAAGTTGCAGTGTTAGTGAAGATTTTTGCTCATTTGTGTTTTATATGAAGCGAGAACATTGGTGTTTGGACTATTGTTATTAAAGAGGAAGTGCTAAGAGAAAACATGGAGGATAATCCTGTCGCCTTCATGAGGCTCCTGTCAGGTAACAGAAAAATAACCGAAATGTGGCTGTGCATTTGCTCTTTATGTGTGAGTGTGTGAGAGAGAGATGAAATCTTGCTTGTGTCTGCACTTATTGTATGTGTGAACTTGTGTGTTGTTTTACTGTTTCTATGCAAATAAGCAGCCATGATCTTGTGCGTAGGAGAGACTTCAGGTCTGCAACACTTTTTTGTGCCCTCACTTCCAAAACTACATGCAAACATACTTGTACTGTAGAATGGATAACCAGACCAGATGATAGATAGGAATCAAACGTCCGATTTTTGTGCTTTAAAGCAACAGTGCTAAATGTCAACGTGTCATACAAATATTTCATGTAGGGTTAGATTTCAGTATTTTATTTTTGCTTGAACATCTTTTTTGACACATCAAGGTGTTATTGAAAAGAATACACTTGCATAATCTTTGGATTTACAGACTTTCAAGACAAAACCACAAAGGAAACATAACTCTCTCTATCCAGATGTCAACAAACATAGTTTATTAGATATAAACTAAACATATCAAACCTGCAGAAGCTGAAATTATTGCTTAATTGATAAACGAGCAGCAAAGCCGCAAATTAATTGGCAACTATGTTGAAAATAGTTTTTCTACAAGTACAAATGCCAATTATGCTTAAAAATACTCAACTGTTTGTGTGAGTAAGGGTGTAACTTCAGGACCACATTGCATGTAAACATGCACTGTAATATACATGTATGTGTTATTCTCACCACAGATGAAAGCACCCAATCCACCCTGTCGTCAGACTCCTGTGAGTACTACCAGACAGAGATATTTGATCAGCTGCCCAGTATCCAGGCCAGCCGACCTGAGCAGAGCACACAGGGTCTTTCCGATGTCTACCAGGGTGGCCCAGAGCCAGGGGAGAGCATCAGCCATGGCCACCTGTCCAGAGGAGCCAAAGACAAGGCATCTACACAGCCACTCAAGAACATGGCCATGTGTATTCAGGGGAAAAGGGCTGCCAGGTAATAGAGCCTAGTAGTACACACAAATCTACTTCTTTTCATTCTGCATCTTACTGTGACATTCTAGTGGAAAAGCTCAGGGCTGACACATAATTTAGCATAAACCTGATCTTTACAAACCTATTTATACCTGTATCCCAGTTTAATCCCAATCCTTTTTTGGGGTATGTAACCTCATAAAATGAAGCTTTGTCCACACTGCAGCACCAAGTTGCCTATTAGTGGTGCCCTGATTTTTTTTAGTTAGGAGTGGCAGAAATGTGTTTCTTCTGTTTTCCTATCTTGTTTGTGACCCCTTATCTATTGATCCCATCGAGTGGGACTTACAGACTGGGAACCACTGCCTGAAAACACCTTTAGAAGAGAGTTTTTTCAATATACTGTTACCGATATTGTTGGGTCTCTGTAGATAATATTATAAAGAGTACAGTCTAGACTTGCTCACCAGACACAGCACAGCACAGCACTGTCATCATGTTGTGCTTCAAGCACTTGAGAACAGAAAAAAAAAAAAAATCTGCTACACAGCAGAGGTTAAAATACCCTGAGTTTTAATTTCTAGTTTGGGACACAGTCCAACACTGGGTCTTACAAATCCCATAAGGCACTTCAGTTTCACCACTGTAATGTCATCAGGCTGATTTTCTCAGACTTTAGAAAGTTCCTCCAGAGCCACATACAACTGTTTCCGAGTACTACGTTTGTAAAATCAGCAGTGTGCCCCTTAAAATCCATCTCTTTAAAAATGAGTCAAACAAATGATTGTTGTCCAACTTTTAAAATGTTGCCTCGTCTCTGTGTTGTGATTTACTGATCAAATATTGTTGATCAGGTATTTTCACACTTGGGGTCAGCAGGGTTTAACATGATTATTAATTTAATGTCATATTTACGCTGCTAACAGGGAGAGGAGAAAGATGCAAATCAGCAATATTGGTTTTTGGGAGTCCTGGAGGCAGAGCCAGAGCATCAACAGGAAGAGAGTTTGGGTGCAGATGGGAGGAGCTCTATCTAGTTTGTTGCCATGGCAGCACACTCTCCATGCCATCGAAGGTAAGGAAGGCATAAAGTGCATTATAAGGACTTGATTCCAGTTGATTGTTGCTGACCTGACCCAAACAGAATAAAAATCCTGACCCTCACTGATCTGTTCCAGGCAAGTTCGGAGTTGGAGTGAAGGCTTACTTTGTGTTCCTCAGATATCTGGTTTACTTGAACCTACTCCACTGCGCTCTTACCTGGGGCTTCATTCTCGGGCCTACAACGTTCTATGGCAGGAGCAACGGCAGTGGTGAGTCAGCTATAATGACAGATTATAGTAAAATGAACCACAACTCAAAGTAGACTGCTGCAGAAACAGTGCTGTGTTGTTCTCTGTGATTTTATAGAACCTTTGAAGTTTGGAGGCAATGACTCAGTTTTGGATTTCTTCCTGGGATCGGTAAGGGTTTGTTTGCTTAGATATGTGTGTGTACTGTATGTTTTATATATGTGTTTTTGAGGTACTCTCTGTCCTCCTCTCTGCAGGGCTATCTGGATCGTTCTCCGGTCTTCATTGGTTTTTATACTCGTGGTTCCCTGAATTTGCCATGCTTGAATACACCTCTGCTGTACCTGGCTGGAATCCTCACCATCATCCTCCTTAGTCTCATCATGGTGGTCCGTAGGTCAGTTAAGGCACAACCAGTGGTGTAGTGGTTGAACTAGCTTAAATATACAAGAGTATGTCATTATGTCATTATAACACAGGGCGTTTATCCTTTCCTGGACTTTAAAAACAAAAACAAACGAGGCATAAATTGAGAGTTAACCAACTTTTTCAGGCACCACTGGATACATCTGCAAAAGAAAGAACGTTTCAATAAGCATTTTCCTTGTATTAAACCTTCTCATCTGTAAACTTCTCTGGTAGAACGATAGTTGGCTACAAGCACACCTGGATGCTCGGGAAGCGTTACAGCGTGAATATGAGCTATAAGATCTTCTGTGGTTGGGACTTCACCATCCAGGATCCTGCTTCTGCTACTCTCAAACACAGCTTCATCAAAAACGATCTCAAGGTGAATGGACGCACACAGAGTACCTGCATGCATGATAACACTCCTCTCATTTACCATAGTTACCGGCCAAATGGTCATGAATTTTAAAAGTAGACATTGAATCTGTCAAAGCTACTGGGAAAAACCTAAAACCCAAGTATATATGTATATACTGCAGTTGTAACGTGATTGAGTCAAGAAGGTGATGTAGATGATCACAGAGTCCTCACAGCAGAGAGGTTCTCCTGTATTTCTCTGTTGGTCCTCAGCTGTTCCTGGAGGAGCAGACCTTCTCCATGCGTGAGGCTCAGAGGACACTGGGACAGAGGGTGCGTCTCTACCTGCTCAGGTCCATCCTCAACCTGATTGTTCTGTCTCTGCTGGGTGGAGCCTTCTACCTTATCTACTTTGCCACAACAACATCACAGTCTATGGTGAGACTAATGCTGAACACCAGACCATTTTGTGTCCCAGATTTCGTGAATATATTTTCATATCCGACACCCTGGACTGTGTTTCTTAGATTGTGAACAACTGGTTGGTCAGTCTGGTCCTCCAGTACCTCCCTCCCATGAGCATCACCTTTGTCAACCTGTTCCTCCCTCACATCTTCCGCAAAATCTCATCTTTTGAAGACTACTCTTTCACCACACAGGTCAATGCCACGCTTGTGAGGTAAGGTGCACAGGGAGATAAACACAGGTTAGCCTAATATACACATACACACACACACACACACACACACACACACACACACCTGCATGGATTCACTCTGGCTTTTCTTCAGGAGCATCTTCTTGAAGCTGGCCTCACTGGGGATCTACTTATTTTTCATCTTTACAACAGAACGTCAGCAAGTGAGTTGAGAAAGAGATTTAGGTTTAAAGGTCTTGCAGACTGAGTTCAAAGTAACACTGTAAAGTGTTTTTAACAATACCTTTTCATTTGTGTGTGTTTTTTTTAGTGCACGGAGAACAAGTTTGGCAGAGAGATGTATAAGCTGTGCATCTTCAACTTCCTCGCCACTTTCTGCAATGCCTTTCTCTTGAACTACCCCAGGAAGTGGGTTTGATTGAGATCAGCAGTTGCTTTCTCTCTTAGTCATCATTGTAGCCTGAATGGAAAAATCAATATGTTTGATGTCTTTCTTTAGTAGATTCCACAACAGTATGGATAATCTAGGGAAAGACTGAAGCTCAGCTGTACAACATACTCAAGAGGCATGAACTTTATGTGCAAACTATCTTTCCTCTGTCTGACAGGTTAGTGCGGGAAAAGTACCCCACCTCCTTGCTGGCCCGGGTGTTGGGGAAACAGCACTTTCTCATACCGTTCAACGTCTTGGATTTGGTGTACAGTCAGACAGTGTCGTGGGTGGGAGTCTATTACTGCCCTCTGCTGCCTCTGATAGGAACCGTCACACTGATAGCCACCTTCTACATCCAAAAGGTTGTTGAACATGAGAGTTATCGATCACCTATTGTGCATGAGCTGTCTCTCCCTCTTTGTGTCTCTTAATGTTTTTAATGATGATAAATTAATTTAACAGTATACTACATACAGTGTAGTAATATTACTTCAATAAATAAAACAAAACCAATCTAACAGAGGCCTTTAGAAACAGAGAAATTACTCATTTGGAAAAATACAGAAGTACGAAAGCATAACAGTTGTGTCTACACAACTTGTAAATTAGTGAGCTTTTCCCAACCAGTGTCCATGTCTCTCTCTCTCTCTCTCTCTCTAACACTGTCTTCAGTTTTCAGTCATGCGGTGCTGTGTGGCAGAGCAGAGGATGTTTCGAGCCTCCAGCTCCTCTGTTTTATTCCACTTCATGTTGCTGCTTGGTCTCCTCATGGCTGCAGTCACGCTGGGCTTCCGCTTCCACCTGCAAGAAGTCAATATGTGTGTATCTTACTGTTTATGTAATTTTCTACTTACTTGCTGAAAACATACTGTCCACAAAAAAGATCATATTTATATCTTGATTTTCTCTGCTGCTCATTTCTCCCATGCGGTTGTCGTGTTTCCCCTCCAGGTCCTCCTGTGGTCCATTTGGAAATGGAAGTACTGTGCTTAACGTGACAGGAGTGTGTGTGGACAGTCTCCCAAGCCCGGCACCTGCCACTCTCCGCTACCTGTCCTCTGAGGCCTTCGCCTTGCCGCTCATACTAGCTGAGATGTAAGTATGCAAAGAGACTAGAGGTTTATGAAAATGCTGACTCTGTATTTGCATGTGTGATGAGTTTTTTCCAGCTGCATACATGTTGTGTGTACAAGCTGTTTTAAAATGGACGTGCAGTACTTTGATCTGATCTCCTGGTCTTTGAGTACAACATGAAACACTGTCCTGTTTCCTCAGTATAATCTTAACCTCATATGTGTCACGGGGACGAGCCAATCAGAAGGCCATTGAAAGACTGAAAGACATGCTGGTCATGGTAAGTCACATGTTATCAAACAACTTACAGTACATACTTACAAATTAGTCACAGAAAGAAGATAAGATAAAATACTCAGTTACACCCAGCTGCTTTGGTTGTTGCAAATTAATCATTCCTCCTCTTGGGGTCTATTAGTGAGATATTTTTCTACCGTACCTGTGTGCATGTTGTGTTTATGTATTTGTATGCTTTCACTTAACAGAGCAGCTCAGATAAGCGTTTTCTGGTGAAACAACATGCCACGATGCTCAGATGTCGGAACAAAAACAGAACAAAAGTCCGTTCTGCAGCTGTTGTAGAGGACAACTGGAAGGACCCACCCTCCACACACTGATTAAAGTTCCCAGGCTGCCAGGTCCACCTTAAATATAATGAATAAAAATAAAGCTTTGGCTTTGGCAACTGCAAGACAGAGGCCTCGGGGTGGCTGAAAATAAAATACTCATGAACTCTCACTTTTCTATTTACATAATGTGCAAAGATTAAAAATGCAGCTGTGAACTGAGCAAAGTCTTAATTTAACTTCCGTATGGTGCCTCCTCTTAATCTTAGTAAATTTTACAGGGGTTGACTTTGATCTATTTTTAATTATCTTGTGAGTTTGTTAAGCTTAGTTCATAGTCAGTGTTTTTCTTTTTCTCAGTGAATGAGTAATTGATGCATATGTATATAATTATTATAATAATTACTCATTATTTCTTGGATTGTCACAGGTAGCTATGATCCATTTGTACATGTATTCAATTTACTTGAAATCGTACCTGAAATTTGTGCCTTATTTTAAGCTTTAATTGAGTTGAACATCAAACAGATTATTGTTCTTCTTGTTTTTAAATGTAATTTTCTTGTATTTTTTTAAATTTATTTTTATATGTACTATATGTATATATGCATTTATGTTATTGTTGAATAAAAAAAAAACTATTTAAAAAGATGAAACCAAACATGTAGTCGAACATGTTATCTACTTGCAACACATGTGACATGTGACACCCCTAGCTTTTACGCATGTGGATACAGCCGAGTTCGGGAAACGATGTCAAAGATAAGTACAGAGCATGTTATGTTATGAAGAATCTACAGACTCTAAATTTGTTGCCAATTTTGGGTGAGTTAGTTTAATTTAATTTAATGTGGTAATATAAATAAATCATATAATGGACTAAATATTCTTTTTTTTTTTTTTTCAGCTCTGACAAGTTTGTTCGTCAAGATAAGTAAGTTTGTTAAAGAAGAGCTTAAGATATGAAGCTCAGTTTACTGACTGCTATGAGTGTTATGAATTCAGGAGCTTGTGAGCTTGTCTTTGATCTCATAACATTCAGTAAAGTGAAGTAAAATTATTTTGTATCTGTATCTGCTCATACTTTCTTTGAAACTTGTAAAGGGTAAATTTCAGGCTGCCAGTGTTTCTTTCTTAAGGTGGATCAACCTCTCTTCGCCCCGTGCTGACTGGTCCTGAAATGGTCTACTTCGGTTCAAGGGTGGCTTTCCGGTGTATTGCACCTCATTCCTCTCCTCCAGTCACCTATGAGCTGATAGGGGACAGTGGTGTCCTGATCGCCACATACACCGATTATGAAGGGGACCAACTTGCACCATTCTTCATGAAGGCAACTGCAACACTGGAGGGGTCATACCACTGTAGGGCAACGGCAAGAGGAAGCACAGGAGTCAGCAACACCATCAAGCTGAGTGTAGTCAGTGAGTAAAAGACGCAAACAGACATAGAAACCATTGATCTAGCTAGAGCTTTACTTTACTTCCCAAAATTGACCTTTTCCTCTCCTCCCCAATCATCCATCACTCCCTAACTTCTAGTTCCACCATCAATCACCATAGTGACTTCTGAACCCTCACCCCCAGTCATATACGAGGGGTCACGAGTTGTCCTGAGCTGCAATGCCACAAAGGGCACCCACCTTTTCTACACCTGGGTTTTCAACATGAAGGAACTCACATCTTCAACCACTCCCTTCTTCAACTTCACTGGCAACAAGTTAGTGATTGGGAAGGTGACTCCAGAACATGCTGGGTCCTATTATTGCATGGCTTGGTCCATGGTGAAGGACATCAGGAGGATTTCCAGCAGCACGCAGGTCCAGGTGATTGTCAAAGGTATGTGTCAACAAATAAGACATTGAAGACTTACTGGAAAGTGGAGTTATAAATAACTCATGGATGTTGTTAACCATGCTAGCAGTGATGAACTGAACTAAGCTAGTGACCATGGTAAAAAATCACACCATGGTCAACATTAACATTGTAATTGCGAGCATCTTAGAACACTGATGTTAGCATTTAGCTAAAAGTCTCTTAGCTGTTTACACATGGCTTTAACATGCATCTTGGTTGATCCAATCACAAGCGGACAGCTCCAAGTAAATATGACATTGGAATGTGTCTCATTGTGCATCACGTGGCAACTTTTATATACATACTGTATATTTATTAGGATAGTGACAGAAAGACAGAAAAGGTGGGGAGAGAAACGGGATGGCATGCAGGAAATGGTCAAAGGGTCAAACACGCTCTCTCACGTCTCTCAGACATTAAAAGTTTAATACGAATCATCCAGTTTCTGTTGTGCTGTTTGGCCCAAACGGAAACCAGACAGCATTTCATGTGTACTTCATCCACGACTTGTCTTTTCACACTTTAATGACGCCATTGGTGCCCACATGAGTACACATTTCTGCTTATACTCAGTTGAGTAGACCTCCAAATATGGACTGAGCTACCGTATCTCAATGCGTCGTCAATGCGTCTTGGGTGCATTCACACCTGGACTTAGACCTCAGACCACCACAGACACAGCAGTTTAAAGCCTTTAGACCCAAGATGTTGCATCAAACTTTATGGACCTGGCTTTGTGCTTTGGGGTATTGTCATGTTGTAAAAGGACAGAGCCTTCATCAAACTGCGAAGTTAAAAGCACAGTATTGTCTTAAATATTATTATAGGCTTTAGTATTAAGAGTTACTTTAATTAGAAGTAAGGGGCCCAACTCATAACACAAAAAACAGCCTCAGGCCTACAATCATTGACTCCAGTCTACAATATTTTGCACATACTTTTGGTCACGTACTCCAAAAGTGTTGGTTAGTTTTGTACAATGTTTTTCTGCATCCTAACATGTACTGTGTTATCCCTGTCCCCATCGCCTCCCTTCTTCATTCCTCCTTCAGTCTACGTTTCAAAACCATACATCTCTCTCTCGATCTTCAAAGAAGGAGCTAGTTACCGTGGCAATGTTACCTGCTGGTCAACAAGAGGGAGTCCTCCGGTCAACTTCTCTCTTTTAGTAGATGACATAGAAGTGGGATCTGTCACAGTACCTGAATCCCTCGCTGCCTGGTTTTCCGTCGATGTGGTACCGGAGCTGGACATGGGCATGGCTCGATGTCGGGTGAATACTGAGGTGCAGGAGTTGATGAGTGAGCCTATGACTCTGGAACTGGGTATGAACTACACAGACACGTGAAGGAAATGTAATTTTCTGTGAATCTTTAATTCTGCTCTTTGATAATCTTTCTCTCTTCCTCTTCCCCCCTGTTGGTCCAGTCCCAGTTGGAGGTGATGTGAAAGTAGAGGTTCAGTATCTCTTCTCTCCTCACTCCTTACTGGCAGCAGCCAGACTGAGATGTCATATTGGCAGAGGAACTTTTCCTTATGTCTCCTGGTTCTTGAACGACACTGTCCTTCTCCCTGAGACACATTTGGATGTCAGTATTCATCCTATCCAGCCTTCCTACGCCTTAGCTGATCGTAGACGAACCCTCATTCTGATCAAGCTCGACCCTGAGGTGTCTGGGTATTACCGGTGCAGGGTCAGCAACAGCTATGATGTCTCTGGAGAGTGGGTGGAGAGTGCAGCAGTGCCGGTCCAAATCACAGGTGAAAAGATCAAGACTAGGTTTCTAATAAAAGTAAGATTGTTAGATTGAAGGTTAGATTGATTGATACTGTTCTCATCCCTGCAGGGTAAATAGTCAGTCAGTCAGTTAGCTTGGCTTAGCACAAAAACAAGAGGTTCACCTGTCTCTGTCTAAAAGTAACAAAATATGCCTACTAGCACTTCTAAAGCTCAGTAATTAACATGCTATTTATCAGGGTAAAAATTACTTACAGTGCTGTGATGTACTGCAGTTTTGTTGTCATGGTGAGGTTGCCGGGAAACCAGTGGAGACTTCAGGAAGTTACACTGCTGGCCAGGAAATCGTCTAATCTTCTGTAAAAATAGCAAACGGTCTTTTTACACTTCAGTTTTTTGTACGAGTTCAAGTTATAACATGTTATAAATTAGCTTTAGAGGTGCTGGTTGATTTACTCTTGTCTGTGGTACACACACTAACATTCCCTAACATTGCTCTGAGCTCACAGCTCACACAACACGGCTAACAAACTGAGCTAAGATTAGCTGACAGCAGCTATAGTTCACAGCAGTTTACTTTACTGTCCAACAGGAAACTCTGTAAATCACAGAGAGCTGATGTGGAGCAGCTTGAGGACATCAGAGGCAGAAAACATTTTCTCCATAAAATGACTTAGAGCAGCGTTATGTACGCCTTTGATCATACCAGAAGAAGTTAAAATCTGTTATTTTATGGTAGAAAAATCACACAACATTGCTTTAACATTTCACTTGTGCCTTTTCCAAAATGTCCTTTTTATGTGGGATCTCTTGCCGACATCACACTTTTTACTCTTGAGCAGACAGGATCCTTAACTCCATGCCTCGAGCAACATCTCCCACTGAAACACCCAAAAGTAAAAAGCACATATCATATATTTAAATGCATTACATGTTGCCTTTATATTATGTAATACTTCAGTTGTTTTGTCCCTTCTCCTTCACAGGCCTTCACATTTCCACCACAGAGGTCATTAGCATAGCGTTCTGCTGCTTTCTTCTTCTGATGCTGGCGGTGGGTGCTGCCATTGTGTACAAGATGTTTGACCGCAAGCAAGGTGTGTGTGCCCACATGTGTGAGGGAGACATTAAATGACTGGAAATGTGTACCTGAATTCACATTAAATGTTCTTATGTCTTTCATTTCTTTCACAGATCACACCAACATTACAGCAACAAAGTAAGCTTTATCTTAATGTACCTCTGAAAGTTTACTGTTCTGTAACTTAAACCAGTTCAACAATGTTTGTGGTTTCCAGTTCCAGTTCAGATGCATTTCCTCTGTTTGCATCCATATCCCAGTCAGGAGGCCAACAAATTGATGCTTCCTCTACAGACTGTGATGATCTGAATCAGGTATACAGGCCATTACAATTGATTTTTAATCAGTGAAATATGACATACTGTCCAAACTCTTTTCTTTACTTAGTTCCCTTTAAATGGTTAGAAAGGAACTACATTTTTCAGGTCATTTGGTACCAGTAATAAGAGAAATGGCCACAGTGTTTAGTTGGTAATGATTTATTTTACAGATCTGTATGTTCCTAATAATTTCCCAATGATTTCCTTCGACATTTTCTGGAATAAACAGTGTATCATGGTGCTAGTTAAAATAAATAAATGAGAGAAATAGGAATATCCGTGAAAGAACTGCTCCATTTAAACCAGACTAAATATCAATTAATTCATTACCTAATTAAAACTTTTGATTAGTTTGACCGTACCTGGACATTTTTGCATTTTCTCCAAATGGCCAAAAGACTCTATTAGTCATTTCCATCGAAAACAATGGAGTTAAATAATAGAAATGAATTGGACATTGTTTCTGTTTTCCCTCTTAATTAGTTCACATTTAAATATTTTTTTCCCTGGAAAATGGTGGCATAATTATTGGGAAAATTCAGACCTATCAAATAAAGTGTCTATTTATTATATACTGTAACATAAATAGTTTTTAAGTCAGTGTAAAAACAATTTGAAGGAATGTGCCCATAGGCAAACAACATGCATTTTTTTTTGTATTTTTGGCTTTGAATGCAGCTGTTCTCAGGAAAAAAAAACCTCAAATAATTATGCCAGATGTTTGTCTCTCTTATCTCTAAAACAATACTAAATCACTATCTTCCACCCAGAACACTTCAGAGACATAATTAGGAAATTTGTTAAATAACGTTAGGAGCCTAAACACACAGTTCATTGAATATTTAAGTAACTGAAAGTGATACAATAAGTTAGTTGCATGATTTCTTTCATCTAAAATGTATATATATATATATTCACCTAAAATGTGTGTATATAATATATATATAATATTTTGGAACTTGTTTGTTCTTTGATGGTCCCACGTGAAGGGAGTTTGAGAGGTAAAGCAGAGAGAGTGGAGCCACACAGTTTTGGGAAAGAGGAATGTTTAGAGCATCAAGTTATGGCTTCACTGATTGGAAACTTACAAAAGTGTTAAAACCTGTAACATTATATATTTTTAAAGACAAAATCAGCTTATTAAGAATGGACAAAAGGGATTCTGAGACATAAAATGTTCATGTAAAATGAAACAATGTGAACCTGGTGTAAACAAGAAAACATCATGACTGTTCTCTCTCTCTCTCTCTGTGTTTTAGACCATAGAGATCACAGTATGACATGAAAGATCCTGCACCTCATCAACAAACTGACCATCTCAGCCAAGTTGCTTTAAAGAAACTGGTCGAGGGGTACCCTGATAGCTCGCCTGGTATAGCATGCACCCCATTACCCCATTTCTAAGGCCTTGCAGCAGCGGCCCAGGGTTCGATTCTGACACTTGGCTCTTTGCTGCATGTCATCCTCTCTCTCTAAAGCCCAAAAATAATCTTTAAAAAAAAAAGAAACTGGTGGAATATTTGTTTAAAATGGATGAGAGATTATGTTTTTCAGCAAAACTACTGTATACTGTCATGTTATTTTGCAAATAAAAAAATCTCATTTTAAATAATATTTTGTTGTTGTTGTTGTTGTTTACAATGAAACCAGTGAAAGTATGATTACACCTTAATTTCTACTTCACAACATGTCTGACTTCTTGTTTTGATATTCACACTTACACACTCACAATATAACATAACGCCATGGCAGTTATGACATGAGTGAGAGGGAGGGTACAGCAGGGAGGTGTTTTGTAACGCTATCAGCTATTTACACATGTTTCACCCACAGTGCTTCAGCCCTTCATTAAAAACTGTCAAAACGCCCACATTACAGAGCACGGTGTAACGATATTTGAAGTGTACAGTTGTATTAAAGGCAACAAACTTTCTTTGAGAATGTTTGCTTCACTCCTTTGGGTCATACTAGGTAAGCAAATCAACACAAACTGTACTACAGTACACTTTATTTTTCACAAGTTCAAACTAAATTATTTCTTGTTTCTCTCTACAGGGTTGTGCTACTGTAGCAAGGAGAGCAGTAAGTCAGTTAATTTGTGTTAAGTGTGTCTTAGTGTGTATATAGTGAATGAATACATTTTTGTAGCTCATGATTCTTTGTGTTGAGTCTTTGTCCAGTTTTCTTTCATTTAATTACATATCTTTTGACAGGTCAGTCACATCTTGGTTATCCACAACTTTCTGGCCCTTCAGAGGCTTTGGTGAAACAAAATGCAGTTTTTAAATGTGAGCTGCAGATCTACCCAAAGAATGAATCTATCAGGCTGCTGTTATTCAAGTGAGTATTTGTTCATTACATCTAACCACTGCATTAAAATGTAAAGAAAAAAAAGAGAGAGATGATTATTAACCTTTTCTAGGGAGGATAACCGTGAGAAGCAGGTGGGTGAATTCCCCTTGGTCGGGAATGCTGGATCTATTCCGATGTCGATCAAACGTCCCCATGATGGCAACCTGGTGTGTGTGGCCAAATCACTGAACAACTCTAACATAAACGCCACTGTCAGCAACGTACACTACCTGAAGGTTATTGGTGAGTCTCTTTATTACCAGGGATATAATATTGTATTGCAGCTGGAGCCTCTCTGTGTGGACTTTGGATGTTCTCTGTGTCCTCCTCCCACAATCAAAAGACATGCACTTAATTAGTTAAGTGGTGTCTCTAAATTGCCTGTAGGTGTCAATGTGACCATGAATGGTTGTTTGTCTCTATATGCCCTGTGATAAACTGGCAACTTGTCCAGGGTGTACCCCGCCTCTCACCCAGTGCCAGCTGGGATCGGCTCCAGCCCCCTGCCCCCGCTAATCATGAAAAATGGATGGATGGATATTGTATTGTATGGCATGTACAGTACATGGCTTCCCTGTAACAGTAACAGATTGTTAGGGGGTTGTAAAAGCTAAAAAGCAATATGAAACATTTCTCAAATGCATGATTGGATTGTCTTAATAGCATAAAAAACAAATACATCAGAGGTTAATGGGAATGTGTTTAGTTTTGCAAGTATTTGGTCATAATAAAAGATCATAATAGAGGATCATCAAGGCCAGAATTATATTCTCTATAAAAACCTTGAATATCTTCAGCAAATTTCACTCTATCAAAATGTTGACAGAACCTAAAATTTTACCTCACAGTGGTACGAGAGGATCCATGCAGACCATGAAAAAATTTCATGACAGTCAGCAGTTGTTGAGATACATTAGACTGGATTGGAGACCCCAAAAAATTCAAACCAAACAGTAAAATATCATGTTAACGCCATCACAAGGTTTCTTGGTAAGTGTACTAGACTTGTTATATGTTGTGAAGTTAATAGATATGTGCTGTATACCTGTAAAAGCAGAGAAATGGATCTGCAAAGACTAAGACATCACATAACAGGCCAAACATGAAGAAAAGTACTTTACAAGAGGATTTTTCCAATGAGAATTATTGTTGATTTAAAATAAGACCATAAGTTCTTGATCTGTTGTTTGTCCTGTAGAACCAGTGAAAGGTGCAGCGATTGATGTCCGTTCAGGTCCAGTTGAATTCTTTGAAGGGAGGACACTGGAGCTAAGCTGTAATCATACCGCTGGAACTTATGTCTCCTACAAATGGCTGCTGAATGGTCAACTTGTCTCTCAGGCTCTTCAATACCATAACCGTCTCTTAATCAACAGGTCAGTAGAACTCGATTGAGATTGTCCCTGGGCAACTGTTACTACATTACTACGTTTTACATTCGTAAAACTAGGGTCATACCAGGTGTGTCCTAGGTTGAGGTTGCAGTGGTTATTCTAGGTGGTTGGTAAAGAATATTGTTAATGATAGGACATACAGTGTGCACTGTATGTCGTCACAAAGTAGCTGTGATAGTAGGAGTAGCAGAGTAAGTGGCAGACACAAAGAAGTTGAATCTACTGTATTAATGTCAATATTCAATTGAATTTTTATGCAACTGTCAGTGGTCATGTATTTGCGGCCATTCTGCCAGCCATTTATTAACATGTTTGTTGTTCTTGTCACCAAGCAGACACATAAATAAACAACAGTCTTGCTTTGTCCAAAGTTAGAAAATACAGCTATTAGCACTGGTGGGCAATCAAAAACATATAAAGTGCCCCCTCAGGTGATCTTCCAGTAGAAATAGATAGATAGATAGATAGATAGATAGATAGATAGATAGATAGATAGATAGATAGATAGATAGATAGATAGATAGATAGATAGATAGATAGATAGATAGATAGATAGATAGATAGATAGATAGATAGATAGATAGATAGATAGATAGATAGATACAAAAACTTGGTCAGTTAGTTTGACACTGAAAAACATGGAAATAACTTGTAAGTAGCCTTGTTGCATCTCTTGATTCGTCTGTGACTCATTTCCCTTGACAAACATCTGTCCAACAAAATGTTTCTGTCATCTTTAGAACTACTTCTAAAGACAGTGGCTCTTACATGTGCATGGCCTTCAACGAATTCAACAAAACAGAGTTCTCCAACGCCAACAGCACTGAAGTTTTAATCACAGTCAAAGGTTAGCTGTTGTCTGTTTTGAATATACTCTCAGGTTCAAATTTTATATGATATGACATGATCTCCTTGAACAAAATACATCTTATTCCCCCAGACTTGGTGTCAAGACCTGACATCTCCTTCACTGTGCTAAAGGAGGATTCCCACAACTATTCTGCCATGGTCACCTGTGAGTCAACAAAGGGGACTCCGCCTGTCACCTTTTCACTTTACCACAAAACAGAGTTGGTTGCCAATATGACAGCTAAAGACAGAAATGCCACATTTAAGGTTCCACTGGCCTTGGGCAAGCACATGGGATCTCTACGATGCGGGGCAAATAATGGAAATGCGACTGAATACAGTGAATGGATTCCCATAGTAGTTGGTATGTGCATTGTTTACAATAATAACACTGTGGTAAACAATACTTTAAAAAAAATGTTTGTCCATGATCTGTTGTTTTGTTTGTCCTGTAGAACCAGTGAAAGGTGCAGCGATTGATGTCCTTTCAGGTCCAGTGGAATTCTTTGAAGGGAGGACACTGGAGCTAAGCTGTAATCATACCGCTGGAACTTATGACTCCTACAAGTGGCTACTGAATGGTCAACTTGTCTCTCAGGCTCTTCAATACCATAACCGTCTCTTAATCCACAGGTCAGTACAACTCAATTGAGATTGTCCCTGGACAACTGTTACTACATTACTACGTTTTACATTCGTAAAACTAGGGTCATACCAGGTGCATCCTAGGTTGAGGTTGCAGTGGTTATTCTAGGTGGTTGGTAAAGAATATTGTTAATGATAGGACATACAGTGTGCACTGTATGTCGTCACAAAGTAGCTGTGATAGTAGGAGTAGCAGAGTAAGTGGCAGACACAAAGAAGTTGAATCTACTGTATTAATGTCAATATTCAATTGAATTTTTATGCAACTGTCAGTGGTCGTGTATTTGCGGCCATTCTGCCAGCCATTTATTAACATGTTTGTTGTTCTTGTCACCAAGCAGACACATAAATAAACAACTAGCCTAGCTTTGTCCAAAGTTAGAAAATACAGCTATTAGCACTGGTGGGCAATCAAAAACACGATAAAGTGCCCCCTCAGGTGATCTTCCAGTAGAAATGGAGTGCCCTGTGGGGTGCCGTTTTTATTTTATTTTTTTCCACCACTGGCTATCAGCACCTGTAAAGCTAGTTTAATCTGTAGAGAAACAAATCCAAAAACTTGGTCAGTTAGTTTGACACTGAAAAACATGGAAATAACTTGTAAGTAGCCTTGTTGCATCTCTTGATTCGTCTGTGACTCATTTCCCTTGACAAACATCTGTCCAACAAAATGTTTCTGTCATCTTTAGAACTACTTCTAAAGACAGTGGCTCTTACATGTGCATGGCCTTCAGCGAATTCAACAAAACAAAGTTCTTCAACGCCAGCAGCACTGAAGTTTTAATCACAGTCAAAGGTTAGCTGTCGTCTGTTTTGAATACAGTCTCAGGTTCAAATTTTATAGATATGACATGATCACCTTGAACAAAATACATCTTATTCCCTCAGACTTGGTGTCAAAACCTGACATCTCCTTCACTGTGCTAAAGGAGGATTCCCACAACTATTCTGCCATGGTCACCTGTGAGTCAACAAAGGGGACTCCGCCTGTCACCTTTTCACTTTACAACGGAACAGAGTTGGTTGCCAGTATGACAGCTGAAGACCGAAATGCCACATTTAAGGTTCCACTGGCCTTGGGCAAGCACATGGGATCTCTACAATGCCGGGCAAATAATGGAGATGCGACTGAATACAGTGAACAGATTCCCATAGAAGTGGGTAGGTGCATTGTTTAAAACTAATAACACTGTGGTAAAAAAATATTTGTCCATGATGTCACTTTCTGATCCATTATATCTTCAAAAGTCCCGGTTGAAGGGCCTGTCATGATGGATTACGACCATGGCGTTGGAGAAAGCTATGATGTGGTCAGTCTGAACATCTACTGCAAGGCACCGAAGGGATCTTTTCCACGGTACCAGTGGTTCCTCAACAAAACCCTCCTAGATGGCCGAGGAAGCTTCTACTATGTGGACCACCAGCCTCCACAACAGTCTATACTGACGCTGTCAGTAGGGTGGTGGAGCGCCGGGACGTACCACTGTAATGTGTCAGACAGCTTTGACCACACCACCACCATAAGAAGCAAAAGGCTGTATTTGGATAAACATGGTACAGATGATCCACGCTTGTTGATTTACGTAAAACATCCTTCTGACAGATGACAGCTAGTTTCACCTCTTCTTTATCTTCCTGCTTCCTTAGTGGTGAATCATATCCCCACCTTGATGGCAGCGGTCGTCTTTGGATGTTTCACAGTCATGATTCTCGTAGTCTCCCTTTGTTGCTTTCTTGGAGTGGTGTTCAGTGAGTTGTGTTTCCACAATTTCAGATTCCTCTTTTTTATCTGGTGTGGCTAACTTCTCATTGCTACTGTGAATTCATGTTTTTGCTCTTCTTTCAGGGACAAGGCATTATGGAGAGAAGCCTCTGTGAGTCCATTTATCTCATTAATTACATCTTAAAAATGGTGACCACATTTCCATTGAATTGCCTTATTTAATCTTCTGAAGAGAATTTGTACAACTTGGTCCTCAGTCAGTTTTTCTTTTAAAGCAACAATACATGGAAATTGGTATTTCTGTGATTTAGTGTCTCCAGTTTCAAAGTGCAACAGCACTGTGGTAAATATGGACAGTTGTACATGTGTATTTGTTATGATTACATGACTTGTAATCAAAAACTAGCGAGTCAACAACTTTACTAACAGCCAAACATCATGCAAGTGCAACAACACAAGACATAACAGCCAGCTCAACGTCTGTCTTTCAACCTTTTATTTCACCAAGCTCTCGCCAGTGACTAAAAGTCCCAGGTTTACTCTTGTCCAGCATCTTCTTGCTTGGTCAGTCTCTCATTTTCTCTTCTTAGCTTCCTCTATCAATGTCCTCTTCGGTGTCTCCATCATTGTGTCCATAAAGGCTGCTGAGCCTGGTTACATTGCTAGCTTGCCCAGCTCTGGTTCTAGCGCGACACTGGCTCTGCTCCTTGATAGCATTCCCCATCGCCCTGTGCTTGAGCTCACAGTCTGGACAGCCCTCCTACCAAACTGAGCTAACATTAGGTAACAGCAGCTATAGTTCACAATTGTTTACGTTACTGTCCATCAGGAAACTCTGTAAATCACAGAATTGATGCGCAGCAGTCAGAGGACATCAAAGGGAAAAGCAGAAAACATTTTCTCCATAAAATATGATCCACCAAAATCAGTGTTGTGTAGTTGGTGGTGTGTGACTTAGTACTGCAAAGTGTTGTGTACATTCACAGATGATAGTATGGAGTACAAAGTTATAGTGCAATGACCAGGAATACTGGGCACAGAGTGGGAATGACAGAGACACCATTCACCTGATTACACGCCAGTGTAATGTCAAAATTATTTTATGGTTAAAACGTTACACAATGTTGCTTTAAAGAAACAATGGCAGCTGCCAAATGAAAAGGTACAATGCATTAATGCAAAACTTAATGGTCACACATGAATTAAAGTTATTTACTGTACTATACATTACACCTTTTAATAAGCTCCAAATGAGGCCTCACAGTTAAGACTACGTCAAAAGTTAGCTGGGAGGAACTTTTGGGGTAAAATCTGAACAGGCTTTTTGTGGTACTTTTTATGTAGACTGACAGTAAGCTTGTGGAGAGAAGGGGCAAAAGTTCAGCTGGAGTTGAGCAGATGTATTAGATTTACTGGATCAGCAGGTCACATTTCTTTGACCTTTGACCATAGAACTACAACAACAATTGATCTCTGACGCAGTTTACAGTCACACTTTAACAATACAGATGACGGATAGTGACATCCAACTGACCTGAATTTGAAATGTGTTGCAGTGTCAGTTGTTCTTTCGTAGCAACATCCTCTCAGTGAGCAGTTAAACATATTAATGTGGAGAAATACAGAAAAAGACAATCAGAAAATCTAATTTCAATTCAATTTTGGTAAATGAAAATTCCCAGGATTTTACTGACATTTTATCATATTTTTGCCTGAAAAAGTCCAATTTAAAAGTGATGAGTCAGAAGAAATCTCCCTGAATCAGTATTTAGAAATCAACCATGTTCAGTTTGGGTGTAATTGTGCAACTCTTCCTCATTCTGTTGAAAGCTCAACACTCTCCAGTGAACTGGTAGCTTCTGCATTGTGTGCAGTTAGGCCTCATTTAATGCTGTCTGACTGTAACATGTGACGCATACAGTACCTGACAACTGGCCTTTTCTCTTCTCAGGTTGGAGATGGAGAGCATGGTAGGTGCCCATGAAGCTGAGCTGGTCAGTTAATATTTTTTTTAATCTTCATCATTTAAGAGCAGTTCTCATGATCACACACTGTATTACCCCCTGACACACTTCATGTGTCACTCCTCACAGGATTTGTCAGAGTACAACGAGGACACTGATGTGCTGGAGACAGCCAAAGATGCTGAATTTGATCAGGTGAGATCAAATAAATGAATAACACCAAACAACCAATCACCACTCTGTTAGTTTAAAACACTCCTGCTCATCTGTGTGTCTCACATCAGACATCTGAAGCCTCTGTGGATGAATGGCCCCAGATTGAGGAAGAGAAGAAGACGTTGGAAGATGAACCAGTTGAGGAGCCCTGAAGGGTTCAAACTGTTTGTCCTGTAAATATAAGCTGTTGTGGTGAAATAAACATCTGCAAATGATGCTCTGTGTTGCATTTTCAGTATGCACGTATCTCTGACTTATCTATGGGGGTAAAATAATGACAAGAGAGGCACATGATCATCTTTCCTGTCTCCTGGCTCCGCCTCTGTGACGCGCAGCAGGTTGGCGCAGCTCCTCTGGGTGGCTCTCGCGTCTCCGTCGAGTAAAAGCAGCAGCACGGTGTGGGCTGGAAACAGTCTAGGTTTAGATAAGTTGGTAGGCTGTCCTCTTAGGTTGGTTCTGAACCACGCGGAGAGATAGAGCGAGAGCCCCGGAGGAATCGGCTGAACCAACCGGAGAGACATGGAGGAGACAGGCGGTGCAAGTGCGTATGGGGCTTCACTCGCAGGAGGAGGCTTCGACTTCTACAAGTTCATCCGGCAACCGCAAACCATCGTGCGCCTACTCAGCTGGGTGAGTGGAGACAGTACGTGTGTGTGGGGGTGTTTTTTTCTCGTTCAAAGCTCAAATGAGGCAGAGATAATATCCAACATGGTCTGTGAGCAGGTGCGTCTGGCCCGGAGCCTCCGTGGAGCGCGTAATGATCTGTTTTTTCATGCGCTTTGGCCAGAACAACAGGCTACTATGTGCTGCGTCTCTACGGGGCGTCATGTTGCATGCAGCTGGTGCATGACAGCAGCCCGGCGACAGCACAGGTCAACACTGCTGTTGTCAGAGGACAGAGAGAGACAGAAAACTGTCAGACACAGTGAGAAGGGCCAGGAATCAAAACAACAGCTAAATGAAGGATGTGTGACCATCTTAATGTGCAGTCTGTAAAACCAGATCTGTATTTGACTAAATTTAAATTAAAACATTGATGTAACCTCTAAAAACAAATCATAAGAAATCACCTACAGTGTTTTAAAATGGATAAAGAACAATCATATTAATAGTGGTCATCATAAAAAATATATAATGACAGAAAAGTGATTTGCATTCAGGGAAAGTTCTGGGAAGTTGCTGTACAACGATCACCTGTTGCTAGGCAAATCTTAGGGCAAAGATTTGTTATTTGTGGTTTGGACACTGATCTGGAAAGTCAAAATAAATCTCAAGCAGACACATTATAGAGCAAATTATATGGCAGGTGATTATGAACACAGATAGAAGGTTTTATCTGTCCTTTACTATCTCCTTGATGAAGAGTTGGAGTTTTATTGGACACAACTGCCCTTAGACTCATATGTTGGAGACTGTGGTTGATTTTCATTTACTCGGCTGTTAGGCCTCTGGCTCACGTCCGCGTTAGGGTTAGGTGTCGTCTGTGAGAAAACACACTTCTTGCTTCACCTGGATGGTGTTGTGTATTCGATGTGGTAGCTGAGGCCCGAGGACAGAAGGTGCCCTCGGTTGCCTCAGCTGTGTGTCACTGGTAAACAGGGGCTGACGGGCAGGTAAGGTGATACTCTTGGTGAATGTGCACCACTGATCTCACTCACACACACACACACACACACACACACACACACACACACACACACACACACACACATACTTAGTGCAGCTGTGCTCAACTCATCTCAAAGTCACACTGGTTAGATCACCGTGTATCTCTGGGGATTTTAACCTTACTTCAACCGGCCAGCACCTGTGGCACAACAGAGGATTTTTCACTCTGTAACGCTGCCTACAAGTCCCATAGTGCACCACACCTGCTCCCGGAATGAGGAAAGATTAGGAAAGACTCTTGATAATTTAAGATTTTGAATCACATCCTTGTTTGTTCTCAGAAATTCCAGAATGATAAAAGTCAGTTCATGATCTTTCGTGACCCTGCGTCCTGACCACATGCTGCATGCAAACAGTGTATTCATGCGAAATAATGCCATGACATGACATTTTGACATCTGTCACTCAACACACAAACCATTGTGTTCATTTCTCCTCAGAAAATACCCATCTGCCCCACAAACTGTCCCTGAGTCTCACTTGTCTTGTGTTTTGGAACTCCCCACATTCACTTCCCCAAGTGTCTGGCTTCTGTAATTTTCGGTACTTTCTGTCTCATCCCATCATCAGGATTGTGACCTATTTTTTCTCTCTCTCTCTCTCACTCTGCCCGCTCACCTCATCAAACTTCCCACTCGTTAAACAGTTCCTCTCTATCCTCCTCCCAAATCTCATTATGAGCGTTGTTAGGGAGTCGGTGGCATCTCTGGAGTCACATGGCAGGCAGCTGCACTCAGAAGTAGGTCACATGGTTAGGTGGGTAACCAGAGCAGACAGCAACACACCACGGGACGGTCAGATGGACCAGGCAGCAGTTTAGCAGTCTTCACTTAAAAAACACAAGACAAGCAGAAACGCTTGTTTCATGTTTGAATAACATGTTGGCCAGTTTGTAGAAATAGTAGAATTAGGTCCAGGTACTTGTGGCTTTCAGTAATCACTTCTGCAAACGTTGCTTTAACCTGAGGATATTTGCTGATTTTGTCACACGGTGATGCATTTTCAAGCAGTTTGAGTCTGTTTTGAGTACTCTTTCTTGTTGTGACGTTCTGGAAAATCCTGATAGTTGTCTGCTTAAGGGCTATAATGCAAAAATGCAAACAGTAATGTATTATCTTCTGTGGCTGATTTTGTGACAGCAGTGCAGACCCAAGCATCTGATGTCTGAGTTTAATTGAATGCATCACCTCTAAATGGCTCCTGCTCTTAACTGAAGCTTCATGACACGATGAAGTGGATTACTTATTTTTGAGCAAGTCTCTGCGAGTAGCTTTTCATACTGTATCTTCATGAACTGAAACCAATAAATGCCTGAAAGGTGGCAAATCAGTCTCAAACATTTAGCAGTCATGTAAAGTGATGCAGTGTGAAGTTAATGGGTAAACTTGAAAAGCCAGCAGCGTGTTCCTTCAACAAGACAGTTTTCTCTTGTGTCTTTCCACATCATTGAAGACCACCTTGTTCCTTTCTCTGTTTCAGGTCTTTGCTTTGGTCGTGTTTGCCTGCATCACGACAGAAGGATACATCAACCCTATCGACAGTGCCAAAGCGAAGTGCATCTTCAACGACAATGACGCAGCATGTCATTATGCTGTTGGCGTCGGTGTGATCGCCTTCCTGGCATGTGTGGGTTTTCTGGTGTTGGATGTGTACCTGCCTTTTATGAGCAACGCACAGGAAAGAAAATATGCTGTCATTGCAGACCTGGGATTCTCAGGTGAGCAGGCGCATTAAAGAGATTTTCTTTCTTTGTTTTAAGACCTTTAAAGCTGTATTAATCAATCTTTTTATAAACAATAGAGCAGCTCTGTGGATTGTGTTAGCTTCTTTTAGCTTGTTGTTTTGGTTTTACAGCCCATAACTTTACTCTTTTGTTTCACTCTCATCAACATCCTTTCCAGCCACTGGCCTAAAAAGCTCTAAAAACCCACTGTACACTTCCTGCTCAGTGCCAAGCAAAAGAGAGACACAGTAGCAACTAGCTGATCAACATAGTGGAACATTCAGCTAAATATTTCCTTCAGGAGTTGGTAGAGACCAAAAAACAGAGCTAAAAGAGAGTGAATATTGGATTTAAATGTGTCAGGTGGAGGAATTGACTCTCAGTGAATGCTGATGTTGCTCCATATTTCATGTTATAATAGGCAACTGCAGGCTAACATGTTCACCATATCGGTTTTATAAGTTGATAATACGTCAGTGTATTAACATTTTGTTCAACTGCCGTGTAGTAGCCAAAAATATGAAGAAGTGACCTTGAAAGTTGAATTAGATATCTGAAAAAAGTATCATAAAACAACTGGATGATATCACTGAAAGACACTTCGTTTAAAATGTGTC
This sequence comes from Argyrosomus regius, assembly GCA_946959425.1. Lineage (NCBI taxonomy): Eukaryota > Metazoa > Chordata > Actinopteri > Sciaenidae > Argyrosomus > Argyrosomus regius. The sequence continues at coordinate 23,748,787 of OX336883.1, forward strand.
CAGTGAATGTCATTTATAGAGATAAAGGAGGGTAACGTAATTTATCAGGACATTCAGCTTTTGATTTGTGAGAGATGAAAATGTTCGATGTATTCTGTAATGGACAAAATGTATTTAAGGACAGGGTCTGTTTAACCTGGAAAAACCTACAACAAATTATTGTTTTTGTGAACTGCTATATATATGCCACAATACATGGCAGATATGTCACACTTAGCCATCAGATTCACCAATATATTAAATGATCGCAGCATTATTAAGTGCCGAGTGTTTATCTCTCCTTCTCAGTCCTTCCTCTTTCAGATTCAGTTTTCTCATTTCAGTGTGAGCCTCTGAGTATTGGCCTAATGTGGGACAGACCGCTGCCTGTTTTCCTGATGTGACATAACATGTATTATTCATCGTTGCACACAGTAGATGATAAGTGAGCAGCAGGGGAGAGGAGGGGTGGATGACGTGACACAGATTTCTATGAAATTAAACATTCATCAGCTTTTACACGTCAGCCATTATTCGGGGAAACAAAGAAGTGGTAGTGTGAAAAACAGCTTGTGGTCATTTGAGCACATGGCAACAAGAGACCCCTTTTTTATTCTGTCGATGTTGTTTTTCACGGGAATCCACTTTTCATATCAGCTGATTTCTTTGGATATCTTTTCATGCAGTGAAAACAATCATTTTATATCTCTGTGTTGTGTTTGTGCAACTGTGTTTCTGTATGTTTTCTAGGGGTGTGGACCTTCCTCTGGTTTGTGTGTTTCTGCCTGTTGGCCAGTCAGTGGAGTCAAACTCGTGACATTAGAGGTGTTCTCATGGACGCTGCACGTGCCACTGTGGCCTTCTCGTTCTTCTCTATCGCCACCTGGGTGAGCAGCACTACTGTTGTGTTCTTTGCATTAAAAATAACTCAGATTCAAGCCTCTTTGAGTGAGAAGGGTAACTGATTTGAGGTGATTGTTGGCGGGACAAATGTTACCCTGAGAGGTTACCTCACCTGAGCAAACTTCAAGTCTCTACTGGTTTATTTTTACTCTGAAACAATGACACATGTCAGTGAGTGAAACCAGTCAAACAAGTCATTTGAAATACTTCAAAGTCACCGTAATAACCAAGACATTTTTATTTCATTGTGCAGGGAATCTTGGCATATTTTGCCCTGGGTCGTTTCCGCCGTGGTGTTAATGAAGTTACCATCCCAACCTACACAGAGCCGCCACCAGATCTCCACACACCCTACCCTCCAACCTACGCCCCCACCTCCTACAACCCCACCACCTACACCCCTACCACTTACACAGCCTATCCCAGCAATGTGCCCGACATGCACCAGCAGCCTCCCTTCACCTCAAACCTTCTGCCACAAGGAGACGCCGGCTACATGCCGCCCAGCTACTGAGCCAAAGGGAGGTCACAGACAAAAAAGGGGGGAGGGGAGGGGGTGTTCCAGGTCATCTGTAGGTAAACTGATTGTAGTTGCACTGCACAGACCCAGAGCTATATCATATTGATGTGTTTTTTTTTTTTCAAGCGTCGTCAGATTTGAGAACCTGAGCAGTGCAACTGCAAAGTTTATTGATGAGGGACACTGCGGTTTACATCAAACAGTCTGCGGTCAGATCTTAAGACATCAGGCTGACTGTCAAGATTAGCACTGATGATTGGGTAATCTGAACATAGACCTGTGTGCAAAGACGCAACTTTTACCTCAAACGGGCTAATCGTGAAGGGGAGAGGTAGTCAAAGGTCACATCATGTGATGTTATGAAGAATACCTAACAGCTCCAATCAGAGAGAAAGAAGCTGACACTTAACGTGACTCTTCTTTACTCTCTTGTTGGAACTTGAAAATGTGCATTTGTACATAGATTTCACTATGCAAAGCTGCCATTTTAATGGTTGTATGTGCCTGATTTTCTTCTTTTTCTTATTTGGTTTAGTGGATTTTTCCCCTTTGGTGCATTTATCTTGAGGACCTATAAACAGTTTAAATAAATTTTGTTTGAGTACAGTGGGGAAAGTAAGCCAAATGTCCCTCTGTGATTATTTTATTGATTCAGTTTTGTTGTAAAACATGAGCTAGAGATAATGCAGTTAAGTTTGTTAGCCATATAACCATAAAATCACCCCTTAAAGAAAGTTTTGCAATCTTTGTGCTGCAGTAAAATGCTCCTATAACCCCGATCTCAACTATCTATGACCACTAATCAAAATATGCTGTTTGATGGTGACATGAGAAATCATAGAAACCACCAATTTCTCTAACTCTGACAAATATAACAAATTTTAAAATAAGTTACATGTGCAAATCTGTACAAGCGCGTTGCCCTTTAAACCTGAAGTTAACATTCGGACAGCTGGGAGGGAGGAGCATGTGGATAACTGCACTTATTGAACAGGTTTATCCACAGAGCCCTCACACTGAACAATAATTTATTAATCGCCAGCAGCAAAACTTCCTCTTCAGCCTGTAAAGAGAGCGGCCTCACACTTCTTCTAAGGTGACATTTCTAAACACTGATGTTTATCTGACGTCAACAGGTTCCTTAATCTAACTATTGAATGCAGATTAACACCTCAGCCTACTCTGACTGCTGGTTTACTGTGTTGTTTTGTGCCTGTCAGTAATGCGTTTGTCAGTTTAACACCTCAGCTGCCTAGTTCTGGCTGCTAAAAGTTGGCTGAGGGTCAGATAATGATCATTGTTGCAGGGGCGTGAACAGATTTAGATCTGTTAATGACCGAACAGAAATTAAACGGTTATATTTATTACACATGACACTGTTGTGGTACCACTTTGAAGACACTTGTACAAGTGGAAAGACATTGTTTGTCCTTTAGAAGAAAACGTGCATAACTTACTGAAGCCAAATATATGAAAACACACTGCTGTTGATTTGTCATTTGTGCCTTAAGAAATGAAACTCAAGAGACTTTTTTGGGGAAGTAAAGTGTGCCATGCATAAATACTGAAGTTATATTTAGGTTAAACAGCTGTGTATCACAGCTGTCCTCTCTGCAGCGCCTGAGTGATTTTACTTTTTTTTTTTTTTTTGGCAAAAGTTGATTTTCATGCTCTGGAAATACATTTAAAATCAGTGTGTGCCTCTGATGGTGTGGACTGCAGCTTCTAATCAACATAAATGATTAAACTGATTTCTAAATTGTGCCTTTAGATCTGAGGAGTCCCATTCTGCTATTGTAATGGTGACAAGCCTAAATTTGGACATGTAATGCTGGTTAAATGTATATTTAGTAGTGCACTTTGAAATATTTGCAAAATTAATCATTAATTTTGTATTGTTTGATTAATCTGCATCAAGCTTCATGTTTTAGATGCGAGGAGGCTTCAATGATTTGTGTAAAAAGACTTTGGTTTGTGGTGCCTACAAATGTTTTACAAAAACTGCCACAAACTACTGGTCAGATTTTTGGTTGACTTGTTTTTCTATTGTTTCCAAGCTCTTTATTTGACCACTGAGTTGTGAAGGTGCCTTTTTTTTTTTTTTTTGCTTTCTTTTGTCATAATTTTATGTCATGGTGTCAGAAGCACAATTTACTTGATCTTTGTTTATGGAATAAAAAAAATAAAAAATTCATTCATGGAGTAGTACAAGTTTTATATAGTACAGAGCATTTACTTTTCCACTCCAGCCTGCCAGCCCACTGCACAACCTTGGAGCCTGCCAGAATTTAAACTGGTTATTTTGGTCGGCTGCAGCATGCGAGGGGCGTTGGATTACACATCACACAGTTAGTACAGAGTTAAGTGAGAGGAAAGAAGGATTTCCCAACAGTCTCTGAAAATCATTGAGAAAAAAATCAGATCAATGTTTTAAGTTTTACTCAACACTGCTACTCACCTGCTGTACATACGAGTAAAACTTTGATAATGAAGACTGTCAAACAATACATTTCATTAAAAAATAATTTAAAACTACATTTACAAATTACATGATAATGAAGATTTATAATTTAGTGAAACCTATGGCAGTGCCCCATTACTTGGATTATCAGGGGTTATAATAACAGGTTTACCCATCAAAGTGCACCACCATATCTATCAACTAAAAACTTATCATACCAATTCCACACCAAATACCAAACGAGGCGTACAAAAAAGGACACACACAAACAAACTCTCAAAACATTAGATTTCTGGATCTCTACTCAACATCTGCCATAAGTCTTATTGATGTGTTCAGAGTTGGAGAGAGGAGAAAAGCTTCCTGGGAATCCCAGAGTCCATGTGTTTTCCTACGAGGATCTGTTGTGGCGTTTCATTCCTGAAAGGAGCACTGTTCTCTTTGTTCACCATCAGATCTCCATAACACTTTCTACACACCGCCTGATACTTGTCCGCTCCACCGATCACTTCCACCTGTGAGACAAACAATAACTGGTTATGAATGAATGAAGAAAAAAGGGCAGCTGTCTCTTTCACTAAATCTACAATGATTAGTATATCTGTGACATGACTTCAATATCCCCATACTTTTACTACAAGTGATCATTTATCTCTGTAATCTGTGCATCACTTGTGGCCTCTGCCCAGGAACTACAGCTGAGAATTAGCTTTTACACTAAGAACTCAAACATGTTCATCACATTTGGATTTTGGAATATATGTTTGAGTATTTAAGACTCAGAAAATTGGTAAAATGATCATGTTATAACGTAATTATGCCATAGTTATTCAAGACTTTTCTTTGCCTCCTCACCTCCTTCTCTGCTCCTATCCTCTTGGTGTAGGCAGCTTCTTTGTAACACTGCATGCAGACGGCGTGGAGCTTCACCACGCTCTCCGCTAGAGGGACAAGGTTCAGGATGTTTCCAAATGGCTACGAGAATGCAAAGGCCAGCAGAAAAGGAGTTAGTATCATTACAAGACAGAACAGGCACATTATAGTGTGGAATAACGAGCACACTGAACTGTCTGTTATAGTGCTGCTCGAGCAGATTTTTCAGTCGTTTGAATACTTTTCTTGTCTTGCACATTTTGTTGTGTCTGCAGCATGCACACAGCATCTGTTTGCCAGTATCATATGGGCATGAAGACAAACACAGACACTCACCTTTCTCTGGAAGGTTCCATCCAAGGCAGCTACAATGACCGTCTTGCCTAAATTGGCCATCTCCTCACAGAACTCCACTGTGTCTGGAAACTACAGCAACACAAAAGAAGCACAGATTTACTTAGAGAGGAATTTGTCCCACTGAATTCCCATCCCTCACGAGTGCAGAGTAAGACATTCTTGTGCGTATGTAGGTCAACAGTAACTAGTTCTGGGCAAAAAGAGTAAACTATAAAATATATATATATATATATACACTTACAAACTGTCCTTCGTCAATTCCAATGACGCAGGCTTGCAATGCCAAAGACCGCACATCTGCCAGACAGTTGGCTGGAACAGCCTCCATCGTGTTTCTAAATGATAGAGGGGAAAAAACTTTCAGTGTGCCATTTGATGAACAAAATTTATGACAAATCTCTTCCTGTTAAAGTCAGAACCAGTATACCGAAATCATGTCTGACAGGAAAATCTACATTTGGCAAGGCATCTAACCACAAGATGTCATCTTTCTCTTAAGTATGATAGATTAGCTTGGTAAGAGACTTCAGATTTCTCCAAGTCTGCCTACTTTGCAATTCCTGATTTCATTTAATTGAAGATAAACTCTTTGGACAAAGGCTTAACTGCTGCACATGTACATATAGTTTCAGTATAGCCACCTCAGCTTTGCCATTGTCTATTGTCATCTGTATTCTTTGTACTTTTGATATGTGCAAACAATGGCAGCTCCTCCACCTCATGTTTGGTTTGTTATTGTAGGCAAACTGTATACATAGCTGTGCACAAATGAAAACTAAAGACCTTAAACACACAGACAAGTATATTCATGTAAATGTAAAAAGTGAAGTAAAATAGGTGACTTACTTGTCATGTGTGGCCATGCCTTTCTCAGAATAACGTGTGTCCTTGGCATATTTGATCACCAAGCAGTTGTACTGGGCTATTTGGAAACGGCGCACTCGTCGCATCAGTTCAGTGCTGCAAAATAAAATCACAATAATGTCGTTAACATCAGTGAAACTCATCTGTACATGAAAATGCAACGTACTGTATATCCTCACTTATATGACAGGGCCTCTCACACACTCATTTCCTACAGCTGCACCATAAGCTTCGGGTAATAAAACTATGTATTAGTGTTTAGTATAATGTGCAAAAAGAGTGCAGAGTGGTCCTTAAATGTGTTAATAAACAAAGCATGACATATAGTAAATGTATGCTTTACTACGTATGATCCATATAGATGAGAGGCGGATAAACAATGCACGAAATTTGGCGGGATGCTGAAGTCTGGGCGGAATTTGTGACACCAAAGTTGTTTTAACATCACTTCAAACGGTGACAATAAATAACACGAGCTAGCTACACCGGCACAGACCGCTGCTGTTTTGAATTTGTGAATAAATAACTCACCTTTTGCCTGAAAACATCGGTCCAAAGATGACCTGCAAACAACAAAGGAGTGGCTGTTAGGCTGAGGAAGTTAAATTAAAGCAGCTTCAAGTCAGTAATACACATAACACACACACGTAACGTTAGTCAAGAGTATGTCCTGTTCACTTATGTTGTAGTTGTAGATATAAGGACAGTTAAAACGATAAAGTTAGCTAGGTTACATCAACCAGATACGAACCTGAATCTGTCCCCGGGCTTTCCTCGGTGAATTGGGAAGAACTCTGGGAAAGTCCACGCAGTCCATTTTTAATTAATGATGCGACAATTAAAAGAAACTAAAAGACAATTAAATAAAACAAAAGACACATTTAATCCAAAGCAAAAGCCGCTCTGACTCAAAATGTTGAATATGGCGCGCCGGCGGTTGTCTGCCGTTTTAACAAACATTTCGCCAATCAGCGTCGAGTCACGTGATCATTTGAACCTATCAGCGTCCACAAATGCGACAGCTGAGAGCGCCGGCGCCACTACTGACCAATCAGAGCGCAGAGCGTCATACGTCCCGCTGTGAGGGGGGGGGGGGGGCCTTGTGCGTGCGTTTGGGAAGAGCAACAATGAAACAGGCAAGTGTGTTTAGAACATGTAGAAACAGTATTTGACGTTATAATATTACAGAATTATGTACAAAAGTAAAGAAATAAGCAAAAGACAAATTGGTACAGAGGTGTAACTAGTAAGTAAGTGTAACTGTCCACATAAATAAGAAAATAAACTCTCTGTTGTCTTTTTACTGAGGCATCTCTGAACAACATGCCAAGAATAATGTAAAGTTTGACATTGAAATGAAGGCTGCAGTGTCTGAATATCATGTGGACAGATCATTAATAATATACTCTTTCTTCATTGACATCTGTGCTTAACAGTGAAAGACACATTGTTCAGCATGGGGATGCATCAACATACTTTATTTACTGTGACATAAAGACAGTGTACTGCAGGGTTGAGAAAGTGCTTCTGTTAAAATTAGTTTACTTTGCATTTTTCTATTTTGGCAGTATAGCTGGCTGTGTAATGTACATGTGTTACCCCACCAGATTCCCTTTGTTAAAAATGGACACTCACATAAATACAGGATTTTGCATTTTAAAAGTTTTCTCAGATATTGAAAAGCCTTTTTTCCTCCATGTTGGAAGAACAGCTGATATGTACAAAACAGCAATGTTCATATGTGTTTAATATACAAATAAAAGTAATACAGGAATATATTAGAGTCAGACATTTTGACTGGCCATAAGAGGAACAGCACTGGTGTTATTAACAATGTCTCATGACAGAGTGACAGTGAGGCAGCATGCACAATACCAGGACCCTGAGACTGAAGCAGCTAAATGGAATTCAGCCATCAGCCATCTTTTCCTACTGTAACATCAAAATGTCCTTGGTTGTGTCCAGTAGACTATAGTGTTACATTTCTTCTTATTAAACTAAAATAATTTAGGAAGTTGCACCTTAAAGCCTTTATGTCAGGTAATATTATAGTTGAGTGCATACTCTTATATGACAAGCCAGCTTACAAATAGTTAACACTAATGTGCATTTTGACACTGCATAGAAGGTAGTCATTTCCTTATGCACTAGACTTGCACAGCTAGTTTTAGTTTATCATTTTACTTCCTGAAAAGCAGCAACAGATGTTCTTTTCCCCCCACTTTAACCTTGACTATAAACGTGTTTTCAGTCTTCTCTGTCGGTTTACTTTGCAAATTGTGTAAGTCAAGAGTCTAAAGTTCAGAGTAGACTGGATTTTACTGTAGTATCGGGTGGACACATCTGTGAGCGGACCTTCAACGAGTTAAATCACTTCAAGAGATAAAATGCTGCACTGGACTGAAATGAAGAAAGATGTAAGAGTTTGACTAGTATGTTTGAGTAGTATGAGTTGCTTTTTTTCCTTTTCTCTCTGCTAGCACCATGAGTCTGTTGGGCGTTGCAGAATTAAGCAATATTTACACAAGAGACTGTGCCCTGTACTGTCTGTGGTGCGTTGCCGCCAGTATTGGTACGACAGTTAGTTTCGTACGTTTGCTATACGACTTTTTGTACACAAAGGAGCTATTACCTGTATTAATGGGGTGGTCTAGCAGCACGGTAAATTGCATTCATTAAACAAATTAGATTTAATTATTACAACAGGAGGTCCTAGTCTATATAGGGCAACTGTGATTTATTTGCATGAATAACCCCCATATCCCAGTCTGTATAGCCTTTAATAATGTATATGCTGTATATTTTTTAGTATGTGTTAAATAATTTGTTGTTTTAAAAGATACTTTACCCTTAAAATAAACAACAAAAACATTTTATTTGAATTTTTTAGTAGTGTATTGTAGCTAACTGGGTTTTAGCTCCAGCTCTAACAGTTAGGTTGCCATGGAAATGGCGGAGTAATATTGTAAGTGATTGGACGGTGTGTGCTCTAAAACGTTCTAAATGTGTAGCTGACCAATCAGATTGGTTCGGTCTACTTCTTGTCGTATAACTATGTTTGCTGCCTCTCTCTGTGAGTTTGAAGTAACGTTTAATTGTTCCTATTTCAACATTAAATAAAATGAGTTACAATAAAATACTGACGCAGAGTGCTACTTATAGCAGGGGAGGGCGCTGTTGGCTGTGTTTACACTGTGTATATTTCCCCGGTGCTTGTTGTCTCGGCTTTCATGGCCGCCCGGTTGACTGTCGTCTCTCCGTGTGACAGGAGCTCGAGAGGCAGTACTCACCCAGCCTGTGGTCGCACAGGATGTCGGCGGACGACGTGATCAAAGCTCATGTGAAGGCTTTGAAAGAAGGTCGGTGTGTTTCGTGCTTATTCCTACACAATACACAGAAATCCGGTTGAGGTGAATAGACAGGCCGGCAGCGTCATAGAAAAACAAGTGTCATGCAAAATGCTGCAACCCTGTGAAAATGTGTTCACCTGTCGAAGAGAGATCAGATACAGAAACATACTTTGACTGAGAAAGTGCCAAAATATGCAACTCCTACATTAAGCTAACTAAATATGTTTCTATGAGGTTAACTGTGCAAGTTACATATTTGGTGTTCTTGGTGGGTTTTGTGAAGGTTTGCAACAATTTTGAGGGCTAAACATTATTTATACAAAGACATGCTCCATCTCCTGTACATATTCCATACAAACGTAGGAGAAGCTATTATGAATTGTATATAACATTTTCCTTTGATGCCTTCATTAGAGAGCTGATAGCAGGGAGATGACAGGACATGAGGGGGGAGAGCGAGAGATGGGGGATGACATATATAACAGGGTCCCCAGCCGCACTTGAATCAGGTTCATGGTCAGTGCCTCAACACTCTAGGCCCCCATGGCGCCCCATGAGAAACTGTATGTGGATAAAAAAACATATGGGAATGTCTGAAACAGTGAATTGCCTAACAAATCATACATCTACTGTATATTACAGCCACTGGTTAAAAATGGTACAGCAAAATCTTTGACAGTAGACAGAGTTATATTATCTCATTGTATATATCACCTAGTGTCCACTAGAAAGTGATTCTTTGTGTGTCCAGGTACTGAGCGTGCCCGTGGTCTGGCTCAAACCTTGCTCAATGTGCCATATGGGGAGGGAGATGGAGAGAAACTGGATGTCTACATACCCAGCACCAGCTCTTTAGGTAGGTACATGTGTGACTTCTAGACACCCTGTTGCCATGCTTAAATATGCAGAAGCGTAGGTAACTGTGTGTGAGGATTAACAGGCCTGATTCGCTCTGTTTCAGATGTCAATCTTGTCATTTACCTACATGGAGGCTACTGGCAGTTCCTCAGGTACAGTCTACTACTCTCTTCTGCTTTGCGATGCAGATTTAAATTTCTCGTTCAGGTTTTTCATGTTGATGCTTTGCGCTCATACAGCAAGGAGGAGTCAGGATTCATGGCTGTTCCACTTGTTGATAAAGGTGTAGTGGTGGTTGCCGTTGGCTATGACATCGCCCCCAAAGGTAGAGCCCTTTCAATTCTGACAAAGTTGTTTCTGTTCTTGGAGCAAAAAGATATTGTTTTATAAATCTATCTGTGCCTCTTTCACTTCTTTTACAGGTAACATGGATCTGATGGTGTCTCAAGTACGCAGGAGTGTTGTGTCTGTTGTTCAGCAGTATTCTCACATCAGGTATGTGTATATGTGATGTAGTCCTGTCTGCACTATGTTTTATGTTTCATGTAGAACCATGGTCCTTGGCGAAACATTGTCTTGTTTCACTGTGTATATGGTTGAAATGACAATAGAACCCATGTGACTTGAGTTGACTTAATCTCTCCCTCAGTGGTCTGTACCTGTGTGGCCACTCTGCTGGGGCTCACCTGGCTGCAATGGTCCTCTCCACTGACTGGTCGCAGTACAGCATCACTCCTCAGATCAAAGGTGGCCTTATCATGAGTGACAAACTATAAAAGAATACTGAAGAAGACACTCAGAAATACAACACTGAGACAAATTCTGCATATCTTATACTTTCTTAATTGTCTTCTAGGTGCTTTCCTTGTCAGTGGCATATATGACCTCCTGCCCATCCTGTCCACCTACGTCAACGAGCCTTTGAAGATGACAGAGTACGTAACTTACTGCAGTTCTTGCAACTGCACTTTAAGTGCATTACAGGCACCGTATTAACTGATTGTCAGAAATGTGTGTGAACACAAGCAGCATGAGATTGTTAACACAACTAGAGATTGATTATGCTGACATTTGCAAGTGAAATAATGCAGAACCGTTTTTTTAGAATATCATGGAAAGCCAATAAAGAAGTCAGGTCATTTTCCCCCTGCTTTAAAGGTAAACTCCACCGATTAAACAAGTCTCTTTACAGGTCTTAGGAATCACTACTCTATATGTGAAAGAAAGGTTGTATAAAGCTTTTTGTGGCTCCAGATGGAGCTGCGCAAAAAGTGTCACTTGAGACAGTTGTAGCTGAAAGATTTTGGGGGGGATAGAGTTTGAAAATAAGTGAACTTACCGGCTCCTCCTCGCTCCTCATCTCTGCTTGAGGATGGCACATCAAGGTTATATTCAGGCTGTTGGTAGTTAAATTGCAATATAGGTAATAAATAATAAATATCTCTGGTTCTGCTGTATCGATTTTGATCCTTTATGTTTTAAACTGTCCATCACAAGCGTGATAATATTATAGTATAGAGTATAATGCTAAATTGGTGGAGTACTGTTGGAGGGGTATAATCTGATTACTGAGCAGATAAACAGGGTTTTACAGTAATCAGACTTTCACAACATGTAAAGGGATAATTCTATTTCCTCCCTTAACCTGATTAGTCATGGTAATCCAGTTTCTCAACCTTGGGAGCTACTTGGTGTCCAAATTTGTTTGTTAGAGACTTCTAAGAATATCAATCTTAATGTATGAACACCTTTTGATATTTGGTATTATTAAACAGAAATCCCTATGCCTTGTATAATCCTTTCTGGATACTACTTTTTCAGCTTTATAGCTTTAGGTTTTTTTTAAAATGTTCAGATCTAGAAATGGGATCATGATCCATATAAAGTTGAGAAACCCTGCAGTAATTCTGTAGAGATCATTGTGTATACGACTGTTGTGATTGTCTTTGTCTTTGTGGAAAACTGTTGGTGTGTGTAATTGTCCTCTGCTGGTCTGTCGTACCAGTCAGTATTTGACTCCTCTGTCCCCTGGATTAATCTTCCCATTTACAGGGAGGTGGCAGTGAGGAACAGTCCCAGCAAGCTGGTCCCTCAGCTCAAACTCTCCTCCTCCAGCTGTCAAATCATCGTGGCCGTCGCCGAGAACGACTCGCCAGAGTTTCGCAAGCAGTCGGAAGAATACTACAAAGTCAGTACTTCTGATAGAGCATGGCCACTAATTTGATTAGGGTATCAAAGGAATTATTTATTTCTGTAGAGTTTACTTGTAAACAGTCTGCATTCTTCTTCTTCACTGGCTTTGTTGGCACTTTGCTGTATTGTTTCGTGTGCCATCAACTGTAAACCAGCACAATAGGGTGTAACATGCGGCAGGAATGTGTATTATGTACATGTATGTCCTTGTTTACAGTACAAATAAAATGGGAACCCACTCTTAAAAACATTGCGCTATAGCACTGCTAGCAGTCAAAAAATCCTTGGGGTGCCTTTAAGGTTGGAGCTAATTATTACGTTTAGCATCCATTAATCAGGTGCTAATTTTTTTTCAATTAATGGTTATTTTATAAAATGTCCATCATAGGTTCTTTGAGCCCAAGGTGATGTCTTTGAAACCTTTTTGATTAGGTCCTAAATCTAAATGTCAGTCTGTAAATTCTGGGTACATGTAGTGGTTGTGTATATGTACTATATGTTTACCTCTTTCTTCTGGCTTTAAAGACTTTGCAGGCATCAGGACTTAATGTGACCATGGAGGATGTGCCGAACACAGACCACTTCAGTATCACTGAGCAACTGGTAGATGGGGAGTATCACCTAACGAAGGTACAGGCACACAAAACGCAACAAAAAGGTCATGAATGATGAATGTTGATGCTATTTTCCTCTTTCTTTCACAGACCAATAACGTTATGATATTAATGTCCAATATTAATTTACAACCTGTATCTTTGCTGATAGGGACTTGAAGTAATGAGAATGAGCTCGTCTTAAACCTGCTAATTAAAACATTAGCCTGGAAATTGTCAGGCACTACAGTACTTATTGTTTAGTCTTTATGGTGATATTACGGAAGACACTAGTGGTGTTTAACTGATTTCTTCCTCTGTAGCTTCTCTTGAAGATGATGGGGAAGAGCTGAGGCGGCAATCTTTGATCCATCATCTGATATCAACATACCTCTGTATCAACATACACCTCTGAACAGAGTCATAGTGCACCGATACTGATACAATATGCATTATTTCAGGTTTGTATGATGGTAAATGTACAATTACTGTCCACTGTGATTGATCAACAATAAGTATGGACTGTTTCATTAGTTATATCTCTGTTCAGTGACATTATCATATTATGAAAACATGTGCCTGAAACCGAGTCACTTCAGTGATTTTGATTGCAAATTATACTACTGCTTAGTTGTAAAAAGATTATTTAACAACCATTGTGCACAATGTTATTGTCAGGAAATGTTGTTCCACTGACATACTGAGAGCTGTAGAGCTAATGGTTAGTTCTGGCATATTTCCAGTGTTTTGTAAAAGGGTGGGTCTGTCTAGTGTTTTTTTTTTTTCTTTCCTGTGACAATCTGCACCACAACTTAAAGTCCATGGGTAGGACAAGAATCATGTCAAGAGTACTGATAATACAAAGCGAATGTAGCTTTTTATTGTAACCAGCAGTGAACTTTAATGTGTCGTCCACACTCGATAAACCTTGCTAATGAAAACTATATATTTGCACTTATATCCTAATGCAGTAGAAGAATACAGGTATTCAAATGCACATATTTTTAAAGAAAAAATGGGACTAAATTTAGCTGATGCACATTGTTACTTACTGCCCTCAGTCTAGCATATTAAATAATTGTTTACATTATTGTTTACGCAAAGTGTTCTATTATTAACCTGCAATGACTGTAGATTATAAAGAGAATCATCACAATAAATATTTATATTTGTGAGTTTCTGTGAATACTTTTATATATGTGTGTGAAGTATTGGCATATAATGGTGGTTATATTGTCCACCCCTTTACATCAGTGAGAGTATACTTAATATAGGCCATAATTAAGCATTTAATAGGGATGATCGACTGACAGTAAAAAGAATGGACAGCGTAAGCATGACATAACCTGTAGGTTTCTGGAGAGCTGTTTTGAAGCCCAGAGTGTGGTAGCTCTGGTTGCCGCCATGTTGGCAGTCATGCTTCTTCCTCCTCCCGGCTAATCTAAACATTGGCAAAGACCTGGATCATCCGCAGAACTGAGGCAGGCTGAATGACGCCTGGGTGCTCAAACAAGCCATCTGTAACGGCACCTTCCTGTCAATCAAAGCTGCTACGCTGTTAATTATGCGTAACTTTAAGCCTTAATTTAATTTGAACGGGTGAGTTAAAAAAAAAGAAAAAATCTGCCTCAGTACAGTTGTCATTTTGCTGTGAAGTTGGAATTTTTTAATATGGGGGCTTATGGAAATCGACTTGTTCTGTAGCTAGCCTCAAGTGGCCATTCGTGGCACTGCAGTTTTTGGCACTTCTTAGGTTTTAATCATTGACAGTATAAAGAATGGATAGAGCATAAGTGACGTCACCCGTAGGTTTCTGAAACACTGTTTTGAAGCTGAAAATATGCAACGCTGGCTGCTGCCATGTTGGCTGAGCTGCTTCTTCCGCCCCCTGGTTAAATATTGGCAAAAATGTGGATCAAAGTGGCCGCACTGTTAATTATGTGAAACTTGAAGACTTAATATAATTTGAACTGGTGAGTTAAAAAAATACTCACCCCTGTACAGTTATCATGAACAGGGAAATTAGCCATAGAGACCAAAACAGTTTTTTGTACCAGGCTGTAAACATGTTTATTTCTGCTGTGAAAGTTGGACACTTTTAACATGGGTGCTTATAGATATTGACTTAATTCTGCAGCCTGTCTCGAGCTGTCCCTTGAGGAATTACAGTTTTTAGCACTTCTGCATTGGCTTTATTTCCCAGCACTGGAGGTTTCACTTCACAGGCTCGGGGGTTGCTGCATGCAGTGGTGAAGGGGCCCCACAGTTGATATTTACCCTGGAGCCCTCTAAAAGGTTAATCCGGCCATGGCCGGAGGTCTAGTTTTGTGTCCTCTCTCAAATTACTACTCATCACGAAACATTTATCTAATTTTTAAAGTGTTTTTATTTTTATGTATTACATTTCTATAGATATTATTATATATTTTGTATGTCAGGAGTCAGACGGGAGACAGGAGTTGAACGTTTACGACCAACGGCTTCAGTTCAGTTGGTTCACAGTCTGCAGGCAGGAGGAGCTAACCGCCGAGAAACTTCTATCCCAAACAGTCCATCAGATATGGCCAAGCAGGCGGACTTGAAGACCATCTGTACCAGGTAAGCCTCACGGCTTCAAGAGTCACGAAATGATCACCGTTTAAACTCTTTAATTCAGCGTCAAGTCCAGCGACTAAGCTGGTGGTTAATACCAACGTTAGCCTGGCAAAGGGTAACGCTAGCGAGCTCAGGCTGCTAGCTGACGTTAGCATCAGGGCTAACATGTTTAAAAGGACCCGGTGTGTTTACAGTCATTGTAAAAGCTAGTGTTTAGATAACTGACAGCGCTGTTATTCCTCAGCGCGTCGGCGGTAAACATTTGAACTTTCGTGTGACTAAAATAGTTTTTAAGTTTGTGAACATTGTGTTCACTTTTGAAGCAGCCGGTCAAAGTTTACAAGTGTTGCCGGGTGCCTCAGTGACTCGTAATGTCTGTCTGTGCCTTCGTGGCTATCCGTGGACACAGACAGGGGTGTGTGTGTGTGTGTGTGTGTGTGTGTGTGTGTGTGTGTGTGTGAGCTGTACCGTGAGAGTACAGCAGCCATCAAAGCAGAAGTGTTTGTGCAGCCATATCCAGTTACCTAAGGAGGACGAGGACTACTGATATTATATTTTTAGTCAGCTTACAGCATTGTGGTTAAAGGGTCCTCAAGAAGTTGGTCACTCTTGAGGTAAGCGATGACTAAACCACTGTCAAGTCAAGCGTGAGTTGTCATGTGTTGGAGTTTGTGTTGACTTTGATGGGCTTTGTTTGTTAGGGCAGACTAAACCAACAGAAGACACACTTACATGCTTACTTACATACTTATGGCGGATGTGAGTCATGTTTTTTCTTCCTGTTTGTGTTGGTTATAACTCAAACTGACATCCATATACATGTCCGAGACGCTGACAGCTCTGTGGAGGCTGAATGCATCTGATAAATAACAGATCGATACAAGTAAATGAATAAGTGTGATGCGTAGGTGTTTATTCTAGACCTTGGACAGTAGTTTAACAAAAGCAAAATCCTACCTCCGAGCAATGGTTTTCTTTTGCTCAGAATAAATCAATAAAATCTAATACGAGAGGCTGCAAGCAACATTTCACATTTATGAATCTGTAACCTGCAAATGTTTGGTAGTTTCAAACTGGATACATGAATAATAAAAACAGGACTGACAAATCCTCTTTTGAACTAGAGCAGTGACAACAATCGAGTTGCCAATGTTGTGACCTGAATGACAAATAATGACACAGTGAGCATGAAACTTTATGGAGATGTGGATGTATTAAAGCCTTCCAGTGAATTAGGGCTCATGTATTGTGTGTTAACATCCAAGCACGCTTAAAAAACAGCCCAGCCCTCATTGTAAGTTTAACCATAGCTATTGAAATGGATTTCAAAAACTCTTTCTTCATTATTCAGTGAGCTCACCACCACTTATCTGTAATTGCTCACCAGCTTTTGTTCTTTCTGCATCCGTCTTCCATTACATGCTACACCTTTACCTGTTCTTCCTGATCGACTTCTGTGCGTTTAAACAACCTATAACCTTATTGGTGTGTGTTTTCTGTGACAGCAGGTAGAAACTCGAGACAGTGTAGTGGGGAGAAAAAAGGAGGAGACTTGGCGAGATAAAGATCCGTTCATCGTGTTGGACAGAGGGACGGAAGGGACCGGGGAGTTTATTATGGGCTGCGTGCGAAGCAGAACAACATCATGGTTACAACTTGTTCAGGGGAGAAGAGGCGAAGGAAGGGTGAATAACTGAATTCTTCATACGGCGTACAGCGAGGCTGTGTTTGGGTCTGTGCTGGGAAACAGGAGCCATGTAGTGGTGACAATAAGGGCATTATTTGTTGGCCGAGGGTCTAACAATCTAATGTGTGTGTGTGTGTGTGTTACAGAGCATGTTAGTCGAGAAGTGTGAACCTGTTTAGAGAGCAGCTGAAGATGCAGAAGTGAAAAGTAATGCTGTATGTGATGAAAGCTTGTGTGGGTCCACTTTAGTATTACTAAATAACCTCTTGGCAAATATTTCTACAGTCTGGTTTGTGCTTACACAATTATCTCCGAGAACATGGTTGATTGAATCAGACTGAGCATTGTTTTAGGCTCTTTCACAGGGACAAACATTTTGTTAACGCTGTTGTGATGTTTATTTTGGGGGTTGATGATTTATCTGTTTAATTGCTCTGCTGCTCAATTCCCACAGATATTGCTCCAGCTCTACCATAAATGTGTAATTTACAGCTGCATTTATCCTCCACAGCTCAAGCCTTCATTGTTCTTGCTCTAACTTTATGCAATATTATGCTACAATCATAAATTTCAATCTCAAGCAATCATTTCTAATTACACGAGAAGTTGTTTCTGTTTTCATGAAATTGCCCTCTACGCTGCAGGACTAACAGGCCTGTAGTACTGCACGAAAAAGATGTAGCAAACTTAAACGTTGGTGTCCCATGACTGTGCTGAAGCTCATCGACTATACCTGTTGGTTGGCCTTGACAACAGAAAGGTCGAGGGTCCCGTCGGCGCACTTGTTTTCACAAAACAAACGCGCCTCTCGTATTTCAGCGGGCAGGGTGTCTGTTGGCATGTTATACCAGCGGGCCAACACACCGGTTGGTGAAACCTTAAATGACTGAATTTAAATGAAAAGACCATTTACAATCAACTCTCTCTCTCTGGATCTGAAGAGAATGACCCGTTGGAGATCAATCTGTGGTCCTCTGCACGTTTTTAGATTTTAGGTGAAATCCCAGCTATTAAACCAGCTCCTAGTATTTCCATCAGGCAAATTTAGCATCAAATTTTGTATGCAAATCCAAATAATTCTTCCACAAACTGAGGAAAACCTGCCTTGTTCTCAACTTCATACCTTAACCCAGTGAGCATTGCGAGCACTGCGGTAAACCCGGAATCAAGTGAATAAACTCTAGTTGGATGTTTAGTGACATGCAGTTTCAGTCTACAAACAAATGTCTTTGGAGCTGATGTTAACATCAGAACAGGGCGAGATTAATTGTAGCCTTGTCGTCCTGAGAAAATGGGACGTGCCCGCAACCTACTCAGCGTGCCTTTTAGAGGTTTTTGCCTGAACAGCACAACAAAGCTCTGTTGTGAACAAAGAACAATAGAAACAAGAGCTTATTTTCCAACATGTCGCTCTCCTCCCCCGTGTTCATTCTTTCTTCTGTCCCAGCTTTTGTGTTAAGTGTTTTTTTTTTTATTCAAACTTTCTAAAGATTCATGATGACATTAACAATACGAATCTGGTAAAGTGGTGATTTGATTTGTGTTAGCTGAAAACAATTAAAAGTCTTCTTGTGTTACACTCTTTGCAATTGTACTTTCCTTTTCTGATGTGCCTGTCTGTCTGTGTTCAATCACAGGCTATAGTGATGATCACCCCCAGTCTAATCCTGACAGTGAGGATGAAGACGATACTCCCATGACCTCCTTTGGTGTTGCAGTCCGAGGCCTCCCCCTGGCCTTGGCGTCCATGACACAAGCTACCGCCTCAGACTCACGCTTCCACCCTAAATGGCGGGCGATCACTGTGGCGACCCTGCTCGCTTTGGTGCTCATGCTATACCTGCACCGGACAGTAGGGGACAGAGACACAGCTACCAGAGGTTACTACCGCAACAAGGTTCACAGTTTGCACATGCACAGTGATGGTGAGGATGATATCTTCAGGGACACTAACAGACAAACTGCACGTAACTCCGCACGCCTCCAGAAAAGGAAAAAACCTTACAATGACACATACCCGCTAAGTCCGCCGGAGAAGACAAAGCACGGCATCCGCTACCGTATCGGTGTGATCGCAGACTTGGACACAGCGTCGCGTAGCTCTAAGGACCAGACGTGGTTCAGCTACATGAAAAGAGGTTACCTGACTGTTTCAGATAGCGCCGACAGACTGGAGGTGGAGTGGGACGCTGAGACGGTCACTCTGGAGAGTCATCTGGCTGAGAAAGGACGAGGTAGACGGGATAAGACACACACACTGCTGTTAATTCTTTCCATATATCTACTATGTTTCCGTTCTGGGTCACCTCAATGACTGATTGAATAACTGTGCTGCAGGTATGGAGCTGTCGGAGCTGGTTGTGTTCAACGGTCACCTGTACAGTGTGGATGACCGTACAGGTGTGGTGTACAGGATCGAGGGCAACAAGGCTGTCCCCTGGGTTATATTACCTGACGGCGACGGCTCAGTCTCCAAAGGTCAGTCTCCAATAGATGTCTTACATCTATCTTTTGCATTCATGTAGGTTCTCCTGTGGCAAAATGACTTGCAAACAGTTCTTTTAATTGAATAAAAAGACAAACTATCATCTACAAGACAAAGAGATGTAGCCTAAAGCCTTTTTTTAGATCTTATGTTGGTCAGTGTATAGCAAAGCAAAAACAACAGCGACTAAATTAAGGTAACTTTGGAAAGGTTTGCATTTTAAATGCTGTCTCTCACATTAGACGTTGTTTTGTTTGAAGGATTCAAGGCAGAGTGGCTGGCCGTAAAGGATGAGCACCTGTATGTTGGCGGCCTGGGGAAGGAGTGGACCACGACCTCTGGGGAAGTCGTCAACAACAACCCAGAGTGGGTGAAAGTTGTCGGCTACCATGGTGACGTGGACCACGAGAACTGGGTGCCGTACTACAACGCCCTGCGGAGCGCAACGGGGATCCAACCACCAGGTTCTGACCAGTTTCTTTATGGTCCTGTCCACGTTATAACAATGTCTGAACTGGTGTCACATCTGAGGGGAGTAGTTTTTTGTTTGATAACAGAGCTTCTTTGATTAAAAAGTAATTAAAATGAAGTGATTTTTTTTGCATTACAATTGCCCTAACCATATTTAAAATTTAGTTTCACTGGTAGACATGTTGTATTTACTTTTTACTAAAAAAAAAGGCAGTGATTTAGCACTTTGGAGTTCAATTGTAGCATCTTTTTTGGGAGGGAATAAACTAAAAATCAAAAGAGGAGTTCTGAGTACAGCTCTTCCTCCAAGGCTACACCACCAAGCTCTGCCAATAAGAGAATTGGGCAGCTTGCATATAGCCTGGGAGGCAAAATCCCAGGGCAGAAAAAAAGCTGCAGCTTGTAAAGCTTTTGCTGTGAGCGCATATTTTGTCGACCCAGATGAGCAAATAAACATTTTTATAAACTTAAGTGTTTCTCTCATCTGGATTTTGGCTACAGAACAGTTAGGACATTGTTCAGACAGTCACCCAAACTAAACTGTAATAGCAAGGGAAGTGGAAAATACACCCATGAATAGCACTCACATTTACACACTGTCTCCATATTTTCTAACCCTCTTCTTAACTCTCCTTGTTCTACAGGTTACCTTATCCATGAATCAGCAGCATGGAGCGAGCGTCTCCAGCGCTGGTTCTTCCTCCCTCGCCGTGCCAGTCACGAGCACTACGAAGAGACTGCAGACGAGCGGCGTGCCACCAACCTCCTCCTGTCCTGCCCCGCCGATTTCAGCTACATATCAGTGCGGCACGTCGGACCACTCAACCCGACGCACGGCTTCTCCTCGTTTAAATTTGTTCCAGACACGGACGATCAAATAATTCTGGCCCTTAAATCTGAGGAGGACGCAGGCAGGATTGCCACCTACATGATTGCATTTACACTAGACGGTCGGGTGCTGATGCCCGAGACAAAGATAGGGGATGTAAAGTATGAAGGGCTGGAGTTTATCTGACAAAGACGAGGCAGAAGGCGCACACATTCCTGAAAGTAAAATCTGCAGGTGTCCTCCAAGATTGAAAAGATTAAGAATTGGAGAGCTTACATGCAACACTGCTGATATTGAGTCCTAAGTATTACATTCCACTCTCGATCCTACTGTGCAATAATGACCCAAAGTTATATATTTGAGAATTATTTACTATGATAATTGAGAGGAGGTTAAAGAGTAGGAGAAAGCCACAGCGCCACCAAGAGAGGACAGATACAAACGATTGACCAGGTCAGTTTGTGTGTGACTGGTTCAGGCAGCCATCCTGTGACTAGCCACCCACACCAGTCACACACAAATTGTTATTCACCACCCAATTTTTAATGATTTTAATGTTTTAGAGTCTTAACTACTTCTCATCAGTGCTGGTAGATTGATACTTTCTAAATATGATCTAAACCTTGAGTTAGAAGTCATGGTTTGACTAGACACTACTGATATCCAAGAGGAGTCCGGGTACAAAAGTTTTTATCAAACCACCAGGTAATGTGGATCTCCTCTCCTGCAGCTCAAACTCTGCTGGTCAGACACTCAGGGGAGCAAATGGGATAAAACATTTTAAAAAAAAAAAAAAATAGAAATGAATGTCCTTAAATTACTTGAAATATTAAAACGTACTCACGCACACACTTTGTATTTTACCTTACCTCGACACTGAAGTGTCTGTTATTAGATTTATATTGATGTAATGGGTCCATTCACTTCATACGTACCAACTTCTGCTTCATAAACTACATGTGATTACGTTTTTCAGAGCAGGTCCACGTCAACTTTAATAAACTGCATATCATCAGCTTCTCAAGCCAGAGAAAGTGAAACACCAGCTGTTTTATTTAAAGATTAATAATTCATATTCTCCTTTTGTATCCTCTCAAAAACACAATTAAAATACCTACTCTTGTTTGAATGTTTTGTTGAATTTCTTCTTTTTAATGTGTCTGTCACCAACAGTGAAGTGTCTGATATATGCAACACATCAGAAATGTAAGGTTATATACAGAACATACTGTCAATATTTGTAATGTGGCTGGGTTAAAGGGTCAGTGTGTAGGATTTAGTAACCTCTAGCAGTGTAGTTTGGAATTGCAACCCCCTCCATTCGCCCTCCTGGTCCAAAGAACAAAAGGAAAGGAGAAACTACGGCCCGTGTTTGGTTTGTCCATGGTGAGCTACCGTAGAAACGTGGTGTAACATGGCAGGCTCAGTGGAGGAGGACATAGCTATGCATATTGTATTCTATTTCTGAAGTATTTTGTAAAAAGAGTCCCCTAAATCTTACACACTGGACCTTTAAGACAACAATTATATTTAAAAAATAATCACTATACATTTTACAATTTAGTGTCTATAAAATCAGTAGTATTACATTACATCTTTCATCATTTGTTACACAAATTTTATTGAACATTTCCTTGACTAACGTCACGTAGGAGGACACGGACAAATGGCGATGGCTGCTAAATTACACAGATGATATTAACTGATTTAAAAAGTTCTAAATTACTTCCAACAGTTGTATCACAATATCTCAGCACGTTTCAAACCTGAGGAAAATCCTTAACATTGATCTTGTTCACAGGCTTGCTCCCATGGCAACAACGTCTTCAGGTAGGCCGGCCATTTTTATGGGTTTGAAGCAGCCGAGTTTGGTGTAAAAGTCGAGCATCCTCCGATCGCTCTGCCTCAACTCACAGAACACTCCTCTGGAACCTGGAAAGAAATGGAAAAGGAAATTTAGATGTTTGAGATTTCAGCCTTTAAAGTTCATGAGCAGGATGAGGATTATGTTTTGAAAAGGAAATGATCGATACTGAGACAAAGCCGTGCAGCGTCAGCTCCTAAAAGCAGACAGTATCATCATTGCACAGCTGCATCGCCTGCAGATTTTGAACTTTGCCATCTGCAAGTTATGATCGCTACAACTGCAGTTTTTACTCTTTTTCGGAAACTAAAGCATATTTTCTGCTGAACACTGAAGAATGCGTGCCATCGTATGTCCTTGTCCTCCAGTTCTGTTGTCCTAGTTACTCTGGAGAGGTAAACAGGGTCTTTCCTGCCTGTAATTGTTAAAAAAAAAAATTAGGCTTCAACTCTCAGTTGGCACCGGTATTAATCTACACCTGCAGGAATAAACTGATCCTGCAGTGAATGTCCGTCAACGGTTGTGACTGAACAGCGCCGCCATGTGGAAAAAAACACAGACTGTTAAACCTCAGTTTGTGAATTAGTTACCAGGGGCTGTGCAAGGTTTCAACCTACCGCTGTTCTTGATGGAGGACAACAGCCGGCCAATCATACGCTTTGCTGGAGTGGAATCGATGACCCTTGGCAGCACTTGTATGGTAACCAGTGATGGGAAGTCCTTCAGCACTTCATCACTTACTGCCCTCTAGAGTTAGGACATAGAACAAAACACTAATAGTAATATTGCACTCTAACTCTATCTTATTCTGAATAATGATTAGATGTTGCATTTAATCACCTGAGTCTTGGCTGCGGCTGGTTTGGCGTCTGTGAGAGCAAGAGCGTAACCACACACCCCAATCTCATCCTCCAGGATAAGAGCACACTGAGGAGACGGGGCGAGTTCACCTGATGACAGGCTGCAGTAGGACAGAGGGGACATTAACCTTAAAGTATGAGAGCATAAATACTCCAGAGAGAAATCTGACTCTTTCTGACCTGTCACAGAGAAGTGGAGGCAGCATCATGAGAGGCATTTTACCCCCACCTGCACTCTTCATCTCCATGAAAATCTTTTGCACCTGCACCTAAGGCAGAAAACAATACTTTATAAGACCACTACTGAATATGAACAACAATGTATCACAGCGTCTGAGGATCTGCCATCCTAACCTTGTCCTCAGGGGAGTACGGCCGCATGCAGTAAACCTCCGTCATGAGGGGATGTCTGAACAAGTCCCTGTTTCCATGGCAAGGCAGCATCCTCTGCAAGTAGAAATGAACAGTGTATTCACGCAAACCTAAATTATTGATAAGATAGTCACTACTAATGACACTTAGAAGTTATACGTTTCACATACATCACTGTATTTAGACCTTTAAGTTACCTGGAACTCTCCAGAGAGGCCTCCTCTGAAGCCCCAGGGTTCAGGGTCATCGTTCATTAGCTGGGCTGAGGGTGGACACTGCCCTCCTATGGGAAGGAAAACACAACAAAACATTTGAAGCTTGAGTAGGTTGATTTTTATATAATCAAATTTGTCATAAATGTGGTTAAAGACTAGCAACAAAATAAGCCGGATTCAGCAGAAGGCCTATAATTAAGCATAAATCCACACGATCGATGACTGAGTCATATTGGATGGACACACTGGACCTGGCACCTCTGCAACCTCCTGAAAATGCTTGTACACTCATCCATCAATCTCTTGGGCTGAATGTCGGGTTTACTGCTTGCTCTCACGTTCTAGCTGTTTATTTGAAATTCAGTCGCAACAATCTCACGAATTACTTCTTGACTACAGTTTCTGCGTTCAGTATACACTCTAATGTGATACTGTAATACTCAATGTTTTTTGTGGCCATTTCTCTACAGATGTTTCACCAAGGATTTACTGATGTAAACTCAGGATGCAGTATGTTGCACATGCCATCCCGTGTAGTTGGATCATCATTAGAAGATTCAGATTTTCTCACCCAGTGTTTTCACGTAGGCTCGAGCCAGGCCGACCCCGCTCTTGATGTCACAGATGTAGTTGTAGAGGTCGTACAGAATGCTGCGGTTGGGGGCGTTTGACAGACGGTTGAACATCTGCACCACCGCTTCGCACATGCCGTCAAATTGCTGCGCTCTTGAGCACCACTCCGCTGTCTGAAAAACAGAGTTTAAGCATAAATGTACTGAGCGAACAGTCACAACATTATCTGCTTTATGAAAAAACACCAACATTACCTCGTCTGTCTCTGCAGTGGCGGCCCGACTGTGGTTCTTGAGCCAGTCCAGCTCCTGTAGCATGGTCTTGGCCGTCTGCCCGTGTTCGTACGGCAGGTAGAAGAGGTCTGAAAGCAGCTTCAGGTCATCCAGGGCCAGGGGCTCTGCTGTGTACAGCGGGTTCTCACCAGGTCCAGGAACATACGGGCTCTCTCCTATGTCTGTCTGCATGGGCTCCTCATCTGACGAATCCTTCTTGGGACGAGCTGGAGGACAACAAGGCCCACGAAGGATAAGGAGGGCAATGACACACTTTGTCTTAATGCGATACCCACCCCATTTCTGTCTTTTGATATCATTATACTGTTCCTACCTCCATTTTGATCAGTGCTTAAAAACT
This sequence comes from Argyrosomus regius, assembly GCA_946959425.1. NCBI lineage: Eukaryota > Metazoa > Chordata > Actinopteri > Sciaenidae > Argyrosomus > Argyrosomus regius. Next base: position 23,774,322 of record OX336883.1, read on the forward strand.
CCTGCAGCCAGTCGGTGAGGGCCAGGATCAGGGCTTTCTCTGGGCTGTAGCAGGGGTCCTGCTTCTCATCGCCTGGTGATGGAGGAAACCATGAGACATTGTACTTCACAATTCCAAAATTCAATGTGGTGCAGGTACACTTAGAACACAGACATTTAAAATCATGATCTCTGTATTTCCAAAGATATTAGATATTTCAGACTCTCACCTCTGAATGAACTGTCATTGATTTTCTAAGTGAACAGCATACAAGATCTTGAAATATCACTGAAACATTTCATGTCCTGCGTGTTTGAACAGACAACCCTGAAGCTGACAGTTCAATTTAAGACCTGCCATCCCAAACAAGATGATTCAAATGATCTGTCGACACAGTTAAAGGTCCCATATTTTACACTTTTCTGGTCCTTTATTTCAAATTTTGATATCCGTAAGAAGATACATTTGTGGTTTTAAGTATCAAAAACCACCTCAATATAGCTTCACAGGTCCTATTTCATGCTTCCTCCCTGGAGCTCTAGCAAGAACAAGGCGTTTTGTGCTGTGTCACTCCTCATTAATATTAATGATCTTCTCTTCTAATTGGCTGACTGTTTTCTGAGCTGATTTCTCAAGAAAAGTCTTAAGTTTGAATGTAATTTGCAACATTACATTTTAAACAGCTTTCAGACTTTAAACTTGCATGAACTACGTACCTGTTTCTACCCTCAGCTACATAATCCTGTTTTATTGGTGCATTTAAATGATTCTGGGAAGAGAAGGACAGACCTCTGCTCCTTCCCCACAATCACTATAAACAGCTAAATTGCTGTATTGTAAAAGGTCAAAGCTGATGGAGTCAATAAAAAGCAGCAAAGAGAGTTGTTGTTTTTTTTTAAAAGAAAAACTACATGCTCACCCATCTCCACATCCCTCTGTCCTCCATCAGAGGTTGATTTGCACCATGTAGCCAAGGTGTGGATAGCCACAAAGTTTGGGTAGAACTCACAGTTGGGGTTGGTGAGCACTCCTCTCAGTTTGGGAATCAGTTCAGTCGGACGGTCCTGATACGAACAGATAATGTTAATCATTTCAAGTCTTCGGACCAAACTGGATCATACACAGATGTCTAAAATCATTATCTTCTTACCTTATAGGGTCCAAGAAAAATCCTTTGAGGGTCGTAGTCGTTCGCGTGGATATTGTCCCAGATGACTGGTGGCCTCTTCAGGACAGAAGACACCTCTTCTATAGACTCCACAGAGATTTTGTTGGACACCACTTTGGGACCTATATAACACATATTACAGAGAGAGTTTGTGTTAGAAACCTTCTCAACAATTTCTGTGGAGTTTAAACACATCAACAAAGGTTCACTTCTGTTTTAGAGCAGCCTCACCAGTCCACAGTACGTCTATCCCAGGCAGCAGCTGCTCTCCGACAGTGTGCAGGTAATAGGACTGGGACACAGTTGGAGTGCACATTACAGCACAATAATCTGAAGTTGTAAGAACAGAACATGTGTGAAAGATGGAAAACAGTGACAAATGTGTACAACGACACTATCAATACTGAAGTCAGTTTGAGGTGACCGCGCTGGTTGACCTGTAGGACAGAAGAGGAAGGTCTCAGGTTCTCCCAGGTGCTGGTACACTGCATTAGTGATGGCCACCTGAGCGTGGGCGAAGGAGGTGAAGGCCTGTTTATCAGCTGGACACATCTCAGTCTCGATGTCATCAAACAGTAAAGAGAAGGACCTGCAGCCAAACTCCTTCACCTGAGGGACAAACGGGAGGTTTGAGGTTCAGAGGTCATTTTGTGAATTTCCTTTTTGTATAGTAAACTTAAATTTGAAGCAGCTGCAACAGGGTCAGATACATGTTAGCTTCATTTGTTAGGGACTTTTCTTTTTCATAGTGCCTTACAGTGAGCATTCTCACAAAGGTTATTCCACCAAGAATTAAACCCATCACCTGCAGCAGTGTCAGTGCCATCAGGTTCCTGTTGACCTACTTGCTGCGTATTAACCACTTCTATTTTACTGCTGCAGAGTAACATGGTGTCCAAACAAACCCTCAGAGAGCCATAAAGCTACATGCAGATTTAATTATCTTTCGTACTCCACCCTTCATCTCTGTATACAAAGTCCTACCTGATCCAGCTTCCTCTTCAGGGCAGCAGCCTCTTTGGGGTTGGAAAAGGTAATGTCCAGACCAGGAGAGATTGCATAGATGAACTCGACATCGTGCTGTTTAGCTGCTGATATCAGGGCGATGAGTTGTTCTGGGAAAAGAATAAAAGGTGAGAAAAGAAACAGACACTGCTCTGCCAGTTATAGAAACACCCTCAATAGATGATGATAGATGAACAGATGTGTGATGACCCAAAGTGCACTGAGAGTGTCTGTTTTGACCTGAACTTGGAGTCACCATAGACAAGATACTTTTGATAGGTCACACTTCAAATCATCACTGCCCTTCAGTATATAACATTATTGATAAGATGCATAGAAGAGGCTCCAAACTGAGCAATTAAACAATGTCTCTGAGGAGATAATGATGACTCATAAAGGGACTTTGGTATGACACGGATACAAAATGAGAAAAGTCGATAACTATAGGTCATAAATGACCACATCACTTGTGTTTTATTTTATCTTCTGGTTCAGTTTGTGAGTGCAGCTTTGCACAACACCCTGATGCCGATATGCACTACATGATTTGAATACAGGTTCAGTTAAAGATATTTTTAGTTTCAAATTGTTTTGACCTTTCAGAAAGATCAGCGACCACAGCATGTTTAACGTTCGTGTGCGTCCTTTTGACACAAAGTATAAAGGATGTTGGTCTGAATGAAAAGTAATTTAAATGTATTAAATGACTGCAACTTTTGTTAGGCAGTCAGTTGTTGCCCCAAAACACAGAAATGTAATACATCCAGGGTAAGTGTTGACAATGTGCTACATGCACAGTGTGTTTTGATATCTCACTCCAATGCACCTGTCTCTATACTGGTGTGCACAAATACCTTTTTATTCTTAGAAATGTTCCAGTTCAATCTGAGGTGACACTATGAGTGAAAATATTGATACCCAGGAAGATAGCCAATAATAACCAATTCTTTCAACAGTTATGATCAAAGAGAAAGAGCTTTATTAGAGGATGTTTGACCACCCTGCGTATTTTCTGTTATTGGTTGGCTATCCTCCAGTTCCAAGAGACAGATGAGATTTCATTCAGTCAACAAGGAGGACATGTGGAGGGGTGAAACTCACCTGCCTCCTCAGCAGAGTACAGATCCCTCCAGTACATCCTGTGTTTGTAGTCATCTTTGGGGGCGTACAGGTATGTGTTCAAACCCCACTTCTGTTCTCTGTGAAACACCAACAAGAAACAAATAAGGCATATGTTGTTAGATGATGAGAAACATTTTTTTAAATGAAACTAGGCATCGAGAAACTTCTGACGATGTTAAATATCACATAGACAAAATTCGTGTTTGCTAAATACTGTTTGTAGGGATAATATTACAAACATCAGACTGGGACAACACCAAATATGAAGCAAATGCAAATCTTCTGTAAAATTCAGCTGGTACAAGCTTCAGGAACACACTGTATATTGTACGTCATTATATACACATTTACTGGATTGCATTCTCTATCTATCAAGTTAATTTTGAAAATCCAGCATGAGCATATTGAGCTAGGTGTTTGACAGCTAGAAGGTCAGCCACCAGTGACATTACCAGCTCCTATTGTTGAGACCAGCACCCTGGGCTTGAAATTATTAGCGACTTTATTTATAGATTTAGCAAATTATTCAGACCATCAGAGAAAAGCTGAGAAACATATTCAAATGTATTTCATTGTAATTCATTCTCATGCATGCTGCTCAGAGTGGAGTGTGTCTGACCTTCTCTCACTTGTTCTCTCTGGATCTCTAAATGAGGGTGTTCCTATCACTTAGCCAATATGTAAATAGACTGTTTGAGGTTGTAAATATTTAAATAGTCTGTTTGATCTTCTCCCTCCCTTTGTAGATTTTTTTTTTACTTCAAATATACAATGTCCCAGTATGTGATTATTCGGCTAAATATAATATCAGTTTAAAGCAGTTTGCAGCCATGCATTAATTGACAAAACAAGAAACAGCAACTTAACCAGTGATCTCAACAACAGGAGCTGGTGACTGGTCTCAGGAGCTGTGTCACCACTTGGTATCTTAGTGCCAGCTGTCAAACACACAGCTCAGAGTGGTTAATCTTGTTATGCAGCTTTCAGCTGAATTTATGTTATCATTTATGTCCCTGCTCTTCTTCATAGTGGGAGATGTAAGCTTACATACCTTTTAAACAGCTCAGTTCTTTGGTCCATAGTCCATGGCCGCCCATAAAATCCTGCATCAAGCAAAGGTCAAGTCATGCACCCAAAGATGTCACCTTACCAGAAGTGATCGATATGCTGACTGCAGTGCTATAAAATGTATCTAAAGTTAATCCTGTTAGCTTGCAGCCTAATTTGAGTGTTTACATTTTGATTGCAGAGCTTTACTTTAACCGGATTAACACTGGGATCTGAGCTGTGGTGGTCCAGTTTGGTACCAGTCTGCTCACCTTCCACCACTCCGCTGATGAAGCGCCTCGTCTGCGGTCGGCCCTCGGCACTGCCCGGTGCAGACATGGTTCACTGTTGGGTGGACTGGGTTGTCTCTTCCTCAGCGTTCAGTTCACTGACAGCTTACACAGACGGAAGCAATGACACGGCGCTATTGTCAGTCATATCTTTGTATGCCAGCTTTTAATTTGATTGACTTTTATTGCACCGTCCTCTCACGCCTGCGCAGTACGGTCGGTTTTAAGCATTACGCAACATGTTGCAAACATGGTCGTCTCAAGTCTAAAGTTGTAAATACTGACAGAGGGGGAAAAAGATGTCTTGTTTTGTGTTGACTGAAGTCCACCTCAGCACGTGCGTCTGACTACCGGGTGAACGTCTTAAAGGGACAGTGTCCCTTTGTCTCTTAAAGGGACAGTACACCCGAAAACATAACACAAGCAAAATAACAGGAACATACATCATGGCTTCTCAGTTTTGTATTTTTTAGCTGACAGATATTCTGACTAAACTCAGTGGTCATTTGTAGTATTGTTAAGTTAGTCTGTTAATGTTGTCGATGGCATGTATCTAACATTTACTCAAATACTCAACTTAAAGGTCCAGTGTGTAGGATTTAGTGGCACCTAGCAGTGAAGTTGCAGATTGCAACCAAATGAATACTCTCCCACGTCTCAGCCTCTCCTTCCAAGCATATAGTAAAAACTCATATCATTCAAGTACAAATTCATATCAATTCATAAAGGCCATATCTAGATCAGTTGTAGTTTATTCTGAGCTACTGTACAAAAATGGTGGCTCTTACTGTAGATATAAAGAGCTCATTTTAAGACAACGAAAACACAACGATTCATATATTCAGGTTATTATAAACCAATGAAAGAACACTAATGAATATTATATTTAATTCCTGCAAAGAAATACACCCAAATCATAACTAGATAATATTCATAACTATGTTTTCATTAGTGTTTAATCAATTGAAAATAATAATCATTGTGTTTTTTGTTGCTGAAGTCAGAGGTCAATGGTGAGGTCAGGAGGTAAGAAAGTGTTCAGGAGCCTCTGATGTCTTATGCTGTAATATTTATTGACACTTGGCCAAGGAGAATTAGAGACACTCTCAAAGTACATCAGAAGTGTCTGAGTCGGTCTCACATTCTCCCCAACTCATGCTGGTGGTCAGACTTTAAACCTCAAGATAACACCACAAATACTATATGCCCAGAACTAGTCAAAGAGAATGTTTTTACCCATGGAGGTGTTATTGTCAACATATTCTAGTCTGGAGACACAGATTGGAACGTCAACGGCAAGCTATCTATTATGTCTAGGAAGGCAGCAATAGGTCTCTTCGACCCTGGCCACCACAGTGTTGAGATAGACTGGCACCTACTGTTCTCAACCAAAGCCAAACAATTAATACTGGCGAGGACCTCAAGGCCCACACGTGACCTCTCGTAACCTAAGGATAGAAAATTCCATAACATTTTTGTTACCTTAGAATGAGACTTTTATATCTATCTTCTTCTTCTACAGAGTCTGACATGTTAAACTGCCGTGTTTCTACAGTAGCCCAGAATGGACAGACTAAAAACTTCTAGGGCCTTTTGTGTTTTTTGTGGCCACCATAGTTTCTCCTACATGCACGGATGGGGAGGATGAGGTGAGGTGAGGTGAGGCTGCAGTCTGTAGCATCACCCCTAGATATCACAAAACCCTACACACTGGACGTTTAAGTACAGTTTTGAGGCACTTTCCTTATTTACACTTTACTCTCTGTTTCTTCTCTACTACGCCTCAACATTATCAGCCAAAGGTTCTCCTACAGATGTTTAAAGACATAAAAATACTGCTTGGGGTATTAATTTGTAAATTAATATTAACGATGGCTCCATTTCATTTTAGGTGTGCGAGAAAGTGATGACAATGAGCCAGTGGGGACACGATAGGTCCCCAGTAGTGAACACTTAATTAGAGTACATTTATAATTAATGTTATTAGTTACACCTGTGTTAGACAATTCATTATGTCTGCCATGAGAAAGGTCTATTTATAGGAGCAGAGGACAACTTGACAAAGTTATCTGAGGCAGAAAAATATGAAACACTGGATATGCCCAAATTAAATTCACATTTTGTCACTGCTTTGATATTTCAGAGAGCAGGCTTCAAGGTTTCAAACACACATGATGTGGTGAGCGTTAATGAAGCTGCTGACTCCATAAAGAAAAGGAATGAGGCTGCTGAGCATCTGAAGACAGCAGATAAAAGACTGAGCTGATGTGTAAAGAGAGAGATCATTTAGATCTTGAAAAAGTGTTGCAGGGCCTGCAGAGCTAATTGGCTGGATGTCGATGAGAAAGGACTCCTTCTGTAGGCTCTGAATGCTCACTCACTGGTATGTTTCTTTTGGATTTAATAAACCACATAAACTAAAGTTGACAGTTTATCAGTAAACACAATAAACAGGCTTTATTTTTTTTATATACAAATATATAAAACATTATCAGTGTTATGGAATGCAACAAAAATCTTTAGTGGGTTCCACTAATACCATGTTATCAATTAACAGTGCTACATATTCATACATATTAACTGTACACATCAAACTGCATGCAAATTAAGAGTCAAAACATGCAAAAAATTACTGACATATAAAAGTTTGCTACATAAGTGCGAGCATAAGGCTCTGAGGTTCTTTTCATCTCTGCCACATCCAGCTCTGTGTTCTTGTCCTCCCACACAGCTCCGCTACCTCTTTAATCCTCTCTGGGCTTGTTTCAGCAGCTGATCAAAATCGAGGTCCTCAAACCTGTTCTTGGCAGGAGACGGTTCTGCATCTCTGTTTGCGTCTGAAGAAGAGAGGGGACATTTACAGACTCACTCCTGTGTTCAATTATTTCCACATTAAAAAAAACAAGGGGTGTACAAAGTCATTGATGCACCACTGATATATAGTCTCCCTGCAATTAACACTTTGTGGAGGTTACAATGTGAGGACAGAGGCATGGTTTCAAGCATTATATTCTGAGCAGGTAGAGGTGTCAAGAAACATGTCGTAAACACCAGATGTGTCAGGTGATCACTTAGGCTGATGATGTTTTCTAAAAACTCTTGCCTGCTCCTGATGATGCTTGGAAAGGAGCGTTCATTTGCATTTACTTTTGCAGATTTTCTGGAAATTCATTTCAAAATTGTGCTAAATGAGCGAATCATGAATATTATATAATGGTTTCTATGGTGCAGCTTGACAGTAAAAAAAAAAAAAAAAAAAAAAACTGAACTTAGTTGAACTTAAACAAGGGAAACAGTTTGCCTTCGCCATAGCAACGTTCTTGACTTTGTTCATTGTTTTGATTCTCACCTAGGTCAGCGTAGTCTGAATTACAGAACTGTCTTCTTCCACCAAAGCAGAGGTCAAACGGCAGCTCGTCAGGCCTCCGTAGTTTGCCGCCGTTATCGATGGCTGCAAAAGCATCGTCCATGTTGTAGAATGTGACAAAGCCGTAGTGGTCACTAGAGGAAACCAAAGGAGCAGTTTAAGTATGATACTTATAACTACAGATCAACGAATAAAAAACACTATAAAGTCAATTAAAAAAGTTGTTTTAATTGTGCATGCTTACCCTCTTTCTCTGAAGTGAAGTGACACACATTCGACTTCTCCAAATTGAGAGAAGCGTTCCCTCAGTTCGTCGTGTGTCATGGACCTGCAGATGCGGCCGACGTACACCACCCTGCGCTCATCCTGTATGACAGGATTTTTAAAATTACTCTCCACTCAACCAAAATAAATCCACACAACTGATTTGTCAGCAATATTTTACTCACTATGGCTTTAAGTTTCTGAATCCGGATCTCATGCTCTCTCCTGAGCTTCCTGGACTCTCTGCTCCTGTACGGATGAGGAGTTTGGAAATGAAGGAAAACTGACATTAAAGAACACCTATATATTTTTTTCCTTTTATCAAAGTTCTACATGGAAAACTTGAAACATTCACTGACCTGTAAACATCTCTCCACTGCCTACGGCAAATCCGTGGGGATGGTGATCGGGATCTGGATGGGGACCTAGACTGGGACCAGGATCTGGATCTTGACCTGCTGAATCCTGATCTAGAGTAGGACCACCTGTAGCGGCAGGGAGGAGAGCGGGAAGGGGACGACGAACATGAACTGCTCTCTGAACGCTTGTGACGGCGCCTGTGAGACGGACAAATTGAGAGTTAGGAGCAATGCACAAACAGCACAAATAAACACTGAGCATGAATTAAACAAGATGATTACTTTTGTCTTTTTGGAGAAGGAGATGCAGAGCTGGAGGAGGAGGAGGACGACGACGAGGAGGAACAAGAGCTGGAGCTGGAGTCAGAGCGAGGAGATCTTCTCTGATACCTCCTTTTGTCCCTCCCTCTGGCAGGAGGACTGGGTGGAGGTGTAGGGATGGTGCACGGGGCAGGCTTATCTTCAGCTGCACGACCACAGTGTTGGTCTGTGGTAGCGCTGTCTGAGACCGCCAAAACTTTGTTTGTGGACTGGTTTGTCTCTGATCTGGTCTTTGGCTCCTCAGAGAGATGCTGCGTCGCAGACTTATTAACAGCCCTGATGATGGTGGTGTTAACTTCACCAATGGAGGTCTGTTGTTTGCATTCAGTGACAGCACTTGAGTCATGGGCGGTTACCTGAAATTCATCTGTGGTTTTAGAAACATCCTTGACTTTAGAGGGTCTGCTGCGCTGAGTAGCACTTGTAAGTAAACGGTCTACAGGTCCGCAGTAATCGTGATCGGATAATATAGATGAATATATGTGAAGCGAAGTGTGAGCAGCAGGGAACTCTGAGAGGTTACTGTGGGTCTTCTTGGACGGTAGAGGACGGGGGTCGATTATCTGAATGGCCTTGGATGTGGGATTTTTGCGTCTTGCTGGCAGATCTTGGTGAGTGGTGAGGATGATTTCAGTGCCAAGGGGCTCTGGAATGTCCACACCCTCCGACATTTGAAGATGTGGTATATTCCTGAGGGTTTTTGGAGTCCTGGGTGAGTCTGAAGTGTTTAAAGGTTTAAGTGGTTCCACAGGGGGGTCCACTCTCTGCTCTTTAGCTGGAGGAGGAAGAGTAAAAAGAAGTTAAACAAGACCAGGGATGAGCACCCAACAATAAAGTGTTGTCAGTGATCTGATTGCTCACCTTGTGTTTCCTCAAATTGTTCCAGCAGGCTGGTCAGATCAGGCGCTTCAATTCCTGAAGTAGAAGAACAGACAGACATGCAAAGATTAGTTTGGAAGATGCTCTTTATTTCTAACCTCATTCTTAGCACCAGCACAGTAAACTTGATATATTAATAAAAGAAGTGTAAGCAGTGTCTCAACAGTTTACCTGAGTCAGCTGTAGCACTCTGCACTCTGCAGCCAAACTGAAGAGTGGGCAGTGGTTCCTCACGTGGGGATTTACTCGGGGGAACCTCTGGTAGTGTCTCCTTTATTGGAATGGGAGCAATAACTTGACTTGGTGACAGAGGAGTCTTTGTTTCTGGCTTGGTTTCTTTCTTCAGGGTGGGATTGCAGTTTTGAGGCTGGAGTACCTGGAACTCTGAAGAAGGTTGGGTTTGTGTTGCGGTTGGGCACAGTGCTAAAGATCCTGAAGCTGTCTTTGTAAACCTGATTTTAACTTCCTGAACCGGGGTGGTGCTGTCCTGGTTTACTGACAACACCTCGGGCTTTCGCCCTACTGAGGATGGCTGTGGTTGAAGAGACGTGCCTGAGGATTCATTTTGGGTTTCTTGAAAGTGTCTGGTGCTGTCGAGGTTGGAGTCTCTGTTGAACTCCTCTTTGGACTCTGATGAGGAGTCTTCGGTGGATGGTGATGATGTTTGGCTAACTGGCAGGGGGAGGAGGACGGGATTTGGGGGATCACTACTGAGCAGTGCTAGTTTCTTTACTGGACTTACACTTGGGTTAACTGTGACGCCTGGCAGAGGACTAGCAGGGGATATCATTTTGGATTCAGTCCTTGGGCGCTTTAACCCAGTGCGATGTAAAGGAGTGGATTGTTTGGCCTCTGAGGGGTGAAGCCTGGGCGGAGCAGAGGTGTGATGGGTCTTGTTGGCAGGAGTTTGAGATCTATGGAGTTGATCAGCACCACCTCTCCTACTATCTGGATAACGAAGTGCTGTCTTTGGTCCTGGGCTGTTTTGTCCCTGTAAACAGAGGATGGGGGTCAGCTCCTTGGGGGGTTCAGAAACAGAGGGCCACTTGGTGGTGTAGTTCCCCTGTTTCTCCACCAGGGGCTGTCTCTTTTGGCGCATCTGTCTGTACTGTTGGAGGCTGAGTGCTTTGGCCTTTGTCTCACCTTTCGCAGGCTGAACCTCATCTTTGTTACTGTTCATTTCTGAGGACGGTGTTTGGGGTTCAAGTGCTGAGCCAGCTGGACTTTCAAGTGCTTTTGTGTTGTTCAGTGGAGCTGACACAGTTCTACTTGTTAGGTTTTTCGTGTTTAACCCCTCTTCCACTGATTCATCAAAAGACGCCACTTGAACGAGGCCAAAGCTCACCCTTTTCTTCTCTCTGGATGGTGAATCTTTGGATGAGTTTCCATTAAGCAATGCACTCTTCAAGAGTTTCCCATTATCACTGAATTTATCTCCCTTTCCTTCCTCTTTTGTCTCCTGCAAAGTTACCTCGTCGTCAGACACAACATTAATCTCTTCATCGCTCTCTTCAGTGGGTCTCTCATACTTCCACACCTCTTCCTGAGAGAATAAAGTGTCATTTCTCCTCAGTTTATCCCCCTCCTCTTCCACATGCAGCTTCATACAGTAGGGGTGCATGATCCTCACCAGGTTGACAAGAGAAGTTGCGGTGAAGACTTCGACTTCAGCCTCTGTTTTCTTATTTTTGGAGTGAAACAATGTTTGACTTTGTTGTTTGAACAACTGTGGAGGGCTCTTTCTCTCTATTTTGCTCTTGTCTTCCTTTCCTCCATCAATCTTAATTGTGAATGTTACGTTTGGTGATTTGGATCTTGGTCTAAGTCTGTCAGCGACTGAAAGTTCCTAAAGAGAAGAGACAAAGGAAAAAAACAGATCAGAGAGAAGCAGAACCGCCCGTTCAAATGAACAAGAAAATCTGCGTTTTGCCGCAGCGCTTGATTTGTCTGAATCTGGCCTTGCGTGTGCACCCACCACTGAGTTATCCCTGCACTCTGGGTGGGTGAGGAGCTTGGTGTCGGGCAGGGTGTCAAAGGGAGACAGAGTCCCATCGTCATCCTCCACGCTGTCCAACATCTCAGTCAAGGCCGACAGCAGGGTCGCACTCTCTTCCTCCGCTCCACTCTTATCCTAAAAAGAGGCAGCAGGATCCAGATTTATTGATTTACAAGCCAAATTCATACGCTAACAACGTGTGGTCATTATGTGCATGTGTTCACTGTGACGATCCGCTTCAACTCTCACCTCTGATGCAACGGTGGAGTCCTCAAAAATGGCCAGGATTGAGTGATCCATGCAGGACTGTGTGTCCATTTCCACATCACGCCGACTCAGGACCAACTGCAGACACACAGACACTATATTACACCAGGGGTCTTTAAACTAGTGGGCTTACAGCCACTGCATGATGTGGATGATGTGGATATATATAACCTTTATTTCACTACTTTTTATTAGTCGTTGGTATCGTTGTTGGCTTCTGAAGGGGAGCATGACAGGAAAAGTTTGAGATATCCGCACACTGATCTGGTTTATTCCTGCGCTGTGCAATTCTACAACACACTCCTTCCTCTGGGTGTGACCAACAAGCCCAAATTTAACTTAATCAGCAAAAACTAAATGAATCATGACAACCCTTCAAAAAAATATTGAATCAGAGTTGATGATTAATCCACGTTTAGTAAGCAGGGAAACAAGTCTATGTAAAGTAAAATAATAAATAAATTAAATAATAAACCAAAATTATTGGGATGCAACTAACATTTATGTTAACTAAAGCAATGGTTCTCAAACTTTTTCACACTGTGTTCCACCTCAGAAAATATTAGGCTTCCAAAGTAGCACCATTATGGCTGACGTTAAAATACAGCAGTGTAGGCCGACCCTTTACAGCTGCAGACAGTTCACACAGCAGGCAGGTCTATTACTGAATTTTCATTAGAAACTTTGTAGTATTTGGATAGTAGAATATATTTTTTAATTCATTTATTTCATTTCTAAAAAATATTTCAGAGATTCCTCCAAGTACCCCTACAGGGAGGTCACGTACCACCAGAGGTACGACAGTTTGAGAAAGAGTGAGAACTAAAGACTTTCTTGATTAATCTGTAAATAATTTGGTTTATAAAATGTCAAAAAATTGTTCATATGCAAATGCCATGTTTCATCAGACGAATATTTCAAATCCAAACATATTGACAAGTACCAAAACCAACATTTGACAAGTTGAAAATAGTGAATTTTCTACAATGTCTGCTTGAGAGGAAGTTGAGCAATGAATCGATTGCAGTTTGAGGTTGTCACACTTAATCGAGTAATCATTTAAACTCTACAACTGAAACAAACCTCACCATGTGTGAGAATTAATCTGAACGATGATCTGCAAGATTCATTCATAAACATGGACACAGAATACATTTATACATTTGAAGACCATCAGACAGGCTGTCAAAGAGCAATGACTCACACACTTTAAGGACAAAGGTGTTTGAGTCATTAGGAAACAGACAGAGGGGACACGAGGCCTTAGAGGCGGGTCACAACCTGAACACCTTCTCTGTGAAACTAACACCAGAGCCCTCACAGCCTGTCCTCCTGTAACAAGGCATTCAGACACTGTTTGGTGACAGTGCAGCAGTTTATCCCTGCGTGTGCCTGCAGACAAATTAAAACTGACCTTGATACAGCAAAGAATAAAATACCTAAAGGGGACAGAGCTGGAAGTGAAGCCTTATCTGAACATGTTGTACTTTAGAGGAAATGAAGCGGTCTGCCTGTCAGCTTTCACATGTAACTCATCCTTGACGATGATAAACGTGAGCTCACAGCTAAACACATTAACTAACGTGTCATTACGGTGTTTCCGTAGATATATGGTCCAAATATGAGACAGACGGACCAGCTCAGCCAACTCCCTGCTCACTACCTCGGTAGTATTACTACCCTGTTTGAGCCACGTGTCGCCATGGCCGCATGTGGCCTCGCCCGCCGGTGAAACACCTCGTATTAACGCACCGCGTGCGGTTATTCTGGTGCCGGACTAGATAAAACGAGCGAACCGGTACCTCATTGGGTGTGTTGTGGGTCAGAAAGTCGCTGTTGCCGGCATTTAAATCCCCGTCTTTCCCCCTCCACCGCGCCGCCATCTTGCTGCTCCACATGGTCCGCTGGCAGGCCGGACAGAGACACGTGGTCACCGCATGGGCGCGCGCAGAGAACACCGACCTGGGATCAGATCGACACCGACAGTTACATTAACGAGAGTGAGGAGAGGAGAAGAAATCTGATCCGAGGTCAGCTCTGTGTAACACGTATTACTCGTTTAATTTTATGCTGCAGAAACTCAGGAGTGAATGCATCAATGCTATTTCTGTACTGAATATTAATTACATTTGTTATATGTGAATAAATAGTCAGATTGAGGGAATATTTTTCATATCTCCGTGTCAACTAATGCAGATAAAAACTAGTGTTACCTTGTTAATAGTGTCAATTAAATTATATAAATCAGCATTATTCATTTATTTTGATACATGGATTTTACATTTTTATTGATTCATTACTCAAAAGCGACACCTAGCGTCCAAATGACTAACCTCTACTTACAGTGAACATACAACAGATACACAGACAGGCGGCAGCAACAACCAAAATACAGCATCACTTCTGGGTTTATATACCTGTAATTTACCCACACTGTGACGTGTTATGAATAGGTACAGTTGAATAGAATTATGACTTTGTATCCCCTGTGTTTTTCACCTTATAGGTTTTAATCAGCTTTTAACATTTTATTTGTTTTATTGTTGTAGCTTTTATGTTTGTTGAATTGGTTTTTAATTTTTATGCAGTTGTTCTTAAACTTCTTTTAACTTTTCGTTTTTCTTACTTTATTATAACATTTTATAATTGTATGGCCTAATTTTATTTTTGTTTTATCTGTTTTGCTGGACTTTTCATTGTTGCCTATTTCTGTTTTATTTTGCTCTGTGACGCACTTTGGACTTCTGCACGTCTGCATGAAAGGTGCTATATAAATAAATAAAGTTTAAACGGTCAGATACTGCTCCAGCTTCCTGACATATTGTGAAATTAATAATGGTTTATTTGGATCTGTCTCCCCCCTTTATGGCAGGAGGCTTTAATACAGAGAGCAGTAATAGTGTAACTGGGAGTTATCTTGAAATGAGGAAGAACACTCTGTAAAGCTGTTAAATTCACCCAAGTGCTCCATTAGTTCCCATGTTAATATTACAGAGAATATCATAAAAAAAAAGTGCATTCAGCAACAGTATCATCAGTATGTTAATAAATAAAACATTATTTGATACGTGGTGTCATATAGCAAAACGTGTATCTGCTTCACATGAGCTCTCTCTCATCACCAGAGCAAACAGAGATTATCTGCATGTTCAGACATTGCAATATTGATGTGTTGACTTACCTGATTAATGTGTGTACACACCCTCCACCTTGACATGGTGTGCTGTTGGAGCCTAACAACAGTGCTGCTTCCCCGGTTCACTTGAAATGGCACCCACTAGAGTCCAGATTTAAGTCTTTGCATTTATTAAAATGTGTTCAAGCTTCAGAAAGCATTTGTGCTGCACACTAGATCACTATGATTGAATACATTTGAATGCATTTATGGCTTGTGTTCACATAACATACTGTATTGCCGTGGTCCTGCTTGACTTGCACTTTGCAGTCACATGAATCAGAACCTGTGCTGGTTCATAATAAATCTTTAGTTTTTTTTTTGTTTCCACGTCACCCTGTGCGGCTCCACACTGTGCTACCTGATATATGATGAATAATTATTCTAAACGTCTGGATAATAAACACAGCTGTCTAAACCAATATTTTCACCTGTCCTTTGCAATTCTCCCTCCAGCTGATGAAGACCCACAACAGCACCCAACCTCATGCACCACTGACAAATCATATGATGGTCTCTGGATGGTTGATTACATTAACATATTTAGTGTAGCCAAGTGTTTTCCTCTCATCTCCTACTGTAGTAGCCATTACACACCCCTGTTTTCAATTGTGCAACAATGCAGAAGTTGTTCCACTGCACACAGTGAATGATTTGTACGGGAGTTGGGAGTTTGAATCTGGTCATACCAGTCCAGCTTTACCAACTGCCATCATGTTTCCCACCACACCTTCAGCCACACCTTAACCAGGTGAGGTTCATCGGGAGCAGTTAAAACCTCTGGTTGTGTGAAATTAAATTTAAGTCTCCCATATAAAGAAGCAAAGATCAGGTTCCCACAACTCCTCTGACAGTCATTCCCTCTAATCCCTCTGAGGATATAATAAAATCCACTAACAGCAGTGCTAATGCTCACTAATGAACATGTTCTGTCTTGTTTGGGCTGTACAGGTCCTGGTAGGTGGGTTTTGCTTATTCAGACAGAGCCAGGTTAGATAACCGGTTGCTGGCCCCAGGTTTATATTAATCAGACAGACACAAGAGTGGTATGAATCCTCTCTTTACTTTAAAGTGGTACCTCAGTAGTTAAGTACGCTGGTAAAAAGACTGATGCAAGAGTTCTTCCACCTGATGTGACCATTTTGTTGTTTTATTCTGTTTAAAGCTTTTTGGCTCTGGCTGGGTTTGGTTAAGGTCAGATGTAATTTATTAAGTTATTCACTATTAAATTATTAAATTATTCATTTAAACCATGCTTCATTTTGTTGTAAATAGATGTTCAATGCCCAGTGGGAAGACCGAAAGAGATTGGCAGGTAATCAGTGTGTTTTGTTAGCCTTATGAGCTAACAGTCAGTAATGAATGAAATAAAACAAAGATCTGGTTTGATGTGGTGAGGTCTGTTCTCAGTTTGCGGACCTCCAATGAGTGATACTGACACTTAGTACCTAACATGGGTCGATCTTAAAAACTGTACCCTACATTTAGTATAATGCAACATGCTAGCATCTCTGTCTGGAAAATACTGTTCTTTCTCAAACTCCACACAAGTTTTCTGTCATGTATTTTAAGCCTTCAAGCCCCACCAGGGTGAAAAGCTCCTCCAGAGCCACAGAAAACATTATACATAAACTGCTTTCACAGACTGAGTAATACTCCTTTTGATTAGAAGACTGAACTTTATATGTATATGCTTTAAAACATGCAGGAGAAGAGACATAATGTGAGCTACCTTAAATTGGTCTGCTCTCAAATGATGTAGCCAGTTTTGTACATAGATGTTTTGTTCAAATGTCTCAGGAGAGCTGGTATATAAGGAGAGCTGTCACATAAGAGTACTTTCTGTACCAGCCTGTCGAGAGAAACCAACCAGAAGAGAAAGTTCTAGTTTTAGTTGACAACTTTAGTGCGTATATCAGATCATCAGAGCAGAAGATCACTATGTGTAGTAGCCATGCTTCACGCTTGTTTTGGTTTTTTAATGTGCTCTGGCTGTCATGCTGTTGTCACAATGTACTCTGAAGAGCGTTGCCCCCTCTTGCAGGAAGGTATTTAAAAATATTACACTTCTATAGCAATATGGACAATTTAGAGACGATGACAACACTAAAACGGATCATAAAGATAGATCTAACTATGGGAGACAACTGTTGAGTTGCACCCCCCCCCACTGTATCGCTTCTTGTCGGTCTGTGGAATAATGTAGATAAATCTGCTGTGATTTATTTCCTCCACTAGATGGTGATATTATACATCTCCCATTAAGTTCTGCTCACACACAGTTTCTGCTTTTCTATTAGCTCTTTAAAGTTGTGAATGAGTTAATTCCCACTGAGCTGATTGCTCCATGTCTATTCTCAACAGATACCAATCAGATATTCGTACACAAATGAAATGGATACATAATGAATTCAGGTTCATCACCTCCTCAATTGTGTGCCGTTATCTTGTGTTATCTCACTGTTTTTCTGTAGACGACTATGGATGTGTCTGGCCTGTTATCTTGTGCATACCAGCGAGGAGCTGACCTTTATGCTGAATGTCATGGTGGTACACAGAGTCAATGGCTGTACTAGATATGTTGGGAGGGAAATATGCTCACAGAAGCACACTTTAACAAGTTAACACATATTCCCTGTTCATTTATTTTGAGCCACAGGACCACCTGGCGTCTACTTCCCGTACACATCTTACCTACATATATCAGCTGACCTCTATCTGTTTTTCTTTTTTTTTTTGCTTCCTTTGCTTTATACTTTAATCCCATATCTTCTTCTGTACTGTTGTTACATCTCTCCTCACCCCCACCACACACACACACGCACACACACACACCACCTCCCGCCTCATCTCCCACAACTCTTGAAACACATTACTGTCTGAAATGGGGCCAAAGCATCCTCTAGTCTCCAGCGGGCGAGGTGTGAGTGTGTTCAAGAGTGTGCAGAGGCATGTGTAAGTGTAAGCGTGTGTTCAGGAGTGGGGGGGGGGTTATGTGTAACTGGGTCACCTTACTGCAGCATCCAGCACCCAGCCACCATGTCGGTACATGGCCCCACACACTCAGACACACACACACACACACACACACACACATTTAACCCAATCCCCATCCACTGTCCTCTTTATTTCCCACTTGGGCCACTGTTTTTGGTTGGAAACCTGAAATATTCACTCACTCATAAGCAGACATTTTCCCTCATTCCCTGAAGCACCACATCGTGCCAGACTTTACTCTCATTCTCGGGAGGGAAGAGACTAAAAAAATAAAAACATCTCCCTCTTTCATGTCTCTCACTCCTCTCTCTCCCTCTCTCTCTCTATCACTCCCCACCTCCCCTCTGCCTCTCATCCCTCCCTCACTCTTGACCTGCAGGAGGACTCCCACGGTGCTCTTTTGCCATGTTTGAATTTTTAAAGAGCCCATGAGGTCTAAGGAGTCAGGTTTATTCTTTGCTGCCTCCCTCACACTTGCTGCTATTGTGCGCGTGTTCTTCTATATGACTTGCAGTCATCTCAGCTGCTCAGTCATGCAATTTCTTGCGTGTGCGTATGCATGCACTTCTGTGACCTTTCAGATATTGTGTAACGCTGGGAGCAGTGTGTTATAAAAAGGCAAAAGCACTCTGATCTTTAACTTGATACCTTCCCTACAGGAGAAAGCAGGACAAACAGGCGTTACTGAGACGACTGGGTTAGGGAGTTGTGTTGCCGTCGCCCTCGTTTGATTTTGCTTTACTCAAAGTAAGTCTTCTTTCTCTTAAGCTTTCATAGCAGAGAGAAGAGGAATGCCCTCCCACATGGTGCACAGAACATCTGTTAGTGAGAAATGAAGGCCTGAGAGAGACAGAGGAGGAGGAGGAGGAGGAGGAGGAGGAGGAGGAAGGGGACTTACATTAATACAAGTGGGAAAAAGAAAGGAGGTGAAAAAAGAGAGCACGCAAAGAGGTGGAAAGGGGAGGAGAGAAAGTGACAAGACATCAGCAGGAGAAGACCACCCTCTCTACAGAACAGTAGAGGTGAGAGACTATTCAGCAAGAGGTAGTGACTTACAGGTGTGCACGTTCACAGTCAGTGTGGTAACAGAAGCCTGCATCAATAATGTAGCCGAGAGAAACAGGATGCAGATTCTGCCTTACATAAGAGTTTACAGAGGGCTGGCTGCCTCAGTACAGCCTCTTTCATTCTCTGCTTCGCCCTCAGGCTGGATGCACACAAGATTTCCTGAGCTAATTAACCACCACATTTGCCATCCAAACAACTTTTCAAGATGAGTGTGCTGCAACAAAGGCATGAGAGCAGAGCTAAAGCCATTTTTAACTTCAGTCTACTGACTTTAGGTGATTTGTTTTACTCTGTGGGGCAATATTTTTCAGTAATGTTTCTCTGCTCGTACCCAGTTTGCAGGATCTTACATTACTGAACTTCTGTAACAGGCTTGTATGTAGCGGGCATGGTTAGTTTGTTGACAAAATACAAATCCTTTAATATTAATGGGGAACTGAACTTTGTCTGTGAACCTGCCAGGAGCCATTGTTGGTCCAGGTCACAGGGGTTACCAGGATATAATGTCTTTTAGAGGCTGTTATTGAGCTTGGATAGATTCGATAGGATGAATCAGATCAAATCAAAATCTAACAAACACTTTGGCTTAAAATATTGATTATTGCAGATCAATATTTTAGCTATGCTGGCAATGTGGTGTGATGGCAATGTTGGTTTGCTTTGGTCCACACTGAAATATATCAGCAACCAGATCAGGTTACCTACATGGTCACGGTCATGGTGTCTGGAGGATGAATCCTACTAACTTTGGTGAAGGTCCCCTGACCTTTTGTCTAGTGCCACTATGAAGTTACCATTTGTGGCTAAGTAAATGCCATGACAACTACTGAGAAACGTATGTACCCCAGGAAAACTTTACTTGTCCCCTCACTTGTCTACAAATGTGGTTTATAACTACACACCTGCTAAATTAATGACATTGACATGACATTACACGTCAACTTCAGCTGTGTTTGTATTTAGTGCTAATTAGCAAAGTTAGCATACTGACATGCTATTGTGAACATGTTAGCATTTAGCTAAAAGCAGTGTCTGTCTGTGCATTAGTACGTACTGCTAGTATGGCTGTAGATTCTTGACTATGTTTTAGCATCTTTTAGCTCATTGTTTTGGTTTTACTGCATGCACTTTAACTGTTTTGATTACTCATGCTGCTCTTATCAGCGTTATTTCCAGCAGACACAGTGACTAGCTGACTAGCTGAGTTTCCCTTAGTTGGTGGAGATGAAAAACAGAGCTAAAAGAGAGTGAATATTGATTTTAAATCCAAATCAGTGCCAGTGTTGCTCCACGTTAGCTGGAAGTGAAACTGTTTGCGATCACGTTATCTGTGCTAATATGCCAATATCGTGTTTACAACTTGTTAGCGCTGCCTCCAAGTCAAGCAAAAAAAAAAAAAAAAAGCAGTTAATTCAGGAAAGAATTGAGGAAACATTTGTCCAAGTCCAACAAAATGTACTTTTGAAGCGGCACAACAGGAAAACTATGATACTTGATAATCTCCAGCAATGCTTTTTGTTTCTTCACCTTCTTGTTTTATGTTTACTGTTTGTCTTTTATACGTAAGCCTCCGCAGCTTTCAGTCTCAGATATTTATCTGTGTTATGTGCGATTTGACTATTTGCTAACTGGCAAACTTTTAATAAATGTGTGTGCATGCTTGTGTATAAATAATTATGGTAAGGTGTAAGACAGTGTGTTTTGTGCGCACATCCACTTGAAAGTATGAACTTGTCAAAAACTGTCTGTAGGAAACTGTTAATGTGGGCAGATATATGTGTGAATCACAGTTTTCATTTGTAAATGTGTGTGTGTGTGTGTGTGTGTAGAAGCTCATCATGCTTGTGCTATCCTTTTTCTGCCACATTGCCATGGCGACAGTGCCCTCCCGGGGTAATGGGGGACGAGTACGCCAGAGCTATTTATTCTCTCTTTCTCCCTCCCTCTACCTCCCTCTCCATCCATCCATCGCCCTCTCTTTTCCTCCGTCTCTCTCCCTCTCTCTTCATCTCTGCCCTCTTCCTCCTGCAACCTCTCCGTCTCTCTCCCCTTCTCCATCTCCCTCCTTCCTCTGCTCTTTCTTCCCCTCTCTGATTGGCTTAACACTCTCCTCCTCAAAATGAGATACTGCCTAATGAGACAGAGGGTGAGGAAGAGAGGGAGGGAGACAAAGAGCAAGTGTCTTTAAAAAAAGCAAGTAGAAATATGTGGGGGAGGCGATCTATGCAGACTTGTGTTCCTCATTGCATGTAAAGAGAGAACCTCTGTGATGTCATTTTGGAGGGAAACGGCACATGATGGGATGTCTATATATATACATTTCTACATTTAGCTTTCTGTCATAGCTATGTGCATGTGTGTGCACTGTAATGTATATTGTGTGGTGAGTATGTGTGTTCTGATGGAGGCTGTGGCTCAGTGGGTCATGACCTTTGAAATGGTTTGAAGATTTGAAAATCTCTGAGCAGTGTTTGTATCTACTATATGTGTTGTTTGAAGCAGACTTTTTGACTCATGTCTATCCCCATAAGCTCTTGTCCTAGACGCCAAACTATTCTACTTGTAGCAGAACAGTTTGACGTCTTGGGAAGGCATGTGTGTTAGACGAGAAGCTTCATGTCTATACTTAAATATAAAGCTACAACTAGCAGCTGACTCCCCAAGAAATGGTGAAAGAGATACCTACATGACTAAAACTCACAAATTAACGACTATATCTTGTTTGTTTAATCTGTTCAAAATTGTTAAAACATTTCGTGGTTCTGCTATTTTTTTGGCCAGAGGCAGAAACTTTGGAGTCTGGAGCCTCAGAGAGAGGTATCAATTTTCTCATGAATATTCTCATGAAGAAAACAAATAAGCATATTCCCCAAAATGTTGAACTACTGCTCAGATTTACCGTGTGATCCCTTTTGGGGCTCATGATTCACAGATAGGGAACCACTAGTTTAAAAGACAGAGCTGTCAATATATTCTATATTTTCCTTATTGCCAAAAAATCCCATTAGGAGACCAAAATCAACAATGTGTTAGTTTGCCCCTGAATCATTGGGGAATTGGTTCCTACTAAAGATCTTTAAAAAAACGCCCTGTCATTTCAGCTGGGCACTGTAGCTTTTAGCAAATATGACTCTAACAGGTGTAAACAGTACATTTGTTGGGGACTATTTTCAGCGGTGGATTAACACACATTTGGTGTTACAGTAAGTTATAGTGAGTGTTTACAGCAGCTGGACGATGTCGACTCAAAATCAACACGTGCTCACGTTCACGGCAATGAAGGAACATGTCAGACGATGTTGCTCACAGATGTGTTTTATTTTTTTTGGACAATATTGCTTTATGGTACAGAGGAATAATTTGACACACACAGACGACTCCATGTGTTAACAAAAATAAAAAATATATCACCAGACTTCCTTTAAGCAATCAGGTGTCATCTTCTTTCTCACACACACACATGCAAAGTTGTGCATCTAACAGGGAAAGACAAATGACATGGTGATGGAAGAAAGATTAGAGCGCGATGGAGACAGTGGGAGGGAAAGGTAGAACGGAAGAAAGAGTAATAAGGAAAGAGCGAGACAGCGAGGGAGGGAGGCGAGGTGTGTGTGTGTGTGTAGAGATAAATGGCCGAGTAGACAGGAAGATGAGTGAAGCGAGAGAGCAACACTGTGTGGCATACTGCAGACAGAAAGACTAACGGAGCGAGAGAGTGAATGAGAGAGAAAGGCAGACTACAGACAGAGAGAGAGAGAGAGAGAGAGAGAGAGAGAGAGAGAGAGAGAGCGGAGGCACGTCAATCGCCCCCCCTCCTCTCTTCATCTCCCTTTTCCTCCCCCTTTTCCCTCCCCTCTCTGCCCTCCCTGCCATGTAGCAGACCTTCACTGGATGGTAACAAGCCACTCAGACGGCTGCACCACACACACACACACACACACACACACACACACACACACACACACACACACACACACACACATCTCTTTATACATATATATATATACACACACACACACACACACACAGGTCTTCTGAAGATCATGTAAACCTTCATGTGTGTGTTCATACGTGTGTGTGTGTGTGTGTGGCAGCAGC
Source organism: Argyrosomus regius (assembly GCA_946959425.1). Taxonomy (NCBI): domain Eukaryota; kingdom Metazoa; phylum Chordata; class Actinopteri; family Sciaenidae; genus Argyrosomus; species Argyrosomus regius. The sequence goes on from OX336883.1 coordinate 23,797,724, forward strand.
AGTGAAAAACAGCCTCTACATATTTAAAGGGGGGGGGGGGGGGGGAGACCCACATCACATGGTTGTTATTCTCTCAAATCTGCCTCTCAGGTCACTTTGACAGTCCACTCTCTCTCTCCTTCCTCGTTCTAGCACACACACACTCTCTCTCTCTGTCTCTCTCCCTCTCTCTGTCTCTCTCTCTCTTGGGCACTCAGCCTCTCGTTCCCTCCCTTTCTCTTTCTCTCTTTCTCCCTCTCTCCTCCCACCTGAGCTGTAATTTGCAGGGCTGATGAGGGTGAGGGCAGAGCAGAGGCAGGAACAGAATTCTTCTCAGTCTATAACACACACACACACACACTCTCTTACACACACACACACACACACACACACACACACACACACACACTCACACGGTGTGATTCACAGTGTACAGCTACAACTGAGAGAATCCGATCCTTTGTGTGTGTGTGCTCTTTTTTTAACCTTTTCTTCCCCTCTTTCTCTCTTTTCCTCCCTCGTCGTCACTCTCTCCTCCCCTCTCTCCCTCCCTCCCTCCCTCTCTTTGCTCCCTGGTGGTGTGTGTGTACGTGTGTGTGTGTGTGTGTGTGTGTGCGTGTGTGTGTGTGTGTTAGTGTGTATGTGTGTGAACTGTGGGGATAACAGACGCTCATGTGAGCAGCCTCAGTGGCGGCAGCAGTGACTGGTGAGAAAGAGGAGAGAGGAAGAGAGCAGGGATAACAGAACCACCAACCATCATTCTGATCGGATTCACACCAGACATGTGAGAAGATGTCCGTGGGCGGCTGTGCGTGTCCCGGTAAGTAGCTGCCGTGGTGATGGTTGCCGTTAACGACAGCCCCGCTCCTGCTGCTGCTGTTGCTGCTGCTGCTGTTGTCAGACGCTGACTTTTTTCTGGTCGTTGTTGTTGTTGTTGTATTTTGGTTGGTGAGTGCAGCTGCTGCCGTGGCGTGACTGGGGCAGAGAGAGGCAGAGGGTGAGAGGTGCCCCCGGGCCCTGGGGCTCTGTTTGCAAAGGCTCATGGGAGGTCGCCCTGTGTGATGGCTGAGAGGATGAAGAGCAAAGAACATGCTAGAACAGATGGATCAACATGTCTGTCTGTGTCTGATCAGTCTGACAACAAAGTGCTTTTCACTGTTTGTGGTTTAGTTTGGAGATAAAGAGAAAAAGATCTTTGTTGGCGGTGAAGACATGAAGTTGTTGCCATGCCACCACGAATGCTACTTCTTCTTCTCTTCCTCTGCCAGTTTGCTCTTGCTCTTGTTGCTGCTGATGATGATGATGATGATGATGATTTGTGACCGATGGCCCGGGTTAACAGCAGAGTTCTTTTAAGGTCGACACAGATGTTACGCTCACTGATCCACAGTGGAGGTCCTGTGCAAAAGTGACTGTCCTCTGGTGCAGAGGTAGCAGAAAAGAAAAGAAAAGAAGAAGATGGATCAAAGTGTGACATTTAAAGGGCAAAGGTCACTTGCTCGGATTAAAGGCTCACATGATTGATCCCACACAGGAGTTATTAATGAATGTTTGATGTTTCACAGCTCACACAGGAGTCATTTAGAGCGGCATGATGCAGTCAGATACTTCTTGTTTCAGTTTTGGTCACTGATGCCAACATAAAAATGCAGCATCACCGCATTTCTTTGGCTGTGAGTACATGCAAATCAGTTTTAGCATTCCCGAAAGACGTGACTCCTTCTGTCACTGTTGTGAAATGATCTTGTTAGGGAGTTTCCTTTTACCCAGAAGTCCTTTCTTCTTGAGTTCACTGAAGGAGGTCAGTGAGTGCATACCTGAGGGGCAGAGATGTACTGATCTTGTCTTACGTTAAATCACCATTTGTGAATCACATCCACTTCCCTTTGTGTCTCAGTCCTGTGGAGGGTGGAGGGTATCAGACAGTTTCATTTCAACTTAGAAGCAAAATCGACAACACGATGACAAAACAACTCTACAGTCACTATTTTTAATAAAATTGGTTAAAGCTGAGTAACAGCCACAGGGCTTCTGGGAGCCGAGCCACCGACCTGGAGGGAGTAATATCTGTCATATTAGACCACCACGCTGAGAGTCGTGCGACTTGTTCACCACCTGCGAAGGCCGAGGAACTCCCCGCAGTGCCCAAACTGTTGTGTTTGGGTGCTGAGTGCCTGACAGCAAACAGATAATTCTTCTCATTTTATTGACTTTAATCAGACAGAGGAGGAAAGAAAAAGAGGAATCAAGGTCTAGAAATAAAACCTGCGCCACCGAGCCTCAGGCAATATATTAAGTGTTACAGCGATTTATGTTGCACTCCTCATAGGACGTGCAGGACATGAAATATAATCCTACAGCTGAAAATGTATTCATAATCATGATAGATGTACTCAGAATGTACTGACACACAATATACAGCAGCAGGAGAGGAGGAAGTAAGTGTGAGAGAGTTTATGTGTGTGTGTGTGTGTGAGGTGCTGTATCACCCTGACGTGGCCTCCTCTCTCCTGCCTACCAGGCCACAGTGGCCACTGTGGTCAGCCCTCAAACAGCCGGGATGTGGATAGAGAAATTTAGCCAACCACGCATCCAAGATCAGATTACTCTGGTGCCAGTCTCGACTTTAATCATTAGAAAGAGATGGAAACACTAACTGGTCCCATGTTTTCGCGGTTTGGAAACTCTTTAGCTGACAGACTTTTTTTTTTTAAAGGCGGAAAGTTTAGGAGGAGCAAATTAAGAGACAATGCCAACTCATCCTGATCCTCCACAGTTGTAGCATGTAGATGGATGAATGGACGATGGAGTGACACATGATTGAAACAGACAAAAAAGGAGAGAGAGATACTGGGACTGTGATCAAACCAGACGGATTTGGTATCAGCAAGGACAAACCCCTCTAGACGCACCAGATGACAATTTGTCTTGAACACACAATGGCACAGGGAAACGTGGCGTAGCAGTGTTAAATTTGACGGCATGCACACAAGAGTTTGGGTGTGTGTGTGTGTGTGTGTGTGTGTGTGTGTGTGTGAGTTCACTTGTGTTTTCAATCTCTGCGCAGCGCCCCGTGCTATGAAGGCAAACGCTGCCACCTCAGCCGTTAAACAAGCCTGCACAGCAGAGGCAGGAGCGTTTGTTTAGAACCGGGCCTTAGCTATCTTGCGGTCAGATTGCATACTTAATCAACGTGGTCATGGAAATTTCCAAAAAGACGTTATGACCGCACTCTTGTGCGCTCCACTTTTGCTCTCATATTGTTCTCTCTGGTGTTCCCCTTTCTTTTCGCCTCACTTTTTCTGCTTTATGGAGTCTCCCTTTTTACTGTTTTTCTTCAAATTACAGAGGGAAAAATGAGACAAGTCCAGTCTTCTCTGGCTTGGTTGTGAGATTTCGCCAAACTATAACTTTAGAAAAATCACACAAGTGAAGTCTGAACTTTGCAAAAGACCAAGAAGAAGTAGGAAAAATGTTACAGTCATTCATTTATATTTCATCATGCGAACCTGGAGGCTGAAACAGTGTGTGTGATGAGTGAAACTTCATCCACACTTAGTTTGTACAGCATGACGTAACTAAAAACCAATGTAAACACTGCCTCCAAATATGGAACAATCACCTCTATTCAACTTCAAATGGACCTAAAGCTTGACCTCACGGTGATGCTGGTTAACTCTGCCAACTTATGCCAAGCTATCCCCGTAAACTTTCTTTAGTCATTTATAGAGGGTGAAGAGATGCTGTTCTCACTAACAACAATAGAAAATATAATATAATAAGAAACTACGACGTCTCTCTGCAGTTGTCCGCCTTCTCTTTCTCTCGATCTCGCTTGTTTACATTCCACAGCCGTGTTCAACACTGAAGGATCCTCCCCCTTCTTGTGTGGCCTCAAAGTTTGTGCGTGATTGTGTGTGCACACTGCATGTGCCCCAACATGTGGATGACATAAACAGTGGAGCAGGGTGTGTGTGTGTGTGTGTGTGTGTGTACAGTATGTTGCTATACATTCACAAAGAAGAAGAAGTAAGACTACAATATGCTCTCTGCAGCTACAGATGTTTTGTGCTTTCAGACTCTGCGTTGACCTACCCAGACCTTACATCACAGCCCCTCCTCACCTCTATTCTATCTCCCCCTCCTCATCTCACACTGTTTCACTATGCACTGTGTGTATACCTTCATCCTTCCTCCCCCTCCCCTCACTCCCTCTTTCTCTTTGACTCCACTGATTGCTAGCGTATGTTGCCTGGCTGGCTGGCTGGCTGGCTGGCTAGATGAGGGGAGGAGAGGAGAGGGGAGGGGTGGTAAGGAGGGAGGAGAGGGAGAAAGAGAGAGAGAGAGAGAGAGAGAGAGAGAGGGAGAGAGAGAGGGGAGGAGAGAAGGGGGAAGGGACTGTGCCCTCTCATGCAGAGAGTCACATGGTGTCCCTGATTGGAGGAAAATGAGTAAAGACTGCAGCCTGGCTGAAATGGCAACAGACAAAAACGCACAAAGGCTGAGCTGTTTAGAAACGGGTTGCACAACAAGAGAGCCTGAAGAGCAGGAGGAGGAGGAGGAGGAGGTGGAGGAGGAGGGTGTGACGGAGGGGGAAGAGAGAGAGAGAGAGAGAGAGAGAGGGAGTGAGCAGATTAAGAGAGAGGAAGAGCAGGAGGAGCAGGCAGGGTGGCGAGAAAGAGAAAACAGGAGAGAGGAGAGGTGACGGAGGGAGGGGGGCAGAGAACAGAAGAGCCAAGAACAGAGAGGCAAGAGGGAGATGAGCACTGTAGGAGTGCAGGAGGAGTGGGAGGGAGGGGGGGAGGGAGGGAGGGAGAGAGGGTGAGACAGAGTGAGAGAAAGAGAGAGAGAGATCGGACTGTGTTTCTATGTTTTCTGCAAGGCTGAGCGGTGACGTGATTGGCTGGGGGGGTGGTGGTGGTGGTGGGGGGCAGACCTGACTCTGAGATCAGAGACAGACAAAATGGCTCCCAGAGAACAGAGAACGCAGCATCAGGGCACTGTCATCTCCCCTCACACAGCTGTCAGCTGACACCAGCCGCCTCCGCCACACACACATCTAACACACTCACACACACACACACACACACACACACACACACACACACACACACACACACACACACACACACACTTAAAGGCTGTGCCACCTGCAAAATGCCAGTGTGAGGGGGAAGAAACTGAGGAGGATGGCTTGTTATGCTGAGTTGCTATACAACTCATGTACATGTCATTGTTTCTTTTGTTTTTTTTGAGGGGGGGGCACTTATTTATAAAAGATAATACAGATGCTGTATTTTAATGACAAACTGGCTGACAGCAGCCTTTTTTCAGATTTAATCCCTTCACCCGTTGGCCTGTGCCGACATGTGATGCGCTTGCTGTTGAAGTTCCCTTGTTGCAGTGTGTCTGTGTTCGCCTGCCAGAGAAAATCCTGAGTAGGGAATTCACCCAGTGAGTGAGAAAATACTGTAGGGCAGCATGAAAACAAACACACTGGCTCACTGCGGCCACAAGAGGGAGCTGCTATCATAGCACAGCCTCTGATTGTGGGTCAGTTATCATTTCTTCCCCCCTGTATTGATGCACGGTGAAGTCCTGACTGCAAATCAAATGGAGAACGCTCGCTTGGTGCAGAATAACAATAGCATCATTTGCATACGGTTTGTCTTATAAATCACATTTGCATTACAGCTTTGATTATTGTTCTTTTATGTGACGTTGTGCTTTTGCAAAAGAGCTGCATCAATAACAATGCTGTGCCTGACACAGTCATCAGTGGTAAAAGAAGTATTATTTTACGCAAGTAAAAGTAGTATTACAAGAATGTCAAAATACTTCATTACAAACAGAACGTCTTTAATTAAGGTGGTAAACAATTTACACATATAAAAAGTAAAAGTACTCATTATGCAAAACAATTGCCCCTATGAGTGATTTATTATATATTAATAACCAGGGCAGGACTATATATATCTATTGTTACATATGTATATGTCGCACAGAAACAGAAACATTAACAGAGTTGGGGAGATTTAAGATGGATAGAAGTGTGCATATGATTATTTTTTGGCTTCATTTAAAGAGTGGTGCCCAAAAATAGACATCATGTAGCTATTTAAGTCCCTAAAGAAACTGTATGACCACTGTAAATATTAATATCTAATGTTAAAAACGTAATTATTTATAAATGATGGACGAATGTGGCAGGATTGCGGAGATATCCATTCAGAATACATTCACGTCCAGGTTAACCTCAAACTATGGATATAGGTGCAGGCAAATTTTTTATGTAAATATTCAAAAACCTCTTGAACCATTTGGATTCAGTTTTTGTGTCGGTAACTTGTATCTGGGTTCTACATGTTAATGGTCGTTACAAGCAATGTCACAATATTGATTGAAACGCGAGAAGTCAAATGTCACATCTGCCCCCCACGTGCAGGGGCAATTATAACACACACATAATTGAGTGGCTGAACATGACATATTGACTTATCAAAGCCGGACTTAATAACAGTAATGACAGCTCAGTTCTTTAAGTGTCAGTGACAGTGAACCTGTCCCCTCAGTCTAAATTAACCCACAGTGTCGTAATTAAAGTAACATACTGTGATTTTTTTTTTAAACTATATTTTTGCTCTGCCCTGTTTACAGAGCAAAATTTCAATTAAGTAAAAATCAGAATTCGCTTTGTCTCACAGTGTACAGCCACACAAAGGCAGACAGCAGTAACTACAGAAAAAGTAACGTTGAGAAAAAGTTTAAAGAGTTTTCATGCTGACTGTGTAACAGTTGTAATGCCTTCATGTAATGTAATGTCTTGTTTTAGACTGTTTATAACAAAACAGTCATTGACATAATAGATAAATAGCCTTTGCGAGTACCATACCAGTGTATGGCTAGGGTCACATACGCAAAATCAACACTGGGAGGTTTTTTGCCTCCCCTTCACTTCTCTTCTATGCAGTCCAGAAAATTTCAGGGACTTTCAGAAAATTTCAGCAACTACAGCAAAAGAAACCACAACTAAGGGAGACCAACAAGAGGAAGAGAACTGCTTGGGTCAAGAAACACAAGGAATGGACATTAGACCAGTGGAAAACTGGAGTTTGGTCTGATGAGTCAAATTTGGGATTTTTTTTGGGGGGGGGGGGGTGGATTTCAACCTCAGTGTCTTTGTAACGCAGAGAAAGTGAACGTACAGCATCTGCATGTGTGGTTCCCACCGTGAAGTAGTGGGACCATCATTTGTTTTTCAACAGGACAATGATTCAAACACACCTCAAGGCTATGTAAGGACTATTTGACAAAAAAAGTAAAGTGATGAAGTGCTGCATCAGATGACCTGTCCTCTACAATCACCCGAACTCAACTCAACTGAGATGGTTTGGGATGAGTTGGAGCACAGAGTGAAAGCAAAGCAGCCAACAAGTGCTCAGCATATACGAGAACTTCAAGACTGTTGGAATACCTCATGAAACTGACTGAAAATCTTTGAAGAATCTAAAACATAAAGGATATTTTGTTTTGTTTACACTTTCTTTGTTTACCACATGATTCCATATGCATTGTTTTCTAGTTTGATGTCTTCAATGTTACATTTATAATGCATGAACAAATAATTGAATGAGAAGGTGTGTCCAAACTTTGGACTGGTAATGTATATTGAATATAGGAAATAGCTTCCGGGATAATATATATATATATATATTTGTCACCTAACCATGGCAATGTCACTAGCTAGCTTAACTGGAATTTGGTTGTCTTGCTTTGACTGGTTTTAAGACAATCTCTTTGATCCTGGCTACTTTGACTAAACAAGTAATGACTGCGGTTTTGGCTTTGTGGAACAGTATAGCCATTATATCAGCATAATGCCCAACCCTGTGTAAGAAGCATCTTTACATCGTAGTTGGCTGAGGTGAAGGCAATCTTAATGGCTTTATTAATGAGTTTAACAGAAACAGTGCATCATATTTTTTATTATTTAAGTCAGTGTATGATCTGTATGTAAAGTCTAAATCAGTAGAGTAACTGTCAGATAAATGTAGTATAAAAGTACAATATTGCCTCTGAAATGTAGTGGAGCAGAAGCGTAAAGCAGCAGAAAATGGAAGTACTCAAGTGAAGTACAAGTACGACTGCAGATATCCGACTCACAGACTCTCTCAGACTTTAAAGCTGGCCAATGTTCTCTGTTAGTGCTCATTCCTCCAAAAAGTGGCAGCTTGTCCTTTGGATCTTTTATCAGAGCTGAATCAGACAGATAGATCTCTGTCCCTCCATCTGATCCAATAAGAGAGTAAAGAGCCAAGCTGCCAAATGTATCAAATCTGGCAGACAGCACTGAAAGGAGCTCCAGATACATTTAGCTTCTATATAAAGGAATCTGTGCTATTGACGTGTTTACAGTATGTCTGACTTTACCAGCATGAAGCTGTAAAATGCCTTGAAACCGTCGCTTTCGTGAAGAGTGAATGGAATCTATGAAAACAGGAGTGGTTTTGTTTTTATTCCTGTTTTGGGGGAAACATCAATTAACTGATGTGACTCCCATTAAAAGTCATCTCTCGTCTTAAAGCTACAGGATCAGTTTAGTCAGGGCTGTTTCTACACTCATACCAACACGAGACTGTTCCCAGATCAGTGTTTAAGACTGTGTTGAAGGGAGGCCGACTGGGACGGTTGTTATCACAACGCTGGCAGATGTGTGTGCCGCTCAGTTTCCTGTTGACTAGCGAGTGGAAGTGGCAGGCTGCACACATTTGCAGATACGCAAGGCGACACGTGCAAGAGAACACACACACACACACATATAGACGTGCACACGCGTACACACATACTGTAGGCCCCCCTCCTCCACCGCCTCCTCCTCCTCCTTGTGCCCCTGAGCCTGACAGTCTGGACATGGGAGATATCAGAGAGAGGGAGAGGCATGAAAACAGAGACCAAGTCTTTGAGTTAGATCAGTATGTAGCTGCGAAAGTGCATCTGTGGGTGACAAAATGGCGATGTCAGAACAGCTAGAAGCTGAAGGAGGTAAGTCTCTCTTTCTGACCTTTTCCTTGTTTTCTTTCGAACAGCTGATTCAGCAACAAAACCACCTGAGGTCAAACAAATCAGAACAGCTGGAAAACATGTTTTTTCTCCATGTATCTCTTGGTTTGTTGGTGTACAGAGAGATGCTGTACAAGTCTGGCCGCTTCGATTCTTTTTTTTTGGTGTGTGTGTGACTTTGCCAAAGGTGAATTAAACAAGTTGCACTTGTAGGTTTAAGTGTAAGCTTAGTGAAAACATCACACCGTGCACTTTAGGGAGTTTAGTCAGCCACTGCACGCTGCAGCTTTAATCACTTATTGTACACGGATTTATGGCTTTAGGTGCGAATGTGTGACTGCAAGTTGGAAAATGAGGCTAGCTGGTGAAGTGAAGGTTAGGCAGCAGTGTGTGTGTGTGTGTTTGTATTTTGTGTGTGTGTGTGTGTGTGTGTGTGTGTGTGTGTGTGTGTGTGTGTGTGTTTGTGTGTGAGACTTGCTGGTTGGGGTGCTGGTTGAAGATAAGGCCTGCCCTATGCCTGAGAGCGAAAGAGACGGTGTGTGTAAGCCCTTCAAGCCTTATCCTGACACACCTCCCACCCCCACCTCCTCTCCATCACCACACACACAACCACACACACACACACAGTGGGGATTAACCCCGTCATGTACCATTTCAATGGGTGAGCTTTGGAGACACACACACACAGGATTAACCCTTGTGTGTCCATTTCCATGGATGATTCTTTGCCTCGCTCCGATTGTGACAGCGTTGACTGCTCGTGTTGCCATGGCTACAGGGGCCAGCGAATGTAAGATAGGCAAATCCACATAAGTCACCCACAACAGACACTCTAAGCTACTACTGACTACACCTCCCCCTGGTAGTAGACACACAAAGATGCTGCCAAAAGACTGACAGGAGCCTCGTGAGCTGTGAAGTGTTCATGTCACAAACTTACCATGGTCAAACCAATATACATAAACTCAGCACGAGCATCTTTGTCAGTGGTCGGGTGAGAGACAGACTTCAGAGCAGCTTATCCTCTCTATATGTCTGGCTCCGTGAGACACTACTCTTGACCATACTCAAGATTTCTCTCAACACGGGAGTCTTGAAGGTGAAGTTTGGCGTCTTCATTTTGCAAATGTAAAGGAGTTTGGAGTTCAAAGACTTCACATCCAGATAGACATCTGCAAATAAGTCAGAATGAAGCGACGCCTTCTGTTATGAGAAAGCAGGAGAGTAAAGTTGACCAGGCAGAAAAATAAACACGCGATGAAAGATAATTATACGTGGCTTCGCTGTCGAATATGTCAGAAAATCTGAGACGATGAGACAATGGTTTGATTATGAGGCTCATAATTAAACAGTAGAGAGGAGTATGTCACTGGACAGATATTAGAGTGACATAAAAAGGGTGGAACGAATGTTTAACTGACGGATTAAATAATTAAATTAATCATAAATCAAATCAGTGAGTTCCATTTATCATATTTACTTCAGTTCAAGTATAAATTTCTTATTATGTTTGTCTTTGTTTTGGTAATACCTTTGCCTTATTCTTTCCTTTTTTATTTAAAAAATATGAACTATAAATGTAATATTGTATCTTTTTTCTTTTCTTTAAAGCAGAAAAAATATTGTAAATAATGTCAATTGTAAATTCCATGTGCACTTCTGCAATAAAGTATATTAAAATAATCCAATATATCATTCTCACCATATCCAAATTTATCAACTACAACACTTTTGTGGAGCTGATCCTTCAAAAGCACCCCGGAGCTTAACTCTTTCCACAAACTCAAATAAATCTGACTGCTCCTCATCTATTAAATATATTTTCAAAAGTTGTTCCAGGTCATGATCCTTCACGTGATTACTCTAGCGTTCATATTTTTGGATCAGACTAAGACTAACTTGTACATGTGTCTTTATCTTATTCAAAATAATTCTATTTAAACCAAAACAATGCTGAATTATGCTGTAAGAACACTACCTATCCGTGCCGGTGTTCAGATGTACAGCGGCCTCTGTGAAAGGCCTGTTAACTGTTTCCAAAGAGCGACTCCCAGGAGCAGCTTAATTTGCAAATAAATCATTTATGAAACATTGTGTTTTCACTCCGTGTGTACATGGGTAGTGAATAAATCAGAACCACATTCATGCTGCTGGCTGCAGCGTCCTTAGATAATCGAGCCAAAGAAAAGTACCCCGGTGTTTGAAAGGAAAGAGATTTTCAACTTTGATACGGGATCACCTGTCAAAAACATTATAAGTCCCAGTCTGTCTTTAGGGATTAATAATGTATATGGAATAGCGCATATTATGACATACACATGCATAAATAAATGAGAAACTACTGACCTAATACTGCTTGTTCTTTTTATATCCTGACTTTTGCCATATGGGCGAGTCCTCGCTGGCTGTGATCTTAATATCTGATTATAATTTCAGACGATTAAAGCAGATTTAGAGGCCGAAGGGATTCTCTTTTTGGCTTAGTGCTTCCTGGGTGTTTGTGTTTGTGTGTGATTCCCTGTGGTCATGGCTTTACTGGCCTACCTTGGCAGAGACAGTACAGTGTTTAAACTCAAAGACACAATAAATTGTACACAACCCAAGTCTGTTATCCTTACATGGAGGTTAATTTAGAAGATCTTAATCCACTTTTGACTGATCAGGCTGCTGCTGTCAGCTGTTTATATGCATAGCACTGGATGATGGACCGACAGTGTGTAATGCACATGAGCAGGGTCCTGGCTGTTATTGTCTCAGTTCGGTTGTTTGCAGTAAGCTGATGTGCACTAATTAGGTAAACATGAAAACCACTTTGCAGTCAACATGATCTTTATTTCCACACACACACACACACACACACACACACACACACACACACACACACACACTTCCACAGCATTAGGCCAATTCTCATATGTGTCAGTTACATGGAAGGGATGGGATGCAGGGAGGAGGAAGGAAGGAAGGAAGGAAAAAAAATGCTTACCAGACAACCTTCATGTGCAGTTGTGCATTAGTGGGGGGGAGGAAAGGGGGGGAGAAGGCGGCTGGCGGTGCTGGGCAGAGGAGAGAGGAGCAAATGCATTGCGGAGGGAGAGGAGGAGGAGGAGGAGGAGGGCCTACAGCTATTGTTCATGTCCTCCCGTGAACAAAGGGCTCATCTGGGTCCGTATGTAAACCCACAGCAGGCTTCAGCCCACTGACAAGGCCTCATGCGGGACAAAACATAACCGACCGACTCCCGCAATTTAGGCCTTATTCCCTTTCGGTCTCGCGGTTTGAGGAGATTTTTTTTTCATTGATCCTATTCAGAGGGACGTATTGTGTTGGTACGTTGCGTCCAGCCAACCGCCGTCCAGCGGGCCTATCCGTTTTTACGCACGGAGCGTACACACGGTCTATCATCACGGATCTGTAAACATCAATTTTCTGATTGGACTTCTTTGCAGGTAAAGGGTCGCTTTCACCAAACACACACTTAAACTCCAATGTCGGCCTGTGTGTGGCGATTAAATGCGGTTTACGAGCCGCCGCGGGTGTTATTTCGCGTCTTATGTCGGTGATTTGTCGTTGAAAAGGGGTTTAACGCTAAGGCGTTAGCAGCGCGGCTAACACCAGCTAACTGGTTACTTACTGTTTTCTGGCTTGCTAACGTTAGCTAGGCCTACGAGGCAGTGTTGTATACACAGCGTTTTGTGGTTGAAGGTGTCAAAGTTATTGCTTGTGTTTAGTCTACGTTTACATGGCTGTCTTTGTGGTTAAACTGTGTGCTTTGCTGGATTTGTATAACGAAGTTCACTCGCGTCCCGTAACATTTTTTAGCCTAGCCAACAGCTAACTGTTAGCATTAAGCGCTTTTCTAATTGCCTTTGTAAGCAGACAACTCCATGTCATATGAGCTTTGACTGTTAAAGTTATGAGCTACACTCATGTTGAAAAATACAAATGGAGTGCTGCTTAATAAACCCAACCAGGTTCATGCCCTTTTTTTGATGAAAAACTTTGCTAAAGTAGGTTAATGATCTGTACAACCAAGCTAACGTTATCGCCAATATTCCGCTACTTGTCCCTCTTTAGCAATCATGGTGGCACACTGGAGTGGCAGGAGTCCAAAACCACTACATGTTATTGTTTCATAGAGGAGATTTGGTGCTGAGTTGACGCTTAAATGTGTCCGGAGTTGAAACGTGAAATCAAATGTGAGGTTGTTTTTGACGTTCATGGCACTCAACACATGAGATACGATTTGTTACCATCACTGCTTCAGCCAGGAAGCTATGTGCACGCATAGTGTTTGTATATGTGTTTGTATATGTGCATATAGTGTGTCTACTTGTAAGAGAGTGGAACATGATTCCCAGTGGAGGAAGTGGAGTCCAGCTGATGTGATTGTGACTGCCTGTCATTAACCGCTAACAGGAGAGGAGAGGAGCTAATGGAGCTCTCAACAACTAATGGACACATAACCATCGATTATTTATTTATTTATCAATCCCATTTGTTTTCCTCCGGCGGTGCATCCGAGCCCATAGCATAGCAGTGCCGGCTCACACAGTAAACAACTTGTTTTTACACAAAGTGAAGGCAGGGCTTCAAATGGATGCAGAGGCTTTTGTGGAAGATGCAGGTCTGGTTTTTAAGATTGTCTTCATGGAAAAACTCTCATGTTAATTTATTACTCATTTACAAGTATACGAGTTATTATAAGGGTATGTGTCTGCTGTAATACATGCATAAGTAGTAACCCAGTTGAATACAAACCAGTAGGGACGTAACTCCTCTCCTTAGAGATGAGTTGCCATTATTTAAGAGAAGATTCATCTGAAGGGGACGTGAACATATACGAGAGATTTTGGGAACATCACATCATGTGTGTCAGTGTTGGTCTGGGTCCCTCTGTCCATCTCACACACAGTCTGCCTGTTGATATCTCCATGTGTGTGTTGCGTTTAAGTGTGACTGCAAAGTCTTTAACCGGCAGGAGAACGTTACAAAGTGAGCCACAGCGTTGGAAATCATCTGCTTTTTCTTCGTCTCAGGCGAAACGTATATTTCACGTCGTCGCTGTGTTCTCAAATCAGTTCCCCTGCTTGAAAACATCCCATTAATACAATTGAAGCTTATTGCTCCCCGTCTGTGTCTATAGATATATATCTCTGTTTTATACACACACAGCGTCAGAGATACGTTTAATATGCAGAGACAAGACAGAGAGACATTAATGAGGCGGGGCTTCACCATGGTGACGGCAGGGGTCATGACCCAGAGGCCGCCACGCCTGGATGGCCTTTATAGGAGAGCTGGGCAATTAGAGTAGAACAAGGATTGGAGCTGTGTGCATGAGGGAGAGATTCATCAGTTTTTTTTATTATGTGGGTGTGAAGAGAGTCAGTATTGGACAGTATTTGTTTTTGCTATTTGTAGATGGAGGGCGACGGTTTCTGTGCGACGAGGAGCGCGTTGTTTACGGGATGCTCGCTCCTCATCGAGTTGTTGTTTTTGCGTCTTTATGAAACAAGATCGGTGTGTTCGGGACGACCCGTGAATGAGTGCAGCCAACTGAAGCTGGGCCATACTGGCCAGTTTGGGCTGCATGTGCCTTCACACTCACATGATGCTGTCAATCTTTGTGAATAACTGACATTTGAAATAATCACCGTGATCCACGAAGGTGGAGCAACCTCAGGTATCATCGTCTGTGTTGCCTTGTTCTTTTTAGGCTTCTTATTTGGCTATTTATTTACACGTGGACCTATTTTGACACTTTAATCATGTTTTGCCCGGTTTAGCTGTCACACTGACTGTTTTTTCTATCTGGAACCACTAATGTCTAACATTTAAAGCTGTCTGAACCTAAATATAAAAATTGACCATTACATTTATCTTCTTTTCTTCCCTCACCTCTCTTCCAGGCTGTTCCTCCAAGTCGTTCAAGCTGTACTCCCCCAAGGAGCCCCCCAACGGTAGCACTTTTCCCCCTTTCCACCCCGGCACCATGCTGGACAGAGACGTGGGGTGAGTTTTATGTCTGTGTTTTCTGAGTTCACAGTTGTAGCCTTAGAACATCTTCTTCACGTGTGTTATTAGTGCATACCATTTTTATATAGGTTTGAAATTCGCCCTGAGTATCATGAAATTGGTTTCCGCAATGAGATGTTAGTCTGGAAGACATCAACTGGTAAATCGATTCAGCTTGGCAGCTGGTAGTCTGACCCATCAGCAAACTGTAGAAAGTAGTTTAGATGACAGCAACAACAAGCAGCACCGTATTGTGAATTTAAATTCGACAGTCACTCCTGTTTCTCTTTTCGAATTCAACAAGAAACAGGTGTGAATGGATAGCTTGGTAACTCCAGAACAGTCGTACAGCCCAGGTAGAGCTGTGTTCATTCAGTCAGGTGCACTGACTGGACACTCATTAAATATCAAATTAGATACAATTTTGAAACGGACTCCGGGAACACCCCTGGGTGTGTAAAGGTTTACTGGTGATCTATTACTAAAAGAGGACACCTGTCATTTGGTGAAAGTTACATCCACTTACCAGTGTATTTAAGTGTCGACCACCTTTAACACCACCCGGTATCCAGGCAAATGCATGTCGAGTAAGTGGAAATTGTGAACTGGCTGTGTGACGCTAATCTTAAATGATAAAATTAATTAAATTTGACTCGTGTGGCTCTCAGTTTAGAGGGTATACCTCTGCGGGTTTGTGTGCGGAGCTTCACAGCTTGTCTTTTTTTTGTGCAGTAAGCAAACCGTCTGCAGTTGGTGAGCATGAGTGCGTATCTGTATCTGCGATGTGTTGTTATTTACTGTCTCCTTGTATCATCCAATTTGTGCCATGTTTGGCTCGCGTCCCAGCGTTGTAAAGACAGACTAGCTCCTGGAGGAGGCCATATTAGCACTGTAGCTGAATGTAATAATCTCTCTGTCTCTTGTGTCTCCAGTCCAACCCCAATGTATCCTCCCACATACCTGGAGCCAGGAATAGGGTAAGACTGCTTTATGTCCTTTTATCTCGAGCTGGTGTGAAAATGGCACTAATAACACAAGTTAAGATAAGCGTGTGGGAAGTTGTGCTCTTATCTCGCTCTTAATAGAGAGTTTGCGTTTAGTCTGAAACAAGGCTAAACTAGATGGCGAAACAGCTTTAACCTTTCATAATACCACAAGCTAACTGTTCCCTACCTGTGTCCTGCTTTTGTTTTCTTCTCCTGTCTTTACGATGGTCCAGGAGGCACACACCATATGGCAACCAGACAGACTACAGAATATTTGAACTCAACAAACGGCTACAGAACTGGACAGAGGTTTGTAGGCTCATACATTCACACACACCATTAAAAAACAATCCAAAAATTGCGTCAGTAACTGATTATTTTTCCCCTCTATGCCCTGCAGGAGTGCGATAACCTTTGGTGGGATGCATTTACTACAGAGTTCTTTGAAGATGATGCCATGTTGACCATTACTTTCTGTCTGGAGGATGGACCCAAACGCTACAGTAAGAAACTAAGTCACCACTTTAATCCAAAGTCCTACAGTCACAAACTGACTACGTGCTGAATACATTTCTCTCCATCTCACGCCCCTCCTGTTTTCTCTCCTCTTCTGAAGCAATTGGCCGGACGTTGATTCCAAGGTACTTCCGGAGTATATTCGAGGGCGGTGCCACCGAGCTCTACTATGTGCTCAAACATCCCAAGGAGTCCTTCCACAACAACTTTGTCTCCCTTGACTGTGATCAGTGCACCATGGTCACCCAGAATGGAAAGCCCATGTTCACACAGGTGTGTGTTTGTGTCATTTCGTGTTACCGCTTAGAAAACAACAGTGTCACACAGATATTACTGAGTAAAAATCACCTGCAAATTGATCGGAAATGCTTTTCAGCGTGAGACAGAAACAGAACACAGAAGCAAAGCACACTGACAACTCCAAATATTTGAATTGAGTCGTGTGCAAAAAGTGTTTTTGAAAAGCAGGGGAGGTTAACGCGATGGTTACATAACTCTTTGAAGGGTCATTGTTGAATAAAGCCTAAATCTGGTCGTTACAACCCACTTCATCGTTTGGAAGTCTTTCTTCAGCAATGTACATCTGTGAGCAGAGGTGCGCTCTGTACGCATCTCTGCATAGAGTTCAACTGCTGTACACTGACCCGAGTCCTGTGAACTGCTGCAGGTGTGTGTAGAAGGGCGCTTGTACCTGGAGTTCATGTTCGACGACATGATGAGGATAAAGACGTGGCACTTCAGCATCAGACAACACCGTGAACTCATCCCCCGCAGTATACTGGCCATGCATGTGAGTGGATACACTACATATAGCTGACTGATGTGTGTGTGTGTGTGTGTGTGTGTGTATATAATGATGTGAGTGTCAGTGTTGTAATCTGTCCTAATGTTAATGTCTCAGGCCCAGGACCCACAGATGCTGGACCAGCTGTCCAAAAACATAACAAGATGTGGCCTGTCGAACTCCACCCTTAACTACCTCCGAGTGAGTGAAGCACACATACAACATTTTACGTCACGAATGACGCTGCATGTTTTTCTCTTTGTGTCTTGATAATTGTTCAGTCATAGCTTAGTAGTAGGAGCTGTTTATGAAGCAGTTTGATATGACTAATTATTTGCGAACCCCCCAGTGTAGACAGAGGTTTTGAGAGTGATATGGGTGTTTTAGTCGGGAGCAGGGGCAGTCCGTGCTTTCAAATGATAATTACACAACATGTGTGTAACTAGTGAGAAAGATATGATTCAAGCCTGTCCAAGTTGGTCTTTATAAACTTGGCCAACAAAAGTACGACCAAAGGTGTGACTTTTTTGTTGAGGTTTTATAGTTATGTAGAATATTTTGGACTAATGTTGTTGCTGTAGAGCAGTGTTGATGTGATGATGACTGGTTCGCCGTATTGCATCTATCCAACAAACACAGAAGGCTGCACAAGTTGGACTGGAATTACAAGTCCACTTTTATTGTTTTAAGCTGGTGTATTAAAAAGTCACAACCTGAAACACAGTGTGTCATTTTTGAAATTGTTCTCACAACCACAAAATATTATCTTATTCCTCAAGACTAGACTAGAAGTTCACCCGGCAGTATTGCAGCAGCACACTTGTTGCATCACGAGTCTCTTTTTGAAGTCAAAAACTAGATTACAAGCGCAGCTGACCGTTTGGCTTAGAGTTTTCACATGAAACGAGGATACTTTGAAATGTTTTGTTAGATCTTGCATAGAGTCCTACAAGAGCGCTCATTAGATACTAGCAGCCTGTACTACTGCCCGGCTTTCTGCGTGTTCTACATGGTTCAAATGCAATAAACAAGATCTGCCTCAAGTCCACAGGGGGGATTGATAGAAAAATAAACTGCTTGCCTCTCTCTGAGATGAGAAGCTGTAATGTGGCTGTGTGGTGAAACCACTTGAGTCGTGTTTATTTGTTTCCTTCCTGTGTTTTATGATCCGGTTTTGTGATCTGAGAATTTCAAATCCACAGATGAAGTCATTTGCACCGGACAAACGGCTAATAATCATGGCGTTCGATCAATGGCAGCATTTCTAATTATCTTTACCCGCTGCCTCTCTTTGTTCTCGCCTGCAGCTGTGTGTGATTCTGGAGCCCATGCAGGAGCTGATGTCCAGACACAAGACATACAGCCTCAGCCCCAGAGACTGCCTCAAAACCTGCCTCTTCCAGAAATGGCAGAGGATGGTGGCACCGCCAGGTAGGGCGAACAGCATGCACAGATGTATGCACACAACAACCACATAATCGACCACAGTAAATGTATCTGTAACTCTCCCCTTTCATCCCCTCCCTGCAGCTGAGCCATCAAGACAGGCCCCAAACAAGCGGCGGAAGCGTAAGATGTCAGGCGGCAGCACCATCAGTGGAGGAGGAGGAACTAATAACAACAACAACAACAAAAAGAAGAGCCCCGGCAGCGGCTTCCCTCTGTCCAGCCAAGTTCCAGTGAGTACATCACTGCTATCTAGTGTCGGCACTCTGCTATTACACCTCCAACAGAAACATTCCAGCTGTGTTTACAGATAAACGATTCATTGGGGGAACAGCAACCAAAGCAGAACACAGTGACACATAATAATGCTACACCTGAACAAATAAAGTTGTCACCTGATGCTGGGCCGGTGTTGTGTTGCTATGTACAAGTTCCAGTACAAATATTCACCTCTGTAATCAAGCTGTAACAGTGCAGAGGTATAGGGTTAATCGAGGTTAAATTAATTGTCTTGCGTCTCTTTAGGATGTGATGGTGGTGGGAGAGCCCACGCTGATGGGAGGAGAGTTTGGCGACGAAGACGAGCGTCTGATCACACGGCTGGAGAACACACAGTTCGACGCGGCCAACGGCATCGACGACGAAGACAGCTTCAACAACTCTCCAGCGCTCGGCTCCAACTCGCCCTGGAACAACAAGGCCCCCTCCAGCCAGGAGAGCAAGAGCGACAACCCCACCTCACAGGCATCGCAGTAGAGTCCAGAGCCCCGCGACCTCAACACAAAAGCCCCTCTCTGTCACTCCTCAAAATGCCCTCCCCACCCTCCACCCCAACAGCCACGAGTGCAACAGCAACAGTCCATCCCCTGCTCGCCAACCCAGGTGTCATTGTAGAGCTGAGATTCATCACACACACACACGCACACACACACACACACACACACACACACACACACACACACACACACACACACGGTGGCCCGAGGGAGCTCCGTATGTCTCAGACAATGTCACTGAGGCAGAGGAAGTTTTACAAGTTGCCATCATTGCTGTGACTTGCCCATATTTAGACACTGTGTCCCACCTCTGTCTCCCCTTTCCTCATCTCACACTCAAAATGTCTCATCAGCTCTTGCTAATTTTCAGTTTGGACAGCGACCGGGGTAGATGTGACCGAGGAGGCGCGGGGATTTAATCCAGGGGAGAACTGTGCACACTAAACCATCCATACTGAAGTTCACATGTAGGAAGTGGAGGGTGTGGAGGGGATGTTGGCAGCAGGGCTTCGACGCGGTGGCGAGTTGCTTAGGGACCACTTGTCCACCCATCCTCTAAACATGGCTCTCAATTCTGGTCTCTTCTCTGTCGACGCACAAGTCGCTCATAATGTTTCTTAATAGAGTATATGTGTGTGTGAGCGCGTGTGAGAGTGTGTGTTGAGAGGAAGGAGGCAGTCTGAGCTTATTTGCGGCTTTGCTGAAGCAGACGGACCAGAATTTAGAGTCAGTCTATAAAACCATTGAAATTCAAACACTAGTAGAAGAGCTGAAATGTGGCACTAGGGAAACGTCACACACACGCACACACACACACACACAAACACAAACACACACACACACAAACACACATAATAATTGAAGGATTTTGAGTCCCCTAGTGCCCGAGCCATCTCTGATTAGACTACAATGGATGCAGTCTTTCAAACAGAGAGCATTTTCAACACACACACACATACACACAGTTACACATTTTAAGAGTTTTTATACAGTATATATTTCCCTAGAATGTTTTTTAATTTGTATTAAACGCCTTCATTTCAATTGTTACTTTTTTATTTTCTACCAATACTGAAAAGCTACAGACCAAGGAGCAACACAGGACTTTTATCCCTCCCCCCTCTAAAATATATTGTTTTTATCTTTTATGTTTATAAAAGAGAAATAATTTAGTGTGGATGTTTTTATTTTGTCTTTTTGTTCCTTTTTTTTTGGAGATTTAAATTTTTGTGTATTTGTGCTTGTATATTTAAGGTAGTAGCAAAGTTCTGTCTGACTGTAATAAAATGTATTCTTACTTAGATTTACCTAAAGCCATCCCGATCTAATGTAAAGAAACAAAAATAGGAAAAAGGAGAAAAAACACTCATGAACCTGTCCCCTCTATCTTCCCACCTGCTCTTTCCTCCTCCCTCTTTTTTAAAAACTTGTGTAAATTAAATTACAAAAAACCTCCCGGGGGTACAACGGCACCATGGAGTGACGATTTCACAGTTTCAGTTCATTTCATTTATATTTATTTTGGACATTTTAGAAATTCACTCATCATGTCTTTCATTATTACATTTACATTAATCACAGTTTTGTGTACGTCAACTTTCAACTCGATGTCAAGTGAATGTGCTCACTGAATTTTAGTTAACCGGTGAAGTTCATGTTTCATCACTGGCTAAACACAGATATTTTTTTAAAAATTAGTTTTTAAGTTAACCTAACATTTGTTGTTGTGCAGTGTGTCCTTCATGACCAACAGAATGAAACCATCAGTCATCCAAACATCTTCTAAAGCCAGCTCAACATTATGTTCAGTCGGCATATTTGGTAGCAATGCTGAGTCTGTAAAGATTTAAAAACAGCTGAAGCTCTGTTTGTTGTTTTGTACATTTCCATTTTGTTACAGTTGATTCCAGCAACAGTTATGATTGAGTTCGAATGGTGACTTGTACCTTCTCCAATCCCCTGTAGAAAAATCATCGTTTGATATATATTTTTTTGATTTGGTTAGTTTCTGCCCTTGATAATTAATGTATGGTACCAATAAAAAGATACATTTTCACTTTAAACGACTGTGTATTTTGTAATTATTGTCACACAGCTGATAAATGAAGTTGATGCTGCTGAGCGTAGCTAGATATTGGTCACATTTGAACACTTGCAGCTCTGAAATATTGACAGGATGAAACCACTGAAGGGAAGCATGTATACACTGTGTATTTACATAAAAAATAGATCTGAAGGTAATATGCAGTCATTTAAATACAGGAAGCATTATTACCAGGTGGAATAAATTTGTGTGGGTGAATATGCTTTTTTCTTTGTTATAAAGGAACTATAAACAGATAGAGCATTCTGTAAAGGGCACATGTGTGTCTTTTAGTAAAGTTGGTGCACTAGTCGGCTTAAAAAATGCTGCTGATGGTGCAGCAGAGGCTCAGATAACCTGACTTTTAGCACCTGGTGTGAGTCAAGCTTCAAAAATGCAGGATCCATGGCGCCCTGGTAGCTCAGCTGATGGAGCCTGCGCCCTTTGTATCAAGGCTGAGTCCTAACTGCAGCGGTTCAGGTTCAGTTCCAGTCTGGGCTCTTTGTGTCACGATATCCCCTCTCTCTTCTCTGTATTTCCTCTCCAGCTCTCTCTATCTAATCAAGTAGAAAATGCCACAAAACTCCTACAAATCCCATAATGCAACTGCAAAACAGGCTTTTCTATAAAAATCTGACGACATTAAACAGCTGTTCTCACGAGCTGAGTAGTACTCCTTTGTGATCTTTTACTGCACACTGATGATCAGAACGAGTGAGAAAGATGTACAGTAAAGAAAAAGTAAAGCTTTATCTGCTTTTATTCCCATTTCCCCCTTTCTTAACAGCTCTTCTCACCTTGAAACAACCCCCACTTCCTCCTCTGTGCAGCACATCCCTCTGCAATCTGGCTGTGAAGTTGAGCTATAAGACAAGCTTCAAGCTGTGCTGCCAGGCATCCTGGTGCTCCACGCACAGAGTCCTGCTGATGCTTTATCATACAGGGTTGTTAAATGCTTTCCCCCTGCTGATCTAGGTCTTGAACGAGGTAAAACAAGCTTGTCTCTGTTGTAAAGCTCTTGATTTCACGCCAGGTGCAGCTCTAAAGTGCAAACAACAATTCTGTCATTGTGGTGCAGCGAGGTGTGGCCTAGTGTGTAAGCTGATGAAGTGGTACATGTATGAATGTGTGCATGTAATTAATACTTATATAAATATTTTTTTCAGCTTGGACAGTGCGTGTAGATCTTCTTTATCCTGTCCAAAGTTACTACAGTCAGCATCTTTGAGTGCCCGTGTCTCTCCTCTGTTTACAGAAGTCAGGTCAGGAGAACGAGGAGCAAAGGGCCACGGCCTCTTTAACTCTGGGTCTCCATGTTAAACCCCTGTGGTACATCTGCTGCCTTCCGCACCAGCCTGCCACAGACACGCATCCACCTGCCAACTATCACACTTTGTGTTCAGGCATTTACTCCACTCCCTGTGTGTCACAACGTACCTGCAGAGCTGTAAAGGTTGTCAGTGAAGCTTTACAGCCAGCTGAAACACTGAGGGTCTCCTGGGGCTGAAGTAAAGCTGTAACAACCCGATGAAAACTCTCACCTCCGTGGTAGAGCAGACAGTCTTTGCCCTCAATCTGGCCGTTATGCCATTTTCAGTTTACTTACTTTATACCTGACACTGCTAAGACATTCAGCAACATGTGTGAGTCCCAAAAAGACGAAGAATATGAACTTCATATTCATATTTTATGGATCCAAGTTGCTTTAATTGTTTATTTGCATTTGCAGGGCTTTCTTGTTGTCAGCTCAGCAGAAGCCTTGAACATTCTGATGACAGTAGTTGAAGTGGTTACAATGACATCAATCCAAGCAGGTACAGTCTGTAATGTCTACTGTTATCTGCATATATTCTGATACAAAAGGAGTATCAATGCTGCATTATGATATGATGATGTTGTCCTGCGGTGAGCCATCATTTAACAATATGTTGAGAGGAGTCACAGTACATTTTCTAAAAGATACCACTCCAGTGAAAGTAAAGGAGCAGACAACGTTTGGGAAATAAAAGTCTGTTCTCAAGGAGAAGAGTTACATGATGTGTTTAGTTTTAATGAACTCATACTGAAGCTCCCATCGGTCTCCATGTTTGTGATCTTAAAGAAAATCAAAGCACATGAATCACTATGCAGTGAACACTGGAGAGAGGGCTACGTCTTTTTTTACGATAACTCTCACTTAATAATACTTGCTTGTGTTGTAATATGAGACATAACTTACTCTTTCACATAGGCTGTTTAGTTAAGATTATCATATTCAAGGTTTTGACGTCAAAGTTTGATGGAGAATTGTATTTAAAACTTAAGCTAGCTTGCAGGCAACGGCAGTAATTCTTCAGGTTTAGAGCACACAAACCATGATGAAGCATGCTGCTGCACAAATCCATCAGGTCGCAAGTGGATTAGAGTGAAACATCGTCTTACAGAGGTCATTATATTAGACTCTGTGTTATGCAAAGTTACAGATCTATCATGCTGCTCTGGCGTTCAGAGCTAAGTGACACTGATATCTTCACAGTGGCTCATCTTCTATTCTCCTTAAATGTTAACTGTCTGTGTCTTCACACATTGAAAACTTAAAATTAAGAACTTCTGGAGAAAAATTCAAACTTTCAAGCTACCAAAGAGTTAAAAAACAAAAACTTGGTCGACCTGCACATCTCTGTGTGTCACTTAATGTTCTTTTTCACTCCTCAGCCGCTGTGCTTCTCCTCTATCTTTCTCTCATTATATTCTGATTTTCCTTCCTCTCTTTTGCCTCATCTCCTTCTCCGTTTAATGACACGGTAAAAGCAGAGCTCGTCTCATTTATTCCATAAATTGAGGCGCTCCATGTAATCTTTACCAGAAATATTGCACCCTTGATGGTAAAGTTAATTTACCAAGGAGCCCATGAGGTCAAAACACAGACGCGTTGGCTGCTGCTTTAAATTGGAGACAAAACTGTTGTTTTTCCATTGAGGTGCAGAGAAACAGGTCTACCATTCATTCACAAATGTTAGCTAAAACTGAGTTTGGAGAAACTCCTGTAAAGACATGTCTGAGTCTTAAGAAGATAAGACGTTTTTTGGTGTAAGATGACTTTTAAAACTAGCTGATGCACCTTGTCTGAGATCTAAGGATCCACTGAGCAAAACTAATATCAGCGGAGATGCACTACTACAAGCATGTGAGAACAAAAAAACACAAAATAAACTACACCAAAACCCTGAAAATGCTGTGTGATTCATTACAGGCGAGAAAATAATTGGAGTCAACAAGATTTAATTTAATCAATTTAATCCAGTTTGACCTTCAGTGTTCAGTAGACCCATGAAAACTGCTATAGAAACTGTTGCTGTAAGTAAGTTAGTTTCCTTGTTGTCATGTATTTTTAACGTTGCATGTTTTCACCCAAAACTATCTGGTTTGTCTCTGAGACATGCCCAAAACTTGACTTTCAGGACATCAGGCCTGTGTCATATATTTACTGACAGGGTGAAGGTGGGGGGACAGTCCCTGATTCAGTAGTTGAGGAAGGACAGTGTTATAATCCTTCTCTTGTAATACTGAGGTGCCACTGCAGTCAGCACTTCCATCCATCCATTTTCTGTAACCGCTTATCCTCATCAGGGTGCAGGTATCTCGAGCCTATCCCACGAGACACCTGGACAAGTTCATCACAGGGATGACACATATTCACACTCATATTCACCAATTAACCTAATCAGGAACCTTTGTGCTATGAGGCGACAGTGCTAACCACTGCGCCACCATGCCACCCCAGTCTGCACTTAAACTTTGCAAAAAGTTATACATCCATCCATCCGTCATCTGTAACTGCTTATCCTCATCAGGGTCACGATGGGGCTGGAGACTAACCCAGCTGGGTACACCCTGGACAAGTAGCCAGTTCCCCAGGCCCCAGGCTGGCCTATAGTCTGTCCACAAAACAGGCTTGACAGCCTGCTGTAGTTAAACACGGTCATATATTTTACATCTGACTGATTTGTCTAAATTTCATGTGTGGTTGATCAGGAAAACTGCCATTAAAACACTGTAAAGTGCAAAAATGAATGTCAGAGATTTAAAAAATGCTTTCCATTGAATATAATTAATAACATTATGTAACTGCGGGTGCATATGTAAGGAGGTGAACAGCTCAAACAGAAATCTCACTTTTTTTCTACCCCAATGTGCTTCAACTCAGCAATAAGTGACTATATCAGAGACAGAGGACGAGGTCCATTCAGCCTGTTTATCTACAACCTACAAGCCCTTTAGTCACTTCTCTCCTCTCACAGTCTCACATTTCTCCTCTAGATTTTTAATTGTTTTTTTAATTTACTGGTCTGTTATGATGAATCAGATCAGTTAATAAATGTATGTGAGGGGGTAAACACCACAACACCAGCAGCATTTAAACTTTAAAGCAGAGAGAATATCTGAAGGGTGCTAGGACCCTGAAGACCAGCAGGAGGGTGTCGATAGCAGTATGCTAGCAGAGGCTAGCAGAGGCTAGTGTTGTGAGAAGGATTCATGAACTACATTTACGACTTTTAATACTAAAATTGAGGTAAGAACCAACCACACTCCCAACTAAGCTACATTTACACATGTAACGTAACACAGAAGCGTTGTCAGTCGTTGCACCCTGAGATTAAACAGCGAGCTAAATCAGAGGTTGTCAGACAAGCATTCGCTAGCTAGCGTTAGCTGCGAAGGTTTTAATACATTTACGTTTGATTTAATATCTGATAATAAACTGAGTGTGCGTCGAGTGTCGACTGGACAGTAGCTGTGATCGTGACTACGTTGTTGTTAGTCGTTAACTACCGAGTTAAACCTAACGTTGGGTTAGTTAGCTAACGATAGCTAATGAGTTAGCAGCCCATCCCAACTTGTAATTAGGTGAGCTAACGTTAGCATATGTTAACATGTCATGTGCCGTCAAATGTCAGCCGATAAACACTCAGCCGACATAGTAACGTTGCTTGGGGCACGTTATTTATTCAAACGTGACCTATAACAGGTTGTTCTGCTGACCTGACACAAACATTCATTGTTATTCAACGTCATGACTCAAATCTCTCACTTGGCCATGCAGATATTAACACAGTGGAGAGACAAACACAGCGCTCCTGTCATTAATGCTACATAGTCATGGCCTCCAACAGGTGACTGTAATGACAGGCTGTTGTTGTGTGATATGCAGAGGAGGAGTGGTGCCTGCAGGAGTCCATAAAGTTGTGTGTTCAATATTCAGTGAAGTCAGGCATCAGTGGATTGATACTACAGACAGATAGAGCTGCAATGATTCAATCAAGTATTCAATCAATTGCCAAATATTTTGATAAATGATCACTTTTTTTTAAGAACAATTGTCCAAAATGATGATTTCATCTTCTCAGATGTGGTTATTTTCTGGGTATTTTCTCCTCTAATGGCAGTAAACTGGATATACACTCATTGGCCACTTGATGAATTCAACGTTTATTTATGAAGCTTATAATATTTTAGTTTAGTTGACCGTGTCAGAAAGGTAAAAAAAAAATTGCTTTGTTTATTATAGAGGTTGTAGATTATGGTGGTGTTGCACTGGACTGGATTATATTGAAAGGTGTTTCTAATATTAAGGCCCTCTCATGCATCTAAATGTGGTGGCCAAAATATTAGAAACACTTCTCAACGTAATGTTGGACAGTACCACTCAATACCACTGCAAACTGGGACCTCCGTGATAAGCATATGGTTAAATGAATACCTCTCTGACCGTGTCAGTACATTATTATATTTGTAAAGGCATGATTTGTGAAGAAATAGTGATCGATTAATTGAGAAAATGACAATGGAAATAATCCTTAGTTGCAGCTGTACTGTATTCCTCCGTGACATAGAACTTTATGGTCATCCAGAAACTTCTCTTGTGTATAACTTAAATATAGAATATTATCCAACTTATGCTTTACAAATCTTGGTGATTTTTCTTGAAATCTTGATTATGTTGTAGCTCACTGTGTCTCTTTCCTCAGACTTAGTCATGTCTCAGGTGGAGAAGAAGGCAGGCCTGCTAAGGAGGACATCGTCCTCTAAGAAACCCTTGAAGGAGAAGGTGGTGCTGATGTATGATGAGATCTTTGCAGTGAGTATCGAAACGGGAGAATGTCAGTGATGATATATTGTCCTTTTTTACCTGAAATGTTATAATATTGTATCTTATCTTTAGCTTATTTTTAGTCTTATGTGTAGTGCTGTCACACTGTTTAGTGCTCTTAATGCTGAGCTCACATTTCATTGTGTTGTTGACCCTGTGTTAACTTAAACATGACAAATAAACCTGAAACTTGCAGCTTGGGAAGGTAAAGAGAAATAAAAAATGATGGTCAAGTTTAAACAAAGTTCCATCTTGTTTTTTTTAAATTTATTTAGAAAGAAGATCCAGCCAAAAACAACCCTCGCTTCTGGGATGAGCTGTTTCTGATGAAGGTAAAGTCAAAGAGTCAAAAAAAACATCACGGTGCCAAAAAAGGCGCTCTGCATACAAGGGAAACTCTCACTATATTGTTTGTTTTGGTGTCAGCAATGGTAGCAGTAAAACTAACTGAGACGTGGATAATAGCAGTAATACAGCTTTCAGGTTGAAGTCTGCTAAAAAAATATGTCTACACATTGAAGAAATAAGACAATTAAATACAACCCTGAAGGTATCATATGTATACAGACTGTGCAAAGTTCTGTTTGCACATTAATTAAAGGGTCCTACGTGTGTGCAGAAAATGCATCGAGGCGTTTTAGAACATGAAAAAATATGTTGCACAGAAATATAATTCTGATGTCTGATATCTCACATTCAGCTTCATAAGTGTGTTGTATTTGTGGTCAGAGTCAGTACACTGGGTGCAGAGAAAAAGAGGAAGTAGTGGTGTGCACAAATCAGAGTTTTGATTTTCGCTGTGTAATCCATGTCATTTTCATAACCGCTGTAGCATGATGTAGCTCAAATATGCAGCGATGCGTGATGTTTCGTTTAAAATCATGTATGTTCCTTCACTTCTCTCCCTCTATAACTAGCTGAGATGATGTTTGAATAGAGTTTGAATGTGGTATGAGCAAGGCAAGTGTACATTTAATATTCAGTATACTAAACTGTATAATACAGTTCTGTTTGTGTATTTACAGACTGTGAATGGTCATGGAAAGTTTATTATGGGACTTTGAAAAGTCATGGAAAAGTTTAGAATTTTGTCAGTGAGAATGTGTGGGAACCCTGAGATTAGCCCACAGCGTAGGACTGTCAAAGTTGTCCAGGTGGTCTAATTTGCATAGACTGTACAGCTGCTCTGCTTCACCGCATTTCTTTGGTCCTCTAATCATCCTCCTACCTCCCTTTTCTCCACTCACGTTTCAGGTGAACCTAGAATACCTGGAGTCCAAGTTGGAGAGTGTAGATGGGGAGGAGGTTCAGCGGATCCAGGACAACATCAATTCTCTGTTCCACCACTGTGTTCAGGCTCTGGGAGAGGAACACCAGATCAAAGTGGTCAATGCACTGCAGGTAACTAAAGCTCAGGAGGATAGATTTTCACAGACAGTGCATGTTAGAAGCATCTGAAGTATGCGGATGAGACTGTAACTGTAATCAAATTGTCATGGAAGTTTTGTGTCGTCACTATTGTGCCAAGAAGACTTACACTGGAATCCATTTCACAGTATTCACTTCTTTTGCTCTCCTCTGCCTCTCTCCACAGACTCTCTGTGCACTTTTCCGAGGGGTTCACCAGAAGAACAAGTCCACGTCCGGTTTTGACATCATAAATATGCTCATGGGGTTTGACAAGGCCGAGCAAAGGATGAAGGTATGTGGTCAATACATTGAGAGGGGGAACAAAGAAACGGGTGAAAGAAAAGATTTGTGTTAATTCATGTTATGTCTGCAGGATCTGATGGAGAGACTGGACAGCCTTCTTTGTGGGGATGGCTCAGAGAGTCTGAAGAGTCTTTGTCTCAAACTGCTGCTGTGTCTGGTGACGGTGAGACAGAACGAAACCGCGTATTAATTCCAATGCGATGGGCTTTGGGGAATGCTTGTTGTGCGGTTTGAAACATCACAAATATGTGAAAAATGTGTTCACAGGTAACAGACAACATTAGTCAGAACACCATACTGGAATATGTGATGATCAACAGCATCTTTGAAGCCATTTTACAAGTAAGTGATGAACAGAAGACTGTTTTGACAGAAGACATTTATTTTATTTTAAAACTGTCTTCCTGATTTGTTCATCTCTCTCCTCTCCTCAGATTCTGTCAGATGTGTCCAGTAGAGGGCAGCATGGTTATGATGCTGTGGTCCTCCTGGCCCTTCTGGTCAACTACAGGAAATATGAGGTATGTACTTGTTTTGTCGATAGAAAAGCCTTTTGAGCAGCAGGTGGCCGTAGTAACTGTGTAGTAAATCCTTCATAAGTGCCACTGAATAGATACAGTGTATCCAAAAGCTCCTGAGATCAGTCCTGCTTTCCTTCACTGCTTGTCTTGTTCAACATGATGTATCCACAGAGGATACAATAGAAGACGCTCCTGAAGTCTCTTTTAGTACAGTATGTGTTCTACAGGTGTGACGCCTCTAGTATTTTTGCAGTTCTGAGTCGCACCACACAGTGGAAACGTGAGGGATTAAAAAGAGTGTAAGATTTTAATTGGCCTCTTTTTTTAATTAGTTTTTTTCACAAAAGAAATGTTAGAAATAAAATCACTGTGGTGTGAGGAACTCACACATCAGCAGGATATTTGTGCAGGAGAAAGCTGAACACAGCAGATGCAAATAAAATCTTTGAGTTGGGCTGTGTCGGATATCAAAGAGACACTTCTAGATTTTGATGACAGAAAAGCAAACGCGCTCTCTGAAATGACTTCCCTCTCCAGCGACAGTAAAGGGGGAGATAAAAGAATAAGGGGTGAGGATTTGGATCATATCTAAGCAAAGCGGGCCAAAACATAAGGAGCTTGCTTTGTGTTAAGTCTAGTAAAATGTAAATGGTAAATACGCTGTACTCATATAACACTTTTTCTAATCTTCCGACCACTTAAAGCACTTTTACACAACATATCTCATTCACACATTCATACACTGATGGCTGCCATGCAACTGCAGTTCGGGAGCGGATCACACATGCATACATTCACATACGTGTACTCCAAAATGCTAAAATGTCCTGTAGCGTTCTGGATTTTAGGTGTGCCAGCAGCTTATGATCCAGAATCACTCAGGATTTTGTTTTTTTGTTTCCAAGAAAGTTGATCTAAGCTGATCTGTAGTCTGTTGTCACTTTACGTGCTGTAGATGAGCTCCTTGAGCTAGGGGACAAACTAAAAGAGATCTGTCCTTAATAATATGAATTATTTATATATTATGTATTTGCATCAAATATTTAACCACTTCTAATTTCACTGATTTTCTCTGTTAGTCTGTGAATCCATACATTGTGAAGCTCTCCATTGTGGACGATGAGCCAACATTAGATGTGAGTATGCTGTCTGTTTCTTCTTAACTGCAGAATAATAAATAGCTGGTGTAGCTGGTGTAGCTGATGTAGGCGTTGTTCACCTTCACATCAGACAGATTTTCAGAGGTTTGACTGACACACTGGATGTTTTCTTTCCCAGGGAATGGGCATGGTTGTCCACCAAGCTCTGACAGAATATAACAGGTGAGATCTTAAAGTGTCCACATGTCAAAAACACATTTTTAATGATGGTGTGCCGAGGCTGCTGGCGTCATCAGTTTAGTTTGATGTCTCCCACAAATGTTCTATTTCTATTCTCCTGAAAAAAAACAAAAAAACATGCCCTTTTATACTTGTAGTTATTTATACCTGACAGTTTTCTTTGGCAGTTGGTAATGTTTTTTTGGACGAGGCAAGGTTTGGAAATTAAAATTCTGTTTGTGAAGAAGGAGGTCTGATCTGTCTCCGTGCGTCGACAGACACATCAAAGTGATGGATGACGGCTCCATGCAGTTCATTGTTTTTGTGTATAAACTGAATGCCCCTTAGATAATAAATTGCAGGGAGGAGAAGGAGATGTTCGGTAAGTGTGTGTTCGTTTACAAGTGCTGTGTTTAAGTGGAAACGTATATCTCTACCTCTGCTGCTGGGTGGCTCTACCTGTCCTCACTTTATTTCTCCACTTTTTCATGACTTCCTACTTTCTGTTCATCTTGTCTTTTCCCTTTTAGGCAGTACAAAGACAAAGAAGAGGAGAACCAGGGCGGGTTCTTCTCTACCCTCACTAGTATGGTAGGATCTTATTCTTACTTCAGATTTTTACAGTAGATCCATCTAAATAGACTGTTATTAGGAGGTTTGATCTGCGGCTTCATAGCTTTATCCATCTTCCGTCCACAGGTGGGCAGCATGTTTATCGCAGATGCTGATGAGAAACTCTCTGTACAGTAAGTGCCAAGTGATCATCAGTCAACCTTAATTGCATTGTTCAGTGACAGAATCCATTACCGCTGCAGGGTTTTCTGTTCATCCTCTGTTTCCCTCTGTTTCATTGTGTAAAAGGTTCAAAAGTTTAAATGGGCATATTTGCTGTAACAGTATAAACAGTAATCAAACATTATGATGTTATTGAACAGAGCTCAGCAGCATGTATATATAAAGTACAGGTTTTTAGCAACTTTGTGTTTATCAAGTTAATCAGTAAAATGTGATTTCTTGGCTAAAGTTCTTGACATCTGTGTTGTACATTTACATACTCTGTTCCAGCATTTAACTATTATACTTAACACCACAGTGGGCAATATAACATGATTACAGTGACAGTTTCGACTCTCATGTAATCAGACTCTTTGTTTGTTCCTAATAGTTTCAGTTGAACGCGGTCTTGGTCCTGTTTAGTTTTTACTGAAAAAATTGGGAGACACAGCCAATTATTTGCATCTGTGAACAAGGCTTAGTGTTGTTTTACATCTTTAATGTCAACTCATTTATCAATATTAAAATTTAACTCAAAGAAATTTGGAGAATGATGTATTAGTGGTTGCACACACTGCGCAGTAGTTAATGAGACAGAAAATGAAAAAAGTGATCTGCTGATGCGTGAAGTGGTTCTTAATAAACTTTAAACACCAGACTGCCCCTCTGCTTGTTTCTTGAGCGTGATTGGGTCAAAGCCTACAGCTTTTTCCTGGCCAGTCTAATGTGATGTAAAGATTTGACTTGATAAATGAATGTCTGACTCTGACAACTAACGTCTTTTTCTTCTCAAGGACAAATGAGGCAATTCTGCTGGCACTCTATGAGGCTGTGCACCTTAACCGCAACTTCATCACTGTATTAGCACAGGTAAGGTAAATGACTTTCACCTGTCATTAAAAACTCCCCAAATGGAGTTAATTTTCCCCTCACAGATTTTTATTGTGTAGAAGCCTCCAAACCTGCACAGTCACCCAAAAGAAAGTTGATCAGGAGCAGCCGGAGGAAATATAGTGGAAATATGTTTTTGGCCCAGAAGAGCTCTGTGGCTCTGCATAGTCAGAAAACCACAATAGGAAACAAATGATCAGTTTTAAGACATGAAATGCATTTTATGATGAGTCAGGAATATCCAAATATTTGTCAAACTTTTTTTTTTGTTGGCCTTTTGTTCTTGAAATCATCAGTCCTTGTTGTTTCTTCTCCGCCTCTCTTCCTGTTGCTGTGAACCATTGGCAAAAGTTACCGTATAATCTTCTGCCAGTCATCTGTGATGTGATTTGACTTCTAATGATGAATAAAACTAGAAGACAGTGGTTAGAATAGACGAGGAGAGAGAGACTCCTCTTTTTGCAGCATTTGATCTGATGAGATGAGATACAGTGACACTATCCTGCTATTGGTACATATTTTTTTAAGGGGAAATGTTCATTTCTCCACCTTCATTCAGAAACCTTTTTTTTTTTAAATTTTAAATGAAACTCCGTAAGGGCACTTAAATTCAGTGTTTCAGCCAGCCCGACTCACTAACTAAATGGTGAGGATGGGTCAAACACACTGAGGATGGCAGCCACTTAACAGTGTCTCTGCACTAACTTCCGCTCGGGGCCACTAAGCCGCTGTGCTGCTTTATGCAGTGCTCTAATTAGTTACACATCTCAACAGAAATTAGCAGCAATGATTAATGTACCAACTTATAGAAGTGTTTACACTACCAGAAGTAAACACTCCTCTTCCAGTCTCCACTAAAAGGCTGAAAGGCTAAAATCCTGTTTCCTTCTCTCAGTCTTAATGTGCCCAGCCTGTACTGTTGCACTTTGCTGTACATTGTAGGACATGAGGGCCGCCTATTCACTATTAATGACATTCACACGCGTTTTTGGTCTTTCAACAGAGTCACCCTGAGATCGACATTGCAACCACACCTACCACCCCGACTCCAACCACACCGACAACACCACTTGGCACAACGCCGCCCTCCCTAGACAGTAAGTCATACACTTTGATTTCTGAAGAGAGGTTTTCAGGTCTGTATCAGGGTCCACAGTTTTTGGAGCTACATGAAGCTAGAAAGCAGTGACCACATGAAACTGCAGATGACAGCAGGGTTTTGGAAACTCTTCCGCCTGTTTCGCCTGTCAGTGTAGAAGGATGGGTTTCGGCAATGTAGCAAAAGTTATACATATAGGTGTCTTTATGGCTAAGCGTATGGTTAAAAGTTGTTTTACCTGAACATATTTATTCAAAATGATTAAAACTGTCACACAAATTCAATTATTTGTGAATGTTATAAACTTTTTTGCTTTTCAGCTGCATCTTATAGCCTCAAAATACTGGCTTCTGTATTCAGCTATAGTGTTTTCCCCTTCTAAGGAGACCAGAGCTTTAACCTTGTCTTGTCAGTGTGTTTATATTACTCACCTTTAAAACAGACGTGAACTAAACTGAAAATATCGATCCCGTCAAATCACCGGAAGGTCAGAAAATGGAGTCAAATGATCAAGGTTCTCTGCTTCTTCGCCTCAGTTTAATCTTAACAGTTTTTACATACATTTTTCAAAACTCTCCCTCTCACTCACTTCTGCCTTGAGCAGACACATTCAGACATACAGAGGCACACATGCACCAGCACACACTGCACACCAGCAGCCTTTTTCAAATATTCAGTGGATTTTAAAAGTCACCTGATAGAAGAGCGATGCTCATATGCAATAAATGGCAACCATGTGTGTTTATTCCATCTTAATATTTAGATCATTACATCCCACATATTACCGCCTTAAACTTGAGTCCATGAGTGTCACTTCAGGTTTCATGTAAGCTGACTGTTTTAGCTTGTGCATTCAAAATCAGGTCATTTAGCATGCACACATGCTGTAACTGTTAAAAGGTGCATGTTTCTATCTCTGGCTAGCTCTCCCTCCATTGCTTCAACCTTAAGAGCCCCTTTCTGTATAAAATATTAACCTCCAGCTTCAAATACAGATGAATGTTTCACATGCAGCGTGCCCATGTCATGGGAGCTTCAGCACTTAGAGAACCTCCCCAGTCGGACCAAAAATAAGTTTGCACACGTGCCTGCAGTCATGTCAGGGATATACATTATCCTTCCCCAGCATAGCCCCCTGTGATGATCTGTTTCATGGCAGTGTGAAATCTACCTTTTGGGCCAGCAGTGATCTGAGGAAGAAGGGAAGGCATTTGGGGGGGTTGGAGGAGGAAGATTGACCGGCTCATCATTTATCCATGAAACAAGCTGTATGTTTCAGTGAGCAGAGATTTTTTAAATGGATGAGGATGCTTGTCTAGACAACACGGCAAGCTACAGTAGCTACAGTAATGGGACATCACTTTTTTGTAATGCTGTTCTTTGCCTGAGTGAGCACTCCTCAAGGCTGACAGCTCTTTTTATTCCTTCTTTCAGACAGTTTTAGTTTAAGCTCATATTTTTAATTGTTGTCATGGAATAACTGCACCAGAACTGACTACATAATTATAATTATGTATTTCTTTCGATTTAGACATATACAGTATGTCCTTGTTCTCCATAATAATCAGAAAGACTGGAGTGATTATATTTGATTCACATTTTAATTCATGCATCGGCTGTGTAGTGATGAACAACCCAGAACTGCCTCTGGATCCCAACCTGCAGACGAGCAACCTTCTCATCACCTTCCTCAAGTATGCCTCCATTGTAATGCAGGATACTAAAGGTAAACGGAGACCTTCGTGCCCTCTTCCTATTTGTCTCTGTCACTCCACCTTCCTAAAATTCTTCATTCTTATACTTTTTCTTCTCCATCTTTGTCCTGAAGTGTCCTCACGTAGTTGTCTTAGACGTCAGCGGCAAATAAATGCTGTTCTCTCGAGTCTCGCGATCGTTATCACACTTTATAACATCCATTCATCGTTTCAGTTACTCTCCTCCTAAAACAGCAGAGATAGAGAAACACTTTTCTTTCTACCTCTTATGAGTATTCGTGTTTCCAGATGAGCATCGACTCAACAGTGCCAGACTGTGCCTAATCATCCTCACCTGCATAGCCGAGGTAGGTGCCAGCCACACTGCTGCAACGTTTGCGCCCTCCACACATTGTCTTTGTTCTGACTTCACGTGCCGTGTGTGTGTGATAGGACCAGTACGCTGATGCCTTTCTTCATGATGACAACATGAACTTCAGAGTCAATCTCCACAGAATGGTGAGTTTCAGACATGATGATGATGAACAAAGTAAAAAAAAGTTAAAATTGTTTTTATTCGGGACAGCATTACATTTTATGAGGTATTTTTCTCTCCATATAAGTTAATATCAACTTGTATGTTTAACTTTAAGTACATGTGCTGCAGTCTTTCAAGTCTTCTTATACATATCTCATACACATACTTGTAAAAAGCAGATTAGAAACTATCATCTATAGATCAGAGAGAAATGGATGTTCTCCAGGAAAAAAGTACCTGGAGGTTTCTTTAATCCCAAACCATGATGACGATAACTAGGTTTCCTGCTGATGATATCCATCTCTAGCATGTAAAGTACAATGTATTTATGTTCATTTACGTACTTTCTATTTGAATTCTGTATTATTTTTCAGCCCATGAGGCACAGAAAAAAAGCGGTGGACAAGAACATCCCTTCACGGCCGCTGGTGTGTGCTGTTCTAGGTATGAGGAACAAACGACGACTGTTTTTTATTATTAACTCAAACTGGCAGTGACTCTGTTTGACGTTTTTGAAGACTAGTCCGTTAATTCCTTACAAACTTTGTATTTAAAAACCTGAAAAGCAAGGCAAGACAGATGTTTATCTTGTATATGTTGTCAAAGATTTCTGAATTTATGCTGTCCTGTGGGCACAATGTATGCATGATCTTGTTTATTGGCATTACTTGGTTGGAGGTGTTTTTCCCAGCATGTTTACTGGCACATTTTTTTCTGGGCACCTTTATTTGTTTTTGCTTTACTCTGTTTCCCTTTATTGTTGCGTTATTGTGGCCGGTGATACTTTATGTTAAGGATTTGTGTAATTTAACCCTCTCTGTTTGTATCCTTCTTACCCTAACCCTATTTTTCTTCTCTGTGTCTGGTCCCCTTTGTCTAGATCTGATGGTGGAGTTTATTGTCACTCATATGATGAAGGATTTCCCCATGGATTTATACTTGTGAGAGCACATCACACACACGTTTTCTTTTACTCTCATCCACTAACCAGCTCCGTCACCACAGTTTTTTTTGTGTGTATCCTGTGCAGGCGCTGTGTGCAGATCATCCACAAACTTCTGTGCTACCAGAAGAAGTGCAGAATCAGGTTACATTACACGTGGAGAGAGCTCTGGTCAGGTAGGGATACCAAACTTCTCTCTCATTTATTTTTTTTATCAGTGATAGGATAGGCAGGAACCTTTCTCAGGGGACCTTTTTGAAGAAACTCAAAAGGAACCAGTGCATGAACTTCAGGGGCGGATTGGTCAAACGCAAACATCACAGCAACTACAGTGTGTGTACCGCTTCATTCACCAAACAAGGCGGTACTCAAGTATCACTATGAGTTGATGAGTTAAGCGTTAAAAACAAAGTTATGATTTGCTGTTGGCGTCTCAACAAGATGATCAACATGGGTGAACCAGAGAGAAAGAGCTGTGTCTGGTCAAGCGAGCTGGACAATAATTGAGAGAGGGAGCAGTTATTAAAGACAAAGACAATAAAACATAATTTGCTGATAGTTTCAAAGTAACTGTGAGAGTGTCATGCTAATTAAAGCTGGTGAAGAAAAACTGCCTTAAATAAATGGTGTTATAAGTGTGTCTGAGAATGTTCATAACTTTTTGAAATTAAGTTTCAGGACACCACATGCATAATTTAAATCTGAAAATGTTTTGATTTGTTGGGCATCACCTCAAGAGTTCGGGTAAATAGGTACCGCTTCTGAAAAACAAAGCCAATTTCCTTCTGAAGTCATTGGGCGTGTTGTTTTGGAAATGTATTGCATCATTGAGATTGGATAATGAGTCTCTATAGAAAGCACGATCCATCCTGGTGGCCTTGTTTTCAGCCTGGTCAACACACAATAGGATAACATTTCAGCTTGTAATGGCCCCACCGCACTGTGTCTCATTAGAATACAAATTCCTCTAATCAGACCCATAATCAGCTTAATTCCCTGAATGACACCGACCCTCTCCTCCTGGTGGGGATAATAGCATACCATGAAATAAGACTGGAGAGAAAAAAAAATGAGGCAAATTAAAGCAATAGATGTGTTTATCTTTTTTCAGCGTGTTGTTGTGCCAGCTTGTGTTGGAGCTTGTTAAAAGCTTATTTTGGTTCTTCTTATAGGTTTTGTTTTCCTCTATAAAAGCTTGTGAAGGACTTGATTTGGTGTTGAAAGGTTCTCCCCCCCCCTCCTGTGTTTCCATTATCTACCTTAATAAAGATGCACACAGAGGAAAGCAGACTGCTGCCACATGCCTCTGCTGGTAGACGACTATCAACACTCCAGATTATTTCATTAATGTGTGCATGTCTCGCTCTACACAGCTCTCATCAACCTGCTGAAGTTCCTGCTGTCAAATGAGACCACGCTCCTGGCCAAGCACAACATATTTCATCTGGCTTTACTGGTGAGAAACACACGCTCACAAAACATGCCGACAGCAACATGACGGAGTACAACCCACAATGGAAATTAGTTTCACAGGGATGTCTGTCTGCTGCCAGATGCTGTATCAGTGGTCTTGCTTGTAGTCCAGCTGTGTGTATGACTCTAATCACACACGAGAGTCTAAACTCCTTTTATTAGTTTGTGAGAGGAGAAAGAGGCCAAACAGGCTGCGTATGCAGAAACTGATGCGGTGTAAATTTGATTTCCCTTCAGAAAAAGCTATTTTTAGTTTGTTTATCTTCTCTCACTTCTCTTGTTGTGTTCTTTTTGTTTGCGAGTGAACTAATGTACGTCTCCTTATCCAGGTAGTGAATCTGTTCAACATGTTCATAACATACGGCGACACGTTCCTGCCCACCTCCAACAGCTACGACGAGCTGTACTATGAAATCGTACGAATGCACCAGGTCTTCGACAACCTCTACTGCATGGGTATGTTAGAAACAGCAGTGTTTAACCTGACTGCATCGTATCAGAGCTGTTGTAGCAGGGACTCAAATAAGGGGCCATCAAGAATAAATAAAAGCTGGGTATAAAAGAAAACACTGAGTGAGGTTGAACTAGCCCTACTACAAATGTCACATAGTAAATCCAGTGCAATGTCGATTTCCACAGACATAATGTAGATTTCATAGATGCCATACTCACCACTCTGCTGCTTTCTGTTTCTCTGTACAAATAAGTTTCATTCACCAATGAACTCCAATGTTGAGCTACCATCAACAAAACTCCCTGCAAAAAGTGTTGTAACCTTCACTTTTATTGCTAATTAGTGATTTAGAATGAAAGCAGTATATCTGCAGCAGAGTGACGAGTGTGACATGACTCTGTTTTGATAATCGATTTAATCCTTTAAGTCATTTCTCAACGTCCTCTGGTTCCAGCTTCTCCACTGCAAGGATGTGCAGCTTTTTTCACAGTTTTATGTCATTTTATATGATAATAATAATAATAGTAATCATTGAGCCTGTTAAGAGACAATAGAAGTTGTTAGTTAGCACTGTAAACCTGAACAGATTGTGTGGCTCTATGTCTGCGTTCAATTCTGTCATTCTTTGCCTTCCAGTTTTGAGAGTATCAACCAACACGGGGCAGTGGAAGGAGCCAGCCAGCAAAGTCACACATGCCCTTGTCAATGTTAGGTAAACACACATATGCACGTGCGCGCACACACACACACACACACACACACACTTGTGCAGAAAGGTCAAAATAAGTGGATGAAGTTAAGTCTTTGCCTTCCTTCACCTCCTCCCCTCGGCTCCCCTGTTTGATCATTTTTAAGCCTTAATCTCCTTCACCCCAACCCCACTCCCGTCCACACACACACACACACTGTAGTTGGTCTCTCCTCCACAATTTCTGCCACGTAATCTCCCTGGCCTCCTCCATCTTCTCTGAGGAGATGATCCTCTTGAGGTCACCCTGGCTTGGAGGCCCCTGACGGCACCCGTAAAAGACGAATACTCCCTGAGGGTACACCCGCTCAACCGGGCTCCCGATGGAGCACGCTGCTCTGTTTGAATAGGCAATCACAAGGGTTGAAGGGAAGGCAGTGGAGGAAGAAGATTGAAAGTAATATAAAGCAATATTTGAAAGAATAGATGAATAAATGAATGAAGGCAGAGGGGTATAAAGAACCCACAGAGACTGTGTTGAAATTAACCCAAATGAAGGCATCAATTCCATTTTAGCCCCATCAGTTCATTCCTCCGTATGCTGGCTTCCCACATGGAAATGACAACAGAATTACCACTACGGACAATTCTCTGCATTTTTGTCACTATAATTTATTTGATATATGACGTACTCTAAGCCGGTACAAAATAAGCCATTTTATCTCACAGCTGCGCTTATTGCATCAACTTAAGTTTGAGCTCTAAAGCAATTTATTTCATAGAAATATATGCTAATGCTGGAAAAGATCGCCTCTGAATTTACATCTAAAATTTCCCGCTAGGCTCAAACAATATGAAAGAGGCAGTGAGATGGAATTGAATAGGAGTGAATGGAAATCAGTTTTGGTGTTAAACAGCTGGTCTGGTCTTGTTTAGAAGTTTGCTTGTCAAATATCTTGTCAAAATTGCAAAACCTTGAATATTATTATATTGTTTGTTTGCACCTAAACAAGAAGTAGCCACACAAACGTCTTTTCCAGACAGACACACACACACACATTAAAATTAGTGAGAGCTGGCTGCACCACATACCCTTTTTTTACTCTTGGTTTGAAGCTGTTTTTCTTGGACCTTTAGTTCCAATTCATGGAAACCTTAATGATACAGCACAGATTGTTGTTTCTGTTGTCAGACAGCAGAACGAGTATAAAATAAGGATGTGATTGCAGCTCAAATACCGCCGGCTAATCAGACAGCCATTCGTAGGCTGCTGGGCTGCAGTGCTGATCATTATTTCATGACAGCGGCATTGTCTGATAAATAAACATAAATGCAGGATTATAACAGTTGTGCTGTAAAAGTTGAAGGCCACAAGAGATTGTCTATTTACTGCAACGCACTCTCTGGCTATGCAGATGTTTACCCCCTGGACACAATAAGATGATGTGATTAAAAGAGCTTCAGTCGAACCTTAAACAAAGTAAAATTATGCAGAAAATATGATGGAAATATGGGGATTAGAGTCTCTTCATCGGTACACACAGGTCTGCTCAGATGTCTTAATTTGGACATACTCTTGGACAGTTGTGGCAACAGCAACATAAGCCCTCACTGCACAAAGTGAGGTTTGTTAAGAATGTTGTTCCCAGTTTGTTGTGGCTTGACTGACTTTAACCCCACCCGACACCTTTACGACTAACTGGAACACCAATTGTGAGCTTGTGTGGCTGGATGGGGGAAAAAATCCTTGCAACCAGGTTCCAGTCTTCCCAAAAGAAGCAGCAGTTAATGTTCATAGCTTTAGAATAAGACTTGTAACAAACATGTATGTTCAGGTGGAGAACATCCATTCTGCTTCATTTCAGAAGTGTTTGTGTTTTTGCATTTTAAGGGCCATCATCAACCATTTTAACCCCAAGATTGAGTCGTACGCTGCTGTGAACCACATCTCCCAGCTGTCTGAAGAACAGGTAAACACACTTTTTCTCTTTTTACCCTCTCACTAAAAGTTACATGTAAATAAAAACCGAACTTCAGCAACATCTTTTGGGTGGAGCACCACTGAAAAATCACTCTTGTCATTTCAAAAGTAAATCTTGATGATTTTTTTTTTTTTTAGTACACAATGGAAAACACAGAGTGCTTTAAACAGTTTGAAAATGGGTTTGCTGAATTTTATTTTGAAAAAATGTTGATTCACCAAGAAGTAGTTACAGCTGTGTGTCAGAGACGTATGACTCGGACATTACTTATAGAGGAGTAGTTATTACACATCACTGAACTTGAAACTCATCATGGCTGAGTCACTGCACACAGTTCAGGCAGGTGGGAGGACCATGTTCACAACAAATATGAAGCTTTTTACGCCATACATGACAGATGGTGACATACACATTTTAGTTGCTGTCACTTCTGGACACACTGAAATGCCTACAACTATCATAATGTTCTCCTACGCACAAAACATACACAGTATCCACACAACAAGAGTCCCACAAACACATAACCACGGAGTGAAAACTGAGTCAGGAAGCAACTGTCTGAAACGCTGAGTTATTCCTTCACCATTAATGGAGAAACTTGAGTCTGGAAGGAGGCTGAACTTCACCGATGCAAGCAATGTGAGCTCCATTTAAGACTTTATTATCATTATCATTTATGTTGAATCAGAGAGGATAGGAAAACAGTCGGAAGAGTCCTTCTTTTTTTAAAAAGCTGATAAGAGGGTGATTGATTTGGTCATTATACTCCCCAATTACTTCTCTGCTTTTATCTGCTAGATTGATTCACAACAAAAAGGAAAGGCAGAAGGCTTTGGTAGTAGTAGCCAGTAGTTTCATATGACATTCCACCTGCAATAACTGATTTTTTGGTCTTGTGGTGTAATGAAAAAATAAGTTTTGCACACAAGTTGACATGACAATCTGGTTAGCAAACACTTGCCTATTTACACATCCAGCATACACATGGTAACATTAAGCTGGAGTTGTGTTTCTTGGAGAATGTAAGTCCAGTATTTTCTGTTAGCCCACCAACTCCCGAGGGGAATATTTGGCTCTTTCGCTGCTAAATGCTCCACTAAGTTCACCAGCTAGTCCCTAACTACTTGTCTGCTGTTTGGTGCTGAGCAGGTAGTGTTCAGAACATTAAAAACATCTGCCTGCTGCAGCCAAAGAGGACGATTTGAGAGCAGAAAAGTTGTTAGCCGGACAGCTAAACAACGAGTTGAAACTGAGAGCTGCAGGTTCAGGTGAGAATTCTCTG
Source organism: Argyrosomus regius (assembly GCA_946959425.1). NCBI lineage: Eukaryota > Metazoa > Chordata > Actinopteri > Sciaenidae > Argyrosomus > Argyrosomus regius. The sequence continues at coordinate 23,840,873 of OX336883.1, forward strand.
TAGGTTCATCACTACGAGCCCTTTGACATTGTCACATTGTTTTTTATTATAAAAGATATAGATGGATATTCAGATATATAGATACACATTTGGAGGTGGTTTAAAATGGGATTGCAGTCTTATTTCTACAGATGTATCTCAGTCTGGACACTTAAAACTGAATTCAAAGTGTGTTTTAAGTCACTCACAACACACAATGTCTATGACGTTGAATTCTAAGTGACGGAAGTACATCAGAGGGACTAAGCAGAATTGTTCAGCTACAAGCAGATCGATATGAGGGACGACACAGAGAACAACAGTCTGTGGACAGACGCTGAAATAAATTGCTTAAATTGATCTGATCGCTTACAAATACGGACAGCTTGACTTAAAGATCTGATTTGATTATAAATCTGATTTGGCTGCAGTCTGAACAGCCCTGGAGCGTTTGTGAAGATTTCTATCTGAGGCATTGTGAAAAACAGCTCAGTGCATTGAACTTCAAGTTTGAAGTGTTCTGTGATCTATACATAACAGAAAAATACTCTTATTGGCATGTTGGTATTGATTTGAACTGTGTTTCACAGCCCTCACCACAACCCATCACATCCCAGCTTTGCCAGCTGGCTCAGACATGCTTCTGTCCGTGGAGAAGCACAAACACATAGACAGTAGGCAGCAGTTTAAATGAAGATCTTCTTCCTGTCCAAACCATCTGACACAACCTTTTCACACTACTGTTACTGTGGTTACATTATGTAGGAAAATACAGATATTGGATCAAGACAGATCAGTCAATATGTTATCTCAGACCGGGGCCAAAACTTGATCAAGACGTGTCATATTAAAGACTAACTAAGGGCTTGACACCACTATTCATGTTTGGGACAGTACGTCATTGAAGTTTAAATTTTTCATCCAACAATCTTTTTTTATGATTATAAATGATGAAATACAGTCCTTTTGGGATGTTCCAGGGTTTAAGGCATAGATCAGGAACCGCAATATCCTGAGTGTGTGTCCGGCTGGGGATCTTTTGTTTCACCTCATTCCCCATTTCTCTCTCCCTCTCCTCGTTTGCTGTCATCTCTGCTGTCGTCTGCTCCTAAAGAACTTTTTAGCTCTTTTTGGGGGCATTATTCAAATTAGACAATGTACTTAGTCTGAGAATTCATAAAATGTAGGTCAGATTTTGAGAAAAAAAAAGGCAGGAGAGAATTGAGTGAACAGCGAGAGCTTTGATGTGAACAAAAGAAGTTTCTTCTTACCTCAGGCTGAACAAAATAATGCTCACCGCACACAGACACAAAAGGTAAAGATGTGTAAATTCATAAAAAAAAACCCAGCCTGTCTGCTTCCTAAATCCCACTGATGAATTTTAATGTAACCAGAGTGGCTGCTGCTCATCTGTGGACTCAAATCTGTATTATGGAGCAAAGAAAGCAAGAAGAGATAATGTGTTGAACTTTGGTCAACCTAAAGGACAGTCAGATTCATTTTTCTCCATTCTCTCCGCCTCCTCTTGTTTTTTAATGAAGTGTGAAACATTTCCTTCCCTCTGTTGTTTGATATACATGCTCACACACTGACACAGTAACCACATGCAGTCATCCACGTGGAGCGGCTTCATTCCCCACAGTGACACTATATGATGGATGGCCTCCAGAAACCAAAGCATTAAAACGAGCTGCTTTCCGTCTGTCTGTCTCTGCCTTTCTCTCGCACACAATACACTATTAGAGTCACACAAAGCTGCTTTTGTGTACGTGCTTCAAGATAACCACAATGACAACACAGTCATGTCTACTTAGTGATGCAGAAAGCTGAGTGGAGTTTAAAGTGGTAAAGGTTACATCCCCTCTGTTCTGTCTTTTGGCTTTTTACTTTACTTTCCCTCCATTTTTCATTTGATTTCTCTTCTTTCTCTCCATTTCACCCTCCTCCTTTCATGTTTTCCGTCCTTTCCGTTCGCCACCTAAACGCACATTAGTTGAGGTTTCCATTCAAACCTACCCTACACATTTCCACAGAGAGAGGACGGTGATGAAGAGCTGTGAGGGAAAAGGAGGCAGAGAGATGTGGATATGAATTTTTCATCAGTGTACCATCAGAGGTTGAAATAAAAACAACAGCACTTTTTCCCCCCCTGAGCAGGGCTGTAGATTTATTAGAAGAAAAAAAGAGGAATGCTTTCCTTCTCCTCACCCTGTGTTAATAAATTTTAACATGATGATTCAGCTGTACAGTAGATATACTGCCGGGGCTAAAGCAGAATAAGTACGTGTTGTGTGTGCATAAGCTGAAAAAGACCTACTTGTAGATCAACATCTGTGTGTTTGTCTGGATAAAAGCTGAAGTGCGTTTGTGTGTTTGTAGAGCTTTTCTGGGAAGCGTGACAAAATACAGCTCGTGGATCTCATTGTGAACGTTTCATGCTGTGTGGAGTGTCGCGGCGACATTAATAAAATAATGGAAAAGGTCTGGTTCGGGGCTATTTCACGGCTGAATGGGAGAATGGCAGGGGTGGAAGTGTGAAGAATCTGTGCATAATTACCTCTGATTTCGGCTCACCTTCTTATCTCGGCTGGACCCACTCACAACTGTATTTGCTAGGTGGTATTTCAACTCTAACATTTGAAATGAGTCCTCTCTAAAGCCACCTCTTACTGTAAAAATACTCTTATTGTGAAAGTCTGTAAGGCAAACTAATTCTCATTGACACACAGTGACTCGTTACAGATTTCAAGGCCAGTCTTGTAACCTAAAAGTAAGATTTAGTTAAACAGCTAATGCTAGATAAGCCCAACAGAGTTCTAGATATTGGTGCACAATTTTGTGGTAAAACAACGACCAGTCACGTCTCTGCTAACAGAAGCGACGCTGACAGGAAGCAGTTGGTGACTGGAGATGACTGGAGGAAGCACATGTGATGAGACAGTACCGCAACCTGCCACAAGATCCCTCATGAATATAAATGCTGTGATAAAGTATTAAACACTAATCAGTGTTTCGCTGTATGATGCATCAGCCACTCTATATGCTGGAGTTGTGTTCATTTTTCTCTGTTTGTCACCCTGTTAGGTGCTGGAGGTGGTACGGTCCAACTATGACACGCTGACGCTCAAACTGCAGGATGGTTTGGACCAGTTTGAGAGATACTCTGAGCAGCCCAAAGAAGCTGCTTTCTTCAAGGAGCTGGTAAGAGAGAGAGAGAGAGGGCGATGTATTGTGGGTGTTGAGCATTTAACTAGCAAAAACTGAATCCACCCTTCGCTGCAGTGTCGCTTCACATAGAGTCACACTCATTGCGCTGCAAATTAGAGCATAAGGACCCAACTTTTTTTAAAAGGAGAAAATCTTTTTCACTCAGATTTAATGTCCTTACTCACCTAAAAGTGGTTGGACTTCCTGCTGCAACATGAAACAGAGCTGAGGAAATGCTTCCTGTAATATAAAGTGAACTGAAAATAGCTGCTGAATGTGCCTCTAAGTTTAAAAAAACAGTTTAACTGCAGTGTCTGTAGTTTGAGTAGATAATGATATTTTTAAAACTGTATTTTCACCTCAATACTTTTGTATTTTTGATAATTGGTGCACCACTTTCTTTACCTTTTCTTTGAAATATGAAAACAGACTCTAGACTTTTACAGTACATATCTCATTCACCCATTCACACATTCATACCCTGATGGCATTGGCTGCCGTGCAAGGTGCCAATTGCTCATCAGTTTGAGGAGCTAACCATTCATACACACTCACACACCGATGGCACAGCCTTCGGGAGCAATTTGGGGTTCAGTATCTTGCCCAAGGACACTTCGACATGCAGACTGGAGGAGCCGGGGATCGAACCGCCGCTCATCTGATTAGTGGACGACCTGCTCTACCTCCAAGCCACAGCCACCCCAATATGCTCGCTGCATAGTCTTTTTATGTGCTGTTTCCCTGCTGTTCTCCCCAAAAACAACAGATGTTTCAATTAAAGGCTTATTTTTTTTTGTTAAAGATGTGTTCCACTGATTAAATCTTGTGCAATGGTCACGGCCCAAGCAGCACAGACTGCGATATCCTGACTTCTAGTTCAGTGGGATATAGCCATATCCTACACTTCCCATAATGCAACTTAATAGAGTTTGCCTACCATCTCTGCCTGATAAAACCACATCTATCAAACTGTACAATCGACTAAATTCTTGGTGTGCTGCGGTCGCCAGAGCTGTTTGTGGCCTTTCTACACTGCATTTCAGAAGTGTCCTCATTGATGGATGCTGCAGCATAAAGAATCCAGGTGATTTTCAAAGTAAAACACCTGGTGCAAACTCATAAACATCATAAGAACAGCCAAAGGGGAAACAATTTAACTACGTAGCGTACTTACTCATAGTAAGAAGAAGCACATAAACCTGGGAAATGACCAAATGGAGCAAGTTAACAAAGTCAGGTGGGCAAAACACACTTCTGAAATGCTCCTGGTGGGTTTGAAGTCATGTGGAGAACAGACCGAAACAGCATCACAGCCACAACTTGACAGAGATGTGCCTGGTGGGGCTCTTGAGCTTCAGAAGCTTCAGCCTTTCTGTGTAAATGAGTTTATAGAAACATATGATGAGGTAATAAATCTCTCCCCGTCTGTCTGTCTGTCTACAGGTGCGCTCCATCAGTCTAAATGTGAGGAAGAATGTGTCTCTGAACACACTGAGTCAGGACGTCCTGCTCAAAGAGTTTTCCACCATCTCCTGAGACACACACACACCTACACACACACACCCAGCCTCCTCCTCCCCTCTGACGGACATACACAGTACATTTCGTGCGTGTGGACATGTACGCATACTTTCTCACATACTGTACAATGCAGACACCAAACCAGTACAATCCTTGTTCTTTCCATGATCCGTCTTCATTCCTCATGATCCTTCCTGTGATGACGGAAACCTCCCACAGACACACTGACAGGCTGGATGCACCTTAAAGAAAGACCTGAAAACTCTCCAGACTTTGTCCCCTTTTGTTGCCGTTGACGTGCGTGCGCGATAACTTCAAGGAAGTGCCCGTGTTGCACCGCTTCCCTGTGTGCAATCTGCAGTATTGGCTGGACTGTTAACTGACACATGAAAGTTTGGATTTAAGATGGTGTATTCTATTGTTTTTAACCTGGATGTTCATCTCCACCTTTTCCGCTGATAATGATGTACGTAGCTTCTGCTGTCAAACTGATCACATGTTTTATGATTTATCTCTGGTAATTATTTCAGAAGATTTAGACTTTGAGTGAAATATCATGTCCTCCCTAACAGAACTGGTGACCCTTAAGCCTTTTTTTTGAGTTTGAATCAGACAGTAACTCTTTCTTTGCAGCTGCTTGTCCTGTGAATGTTAACTTTACAATGTTCAAAACAAATTTACAAGTGTTTTATATTTCCATGTTTGCGAAGAGGCAGGACATCTTGAGCAGTAATTGAGTTGAGAATGAAGTGATTTTAGAAGTGACTTTTTATTGTTGTTGCAAACATCTGCTTTTGAACAAAGCCATGACCAACATTCAATACTGTATGTCGCAAGTCATTTCTCCATTAGTTGAACAAATGAATCTGAATGTGTTGATGGTTAGTTTAGAGGGAAATCTGAGTGTTTATTGCTGGTGTATCTCACATGAAGTCAATTTAGAGAAAAAAAAAAATTCATACGTTTAAACTTTGGAACTCGTCCTGGCTCTTTCTCATTCAGAACATGATTTATTGTTATTTTTTGGACTGGAAGCAGATCTGAATTATGCAATTTCTTCAAGTGTAGAGTTTTGTTTCTTTCATCTCTAACTCCTGTAGGTATATTTATGTTTCTTTTTTAAATAAAGTTTGGTTTCCTACTACTTAACCAGTGCTCCCTATTTGACTGAAACCATAGGAAAACACACTCCTTTCTCTGTACATAAGCTTTCCACCAACCGACCTCATCAGCTCACAAACACACACACACACACACACACACACACACTGTCCTCTGCTGACACTGCCGACTGAGTCTGATACATCGGGCGTCAGTAGGGGACTTGATTTCTTATCCCCTCCTGCCGCAGAAGTGAAAGATGACTTTTCATTCTGTGAATATGGTCTCTGATAACAAATGCTTTTCTCTTGGATCATTTTTTTTGTTTATCCCCTGTTGAGCATGTATGAACCGTTGAGTAAAAAGTAAAGCAGCTTACTCTCATTTGATAGAGTGTGTTTGGGTGACTTTGCAGAGAGGATGACTACGCACAAAGCTCCAATGATTTTATTGTAGTTTTGACCACAATCTCTTTTTAAGACCAAAGTTCAACTCAACTGTCAAATACAGCCATCAACTTTAAAGCTGCATGACTTGTTTTTTTGGTCGGGGGGCAGCAGAACAAGCTGTAAACACAAACTAACTTGTTAGCAAACAGTTGCCTATTTAAACATCCAGCAGACACAGAGCAACATAATCACTCACTTCTAAGAAGTCTTTTTTTCCCGCTCTGTTTTGGTCTCCACCAACACCTGAGGGAAATATCTACAAATGTCTTGATTAGCCAAATTAAAGCCTCCACAGTCGTGGTCCATTTATGTTTATCTGTGTGTCTTTGTACTATCTCATACATCTGTCACAGTGAGGTAACGTAATTATTAAATTGACTTGTCATGCATGTATTGTATCTCATGTATTTCTTAGCATAACTCTGCCATCAACCTTAAAGTGCTATGATCAATATTTTATTTTAGAGGTCACTTGTAATCATGATACTACAAAGAATTGTCACCTGAATCTGCAGTTTAAAATAATCTCTCGGCTCATTGTTTAGCAATCCGCCCCACAGTTTTACTGTTTCCGTTCATTCTTACTGCTCTCATATTGTTGCTTTTGGCCACAGCAGGAAGCCAGTTTCAGAGAAAAAGCTCTAAAAGCCCTCTGTTCACTACCTGCTCTGCACCAAACAGCAGACAGACACAGTTAGCGACTAGCTGGTGAACAGAGTGGAGCAATTAGCAGCTAAAGTTTCAGATATTTCCCTCAGGAGTTGGGGGAGACTAAAAACGGAGCTAAGAGAGTGAACATTAGACATACATCTGTTGTTGCAGGTTTAAAAGCTCAGAATGAAGTGCTGAAAACACATTTAACATAAAATCACAAATGCAGCATTTGCACATTGATATTTGACTAAGACAAAAATACAGTTTTATATGGTTTCTATTAATCATAAGGGATGTTATCATTACAATGTCATCTTTCAAAAAAGTCCACAATATTGGCATAACATAAACAAGATGCCTTTACATCTGAAATAAAGATTTTTCAGATTCCTTCAGGACTTTTTTGTCCTTTTTTAACCTCCATAAAGACATCTATAAAAGTCAATCTGAGTGACGAGTCAGTACGATGTAATGACATCAGATTGTAAAGCACAGATAAATTTCATTATCAAATTTTTCTATACATAGTCAAAAAATGGTCTGGACACACACATATACATAGGTCTGATCCACTAAACTGTGTGAACAAGAATCAATATATTGTAAATGCACATTGACTAAATATTTGAATCAATAAATTAAATATTTATCTGAGAAGTGAATAAACGGGAAGCATTTGCTGAAATTGCTGAAATCGCTCTGAAAAAACAGAAACTATCCTATTCCAATCCTCTCTGTTTTCCCTCCGTCTTGCTTGCTCCATCTACTCCCCTTCCCCCTCCTGCTGTAAAACTAATTAGCCAATATCTCTGATAAACTTTGTCCTCAAGTTACTGCCTAATGATGTCTGCACCCTCAGGCTCACACAAATATCAACTAAATCTTTTGTCAGAAGTTGCTTGAAATAAGGGTCAGAATGGACTCAGAGGGCTCTGGACAAGTCAGTGATCAAAATGTCAGATTTTCTTTGCAAATTTCACCTGTATTGTAAGAGAGTCGCTGGGTTTTATTTAGTGGTACATAGACGTGCATCGTCTGCATATTGCAGTAGTCCACCTTGAGGAGCTGTGCTAATAATAGGTGTTGAAACTATTGTGAGAGTCCATTGATTTCATGATGTATATGACATCATAAACATGATCATGCTTTTGATACTGTGATCTATCCAACACACAATGAATATGAACGCACAATAGAAGGGTTTAAATTAACACTAATGTGCCTTTGGTCTAAATCTAATCTGAGTCACTGATAAATTGGAACAAATTTATCCCAAAAGAAGGATAAAGACAAAAGGAAATCATGATTATCAATAAGAGAACTGTTGAACAGCAGAGGATTTATAAATTCAGATAGAAAAACTGTTTTAAAAAATGTAGACGCTGCATAAAATAAAACAGTCCTGCTCCAAGAATGTGTCAGCTTGTTTGAGTGGTACCTAAGAGACCACCAACAGCAGAGACAAAAGAATACACTAAGGCAGGAAATAAATGTTTCCTGGACTAATCCACATTTGGTCCTCTTCCAATTGAGTGGCGAACTCTGTGGCTGGCAAATGAAGCCAAGGCCAAAGTGTGAAAAAGTGCCGTTCCTAAAACGTCCACTTGAGGCTGGCTACAAAACAAGTCAATCACCATAAGCCTCTATGTTAAAATGTGCAACTTCACAGCAGAAACAAACATGTTTACAGCCTGGTACAAAAAACAGTTTTGGTCTCTATAGCTGATTTCCCCATTCATGACAACTGTACTGAGGGTGAATTTTTAAATTATATTATTAAATTATATTTATAAAGGATTAAAGTTATGCATAATTAAGAGCGTGGCCACTTCAACTGACAGGTCAGCACTGTCACAGGTGGCTGATTACAGCAACCAGGCTTCATTCAGCCCGCCTCAGCTCCACCAAGGCTCCACATCTTTACCCATTTTTGGATTAGCCAGCAGATTCGAGATACCAAATGGCGTCGCAGATGCACCACATTTTGTGCTTCACACAGACTCTTCAGTAACCTGTGGGTGACAGAGACTACCTCCATTTTTCTTTATTTGTTCTTATAATATAAGGCAATATAACAGCAATATAACAATATAAAAATGGACTGTTCAGCCCTCAAATCCTAAAGCACTTGAATGCACCAACAAGAAACTGTTTTCTCCTCATGACCATATCACCGTAAGTTTAACAAAAAAAAACCCAAAAAAAACACTAAACACACTAAAAACACTTGGTCACTAAACATTAGTATTCACAGCTACACTGTTTCTCCCTCTTTTTCTCTGTCTTTGTATTTCTGTATCTCTCCCAGACTTAATTAGAACTGTGGGACTTAGTGTTGAGGAAAATTACACTGATAACCCTCTAATGGACACGTAAGCGTCACGTTGGTGCAAAGATCCATTTCCAGCTATGATAATGTGCTTTTGGATAGACTAGGAATAATACTATGACATGGAAAGTGGAACCTGTGTGTTGGCTTCTGTGTGTGTGAGGGTGGAGAAGTGAGTGTTTTTACGGTTTCTGTAGATCACTTTGTGCAATGTCTTTTTAATATGGTGGATTTCAATCCCCTGACATAAATCTATTCCAAATCCTCTCATTTCGTTGGCTGTATTGGGCATTATATCAACTCCCTGATATAATCTGTGCAGTGTGTGTGTGCTGATGACAGCTTAGATGCTCAGACAGAGCCAAGCCTGTGTGTTTTACTGTGACAACCCATTAAAGCTGCTGTGTATTTATAACGTTTCATTTAAGCATATCAGCTTTCTCATCAAATATTCATTTGAGGAGAGATTGCCTACTTTGTCTAGCCTGAGTCCTGCCCCCCTCCCTCCATCGTCCCTTAATTTCTTTAACTGTGTCCTCACCTGTTTCAGTATCTGCAGAAAATATGAAAAAAATAAATCATCTCAAACTGAAACATGAAAGCAGAAAGACACTTCCCGAGGACATATGGCACTATTTTTTTTTTTTTTTTTACATCTTTTACTGAATATTATCATCTGTTTAGCCGTGAACAGCCAGTGCCAGCTCACCTGTTTGTGTGTACTTCGACTGTATCTATTAGTGTGTGTGTTATTTGTCACCTGTGTCACCGCTCCATACCCTGCATAACTTCAAGCATCAATCAGAGCTCATTATTGGTTATCTGTCAGCTCCACTTTCCAGCCTGCAGCGATGCTAAACTCCTCTGTAAACCCCTTTGGGAGATAAACACCATCAATACTGTGAGAGTTAACTGTCCCATGGCACATCATATATTCAAATACCTCTGCATTGTGTTTCTTCTGTCTTTGTTTTTTTTCCTCCTCTCTGCCTTTTTCCTTTTTGGATCCACCACCATCTCTCTCTTTGATTTTTTTTTACTCCACCGGGCCTCATTTTGTGTCCTCCCTTGCATTTCCTTTTTCTTTGTCCTTTCCTCCAGCAGCTGATAGATATTTCCTCTCCTCCCCATCAGTCTTCTGATGGGGGACACAATAATCCCTCACCCCAGCCTGTCTGTCTTTAAAGAAGCTTCCCCACACTTTTTTTTTTTTTTATCCCGACAAGCATTATTTAGCTTTTCTTGGCAATAGGAGTTCTCCTCTGTGCAATGCACCGGAGCTCTATGGATGGCAAATCAATCCTCGCTTTGGTCCAGACTCAAATATCTCAACAACTACTGGATGGATTGCCATGAAATTTTTTACAGACAATCATGTTCCCCGTAAGATGAATTCCACGTTTCCTCTAGCTACACCATGAGGATGACTTTTTTGTCTTTCAGTGAAATGTCTCAACAACTGTTGAATGGATTTTCATGACATCTGGTACAGGCATTCATGGTCTCAAGAGGATGAGTCCTGATAATGCTGGTGATACCCCGCATTTTTTTTCTAGCATCGTGTGCAAGTTAAAGTTTCCACTTGTATCTCGACATCAAAGTTTGGTACTTTTATGGTAACAAGATGATGAACCCTAATAACCCTGGTGATATTTCTTCACCATCAGGTTGACTTTTGCAATTTCAAAAAAAATATTTAATGGATCGCCATGATGATCCCATAACCTAACTAATGCCATCATTAGGTCAAAATTGTGTCCATTACTTAATTACTTAATTTATGACTGAAAATGAATGACATTCCCATCAGCCTCAGCAGTACTTTGTGTTTAGTGCTAATCAGCAAAGAATCTGGTTTATTACCATGTAGGTTTACAATAATAAAAAAGAAACTATGCACTATATTTAAATGAAATGAAAAGGAATGTGCAAAATATGGTAAACACATCAGCATGTCAGCAATGTCATTACTTACTGCTAGCATTTATCTCAGAGCCTCTGTGTCTAAGTATAGTCTCACAGAGCTGCTAGCATGTTTTTAGAGACTGTTTGTCCGTCTCTCACAATAAATCCTTCATGGAGGAGCAATACTTTATGTTACTTGTGTGCTTCCAGTATTCAAGTTGTTTAAGCTTTCAGCTTCTTGTGGGTGATTTTTAAAAGCACGATTTCTATGCAAAGAAAATATTGAACTTGAGGTGGAAAGGCAATCTTGATTTAGATCAGGAAACGGGAAATTACAACATCAAAGAGAAAACTAGAGATGTTCAGTCCAAAAGTAGCTCCCAACCTGTCCCTTATCAATTTAATGATCATCTTTTCTATATGATCCTGAGGCAATATGAGCCCAAAAGAGCGAACTTTAATGGGTTATCCTTCTAATAACTGAAGTTGGATAGTACTCAACTGAACTTAAATATACATGAAAAAGCCTTACTTTAAACCTTGATCATGTCCAAGAAAAGCTCAAAGTAGTACAAGTGTTTAAAACTGAAGTGTCTTATGAGAAACAAAGCTGCGAAAATCTTGAAGTTTATCCCATAAATCACTTTGGGGTCTCCTCTGTCTCCATCCAGCTTCTGTTTTTTATGGATTTAATATTGAAATGTTTTTTTTTTTTAATCACGACCTTGATGCCCACAATTTCTGAAATATGAGTGAGTCATTCGTTAACTCTGCTCAACCCACTCAAGGACGTGGAGCTGACAGGGTATTGATCCACAGGTATTACTTCTCCCTACTGAGCCTCAAGTCCCGAGCCAAGGTGAGACCATCCATCAGTGAAGCATAGATCAGCAGATATACACTCCCAAATACCTCTGTCTGTCTGTCTGTCTGTCTGTCTGTCTGTCTGTCTGTCTGTTGCACTCTCTGTCTTTCTTCATCACTCCTCTTCCTCTCTCCTCTCAGCTGTGATGCTTTGCAGTGATGAAAGGAGTATTTCGATCTTTACCAAAGTAAAAGTCCTGCATTGAAAATGTCACTAACTGTTTACTAAAGTAAAAGTATTATGTATAATAGGGAAAATATATATATATATATATATATCCATACCTCGACATTATGAGAAAATATTTTAAAATAATGAAAGTAATTCAAAGGAAAAGCAGCAGTTTCACATTTGAGCAGCTGGAACATGAAACATTTTGACATGAAAAATGATTATTATCCAATTATGTCAACTGACTAATTATTTCAGCTGTACACGTACTGTTGGGTAGTTTAATTTATGACAAAGCATCATATTTTATGAGGACTTTACATGTTTTGTATGTAAAATTAATGAATTTGTAAAGTAACTAAAGCTGTGCAGAGTAAAAAAAGCACATTTGCCTCTTTAATTTAGTGCAATAGAAGTATAAAGTGACATAAAAAGAACAAACTGAAGTACAAGTACTTCAAATTTGTAACTAAAGTATTTGAGTAAATGTACTTAGTTACACTGGTGGTTTCTCTCTCTCTCCCACTTTCGGCTCTTGGACAGATGCAGATGCTCCAGCAGACAGACAGACTCTTCAATCAGCAAAGTAGATCCACGTTACATCTGAGCCTTAAACCCACAGGAGCCTCTCAAAGTGACCGTGAGGCGCAGACTGTGGATGTGAGTGCGCGCTGATGCTGAGCGGGAGGAGGAGAGAGTTTGGATAGAGGCGAGCGGGGACACAGGGAGGAGAGCTTTCTGCGCGGACTTTTTACGCTTTCTGTCGCTCCTCTATCTGCGACCAGAGGCTGACGCCTGCAGAAAAGTGGCATGCAAACAGGGATGAAATCATAGATGAGCTGCGGCTCCGACGCGCACACAGATCCGGCAGGTTTTTGGTAAGAACTGAAGCAAACATGAAACCCAGGAGTCAGGACCAGAGTTTGTCTGACTCCAGAGAGCTGGACAGATCTTACGACCCGCTTACAGGTATCATTTTTTATCATCTTTTCAAAACATCTATGAGAAAGACCTGTTTGATTTAGTGCTGTTTGCTGACCTGGCTTAAGATTTCCTGATACTGTGCGCTCATGAAAGTTTGGTAAGCTCTGTCAAAAAAACACTAAAGGAGGATTTAATACACCACAAACCTGTTTCATCATCAGTCAACCATCAACCATCTGCTGCAAACCAGGGTTGTGTGTGTGTGTGTGTGTGTGTGTGTGTGTGTGGATGTGGACACTACAGCAGCAGATGCATGAACTGGATTGACATTTTAAAGACTTTTATTTGATATTTTACCTCAGAATGAACTTTAGATCATTACTATAAGAACACAGATGTTTCTGAAAACAGACTGGTTGTATCAGATCAGTTTACAGCACGATGCAGGTCAGATCAACAGGACACTAAAAACACAGGAAGCTTTGTGAAATATGTTTATGGATTATGGATGGTTCCTTGTGAAAGATGCTGCAGTGACCATTTCATTATATCTAAAGTTGTGTGTTGGCTCCTGTCAGGACTGAGCGTGAAATGAATGCAGTTAGGGATGATCTGATGGTGCTATTCTGTAACATGATAATTAGTCTGAAAACACATTGTGTTACTGTTTCTCCATATTGATCTTTAGTAACATTAATGCTGACACATGGTCGATTAATCCACTAGTTGGCAAGCATTTAAAAGGCAAACAATTTCTGGTTCCAGCTGGTTTTCATCTTTTGGTCAATTTAAGACGTCACTTTGGGCTCTTCGAAAACCACAACTGACATCATTATTTTCTCACATTTGATACTAACTAATGGATTAATAGGCTGTAACATTATTCAACAGATTAATTGATCATAAAAGTAATCATTATTTGCAGCCCTAAATAACAAATTATATTAATGTTGGTCCTATTACATCATGAGGTTTTGACTGTGGTGATAATTGATATCGCAGTGGTCACTTGAATAAGAGAAAAGCTTAATGTGCTTCACAAAAAGCTTGAGAACAAGTTCATATCGTGATAAAGAGTCACAAAGATGCATGAAGCAGAGGGGAGTGAGAACAGATCAGAGGTAATATCATAAAATATTAGTCTTGTCTGCTTCCTGTAATGTTATACCTGTCAGTGTGTGTGTGTGTGTTTATAGTCTAATTAGATCAGTGAGGCTCCTCTCTTTGACAGACTTTCTCGTTGTTTTATTTCCCTCATGAGCAAAGACCAGCCCCTTTAGCGCTCAGTAAACACACACACAAGCATGCACACACTCTGACAATCTTGTGACAACTTCCCAAAATAGACTTTTCTCTTTAAAAGATTAAATAAGTGTATAAAAATAACTGCTTTCACGTCTGTTCTCACTGAGTTTGCAGGATATTTCCAAACCCTTGTGGTCAAAATGTACAGATAGTGTAAAGATGCAGGTATATTTAATAGCTGATAGTTGTTACTGGCACAATAGCCAGTGTGATATCCATTCAGCAGCAGGTTAACCAAACAGTGAACAGGTGCATGAACACAGAGGCTTTAGGGGGCGTTCAGGAGACACAAACAAACCTTTTTAATAAAGAGTGAAGCGCCGGGGCAACATGGTGCTCAACAGCCTGTGGCACAAACCTGCCTAACTGCAGCCTTTACTGTTCAGCTCAATAATGTATCTGTCAAATAAACACCGACATGTTATGTTAAATGTAAGAACTGCTTATGGGAAAAGTCTGTAAGAAATGGATTTAAAAGATTTATCAGCTCTATTTAATAACCATGCAGACCGTTCAGCAGAAAATGGTCTTCATGTGCAGCTGCTCTGCTGTAAAGCTGCTGAAAACCTCATGTTGTTTACTCCCGACTGTGTTCATACATTATACATACTGGATGTTTTTCAAGTCATCACTTTCCACACTACACTTTACATCTTACGATGAAGCTGACTGACTGCTGCTGTGCTGCAGCTCAACCATGACGCTGTTTGGAAAGACTGGAAAGCCTCTTTTTTCTCTTTAATGGGATAGCTCGACATTTTTGGAATTTTGCCTAGTTTTTTTTTTTTTTTTGGAAACAGGAAGCTGCTGTTAGCCTAGCCTAGCATAAAGACTCGAATGGGGGTTAAGAGCTAGCCCAGCTCTGTCCAGATACCTCTAAAGCTCCTTAATTAACACTCTGCAAATTATTTGTTTAAATCTTACAAGATCCTTTAGCATAAAAACAACATATTATGGTGTTAAAGGGCGTTATGTGCCAGAGTATTTCTTGGTCAGGACAAAGGTTTTTTGCATGAGTTGAAGAATCAAGATCTAATGTGAGCTTTAGAGGGGCTAGTAGGTCAGTTTTTTCACCTTTGGACCAGGCCAGGCTAGCTGTTTCCCTCCATTTCCAGCCTTTCCGTGCTAAGCTAAGCTAATTGGCTGCCGGTTGTAGTTTGATATTAACTGTACAGACATGAAAACTTCTCATCGTATTCTCGACAATAAAGCGAATCATGAGTGTATTTCCCAAAACTATTCCTTTAAGATTTATGTTTTTGTACTAACTTGGCATTTCAGCTTTGAATCTCTTGGTTACTGGGATTTCTAAACTAATATTGCCTCCACTTGTACATATTGGAGAATCATGTCTAGTGAAGCTGCATTTTCATGCCTGAAGAGAAACCTGCTTTTTTATATGTGTGTCCTTGCATAAAAACACTTAGACAGATTTTTAGTCATGACATTTTTGCAGAGCACTCAAGGGGAGCGCCCTAATGGATCAAAAACTGTCAACACTGATCACACAGATATTACCTTTACATAACGTGGTTACATGGCTGATTTCAACATAAAAGCCCCTCAGGTCCAAATAGATTTCATGTTGTAGGAAACAAATGGAATTGGCTCTAGTCTGGACTGATGGAGTGTTGTATAAAGATTAACGTTGTGTAAGAAATAATCAAATCTGATTATATGTAACGGATGACGGGACGTCTGCCTCTGTGTGAAGACGCACGAGGAGAAATGAATTGATAGAAAACCTCTGTAAGCTCATGAAGTCAGTGGACGAGTGTGTGTGTTCATGGTTTGTATGAGATGGACGTCTATAATCTGTCCTTCTGAGGATTATGTTAAGCATGGAGGCTGTTGCCCCGGCAACATTAGCTTACAAACATTCATTTAGTGCTGCATGACTCTACTTAAACTGCCATGACCTCCCAAGTAAACATACTTCCAGTGAGCGGGGAAATATATTTTGGATTTATAGTTGATAAATCATTTGCTATACTTTACATATTCATAATAATCTCTCACAATGGATTGGCAAATTCTGAGTGAATACTAATATATGCTTGTATTTTTCTTTTTTAGCTCATAGGCAAGAAGAAAAATGAACTTTTGGGTAGAAGATTTTGTCCTACTTTGTATTTTCTTTGTGGATTTGTGAGTTGTTTTTTTTTTTAGAAAAATGTGTCTGAAAAGCATGAACTAATGAAAGCATAGTCTTACAAGTAGGCAATTTGCCACTTTGGGAGGCTTTAATGTGATTCATCTCACTTTTTTTTCTTCTTGCCATAACCCTGCCTCTCTGATCTAGCTGATTAAAAGCAAATTGATTACGCTCACTTCTGAAGTTTGAGGTTTGGAAATGGCAGCAAATATTCTGACTGATTATGTCTGCCCTCAAAATGAACTGAAATTCAATAATTCATGCTCTAATGTCCTAAATCTGCTAAAGGGGTTCACTTTAGCAAGCATAACTTCTTGTACAGATTTACCAAAAGAGGTGTTCTTCAACACCTTGCAGCCTTCCTTTTTATGAATTTCTCTCAGAGTCTTTCACTTCTCTCCATCTGCCGTTTGAGCTGTTTGCCCCAGTGGATAAAGGATGTGGATACAAGAGTCTTTAAGCGTGTTAATAACAGCGGGGGAAGAGTGTATTGATCTGCCTCAGAGGGCTGCATTTGTTGAAATTGATTCACGCAATCAAAGTCGCCCAGAGGGTCTCCAGAACTGAGGAGAGGTTGCTGGATGAACTCAGCACCTGCTGGAATAAGTGCAGAGTCAGTGTTGTTCGTCAGTTTGAGACGTTTGATGTTCGTTTTGTGGCGTGGGACAATTAAAAGGTTTAAGAGTTTACCCACTGATATACGCTGCATTTCCTGCGATTGCATCATGAACAGTGTGAACAAAATCTTTTATATTGCCTATGTTCTGTCCAACTAATGTTTATGATCTTATACACCTCGTACAAGCAGATGGAACTATCCTTTAGCTGAGCAAGACATTTATAAGATGCATTGTATCTCTAAGAACAACCTCCTGCCATTTTTTTATGGGATTACTGTGCACGAGTCACATCAAACTGCCACCCTTATAAAGTATTTCAATGACTGTGATCAATGTGCTCTGTCACGTCTAAAAGCATCAGCTAGGAAGAAAGAAAACAGCAGGGAAGTTGTTTTGTTGTCTCAGTCTCTACAAAATGGCTCTCCAGATAAAAAAGCAACAAAAAAGCTGAAGTGTTTGTGTTATCCTCACTGCCTGTGTGTGAGAGAGTGTGTGAGAGGTCCTGAAAAGCTTTGTTTGTTTTTCCATAGTTGTGCAGCTGCTGTATTTGATAGTTTGATTGACATATTGTACATAAAGACAGCAACTGGTAACTTGTTCGCACAGAATGAGATTATATTTATAATTCATGCTTATTTGAACAAGTTGTATGCACACCGTCGGCAGATTTGAATTTCTTTCTGTCCGTGATAAAACATGAAGGAACATGAAGGAGGTAAATGCTTCTGATAACGCACAGACACATGTCAGCTTTTCACATTTTAGTCTGAGACACCATCATGATGAGAAGCTACAGTGCAGCAGAGGCTCTCGAGTTTATTTGGAATCCTGTTGAGGAGGAACTTGACCAGGAGGAACTGTCAGAAGAAGAGGAAGATGTGTCTGAAACGGAAGACAACACTGAACTTGCTTCAACTGAAGAGGAGGATGAATCATCAGATAGTGAAGAAGAGGAACCTGCTCAGATTGGAGAGAGTTTCCACTCAAAGGACAGCAGTTTGCTCTGGTCTTCCATCCCTTTCACTGACAAATGGCAAATGTTGGGAGCAGAAAGAGAGAGAGAGAGAGAGAGAGAGAGGGGTCATCAAGGTCCAACAAGTCAAACCAGACTGGGGTCACGATGGAGGAACACTACTGCATAGTCGACGGGAAGGTATTATGAGGGTTAAACACTGTCCCTCCGTAGTAACTTCCTGTCTGATTACTTGTTCATCTTTTCTCTCAGTCTGAGGCTGAGTGTAGTCCGACTGTAGTTCAACACTGCCCTCTAGTGGCAGGAAGGGCACACAACTGTCTGGTGATGCACCTTTAATATTTGACAAAATAATACACTCAGCTAAATTTAAATGAGTGTATGCCATCATCTTTACAGGATACATTTGAGGATAATTTCAAATACATTTTCTTTCTCAACCGATTGAATGCAAGGCTGTAAAAGGTTGTAACACTGTGATCTTTATCTGAACAATAAATAAAATAAATAATAGAGAGAGAGAGAGAGAGAGAGACATCCACACTAATCGTCTTACAACTGACTGGAGTAGAGCCACAGCTTAAATGTGAAATCAAACGAAATAAATCAACAATTGGTCCTCACATCTACTGCATAACTTTGTTTGTGGGTTGTTTTGGATCAATATAAAGTCTCTGTGTCTGGCTTTGGATGAGAGAGACTCCAAAACAAGATGCTTTCAGCAAGTTAGACCCTCAAACAGGACACAAAGAGAATTTAGGAGCAGGCAAAGCTTCAGAAGAGATGCGGGAATGATAGATGAAGGGGAAGTTTGTGTTTTACTGTAGCAGGCGTGTCAACCTCCTGGTGCTTCTGCAGGAGGAGGAGGAGGAGGAGGAGGAGGTGAGCTGGGATGAGAAAGGGAAGACATTCAAATGTTCCGTTCAGTAAACGGCTTGATGAAGACGGTTGCTGCAACTACATGCAGCTTTGGTTGAAGTTATCAGCTGGGAACTTTTAAGAGAGAGGACAAACAAAAATAAAAAGACCGCAAAGGCATCAAGAAGAGATTTGACAGTCAGAGGAAGAAGCTCATCGTGCACCCTGAAGATGATTGAAAGCTGATCCCAAGGCCCTGCAGAAGAGCCAGAGCTGAACCACAACCACATTCAGCATGGAGCGTAGAAAAGGGAGACACCATGGTCTGTGGAAGAAGGGCAGACACTTTTGCAGCTGGCTGACTGGCACACTGTCAACAGGTACTGTTGAGTGAGGAGCTGGAAATAAATACTAAAAAAGTATCATCTCATTCTGTCTGATACTGAAGTATCTGCAAAGATATAGTTTATTTGACCGATAAAATGGCAGAGATTGTTATTTAAAGATCACAGAGTGAGAAGTTATGAATAATGTATGATATTTAGTGGGGGAAGGTTAGATGAATAATTGAGTGTGAACATGTTAATTAGGTAATCGTTGATAATTGAGGAGTCCTGATGTGTTCCTGTTGCATACATGTTTATTAAGTGGTACCCACATTCAGCTTTATGGTTGATAGTTAGTTGTAGCTGCTTCTGGACTCACTCAGACATAGAGCTTATTGTAGGTGCTGTCTTATTGTGTGTGTAAAGGACAGTGGACCAAGATGGTGGTTGTCTGGCCTCTATATTATTAGAGTCATCACAATATTTGTGTGTGTGTGGATCTTTTTCAACTCTTTTTTTCTTCTTTTTCTGCTTAAAACCTCACTGAAGTGTTGGTGGATCTGTCATTAGACGTTCATTTCATCTTATTTTCATTTGACTGAATGGTGCAGCCATAAACAAAAACATGGAGCACTGTCTAAACACTATATAGCTTCAATGAAGAGCTGGAAAGAGATAATATAGAATGACCATATACTCTTACAACTGATGACATTCCCATCAGCGTCAGCTGTAGGCCTACTTTGTTATTAGCTAATTAGCAAATGCTAGCATGCACAAACACTAAACTAAGATCAAGTGACATCAGCAAGTGCAAAAACACAAGACATAGCAGCCGGCTAATATTGCTTACTAGTCCAACAGCAAAATACTGAACTAACATTAGCTAACAGCAGCTACAGTTCACCACAGTATACTTTACTGTCCATCAGGAAACTCTGTAAATCACAGAGAGTTAATGCGGAGCAGCCAGAAGACATCAGAGAGAAAACCAGAGAATCCAGTTTCACCAAAATCAGTGAAATATTTAGTGTTGGCGTACAGAGGGCAGAGTGAGAATGGCAGAGGCACCAGTCACCTGAGCATGTTCATAGCAGCTAGCAGCTCATAGTACAGCCTTACAGAGCTGCTAGTGTAGCTGTAAACCTCTTTCCTAAAGTTTCATGTTAGAAGAAATCTGTTGTCATCTGCTTGTATTTATAAGTTTGAACCTGCTGAATTTCAAAAATTACCTCGCTCAACAGAGTTCTTTAGTTGATTTAGTTTCAATAAATGAATTCAAGATAAAACTAAATTCAAATTGATTTATTAGCGGGCAGGTCTATCTCTTAAAATATCTTGTAGACCTTTGGATAAATAAAGAATAGAAAAAAAAAACATTGCTGTCTATCATCGTGTATCTGTGAACAAACAACTTGAAAGCTGAATAATATTTGACATTTACGTCACACTCAGTATGACCTCTGTATCTCAGAGCTCATTTCACTCAGCCCTCTCATGCTGGACGCTCTCCAAACAGCTTTGATCTGATGGGTCAAACTGGTTCAAAGCCAGGTCAGCAAACTCATTTGTGCGCACTAATAAGTTGCGTGGAAAAGTCATTCAAAGTATTTGAGTGTAGTTTGGCCAGTGTTTTATCCATTTAACATGATGTTTCCCTATGTGGGCCGCTCTATCTGCCTCTAATCTTTGCTGTGGTTGGTTGTTTCCAGGTAATCCACCATCCAAACCCAATAAAAAGACCATAAAGCAGCGGTTCCTCAAACTGCTCCCCTGCTATCGCTCTGGCTCCAGCTCTTCATCTAATCAAAGCAAGTGTCAGGACACACAAGTCCATCGTCACTCAGATTATTTAGTCACTGAAAAAATTTAACGGTGATCACATCAGCCTCTCTGTCATTTCCTCCTCTTTATTTTCCCCACTTTCTCCTTTCTCTCAGGATGAGGTGTTTCCTGTCCACTGTGCGTTTGTCTCAGGAAGTAACTATTTAATTTCTCTCTCCGTCCCTCCACGCAGGAAGTGTAGATGATGATGCTGAACTATCGACAGTGTGTTACAGACCGGAGGGGCTCGACCGTCTCGTTCAGCAGACCAAATTCACCAAGAAAGAGCTGCAGGTCCTCTACCGGGGATTCAAAAACGTCAGTCAAAGTCAAGTTTGATTTGTGATTTGGTTTTTCTCCTCTTTTAAATGACAAAGTATGAATAGGGAGTGCTTAGTTTGTTTTTCTATTCCCGCAGGAGTGTCCCAGTGGTGTGGTGAATGAAGAGACTTTTAAAAGCATCTACTCCCAGTTCTTCCCTCAAGGAGGTCTGTCAGATCATTTTCCTTTAACTCATGTTTTTAAACTTTATTTAACATTTTATCAGAATTTTTTGGTATTGAAATAATAGTATCAGTAAATACTAGAGTCCAAAAATGAGCTGTTCTCTAAATCAGTAGGAGCTTTGTATAAGGCCAGATCTTCTGCATGTTCATACCCAGAGACAGGTGATCATGTGTTCAGATTTAGGGGGCACTGTTTACAGAATATGTCTGAATCTGAATATAATATGCATAACAATGTATTCATTGGTGTATAATCGCCCGATAATAAGATTCATTATGTTTTTGTTACCTTAGAATGAACCTTTTATATCTACAGCCGCCGCAGCTCCTCTTTCCACCATGTTGAAGTGCCAAGTTTCTACTGTAGCCCAGAATGGACAAACTAAACACTGACTCTAAATACGACTTTTAGCATTTTTCATGCATGTTGCAACGACTCTAGTTTCTCCTTCACGCTAGGAAGGAGACTGTGAAACGATCCTTCTGCTACAGAACACTAAATTCTCTACGCTGGTCCTTTTAGATGTGCTCGTCGGAGAAATCATCTGCATTAATGTTTGAAGAAGTGGTCAAATAAGGGACAATTTTGAGATTTCACAAAAAGCCTCTGTATTGTATGTTAGCCTTTGTAAACACATTGGTTAATAATCACAGAAGTTTATGAATGTGTAAAAAAAAGTGTAATTTGTCTTTTACAGACAAAAATATGACTCAAATGTATGTTTGTAACTTAAATATGTGTTAAACTTTTCTACTTTGAATCTGTAGCCAACTTTTCATGTGTCACTGTTGATAGAATGTATGCACAAATTATTCAGACATACTTAGATGAACCACAGGCTTCAAGATTATCACTAAACATCATTTTAAACTCAAAACATTACTGTTTCTTATTCAATCCCTTCAATGCAGCACACTCTGATTGCATGTCATACTGCACTTTGCTGCACTTATCTCATATTTGTATTCCTATTCATCTTTCTTACAGATTCAAGTATGTATGCACATTTCCTGTTTGAAGCTTTTGACACCAACAATAATGGATCTGTCAGCTTTGAGGTGACTTTTCCAAACTTTCACTCTCTGCTGTCCAGCCAAATGCTTTTATGCCTCTGTGTGTGTGAGGCCGGAGGCATAATGTTTTCAAGTTGTCCGTCCCGTTTTTGTGAAAGTGTTATCTCAGGAATGCCTTACAGGAACTTCTTCATATTTGGCATCAATGTCCACTTGGACTCAAGGATGCACTGATTAGATTTTGGACGGCATGGTTGGTGTGACTTCACAAAACACCTAACTGTAAAATTTATACACTGATTGTGACAAAACATCACACAAATGTCTGATGTGGCAACAGCTTTGTGTTCAGAATCAGCTTTATTGACCAAGCATGTGTACACATACAAGAACACACACACACGGACACATCATATGTCCTCTGATGTTACTATCAGCTTTCTGATCTCAATCATTGCTTGGCTTTCTTTGTCTTGATGTAGGACTTTGTTATAAGTCTGTCCATCATCTTGAGAGGCTCCGTCACTGATAAACTCAACTGGGCCTTTAATCTGTATGATCTCAACAAAGATGGCTGCATCACCAGAGAGGTACTTAAACCATTCTCTCTCTCTCTCTCTCTGTTTGTATTAAAGTTGTGTTGGCAGCTCTTTGTGATGGTGATGTTTCACTTGTTTCTTTTTCTCCCCTCTGTCTGTCCAGGAGATGACAGACATTATGCACTCCATCTATGACATGATGGGGAAGTATACGTACCCCAACATAAAGGATAGTGCTCCCAAGGACCATGTTGACAACTTCTTCCAGGTGAATCATAAATTTAACATAAATCATCAAATCAATACATATCTTCCGACGCTAAACTCAAAGTGAATTTGTTTGAAGTTGCGTTCTCAGTTTGTGCGTACCGTGTGTTCTGTCGTGTTTTAAGTCTGAACACAATGTAAATACTCTGCATCAGTTTGTTTCTTTCTGTGTATATTATTCTGGCCTCTTAAGCCTATAAGAGTAAATTGTGGCGTTTTTGACCACAAGTGGCGCTATAGAGTAATGTTTTTATTATTAGATCAAGCAGCAACCTCTGGCTGTGAAGTAAAGCCACTTGAGGCTTCTACAGAACAAGTCCCCATATTAAAATGTCCATCTTCACAGCAGAAATAAACATGTTTACAGCCTGGTACAAAAAACAGTTTTGGTGTCTATAGCTAATTTCCCCATTCATGATAACTGTACTTAGTCTGAATTTTTATGTCCAATGACGATCCACGTCTTTGCCGTTAATTAGATAAGCTGTGAGGTGTGACGTCATGAATATGAGGTCCACGTTTTATACTGATGGATGCTTTATGCTATGGATTAGATCCCTGATTTGTTTGTATCTCTTGCACATGCACAAAGACGCACATGCCTGGCAAAAGGCAGTGGAGAAGAATGTAGGATGAATGTAAAAAAAAATGCAGGTTAACACAGCTTTCCCTTTGGAGAGAAACGTGAATGTAAACATAACAAGAAAACTCTGCAGGGTACCTTTAAGTTACCCTTTGAAACATCTGTACTTGTATGTTGCATTTTTTCAGAAAATGGACAGGAACAATGACGGAGTGGTCACCATTGAGGAGTTCTTGGAGACATGCCAAAAGGTCTTCTGCATCATTTATGGATTTAATGCCTGGACTGACAAAACTTTCATCTCCATCAGCAGCTTTCCCAGTAATTTAACTTTGACGCCTTGTTTCTCCCTCCAGGACGAAAACATCATGCAGTCCATGCACATGTTTGACAATGTGATTTAAGGCTCTGGTGGACACAGACATGAGATTTTCCCTCCTGTCTGGAGCTCATCTACAGATCTTCAGCTTCCAGCCAGAGTGGACAGTGTCTCTTGGGCGTAAACAGACTGGTGCAGGGTGTAATGAACCAGAGGATATCTACCCCTGAACCCTGTGAACCCTTGTGAAATGTTTCATTTAAATAAAAGTGTTTCGATAAGGCATTAAAAGTGGGATTCTGGTGGTTTAAGATCATGACCAAATGAGCTGTGCAGACCAGTTAGAGCAAGCATATTTAATGCTGCAGAGAAGCCGCTCAATGACAATTAGCTCTGATAAAAAGAGAGGGATCAAAAACAGGTAACTGCCACAGCCTCTTCATTCATCCAAAATATTATTATCATACTTTCTCTATTGCATGAATGAATGTGCAGACACATGGAAGTAACTGACTTGTGCTCATAAATATAACACACACTTTCAGCACTCACAGTTATACTACAACAATGGACGGCTCTAATAAAGGGATGAAGTTTGAAATTAAGCAATAATCTTAGCAACATGTTATCAAATCTTCTCTGTCCTTCACCCACATTTATGGTAATACTGTATATTGTGTCTGCATGATGTGTCTGTTTTGACTGGCCATGAAATTTAAAGTGTTAATATATTTTCTATATGGATATGGTAAATCGATGATGATGATGATGATGATGATGATGATGAATAAAACAACACAGTACCTATGCAAAAGTGCATAATTGTTTAAAAGGTATTAACTTTGACTTCTTCTAGTTGCAGATTTTACAGCCACAGGTTCAAACATCATATTTGCCATTTTATAGTTTTTGCTAAACATAATGGACATGCAGAGGTTTTGTTGTGCAGGAAAATACATTTTCTCAGTATGTAATAAGGAAGAATGCATACTGGACGTCAAAGCTGCAATACCCGTTTCTTTAATTGGTTTAATTTTACCCATCTTCATCTTGCACTTTACTGTAATGATTCTACTTCAGTAGGTAACTAGCTGATACTAATTCTTGTCATTTGGTTTGCTACAAAAAGGAGAAATAATTTGAAGGATAAATATGGAAATCTCCAAGCACCCAAAAGAGAAAGAGACAAAGGAAAATTTCCAGCTGCTCTGAGCTGAGTTTTGGCTTCTACTAGAGAAACAAAACAAATTCTTTTGACTTTTAAACAGAGCAGCATCAAACAACAACAAAAAAAATACTCCGACCAGTGAAATAGAGAAAGAGGAAAAATGCAGGGCAGATGTTAAAATTGGAAAAATAAAATAGATTGATAGAGAGTCACGAACAATGACACAAAAACATTGTACAACTTTGTACGTAAGAGACAAACACTAATTTACAGGGAACAGGGAATGAAAGGATGGAGGATACAGAGCCTCAACAGACAGAAAAAGGTCTGATGGAAGGAATATGAACCTGACTGCAACATCTATGGGATGTAAGCCAGTAATATTATTCAATGTTTTCATCACTTCTTTTACTCTAGAATGAAACACTTGAACAAGTGAAATGTTTTCTTAGGGTGTAAAATGTAGTGCAGTTACTGTACTATGCATCATTGAGTTTACAGAATGAAGCTGATGAATAATTAATAATGCAGGATGGTAAGCAGATCAATGGACAGCAGGTTCTTATTATGGGACAGATCCCAAACATTATTATTTCATTATGGGTGTAAATACAGCTTCCAGAATTATTACAATGCATTGCAAAATAGGTAAAGAAACTCAATAAACACAGACGCCATAATATGTTTAATATATCCTTTATTTTTATTAAACAAAATTTCAGTAAAAACTCTTATTAAGTAGAAAGACAAATTTCCCTGTCAGTAGTTTACTCCAGCTGTAGGGCTGTCCGTGACTACATCATCACTCATGAATGAGTCTGTCTGTTGGAACACATTTCTAAAACTTAAAACTGTTTTTGTTGTTCATCTTTTATTTAAAAGTCAGTTTAGAAGGAAAGACATCTTTGTTAATAGTCTGGTAATGCCGGATAATGTGAACCTTTCCCAGTGAATAACTTATAAAAGATGAGAAACTATTCCTAAAAAACAAACATCTACACTCCAGAAAAAGTCATCCACTTGTCAGATGATTACATAAGAAATAGAGGAGGGGGCAGGACAGCCCTACACTGCTCTCTCAAAAGGTCCGTCACAGACCTCCACATCTCCTCGTTTGTTCACTCCTACTGAATTAGTGCTGCTGACTCTTAACTGTTGAGTCACAGCGGGAGAAAGTTGACAGTATATAGTGTCAAAACTACAGCATAGACAGCAGTGTCCGTTACAAAGGCGTTAAGAAAGAAACAGAGCGGTGAGCAGGTGCACCGTGCACGTAGAGCCACCTCTGGCAGTGTTTTCAACTATTATCCTCTTTTTTTCTTACAAAAAAAAAAAAAAAAAAAAAAAAAAGAAAAGGAAGCTACATGATTATCGTCACAAAATAAAATCTCTTTGGCATAGAATACCCACCCAAAAGCATAAACACATTCGCGCACACACACATACTCACATGCACACACGCATTTTTAAAAGGTTCTCTAACAGAAAGCTACAAGCGTTGTCACTGTCAGAATTATAATCAGCAAAATTATGCTATAAAACAAAGTTGAGCCCTGTTAAGATTATGAGTCCCGTACTCAGTGATAATTGCATATATTACATCAGGCTGAGAGCAGAGGGCATAATCTCTACTGCCAACTATATTCTCTTCTTTGTCCTATTACATCCCATATCAGCTTCTCGGCTTCCTTTATTTCTGCTCGGGGTCTAGAAGAAGAGGAAAAAGGCATGATGAGAAAAACAACTTCAACTTCAAGCACAGCTCTTCCACAGAGAGGTCATTTATCTAAAAGTTGTGCTGTAGAAAAGAAACACGAGACTTTAAAATACCTTAAAACCTACTTACTTAATCGAGCTTCTTACTATTAGTGATGAGAACTGTTTTTTTAGAGAGATTTCTGTATTTCTATGACAATGGTTATTATGTTTTGACTGAAGAAGCATTCCAGATCATAGAAAAGACAAAACAAATATTATAATTGGAAAAGATCTTGGCTTCCTATTAAAGTCAAATGTAGCCAGTGATTTTCTTTTAGATTTGTCCATAAATGTGTAGACGTAAATTCAATGTGAAATAACAGGTCTGAACATTCTCATGTTTTCAATACCACTAATGATACCGACCACTTTAAGCTCAGAAATATTATTTATTACCATCACAATAAAAGTGACAAAAATCTAGAAACAAGTGTTTTGGTTCCCAATATTCTAATATTTTCTTACAAATGATAATAAAAATGAAACAGGTTCATAAAACTTTAGGGCAATATCTTGAAAGAAAACCCAGAGAACTTAAGTGCCTTTTTTGTTTTGCCTCATTATCTGCAAATGTATCTATTTTTATACACACAGTTATTTCCTTTTTATGTATTATATATTATTCTTTTTTCATATTATAGAGAAACCAAAATGTCTTGATTGGCTCAGGTAACATTTGGGTGCCCTTACCTTTAGGTCAGTATGGGTCGTATCTGTCGTGAGCAACGCTTCCTGGGTATTCGTCTGCCATCATAGCTCTTTCCATGCTGTCCATGGGCACTTCAGGCATGTACCCACCTATGAACTGCTGACCTGCGAACCCCATATTAGCATCCAGCTCTGCAAGAGATGACATTTGTTTTTATTTTTTACTCATTACACACCAACATACAGCATGCCATTTAACTTCCCTTTTATTTGGTTTATTTGGGTGCTGCTGCCATGATAGTGGCAACAGCAGTAAAGGAAATTGTACGAGGTAGTGGAAACCATTTAACATTTTAGGAACATTTTTGGACCGCAGTGATCATAGTGAGAGGAGAAGCTAATCCGTTTTCCTTTAGAGTTTCTCTGCTCTGAGAGGAGACAGAAAATACCAAGGCCATACAAGGAGAAAAGTCAAGAGCAGGAAAGGACAGGAAATTAGAGAAAGATTCAAACACAGATAAGGAAACACCGGGAAGGAGATTGATTGAGACAAAAACCTTTTAGACTTGGCAATGAGGAATAGGTGGTAATGCATTCAAAGAGAGAGAGACTCGAGAATAAAACAAAGAAAAAGGCTGAAGTTAATGAGACAAGAATTCACTGTAGGAAAGGACGGAGAAGAGTCCGGATTGTCTTGTTTCAGAGTACTTGTTAAACTAGAAAAATATTTCTTTTGCTACCAGATGACAGTGTTAAATGGATTCTGTAAACTGCAGCGGGGGAGGCAACCTGTTAGCAGATTACAGCATTTTAACACTGCGGTCACTCCCTGTGGTGGAGTGACCCGGTGCTGAGGAATGTGCTGCATTTACACATTTCAGCCATAGCTACTCACCATCTTGTTGGTATGGATCCATGGGGATGCTGTTGTGGGCCTGCAGAGAGGTCATGAGAGGGCAAAGGTCAAATAAAGTCAACACTTTTTCATAGAAAGCTTATTAATTGTATTATTTTAAAATACCATAATTAAATTTCTTAAAAACCAATTGCTTCTCAAAATGTACTTTATATAAAAAGTGCCAAGATGAGTAGGATCTAAGCCCAAAGAGTTGAAGGGAATAAAGAAATAAAATCTACTTTAATGCTCAGTTGTCATGTCTTGGCAGTGGAGGGCACCAAACACTCACCATCTCCCAGGCAGCGGCGTCGTGTTTGAACAGAGAGTGTGTGAGCTCCACAGAGACTCGCTTCTTGTAATCTGAGTTCTTATCCTCAGAGATGCGGAAGAGCACGGCTGCAGCGTAAGTAGCTGAGGAGGAAAAGAAACAGGACACATTCAGCAATGTACAATAACCCCCGACACCGTAATAATAATAATAATACATTATTGCGTGGGTGCACTGAATACACATAGTAGCTCGGCCTAAAGATTTAACAAGGAATGCAAATATACTCAAAGCCATTTCCATCTCACTAATTTAGTTTAATATCAGCTATATTTATTTTATACTTTTTTTTAAACTGTTGAATATATTAGCTTGTATCATATACTGCTTGTGTGCCTGATGTGATATGTAGCTTTAAAGTTTCAATCGTTTGCTTGCCTGGCTGTTGTCAGCTGATCTAACCATACCCACACAGTCCTAATGATCTTCTAAGTTTTTGAGTGTTAAACCCTTAATAATAAATCGCCTCTTAATTCATCAATCCATTATCAATATTAATCATTATCTATTGTTATCGAGAAAATATGCAAAGTCATTTTGAACATTTCCCTTAGTGTGAAAAATAACCACCTAAAAACGCATATTTACTGTACTTGAAGGAGCAGTTTGATACTTGGGAAATACGTGTATTCACTTCCTTGCGGAGAAAACATCAAATATTTTTGTACGGTAAATGAATGAAACTGGAGCCAACAGCTGATTAGCTTAGCTTAGCATAAAGACCGCAAACAGAGGGAAACTAACTAATTAATATATCTTGTTTGTTTCATCTCTACAAAAGTTTTTGTGAATAAAGCTAAGCTAACCAACTTTTGGCATTCTCATCCAGGCTAATTCTTGGCAATAAACTAACAATTTTACAACAGAATAATACATTAGTGACATTAAATGTGCAGTAACAGAAATAATAAAATACCTTGTTAAAATAGTAGTTAAAGTTGCCATGTCTAAATTCTTAATGCAGCATCTTTACTGCTTATTGGCTGTAAATGGCTGCAAATGTAAAGTGATATCTGTTTCCTGTTAAATTATCAACGTATTCACTTGTGCTAATTATCTGAATAATGTATGCTGTCAAATTACCTATACAGTATAGGCAGAATACTCACTAACATTGCACCCTATTCCATGATTGAATTGAATTCTTTAAATGTAGGCAGCAATACAGCATACATCCTTTTGAAAAAGTACCTGGAGTACCTGGAAACTGCACTTACAGTAAGTACAGCACTTGAGCAAATTGACTGTGTTGCGTTCCACCTATGACTAAATGCTACATTACAGTAAGCTAATCACACTGCATTATCTTGGTGTCCTACCAATGCCCTCGTTGTTGGAGTGCAGCAGCTCCATCAGTGGAGCAGATGCTCCCTCGCTGTCGATGACCTCAGCTGACGGTTTGTCCAGGGCCAGCTCACACAGGACGCCCGCCGCCACGCGCTTCACATTGTCCACTGGAGAGAAGAGGAGCTGGAGAGGGGGAGGAAGAAAATGAGTAAAAAAAAACAAAACAACCAAACACCTAAAACAATAAACATAAGGAAGTTACTCATCGTGGCAAGGAAGTGTGAGAGAATCAGTTTCTTCCATTACCTGAACAAACAGAGTAATGGTCTGCAGGTTGGCGATCTCTGCTCTGTTGATGGGATCTCTGGCCAGGATGTGCAGAGCTCCTGTGCAGCCCTCTACAATCTCCTCCATCCTCACTCCATCCTGTGGAGCAGCAATTTATAAATAATTCACAACTAATAATATCCAAATTCCATTAAAACACACACACAGTTAATCTTGCACCCCACAAACTAGTCCACTGTTGTACCTGGTATGTCTGCTGGGCGGATGAACCATGTTTCTGGGTGTCCTGGTGGGCTTTGAGCAGCAGGTTCACCAGGCGGGGGATCACTCCAGCGTCCCTCAGAGGGGCCTGGTTCTCTGGGCACAGGGCCAGGTTGCGGATCAGTCCAACCACAGCCTTCAGGCACGGAGGAGAGGCAAAGATACAGTCATGATACTGTTTACTGTAATTGGTCATTAAGTAAAACTAGGCTGATAAACAACTCCAAGCTTCTCCATTAGAAATATAAAAATTTTTTCCCTGGAAGCCTGCTCTTGTTAAACATACTGTTCCTGCTGTCATGTGCAGTTCATGCTCTTTCAGGCTGATCCGGACTCTGGCCTTCTGCCGGATCTGCCATCCCCTCTGTCCATCTGTCTAGCTCCCCCCTTTTTCCTCCAGCCTTTCTCTTTGGAACAAATCCATTCACTCCTAATTGTTTGTTTCATAGTCCTTAACTTATTGACTTAACTTTCCACCATCTTAGAAGGAAAACACATATTTCTCCTACCTAAAATAACTTATGGGCTCAAACAAGATTCCCCCTTCCCTCCCTCTGCCTCTCTACCTTGATGACAGGCCAGTAGTATTGTTGGTTGAGCAGCTTGACGATGGCGGGGATGCCGTAGTGTTTCCTCACAGCATGCTGTGCCATCTCAGCCTGTTGGTGGCGTGAAGTCAGGTGGCGCAGAGCGCAAACGGCAGGTTCGGTCACATCCTCCTTCTCGCCGGCACGCAATATGGCGTGGATCAGCGACTCCACACCGTTGCTCTGGGTGACCAGAGTTTTATTGTGGGCATTGTTGCATGTGAGGTTTGACAGGATGCCAGTGGCGCAAGTAAGCATGTTGAGATCGTCTGAACTAAGCAGGCCAACCAGCACCTGCAGCAGGCTGTCCATACCCTCCTGGAAACAGGAAGAGAACATTTCAGATCAGTTCCTCCTCTTGTGTCGAATTATGTGAAATTAAAAAAACTGATTTTGTGGACACCGACCTCCTTGGTGGCGGCATCAGACAGGTTTCTGAGTGTCCACAGACAGTTCTGCATCAGACGCTGACTGGAGCCTGTGAGGTGTTTACCCAGAGCCTGCATCCCACCTGCAGGGAACAGAGAGGTTAGATCACTCGGCTCTCAGCAGCATCTCATAAACTGTGCTGTCGCGAAGCTATGTGGTTGACACGAAGCCAGTATCCACAGCTCGGGTAACAAAAAGTTGACACACCTGTAGGACTACTTTGTACACACACACACACACACACGCACAGAGACAGGTGCGTGCTTGCACAGAAAACACATATTACATACCAGCCTCTACAATGGCGGGTTTGTTGCTGGGGCACACAGAGAGAACTTTAAGCACACGGCTCGTGGTCCACAGCAGCTTCTCATAACTGTAGTTTTTCATGATGTGAACTAGACCCTCAGGACCCCTGTTGGCAAGGATGATGAGCTGTGAGAGAAGAAAGAGAGAGGCTGTGTGAGTATGAGCTGGTAGACAAAATGCAGATGGAGTTAAAAGAACTTGTATTCTTTAACACTCATGCACAGCTCTTACAAAGCTCTGACCTGTCCAGACAGATAAACAGCAGTTAATCTTAATCATTTTACTACTCTCAACAAATAACCACACCCATACCCCCACTGTGCCAGCACCTGAACAACTTTGTTCACATGCCACACCCAAAACAAAACATGCACACACAAGCTTGACAACACGAACAGTCTCATATTACTTGGCTAGCATGAAGTGTACCAACAATTGTACGAAGCGTACTGACAAATATACCAAAACACCAAACACACACCTTGCTCTCCTGGTTGCCATAGGACAGCAGCTGCAGACAGTCTGTGGTGATGGCCAGGAACTTGGGATTGCTCTTATTCAGCAGGGGAACCATCCTCTGCAGACCATCAGCCAGGCGAACGGCCATTTTGGCTCCTTCCTGGTGCAGCAGCAGGTTGTGGAGCGTGGTGATGGCGTAGAAGAGGACAGACTCCATGGGAGAGCTGAAGGAGAGAAACAGGTGGGGTAAGATGAGTGACAATTTTAAGTTCTGTTTACCTTTTCGTTGGACAAAATTTCTTCCAACTGCCTCATTTATTTCTACCCAAGTCTGAGATCTACAATGCGCACAATGCCAGTCAACACACTCTAGAAAATGTGCTTAATCTAGAACTGATGTAGCAGGAACAAAAATGTTTTTCAGAAGTAAAAATGTGGATTTGCAGAGCAGGTCTTTTTGGTGTCTTGCAATATTAAAGTTTGAAGTTAATGCTGGTGAAGAAATAAACATCTCTTCATATTCTATAATGGCTTTCTCCTCTTACATCCATTAAATGTCATTGCAGAGAGTTGTTGAGTCAAAGGCTTGATTTCTACTTCCTTACCTGTAAAACACCTCATGAAACACAGTCGGTGTTTGTCATAATCCAAAAGAGATATGACAAACAACCCCATGAAAAAAAGGCCTAGAAATACAATCGACTTCGCAAGAAAGGAGTTTCTTAAAACTATTTCAGTGTTTTTAAAGGTGGATTTTCCCTTTTATACCCACATTATAAGAAGGAGTATATTTTCCAAACATATATAAAGAAACTAAGACAACAGCAGCGTCATAAGTGACTGAAGTCAAATATCCTCCTTAATCAAAGATCTCCCATTCTCTCAGGTACCTGAGCATGCGAACCAAAGCAGGAATGCCTCCAGACTTGAAGATGGAGAGCAGGCCCTCCCTCTGGTGGGACAGGTTGTGAAGGATGCTGGCTGTGGCCCGTGCAGTCTCCATGTCGCTTGTGTTCTGCATGGCCCGCACCACGGCAGCCACCATCTGAGGGGACTGCATCAGTGCACGCCGCGATGCCTCCTTGCGTGTAAGCTGGTTGACAATCTGTGCTGCCTTGCTGACCACCACCTGACGACAAATGAAAGGGGAGAGGACGAGTTGATTTTTACTGAATTATACAAACACTTGAATATTCAAGTTTCTAATTATCTCAAAATATTCAGTTTACAATGATACAAAACAAAGAAAAGGAGCAAATTTGAGAAGCTGGAACCAGCAAGTGGCGTTTTTTCCCCTCACAGAATCTATTATAGTGCAACAGTAATAAATTTAACTCAATATAATTTCATAAGACCCTGTATGATAAACAATAACATCAAATCTGACTGTGTATGTGTGTGTGTGTGTGTGTGTAGGCAGCATTCCTCACCTGGTCTTCATCGTTAAGCAGTTTGGTGAGCTCAGGCACGGCACGTGTGGCCAGCTCTGCGTCATCCTGGTAGTTGATCAGATGGATGATGGCTGTCTTGAGCATCTGGGAGGGCTCGGCCAGCTTCTGGACATTAGTCATCTGGGACTGGTCTATCTGAGTCGACAAAATGCTGGTGCCTGCCTCCAGAGTCTCTGGGAACATTGCAGCCCGCACCCGCTGGGCTCTCGTAGTGGCCAGGACTTCCAAGTCTATCGAGAAGTGAGATAATGTCATCACAGGGCACATGTAATTAAGAAAAGGTTATAGTGTGTGCATATTGGCTGGTGTGGCCCTTGCTTGTTGTCTTACCAGGCTCTTCCCTTGTGACAGTAGTGGTGGTCACGGTGTAGTGTTTGGATGTGTATTCACCATCGTCATCTCTGACTACTGTGGTGGCTCCAGACTGGATACCCGAGTCTATGCCATACATCGTGTCCTGCCACTGTTCCACCTTCAACACACCACTATCATGCTCACCCACTGCCAAACACGAAGAGAAGCATTGTGGGATGTAAAAGGTGTTGGACCCAAGTCATTTATTAGTAAATTAAATTTGCTAAACGTGGACTCAGGATATTTTTCTCCTAAGTGAACTATACCACACAAAGGAACTGTTTTACAGACGTGACCTTTCGTTATGCTTTGAATTAAGGAAATGACCTCGATATGAATACATGAAAACAATAGTTGGAAGTAGGAAAGGTCATGATCAAAACAGTATCCTTAAAAAGTACTTTAGAATGAAGTGATACAAATGAAAATGAACATGCACAAACTAAATCTAAAACAACATAAAAACACAATATTATTAAAGTAGTTTGTGGAAATGTAGGAAGAGGAAATAAAATATGGCAGTAAGATACATAAAAATGTTTTTTAAAAAAAGAGCTGAATTGTGAATCACTTACTTTGCATTGCCATCTTTGTCTCCCGCTATCAAAACAATGATGGACAAACCTAAAAAACACAAAAATTCAAGATTCAGTCAAACATTTCTTCTGCTATAACAATGACGCCAAACCTCAGTACATGTCATGAATTAATAAATATTCCAGCGAGGCCTCTGCTCCCTTACAAAAAAACGTCAGTCAGTTTTTATATGCCATCTGAGTACGACAGTTCACAAGATGACCCCCCCCACCACCCTCCCTGCCGTGCACCCTGACCTGAAAATGACAACAGAGAGCAGCAGCAGAGGCTCATGGGATAGTGAGAGAGAAGTGGACTGAGAGACAGCTGTAAGTCAGGAATGCTAGCCACTTCAAGAGACCTTTCACCCCGGGCCTCCACCCATACAGCCGTGGGAGCAGCCTGCTGCTGACGCATGGCAAACAGGAACCTGCTCGTCAGGTTACGACTCCTTTGGGTGAGTGAGTGTATGTGCGCATATCGCAAGTATACTCGTTACACACAAATTTAAACCTTAAAGAAAACAGCTGCAACCTTCAACTTTTTCTGTCTTATTTTAAATAATACTACACACCATCTTTAGCACTTACTTGTCCTCATTTTGTAGTCACTGACTAATCTGACGTCTTGAGTAGTTAGGTTTTTTTCAGATTGAGAATCTGCCACTGACTTGTTGGTGCAAGTCTAGCCAACACCTCCTACGTGATCTCATTTTCCTAATAAAATCATTGTCACTATATTATCTCATCACATCTATCATTCATAGACATCGTACTCCTCTCATAGTGAAATCAAAAAATTCGTACTGGTTCACTGTGCTTACATTTTCACGTACTTTATTGTTTAAGAAGATAAAGCAAAAGCATTCACTTTCTGTCAGAACAATATGTCTCAAATATTAAATTATTTGTGAAACGATGTAACTAAATAGGATGTTTCTGCCTTTGCAAGCAAGATCTTTATTTAACTTTATATTCTGCAACATATAAAATAAAGACTGA
Organism: Argyrosomus regius; assembly: GCA_946959425.1. Taxonomy (NCBI): domain Eukaryota; kingdom Metazoa; phylum Chordata; class Actinopteri; family Sciaenidae; genus Argyrosomus; species Argyrosomus regius. Next base: position 23,877,069 of record OX336883.1, read on the forward strand.
AACATTGACCATTCTTTCAGACTTCCTTGTGCTCCACAGACCCAGAATAACCTCTCTCTGTCAGATCATGGATGTTTTCAGTCTTTATGTTTCTGCAGCCTGAATGTCACTCACCCACCACAGAAATCCTCTTCATGACAGAGACAAAAAAAATAATAAAAAAAAATCATGCATTCATAATAGCTGCCTGCCGCTGCGTGTGACATATGGCCGATATAGTACAATGCATTCACTGTGCTGTGTTACAAGTGTTTTCAGATGTTTGACTGTTACTGACAGGATTCTCTGCTGAGCACATTGCAGGGGTGCAATGTGATTTTGTGTGTGTGTGTGTGTGTGCGCTACACATGTAAGAGTGTGTTCACTGATTTCTGCAGATGCACTGAAGGTAACAGAGGGGGGCTCTACACACAGCAAAGCCAACAAACAAAGCCTTCAACAGACAGACACAGGGGAAAATATCACCTTTGTATGATAGCATATAAAGCAATAAACAATTATGCTTATCTTCCATCTTTACGACTAATAAAACAAGTCGAGACTGAAAGCTACAAAGTCAAGCTGCTGAGTTGGAACAGAATGAGCTATAAACCCATCAGTTATCACCTTTACCTCTGCTGGCAGACAACTTCAGGGAACATTTTCATACGAGCACAACTTAACAATGTGGCGAGTACTGTAATCACAGTTGATCTGAGGGTTTGGAGGAAAGGAATTTGTACGAAGATGAACTGCTTTGTCTCGCTGCCTTACACTGGAGCTGTTCATGGTGTTTAGCAACAGCACCACTCCCTCGTCTCTTTGCCCTCTGGCTTTGCATAAGGATGTGTCGTGTTGCGTTTCACTCCCTTACACATCCCTGCCCACTTTTTCTCTGCTAGGCATCCTACTATTGTGGCATCAACTGGCACGCAGTTGTGTTTGCATCTTTGTAGCTTCTGCAGGAGGGAGGGGGTGTTTTCCATTATAGTTTGCATGAAGAAGAAACTAACAATAGTGCGTGCACCAGCAAAATGTGTTCACTGCATGTTCCTCATTAGTTTGTGTCTGTCCTGAGTTTTCTCTCCGTGGCCCTTTGATGGACTACAAACTTGCTCGAAAGTTCTTAACGTGTTTTTGGGCATTTATGTGTTCAATTGCTGTTGATGTTCAAAACACGCTCACCTGAGCCTGATGTTCTCGTAAGATCTCAACGTGTGCCAATACGTCGCGACTCTCACTTTCACAGGGAGCAGCAGCTGAGCAAGTTTCAGCTGTATTTAGTCTGGCACAAGATCCTGCAGGACCAGGCCCCAGAGGACTGTCTGTGCTTGCAGCTACATGCTACCTTATGCACTGACTCATAAAAGCACAGACAGAAACTATGCTGATAATGACCCTGTACTCTTCTACACCTTTCAAAGTAAAGGTGTGGCCCTTTTTGTTTTTTTAAAACAGGAAATCATGAGGGTTTGTTTGTCAAGATGGCAATCGACTACTGGCCATCCACTGAATTTCTAAAATCGATAGAAATCAGACAAACTAAAAACATTTCACTAATCCACTGCTGAAAGGACAGATGCAACTGATATCAAACAAAGCCCACATGACTTTGTTTTAAGCAGAACTGCAGCATGTACACCATGTCCACACAAAACGTTCCTGTTCTCTGTAAATCAGGGACAGTGTTTGTGTAGTCTTTGTTTTCCTGGGCGAGGCAACGGGTTCAGCCAACTGTTGCAATGCTGCGACACGCCCCGCATATCGCCTAGGTAACTGAAAGGCTATGCACTGTGGGGGTTTTTATCATCTGACCCATCTGATGTCTGAAGCTATGCTTGCTTGTTTGCTGATAAGTGTTTTTGCCTCTTGGGTCGACGCGTAATTTGTTCCCCCCCCTTCCCCTTCCCCTCAGTTCATGACTGCGGTCCAAGTCAAGAAAATCATTCAAATATTTGATTTAAAATAAAACTAAAGTTGAACGAAAACAAAACAGAATATAAATATATTATGCTTATCAAAGGTGAAAGTAAAACAGTATCGAGTGTCGAGGCTTATCTACTGATCCCTCCCCCATTGTTAAGTGCTGACTAAAAGTTGTTGGTTGTATTGTGCGCCTCTGACTGGACTTTGTCCTCTTCCAGTTAATGAATGATGCATCTTTTCACTCTCACTGTACCTTGTTCTATCATCATCATTACAACACCATCCACCCACCTATAGAAACATGGAAGCCACAGTTTTTACTCAGGAAAAAACACACCCATCACCTCCCACTATCTTGTTAAGCAAGAGACTTTTTTTTTTTTTTAACCTGCACAGTTAAACCAGGAATGTGGATCAGTAAAAGCTGCCAGTGAGCGAGTTGCAACAGAATAGCAGAGATGGATACTGTTGAGCGCCCAATGCTGAAAACCTGGTGTGACATTCCACACTAACACAATATATTCAGCCTGTCCTGTGTGTCCCTGCGTAAATCATGTGCTGAAAAAAAAAAAGCACTCTAACAACACTAAACTCGTCTAAACTTACCCCACTGACTCACTCATACATTGCTCAGGATAACAGATACTGAGCACAATGCTACTATGACCATCGATGAGTAAGTCTGTTCTCAATTATGAGAACAGGTTCACTGCGCCCCCCCCCACAGGCATGTCAGACAGGGAGTGTCACCCCAGCAGTGACTGGCTCTCAACAAGGGTGTGGCAGTGTGTATGAGTGAATTGGGTGAGGCTGAATACACCTAAATGACTAGAGGGTCTAAACTGTAGATTTGACATTTGTTTCTTCTTGGTAAATCCTCCCAATAATTAAGATGTTATGCTGTCATAAACTCAGGACAGATATGAAAAAATATATATATATATTCCAGCATGCCAGATTTTGACTTTGCTGGCCTAAGCGCCTCTTTGTGTCACAGCAGGAATGAATCAGGTCAGGGAAGAGGTCCAGGGGGCTGGAGATGCACTCTGGTCATGTTCCAGAGTGGCTCCTAACATATATTACAGTGATTTGTTGTTTAGCCTCATGCCTGTTTGGCAGGCAGCCGTGTAAATAACATGTGACAGGGGCTCTGCACGGTTTTTAAATGGCTGCTTGAGAAAGTTTAACTGGCAAAGTCAGTGTGACGGCACAGTTTGAGAAAAACACCCGTATTTGCCAAGAGTTAGATGAGAAGATTGATACCACTCTCATGTCTGTCAGTTAAATATGAAGCTAGAGTGAGCAGCTAGTTAGCTTAGCTTTGCATAATGACTGGAAACAGGTGGAAAGGCCTAGCATGGCTCTATCGAAAGATAACAAAACACACACCTATCAGCACCTCTGAAGCTCATTATTACCATGTTATATCTTGTTTGTTTAATCCATACAAAAACAAAAGAGTAAAAACTAGTCCTCCACATAACCTCCTGTACAACTACAGCCTGCCGCTTTACACTAAGCTAAGCTCCTGGCCTCAAATTTATCATACAGATATAAAAGTATCAATCTTGATATCCAACACTCAGCAAGAAAAATGTCAACGTATTCCTTTAATTCAATTTAAACACAAAAACAAAAACAAATTTATCATTTGTATATTAACTACACTCTCCTTTGTTATACAGACTTAATCTGTGGTTTCTAACAGACTTGCTGATATCATGTTTAGCCTGACATGCAAATAAAGCAGATTATGTTACCCCACATCTGTAAACCTTCCTGCACCATCTGCACAGATCAACTATTTCACATAAGTCACACATACACACACGCACCCGGTCACATATATGTCCCCTGACATGCAACACACGCTCCTCTTACAATAAACTGTTTCTTTAACACCCTGCACTCACATGGCCCAATCCTCCTGCCACATTAAATGGCCAGTGCATCCAGCTGAGCCTCCGGAGCAGACAGGCTGCAGATGACACTGTGCTCCCTGCATCTCTTCTCCACAGAGTTGGGGGTTCAGCTGTCCCAATGGGATACAGTTTAACACCACCCACTGACATTCCTAGTCCCCCCCAACCGCACACCCCTCAACCCCCACATGTCCCACAGTAGGCATAATGGCGCTGTAATGGAGGCAGCAGGGGCTAACTGGATAGCTGTTATGTTATAAATCAATAGGGGATGTGAAGTGGTGCACAGCTAATGGATTTATTGTGGTTGGTGACAGGAAGTGGTGGTCAACATTATCTGACTCACCAACACTGTTGGGCTGTCCGGTCAGAGAGGGGAAGTTTATTAGGAGAAGCCGTGATTTCACAACTGTTCCTACAATACGCAAAACTGTGGTGACAAACTACTCTAGGCTGTATCACGTCATGTGCAAAGTTCAGAAAGAACACCGCTTGAAGTTCATATTTTGCTAAAAGCGTTCACTCTTTTGAGAGTTTGTCAATTGACTGTAACAGGCAGTTGATAAAATCCAGACCATAGCAACGCCGCCATGCCAAGAGCCCACAGAGAAAGAACAGACAATGAGATACTGCTGGTAAGCACTTGAGCAACACACAAACTGAATTTTGTCTAAACGTGGCAGATAGAGCGCAGTGTGCTCCCCCTTCCTTGCCTGATCTGGAAAAAGTCCCAACAACACAGTCAACCACAGTCAGCATGCCAATGAATAAAATAAGCAGCAGAATGGATAATGGCCCCAGATCTGTCAGTTGATTCACTGCAACTACTTTAATGAGTTGAATTAAGCCAGTGGATGCCGTATAGTGGCTGTAAACTGTGCAGTTGTTTACTCCCTGTGGGACCTCGCTGTGAATCAAAGGAAATGTGAGCTGTCTCGGAGGAGGTGCCCGAGTGCAGACCGGATTCAAATTACACGAAGCTGATAAAGAAAGAGGGAAGGAGTAAAAAGGGTTGTATGCTGTGTGGTAATAAACCCTCATTTGCAAAGCAACAAAGTTCACAAAGTGCTCCATTACATACCAGACATTGTGGGAAGATGTCCGAAGATTGTCTTTCATATAACAAGAACAATACATAATAAAGATCAAATCAAATGACTTAATTTCATTTTACATAAAAAAAAAAAAAAGATACAGCATTTAAAACATTTGATGGTCAGTTATTTGGTTTTTGGGTATAGAAAGTGTTTTTAGGGTAATGATTTTTCTCTTTACAGTAAGTGGGATGTTCCCCTCTCTGTGTTGTTTGGTTGACGGTAGGAAGGAAGAGGATGAACTAAGTCTCTGATACAGCACAGAGAGCCTCTGTGTTACTTTGTTTGGGGTAGGGGAGGAAAAGAGTAGCCGCATTGTCCCATTAACTGCTGTCACAGTGAAAAGGAAACCGGGTCTCAAGTGTCCCCACTGGATACAACCAAAAAGGCTGAGGCACATCAAGATGGCTCCGTGTGTTCACCAGCCAAGTTTGTTGGCCAACGCTGCATCCAAAGCCCTGTTTAAAAGGCTTGGAGGGGAGTTATTTCTTGAACTGCCACTGCTACGCATCGGTGTGCTTCTGAGCACTGAGGCGATGTGACAGATGATTAATTTTTCAGGGAGATTAGAGGCACGAGGGAGCGGGAGGGGGGTGGTTTGGAGAGTGGGGCAAAAGTCTAAAGGGACCCAAAAGAATACAGCGCTCCTCTGGAAACAGTTCAAGTTCACAGTTTGTTCTCTTTACAACCAAAATAAAAGAAAATATCTAAAGAGTGAAAGCTAGCATTATTAAAAATGAGTGAAGAGTCATGTGTTTTGTTTAATATGCTGCTGTCTCCCAAATGTCAACTTTTAAAAAGGAACAAAGAAGAAACAAAAGGGGACGAATGACAGCCTTGATTGTTTAAAACGCCCATGCATTTTTCAGTTTATCCAGTGTTTAGTAAAGTATTCACAGGCCCCAGGGTTGCACAACCTTCTCAACCCGTGGGAGCAAGAAATCCGTCAAAAGCAGAGTAACACAGAAAACAACAAAAAAACTGAGTTATGAGATTTTCACTCAACAGTGAAGAAAAATTTACTTCTTTATGAGATGTTGCTGTTCTTCATGTCGTGCATCTAACAAGTCACGCTTCGCTGATGGCTTTCCGTTTCAACCACACCCTTGCTGTCCTCACTTTCCTCAATCTCTCATAGAAGTGTAATTAAGGGACAGGGAGGAGGAGAAAAACAGACACCACAGGACTCATCAGAGTCACTGTGCTGAGAAGTACAACTCAGCCAAATCATCCAACTGTGAAAACTTTATCTTTTGAGTCAGTGCTGGAATCTAGTTTACTCCCTCGCTGCTCGGATATGCTGTCAGTAATGAAAAAATTATCAATGGTAATGTATTCATGGAGAAAACAGGAGGATGCAGCTATTTCCAGCATGCTGTTAGACGGATGCATGAGTTTTTTTGGAGAGAGCTTTGATAGGAGTTGACTTGAAATGACCGACCTGGCAGACATTCATGAAGCTTTTTAAGTGCGAGCGATGGGAAGAAACAGCCATTAGGCCTTTGACATTTTAAGTAAGGGACATTTTCTTGTCCTCATTTGAGCCAACCAAGAGAACTGTTGAAGGTGAATAATTCATGCCGGTGACTGTCATGAGTAGGGTTCAGCTGGGCAGTGCCAGCTTCACTTGCTCAGCATTATACCACTGTGCTCTGCTAGAGGCTTTATCCTTTGTCAGTGACAGCAGAAAAACATGAGTGGATGCTTTCGGATGATCCTGCCAAAAATTTAACTACCGTATTCATCCGAAACAAAGAAATTCTTTGGCTTGATTTAATTAACCCCTGGAAGTCTAGTGGTTAGATGCACCGGCACTGATTCACCAAGCCAATAACACCAATTTTAAAAGTAAATTAACCACTGTGATTTCTTGCAATTCTTTGATTTAGAGGTGATAATAAATAATAAATACTTGAGCACTGCTGGGTTGAATAAAACTGTGTTGGTTTGCGACAACATTGTCTGATAAAGATTTCCTCTAAAGCCTAAAGGAAGTTAACCCAGTGGAGAGGTTGATGCTGGCAAAACACCTCCCTTTCGATTTCAACCAGAAAGAACCCTATCGTAGCTGACCGGAAACTTAATCTCTTATGTGTCCCCTTCTCCATGGGAACAGTAAAACACACAGTGGCAGGGTGATATGCAAACACAGAGCAGGTCACACAACGTGTGCGCCGAGTGGCTGTAACTGAGCCCCTGGAAAGTACTCGGCAAGGCACCACTGAACACAGACAGACGAGGTAAGACAGTGGATCCACAGAAATCCTTCAAGCAAAACAAAGAGGTCAGGGTATATGCAATACAGTAATCCCCTTTGCAAAGTGTAGACCTATTTATAAACTGAAGGATCTCCTGGCCTCTTGCTCTACTAATGTAGGACAGTATCACGGAATTAAGCAGGAGGGGGGAGATTATCACCGTGCCACCACAGCTGTAGCTGCGAAATCTACAGTAAGTCACCCCCGCCATCCTTTCTCCCCCTCCTGCTAACCCACCGCCCAACCGCCCTCTTCACCGAGGGCAGACATGAACAGCTTTCCAACCAGGGTGCTGTCTGCTGCTGCACTACTTGATTACACAGAGCAAGCTCGGTGGAGGCCTGGCTGGCAGAAAGTATTGGCACCCCGTCCTATTGAACCTGACACACATTCAGCAGCCTCAGCTGGACACATTGGTCGAGAAACAAGTTGGACACCACAAACTTGTTTAGCGCCAATCTTGGTGCTTTGTGGTGGTGTAACTTGCTGATAAATTGAACAAGAGAACAACAGGTAATGTGATTTACTGTTTAATGGTCAAAGAGACCGGAGCTGAGATTTTAAGAAAAGCTGTTTAACTTCTAAATTCAAATGTGACGTGCGTCAAACTTGACTGGGTTAAACAGATATTAAAGTTGGCTGCGGAGGGCACCGCAAACGACTTAATCAGATAAGAAAAAAAGCAGATAAGATTAAAAAAAAGTGATTTTAAAATGGATGCTGATTTCTGTGGATTTACTCATGAAATCAAATGAGAGAAAGTTGTGCTCCTGTAGTCTCTGAGCGGCACTGAAAATAAATGCTGTCCTTTCATGTTTGGAGCATCTGCAAACTACGGTAATGACATCATGGAAGATTTGGCAACACCTGGAGTCCTCAGTGCTGGTGTGAACAGCGGAGTGGGACGAAATGGGAACTATGGTAACAGCAACACATTTGAGAGATATGATTCATTATTCAGTCATATATTACAGATGTGTGAACGAGAACTCACTCCCTCATGCACGATTAGCTCATTGTGTTATTTACTGTTGTTTGAGCTCAAATGTTGAAACTAAGAGGTTCGACTATTGATTATTTAGTTTCAGTTAATCATAAAATGTCAGAAAACTTTAACTCACAATCATAGGACAAAAACTTTAACATTTGACACTTTTACATTAAAAAAATAACGCAAATTATTAGTCTTTTGTAAAAAAAATCAGCTGCTCATTAATGTTGTGTGGATTGTCTAATCGATTAATCGACTTAGCTCTCTTATATTTATAAGTAAGCGTCATAGTGTGTCATAAAATATTATGAGTGAGATCATCTCTCTGATAAACTTCTTTCTTTCTTATAATATAAAGATATTGTCTACATTAACTTAATGTATGCTAATAGGCTGTTTCTCTTCACCTGCCTCTGTCGCACGCGGACACACACATACACGCGCGCGCACATACTTGGACACCACTAACACCGCTGCGGGACTCTATTGACAAGTGACGTCAAGTTTAATGGTCGATACTGGGGCCAGAAACGTCGTTATGATTGGGCAGAAAGAGCTTTTTGGCACTTTAGAGAGTAAAAACAATATTTTTAACCAAAAAAATGAAACTTTTTGTGGCTGTAAAGCTCGCGCTTTTACTCCGAAACAGCAGGCAGAAAGTGGGCAGTTTGAGGCATGCGGAAATGAATCCCAAAATACAAAGCTGGATTTGCACTCAGGTAAGGAAAACATGGAAAATGTAACCAAACAACACTCCACATAAACATACACACTTCTATATTAAGCAGGCGAGACAGTACTATATGTTTTAAAAATAAAAAAACACAACACAACAAACATACGTCGGTGACAAAGACGGTGTAAGCAGTTTTAAAAACGGTCGGACAAAGTAAACAAACACACATTTAATGTTTCTTACCTGTCGAAACACACGGACGCGTTTTAGTTTATTCCAGGTCAGACTTGTTTTCCTTCAGGACAGGACACTTGTGTGTGTTTCTCCCCCACTTCTCTTCACTCTCTCCGCCGCCGCCGCTGCTGCTGCTGTTGCTGATAGCCGACAGTCCTCTGAACAAAAATGAGTAAAAGAAGCGTCACCTCAGCCCAGACTCCGCCTTCCTCACCCCGACCCCACCCTGCCACAGCTTCACACACACACACACACACACACTGGGAGAGGCACCACAGCCTGTTTTTATTGTTAGGAACTGTACTTAAACTAAATTACTAAATAAAATAAACAACAACGTTGACGTTCAGTTCCTTGTAACTGCCTCAGGCAACATCGCCTTTGGCAGGCTGATACATTTTAAACTAATTACCACAGCAAAACCTTTCATCTATGTGTGGCTCTATCTACAAGAGTGAATATACCAGTTAAACATTAAATCACACGTATACAATGTGTTTACATTTATATCTGCCACTAAACTGATAGCCCATATACAGTAATAGAACACATATACTAGTATAGTAGGCCTATATGACACAAATGAGCAAAGTATGAAGCTCGCTGCAGACATTTGAGTGAAAGATCTGCTGTATCTGTAGGCTATATTCCAGCGGATAATAAGCCTGCAGCATAGTTCAAATGCAGATTATTACATTAACTTTGAGGAGCTCAAACATGCTAATATTTTAATTATGTTGGTGTTTTTTCCTTTCAAACAGTCTACAACGACGCCATGTGCTAACAGTCCTCCGTGCACCTGTGTGACGAGTCGACCACACCTTGATTACGACACGAAACCAGACGACAGAGTGAGTCACCGTCAGAGAGGGAGGAACTATTCACGCTACTAACAGGGAAACAGATACGATTCATCATGCCTGTTTGTGACATCTGCTTGACACAACAGTAGTTTCTCTGGAAATGTTGTTGGGGAGGGAGAACTCCAATTAAATATTTTCAACAATGATCAATCTGCTGATTACTTTCTTTTCTTAATAAATGATTGCGTGTGATGAAAAATTATAATACATAAATAACAAATGGATCGGTGTATTGAAGTATGAAATGTCAGAATATACTGAAAATGGCCATCACATTGTGATCAGCAGTCCAAAAACACTCAAATTTTTATTATTATTACTATTATAATTATATAATTAACATTCAAGATGCTGGAATCATCTACTTCATCTTTATCTTCTTTATTGCTTAGAAATTTGCTTATATTATTAACAGTTGTTGCTGATTCCGTTTCTGGCAATAGACTAATTGACTAATTATTTCAATAGGTAACCAAAATTTCTCTTTTAACATGACTACCTGGCTTAATTACAAGGCATTTAAAGGATTTGGTGAAAACATCCCAGAGTTTTGCCTATGATACTTTGTCAGAATATACTATTTTCATAAAGAATATAGTTTATAAAGAGCCAACACGTGTAGAAATTATGTTTACATTGAATGCATATCGTATATGAAACATTTAGAGAGGCTAAATTGATTTTTGAAAATGACTACAGCTACATGGCGACTTTGTTGGTCGGTAGTGTCTGAGCCCCACTGTGACATATCAGTGCTCCTCTATGCACAAAAAAAAGAAGCAGAAACTTGATAACCACAGAGTAACTGAAAAACACTACAGTCAGCAAAAAGAGAAGTGTAAAGGCAAAAAGAGAAAAGACTGAACCCATAGATAGACACTGGTGGTGCAGTTAAATGTCAAATAGTAACAGAAACATGTCTGGCTGCCTGTGTGACGGACTCAGATAGGTCAGGCTGCTCTATTATATGTCCTGCCTCGGGGCGTATTGTCACGGGTCTCTCCTATGTGGCCATTGTGACAGTCATCATCTGTGTCTCCTCGAATGAAAGAGACAGGGACAGAGGAGGACAAGGCATGCTGGGCCACTGCTGGTTATATAGGCCATTATATTTGTCAGAGTGAATGTGTGGACTGACCCCCTCTCTTTAAAAACAGCTCCAGGCCCAGATTACACTCTCAGGTTTTCATGTGTAGCTCGAAGGGCTTGAAGTTTATTAGACTACTCATTGAATGCAGCAGAACCTCCATAACGTCACACTCTCAGAACTGTTACTTGTGTTTTGCGAGTCTTTGACTTGTTTTGGCTTTCTCAAATATCCCGGGATTGTGGACACAGGAGCAGCAATGACATGAATGGGTGCCATTGTTTTGAACACAGCAGCCTCTTTATTTTGAAAATTAGCCAGGAATTAAAAGAGTGGGATTCATGTAGGACTCTGCCAAAGACACCTATCTTTTTGGCTTCAGCACTAATCCAGTATTTAGTGTTTGATGTCCATTTCTTTTGTTATTTTTATGTAGAAGCATTTCTCTATCACTCACTGAGATTATGTTAGAGGCTGCTTGCTTACACTCATAAGCATTCTCTCTATCTGTTTCTGTAACATGTCACATATATCTCATGTATTTACAAAGTCTGACATATATCCAAGCAACGTTTCTGGATATCTCCTAGGGGTCAATAAGATGTCTGCGGTGGTGCCTGGCAGATTTGGCCCCAGTCTTGCCCTGTAACCTCCCAGCAAACAGACCATGAATCTCACTGTACGCTGCCTTTCATTCCAAGGACAGGACACGCTGATATGATGTCCCTGCTTTACAATACTGGCCTGTTTCGCTCACTCCTCTGCTTCGCACCCCACAGGAAATAGTCCCATTGTCCTTGGGAGAGGAAGTGGCCTGGAGCAGACCACTAGCTCACTGGATTGATGGAGACTGTGGTAAATTATTAATCATCACTTACAAATGGAAGACATGTAGACACTGTAGTGTTAGCTGTCCACTGAGGAATGTTTTGGAACAATGGACAGAAGAGTATAAAGACGTGTTTTAGTGAACTGAAGCAAAAGCTTGTTTTTGATTTAACCAGATTCAGTCTAAGAGCTGCAGGATTTTCCCAAACCCACAGAGAAGCTAAGCCAAGCTAGTTCATTTTTGACCTTGGAAACAGCAGCCGACACTCAAGGTTCACTTGCTCACCACTTCTGGAGCTTTCGATCTTCCAGGATATCCAGTTTGCTTACTTCTCATAGAAACTTTACATTATTCTGCAGACTTTAAGGACTTTTGTCCATGTTGGCTTAGAAGTTGAACTTGGAAACAGCACCCAATGTCCAGTTACTTGCTTGATCTGGAACATCAGCCAAAACAAGCAACACTGTTTTGTAAAACTCAAAATTCAGTGGTCTGTAGATTAGTATTTTGTATCTAAATGAGGATTTTTTTTTTTTTTAAAGTTACATAACTGAGCAAGAAATTTTCCAAACAGATGTTAAAATCTTTCTGTTAATTCAGACTTTTACCACTAGAGGTAGACAGAGATTCACACAATCAGTTAACACTGGAGGCATTTGTTAGGGTCAGATCAGATGTGTGTGAGTTTGAGAGTGCATACTGTATGTCTGTGCACATTCTCAGTCGGGCTTGGTGACTGGCTCTCAGGGTTAAAATAGCTCAGCATTTGGTCCAGTCACATGTGGGTGACCTTACTAGTTTAAGAAGATTCAGATAAAGTAAGAGAGGCATCTGAAAATAACTACAGATGTTCTTTTAATGGCACACAAAACAACCATGCCAATGTTACGCTTGTAAAGGTTGTTGTTGCCAATGGAAATATGAGTACATCATTAACACTTCTGTCTCTTGCATGCATTGTGTCTGCTAACTGATAGCTAATCTTTGTTTATCCATGTACATCTACATATAGTGCATTTCTCCAGCAGTTGTAGCGCTGTTTGTCACCTGTCACACACTCAGATAACAGACAACCAAAAATATCAGCCGGGTGTGATGTGATTTCTCTGCCTTAAAATACTCTGCATGTGACCAGTTGCTACTATAGAGCCATGCTTAATTTCCACATGAGATCATCACCCTATCATTACATACAGTATACTATAAAGGGGGAAATTACAGTGAATACTGCAGCCATAATTTTTATGTGGACTTCTTAGTGTGTAATAGACAATGTCAGTGGCTCAGGTTTATCATAAGGGGTTTACATTTTAAAATATATACTGCTGTGTGAAAGATGAGAGGCATTCCGTTAAAGAACTACATCTCCCAGGATGCCTCGCTTTCAAGATGACCAAATGGAACACGGAGCAGACCAGCCGTTGTGACAGCTGAGACACAAGTTTGCTGAGGTAAACTTCAGCGCCGACTACGACCTTGAACAGACACGAATCAGATAAACATGTAAGTTTAATCTGCTCCCCTTTCTTTACCTCTAACCGTCACGTCACAGACAGTTGTGTCGTAGAGCTGTCGCTTCGGGGTTTGTTTCTTAAAACTGCCCAAACTTGGTGAGGGTAAATTTCCATAACGCTGGAGGGTGGGTTTCCTCCGGGGGTGGAAGTGTTGATGTTACGGTTCAAGTTGTCCTGTATTTAACATCTTCTAAACACTTTCTTTTTGATTAACACGTAAACATTTAATCATTCCTTTAATGTCACTTTGCTCAGACGTGGATGAAGTAGTTGCTCATGTTAAAAATGTGCTGTTTAAGGCGTATTTGTAGCTAGCTAAATTATATCTCCTCCGGTATGGTTTCGCTAATTATGTCATCTATCACAGTGATAGCTAGCTGGCGTTAATGAAATTAGAGTGAAGTAAAGCTAACTCTCAGTCCTTGACATTATGAGTTTTATACATAGTTTTGGTTACTTTTCAGGAACTTTTTAGATGTTCACTTTTTTCTGTAACCATTAGAGAATAAAAACGTCCTCTCCCCCTCCTCTGTCTAAACACTTGGGATTTCTGTACTTGACTTTAAAAGAAGTCACCCCCTCCTAGTTAATCATGCAGGTGGTGAACCTGGACGTACAATAGCTTCTGTATAACTTTAGTTTTACTGTACAGTGAGACAGGAGGTGTACACACACACAGTGTACACACACAAACTGGTTGGAAATGAATGGCACTTTTGTGTGTAAACCTCACATTATTCACTGTGTATTCACCACAGACGTTTAAAGAGGGGAGCTGGCATCACTCAGGCAGAATGAAAAGCACTTCTAACCCAAATACAAACTAAAATGAGGTATTTTATATTGTATGAAATAAGAAGCGCATAATAACCTTTAGGTAATATTGCCACGGGGAAAGAATAATGAATCTTTCTCTTCTTTTTGTTCGTCTAACCTTCATACAACTTTTCATAGAGTAAAAGTTTAAAAGAACGCTGTAAACATGAACAACAACAAAATGCACTGAAGCATTTTTAAAGTGCGTTGTTATCAATAGACCTTTGTATGGAGCGTTATATGGCAAATAACTCATAAGTACTGTAAGCCTGCATCTTGTTGATCAGATCCACACTTTTTAGAACTTATTCTTTAATTTTTTTATTTTGATTTTAATTTATTTTCAATTCAATTTTCAAATGTATTAATTTATATAGCACAGACATACATAGACTGAAAAAAGTAAAGTATCATTACAGCACTGGCACTAAAATGCAGGCATCGTAGCATTATATTTATACAATGTTAGTGTTGTTTCAACTGACACGCAGCCGTAGTTATTAATGAATAACAACGATCTCTGCAATATCATAGACTATAAACTATGAGAGAACACAGAGTTTTAAAAAAAGTAGTTTTAAACACTATTTCTCTGTCACTCTTTTTCTACATAGAAGTTTTTTTCTTTTCTAAAAATGTATTTCTGCTGATCAACAACAACAAAAAACAAAACAAGAAAGGGCAGCAAAGTTTTGTGGCAAAGCATGGGAGAAAAGTACATTCATTTGCTACAGAGAGTGTTATTTGTTGCATGCAGATAGTTAATGGGTTAATCTGTTTCAGTTTTTTGAGGGAACAATCGTGTAGTTGTTCTTCAATCTTTTTTTCCTATTTTGTCCTTTTTCATAGGGATTGAAACACAAATGCTTTCAATACTTACATTTTGTCCAAATGCCACAGAGTTAAGATAACCTTTTCTGTTATTGTCAGTCAGTTAATGTGTTTGTGGAGTGTAGAAGTTGCCCCTTTTTAGAGAACAGCTCAGCTCAGAGTTCAGCTCAGTCGAGGAACTTAAGCTCCTTTTATTTCTTTGAACAACATCTTGTGTGACGACATTTTAGCTATTTCCTATGATATCATGACTGTATTGGGTTACATGTTGGATAACAGAGGGGTTGGCAGTCTTGTGGCTGCTATTTTAGAACAAGTGGAAGATCCAAAAGAAACTGCAGTGACCTTTTTTGGTAAAAATAAAATCCTTAAATTAGACTTGCCAAAATTACAATATAAACATGGAGACCAGATTACAAAACTACAAATGTCATCTGTTGAGATTTTGAAGACAATAAAATTAACTTTATCTACATTAATATGATAGTTCTGTTGCTTATAGCCCATGGGAAGAAATTCAAGTAGCATAAATAGCATTAGTTTTTATTTAGTGACCATGTCTTGGCAGTGTTCTTGTTTGTTATTATGACTAAACAAGCACAATGTGATTTTTCTCCCCCCCCTCTGGCATTAAGTTAAGCAAGCTTTAATAAAACGGTTAAACTAGTTACTGCACACACACCACTACTGTTGTCCTATAAGTCAGTGTCTGTGACTTTATCTCTCCCCCAGGATGTAGTCTAAACTTCCCATCAAGAAACTGTAAATCCCTTCCATGTGTAAACATGCAAGATAAAGTGAGGTCCAAATAATATCGAGGTAGACTCTCTTTATTGTCACAGTTAAACAAATTAAACCTCCATAAATGCATAAAGAGGACACAAATGCTTGCATATGCTTGATTTGTTAAATGTGGCTTTGTAACAAAATAGAAATGTTTAGTTCAGTTTTAGTTAGCTGCTGCAGTTATTAACCACTGATTGCTCTCTGTAAATCAGTGACTAGTTGTGCTGGGAAACAGACTTGGCATTGTTGCTGTGATAAAGGCTGAACTAAAGGTGTAGATTTAATTTGGATAATACAGTAGAAACCTGAGCCTGTGGCTGATGCAAATGACTTTGTCCATGAGGAAGAAGGGACTCCTGACTTGCTGCTGTGGTACAATAACACGTGGAAGTGCTGGACCTCTGTCGGGGTCATCTTTTAAGCTGCCTCTGTCTGTCCTTTGTTTCTCAGGCACACACTGATAATCCCGCACGCCTTTTCTCTGAATGTCCCTCCTCCTCCTCCTCCTCCTGTTTCATTACCCCTTCAACCCCACCTCCAACCGGCCTCACTGTTGCTTTCTCTCTCTCGCTCTCTCTGACAGGACACACTCAGGACAGGACAGAAGCCGGCCGGTAAAGCAGCACTAGCAGCAGTGAGCATTACATTTGATGGACACACACTAAAAGGATACAGTACCCTACATACACAGGTCATCACATGCTGAGATAACCACTGCAGCAGCACAGTAAGTATGTTTCAGGTTTTGTTAATATTAATCTAAGGACGTGCTGCCTTGTTCAGTGTTATTAGCATTTAGCATGCTCTGTTTGTTGCTGTACTCAGTCTGTGTTGATCAGCATTGATCCAGCGCAGATACACAGTTAGTTTTTCTCCCCTTTTTGTACTTTTCATGTCAACGTGACTGAACTAAATATGTTTTGTCTGTGTTACTTTATGCATGCGGAAAACAAATACACTCACCGGCCACTTTGTTACGTACACTTGTGCAGCCTCATGTGATCCAGCAGCGGTGCTTTAAATTAACAAAGATAATAATGTTCACTTTTGATTGACTCTTTATTAATTTATGTTACTACATATTTATTATTGAGGTTGTAGTTTGCAGTTGTGTTGAATTGAACTGCATTATACTGAGAGGTGGGCACTACATTAACATGTATGAGAGGGCCACAATATTAGAAACACCACTCAGCATAATCCAGAACAACACCACCACCCACTAAGACCTCAATAATAAACATAAAGTAGAATTATTCTCTTCCTGACAGTGTCAACAAAAATGATAAATTCAGTGAAACGCTGTGAAAGCTGTTGTGTTGGACCACATTAGATTGCACAGGTATATTTGAATATATACAGTAAATACGAGGGATTTACTGACATTCTGTCTCACATTTTGTTTTAGTTGAAGTCACAGTCATTTTTAAGTTGCGCTTTGAGCTTGTCTCAGGTGTGTACTTTTGAACCAACCCTGATTCGTGATTAGATGTCCCGAGACAATTTCATTTTCTGTTCTGACTGCGTGTTACATTTGTCTCTTAATTGTCAGACGTGACAAAGCCTGGGAGACTTCTTTTTTTTAAATCTCTGTCTGTTGGTGTGTTATGTTCACGACACGTCATCATGTTTTTGTTCACAACACATAAGAAAGCCTAGCAATTAATTCCAGCAGTTG
Source organism: Argyrosomus regius (assembly GCA_946959425.1). Classification (NCBI taxonomy): domain Eukaryota; kingdom Metazoa; phylum Chordata; class Actinopteri; family Sciaenidae; genus Argyrosomus; species Argyrosomus regius. The sequence goes on from OX336883.1 coordinate 23,894,553, forward strand.
TATTATGGGACATAAGACACTGTCATTCATGTTTGAACACATTGACCTCATGCTGTAACTGTCATTACTGTCATTATCTGACTAAAGAGTTTGCTCCCTTAATTAGTTGTTTACCCTTTCTGCTTGTTTCGTTTGATCCATTATCAGATGAGGCTAATGGAGAATAGAGAAACAAATATAGATATACATATTTTCCCCATTTAGTATAAAAAAGCTTTTCATAAAGCTGAGAATGGCCTCAAAGCGCGTGCAGACATGCTTTCTGTCCTTTCAGAGTGTCTCAAAGACACTTGGTGGTGTATAGTAACCGAAAAAACACCTGAGCTACAGTTTAATCTTGTGTGGACGTAGTTAGTGTTATGTGCGGTTTGACCTCCATTATTTTTTCCAGACTTCAGTTATATATTCAAAGTTTTGCTTGTGGAAGTCCTCAGGTAACTTTGTAGCTGAGGTCAGATAAAACATTTTCTTTGAATTTAAGAAGACAACCAGATGCATTTTAAGAAAGCAATAAAATTGACCGGGCACATATAAGAACTTTAATATTCATGTGAATTTGCAGCATGCAATAATAATTTCAACCTTGCCTCTTGATCTTTAGTCTTATTTTTGTTTTAAAGGGTCATAGCAGTCAGCAGCCTGGCTCTGTGTTGTACACAGGCCTAATCTTTAACTCTAAGTCTGAATATCAAAGCCCAGATGTCAAAGATGTACAGGATGATTCAATTTGAATCTGAGTTTGTGCATATCCCTTACACGCTCCTGCTGGAGGAGATTTAAAGGACCACATGTTGAACGAACAAAGCAGAGTGCCCTTTAAAGAGTGAGTTATTGGTATTTGGATTTTTGTGACCACTTTCCCTTCACATGGAGTTACTGTCCAGATATAGTTCCCCCAGTTGTCAGGGTGACATTCTTGCTCACGTGAGGTCCTCTGTACACCGGCCTGTTGTTTGTTTCCCATGCTCTTTTCCTCCTGTTTGTCTATTTCATCTCTGTGTCTAATAATGTCCGGCTGTTCTCATTTGTCCTCCTCCCACTCATCTCATCACCATACTCAAAAACAGATTAAACACTATTTAAAAATAATCATTAGCTGCAGCCCTGCTCTTTCCTCTCACGGCTCAGGTTTTCATCTAAGCCACCTCATCCTTATCAGACCATTTCCCGAGCCTTTCCAGCTCTTTTTAATGTGGTAAACTTCAATATTTGTTTTGTGTCATGCATCATATCCTGTCTTTTGTCATGATGTAGGCCTTGTGTTTGCATTGTGCTGACCTAAGCCTGATATTTAAAAAAAATAAGTTATTAATAGTATTGCAGATATCATTTTACACCATATCTGGGTTTTATGAAAGTGATCTGTGGTCATGTGGCGAGTTGACACCAGGCTGTAATGCTGCATATTAGTGTATAAAATCCACGTCCAACTCCCATTTCTCAGCTGTTCCCTCTGCTACCTTTATGATTGATATCTCAGAATGACTAATAAACCTGCCCTTTTATGGAAACTTATGGTTCACTGTTAATGGTTAACCAAACAATTCAACACTATGCAGGAGTCTGGTGCTTCAGATCAACTGTCATTCACCATAATGACATCATGATGCATGATATCATTCATGGGATTATAACTGTCTGTCTAACCGGACACTGGTTTTACAGCAGGGCAGGGTCTTTTCTAGGGCTGTGTGTCACTGGGAGAAGTTGTAGTTATCACAACAGACCAGCTGATACAGGGTTTTTAAACTAATACTTATATTAACTCTGATAATTATTGGCCTATGAACATAAATAAAGATTTTTGATGTGGTTTCCCTAATTAGTTTTTAATAATTTTAAGGGATTTCAGAGTTGGGTGATTTTTTTGTTTTGTTTTTCACCCTATACCATTGCATTTTTTGTTTTTGCAAATATTTGTGTGGTTATTTAGTTATATAATGTTTTTGTGATGATCACTGCTAGAGTTTTCAGCTCAGTATGTGGTTATATTAACTTATTATTAACTTGTAGAGATAATTCAATACATTTTTATATCTTTTTTTTTATTTTAAATCTTTTGAAACCCAATAATAATTATTATTGAAAAACACTAATAACTTTGTTATAATTGTTGTTACCTTGTTTATCTTGCCTTATTTGGATTCACATAGAATAAAGGATCATTGTGAGTCACAGATTTTGTAACCTGAGCAGCAGAATATCACACTGGTTGCCAACATGGAAAGACATTTGTGTTATACATCATATTGCATCACTAGACATTTATAGACAAATCTGTGTGTGTGTGTGTGTGCGTGTGCGTGCGAGCGAGTAGGTAGCAGGTATTGTGAATTGTTTGTGGACTTAACGGTGTACTCAGAACGTGGACTGATGCACGTCTGCTTATCTCTGAACTATTACATACTGGAGACACACTGTGGGGTCATCTTGTCCTCTGAGCTGATTAGGTTCAAGTATTTAATCCAGTGTTGGCATTTTCCAAAGAGACGTTTTTGTAGTTTTTGAAGAACTAATTAAAGTTTTGATGATTTGCTGTTGTGCTGGCTTTGCAGTATTGTAAGATGATTACCACATACAGCATTAAGAGTAGTTTTGCTACAGTGCAATAGTGCAGATGTATCTCAAAGCATTTCTTTAATGCAGAGCCTTTTAGCTCAGTCTATAAAATTCTCTAATGACATTTAATCATTAAATGGCTGCAATTATCCAGACCATGTGTGCATTATTCTCTAGTCCTAAAAGCCCACAGTAGTGTGATGCAAGCTGTAGTTAAGTGAGTTTATTTGTACTCTTGTAAGGGTTTTAAAACAATTTGAGCTGAGCTCCTAGTTACTGCTATCTCACAGATAATTTTTATGAAGTGAACAAATTCAAAGGCAGTCTCATTAATGAGCTCCGTGAATGGACGTGGACTGCCCTGTAAGTTATGAAAGGACCCATTTACCGCCTGAGATTAGGGCTGTCACGATATCAGACTTTCACTACACGATTATCGTGGCCCAAAGAATTCATGATAACGTTATTATCGCAATGTTTATAGAAAATGTGTAAAGGAAAAAGTAATGCCACAAGTCAACTTTATCTTTAACTTTTATTATTAGGGTCTTTTCTCTCATTTTCTAAGCGTATTAATTTCACTCGATTGTAACACAGGAAACTAGTGTTATCATTATGTGTATCAATATTTCATTTTAAATATTACAGTTATCATCAATATCGGTATGTAGAGAGACCCCTAGTTGAGATGAGACAAAACAGAGGGTGTGTTTTCACTTTCCCTCTTGGTCACTTGAACAAGCAAGAACCAAGGTCATGCTGACTGCTAAATATTCTTTCACTGAATTAAAGTTTCATTAAAATTGACTTCCTTTGAACTAATTGGTTTCAGCTAAGTCCTCCTTAAGTTTAGGAGGAGTGCCTAACTGTATGACACGTTTAAGAAGCATTGAACTGTTGACAGTCATTCCTGTTCTGAGCATGTTCAAAGCTGTAGAACACCTCGGTTGGTTACAAAAGAACTGAATTTCCTTCAGGATCAATAAAGTATCTATCTATCTATCTATCTATCTATCTATCTATCTATCTATCTATCTATCTATCTATCTATCTATCTATCTATCTATCTATCTATCTAAGAGGTCAATGTAAAAGAGCTTTCTGTCTACCTTGCAGAACATGACTTACTCAATCTGCTAGTGACGAAGTACTCTTGTCTCAAATGCACCCTTCCTTCAACCCCTTCAGTGTGTCCTCTCACCCTCCCCTTCTTCCCTCATTCTCTCTTTCACTCCTGTGTGCCTCTGCTCACGTACACACCCTCCTGGAAGGCCATTGTTTGCACAGAGTACCAACGTAGAGCTTTCCAAACACCCTTTACCACGGTTGAGTTCAGCTCTGGCCTAGTCCAGGCTCCAAGGTCAAAGGCTGGATTTTCTCACTTTCATGACAGTAGCATGTGATTCACTTTTTTTATTACTTTGTTAGATAAACATCACATTGATTGTGGTTACAGTAAACTGTTAAAAAGCCCTGATGGCATTTTAAGTCTGTTTTGGTTTTGGCCATTTATTCTGTTGCTGTTGCTAAACTTAGGGGTTGCTGCACTAATCTTCTCTGCAGCTCCATTATGTTATGTACAATGATGATCTAGCTGATTACTCAGCTGGGGTTTGCGTTTTTTTCTGCTCTGGCTTCCTGCCTAGCACTGAAAAAAGATGAGAATACAAAAGGGATGGCTAATAACCATGTCCCCTAGTGTCACCTCTAAGTGGGTGACAGGGTCCCGCTTGGCTGCATGGTTAACAAACCAGCAGTGCGTTTCACTCACTGCTAAATTGGAACTGACACCAGTGTTTTTTTTTTGTTTTTTTTATACTTTATTGTGTCAAACAATGGTCACATTTAACAATTACTCTCCAAGTCATCACACGTTTTTTTTTTTTCCCCTTCCACCCTGTGTTTGTGTGTGATTAAAGACCTTCAAATCATTAACAACCAAATGAACATACAGAAAAAAAAAAAAAAATAATAATAATAATAAAAAAAAAAAAAAAAAATATATATATATAATAATAATAATAATAATAATAATAATAATAATAATAAATAAATAACTAATAATAATAATAATGTCCATTTGGTTAGTGTACACTCATTCAAAACATTTGCAAATATACCTCAAAAGAAATAGTTAATAAAAAAAACAAAAAAAAAAACATACATGTTCAGCCTTTGGCTTGTTTCTTCTATACTTCTGTACACCAGTGTTAATGTGAAAAGCTTGGACATGCCTGTTTTTTTTTTCTTCACGAATACAGAGCTTTTTAATTAACTTCATTTCAGTGTATCACTATGGATATGTAGTGTTGTTTTGTGTGTGTGAATTTCAGACATTAGAGTAAGAGTAAGATTTAACAAGAACCTTTACTCTCCACGCAACACACATAAATTGCTGCCAGAAATAGTCGGTCTGATGGGGGTGAATATAGAAGCTGAAGTGTATGCAGGTGCTGTGACCCCTCTGTCATGTTGAGAGAGAGGATTTATGGGGAAGTGTTGGCCACAAACCAACACACTCAGCTGATTGGATGAATTGTGCAGTGAAAAGAAGGCCAACAAGGATAAAAGGGAATAAAGGCCTTCTGGTGGTGATAGTGATACTAGTGGTGATGTTCGAGTGTGTGTGTGTGTGTGTGTGTGTGTGTGTGTGTGTGGGAGATGTCAGTCATGTGTAATCAATCAGGTGGGTGTGCTATGATGTGTACACAGCTGCAGCTTTCAGCAGTGTGTGTCGTGCGTGTGTATGTAATGTACTTACTATGATAGGCTAGTAGCTGTTGCTTTAATTGGGCCTAACCCTTTGCCCTCTGGCCAGCATGTTTTATTGACTGCAATAACTGGGTCGAGGTATCAAGTGTCCTTTTGTTACCAGTCTGGTTTAAGCATGAAGCCATTATGTGACTTAAATTTATGGAAAGAGTACTTATATTTTATTCTCTATGTAAAAACACTGTAAAATACTGTACATGTTGTTCAAAGTTTCAAATCTTTGTCATGAAAATGCCTGTGCACTTCAATTTATGATTATGATCTATACACACGACATTGTGTTTTTATACTTATAATGTATTATGAAAATATGCTGCTGTACTACACAAAACATTATACTGTATGTTGAAGATAGGAGATACTCCTTTTCCATGTGTGCATGTTAATGTTTAAATAAAATAGGTGCATTATGGTGAGACAATACTGATATCAGATACACATCAATGCAAATCTTGCCTGACATTTAGCTACATACTGAATTCAATAAGACACACTCTTCCTAGCTGTCGCTACTAGTGTTAACGGTGTCATGTATGTAATACAGCATATAGCATGTACCGCCTCGTGCTGTGTGTGTTGGAAGGAGTCTTACAGTTATGCTGAGGAACATGATCTGTGTGTAGCTTGAGGCAGTGGTAACTGTATCTTTGTGACCCTGAAACACAGACAGGAGATCAGGCCCTGCTTTGTTTTATAGTGAAAGGCTCGGATCAAACAAAAGGTTCGATGCTGGAAGAGCATCACTTTCATGATTGGATATATTAGAAACTGTAGCCTAGGTAACAAGTGTTGTTCAATATGTTTATTTCCCCATACTGTTCACCTTCGATTAAATGTGAAAGAAAAATGTAACATGAGAAGAAGCCAAATATATATAAATGTACATACGTTTCTGTCTTAAAATAATGACACTTTCTTTGCTAGTTCCTGTTACTCTGCTAGGTTTATTACAGATATTCAAATGTTGTCAAATTAAAAAAAGATTAGAAAAATACAGTATGATACCGCTTCAATTTCCAAATCGGATGAGGCTGCAGTTACTAGTATGAGAGATTTTAGAGGGCGTTCAGACAGGGACAGGCAAACTGGACGCCGGCGACGTTTCAATTCATTTCAGTGGGGGCCGTGCGTTTTCCGCACCGGCAGCCCGCAACGCATGGGTTGCCGCAAAAAACGTTGCTGTCGTCCGGGAGAGAAGTTGAGCCAGATTCAACTTTTGGGAAAACGGAGCTTCACGTCACGTCCTGCAAGCCAATCAGACACTCAGATCGGTCTAACCTCCACAGACAGCCTGAAATGTCTCTGAAGCGGAGACTATCCAGGTGGATTCACTGACTAAACTCTGATAATCTACCTGTGTGTGTGTGTTCTCACTTTGTTTATTTCATGTACCAGCTTCTAAATCGGAGTCTGAGTCGCAATTTACGCTGCAAAATAGTGACACAAAGAAGTTTAATTTGATTTGTGTCCGATGATTAGAGAGAGAGAGAGAGAGAGAGAGAGAGAGAGAGAGAGAGAAAAGAGAGAACGCGCTTTGGTAGAGAGACATAGAGTTACAACAACAGAGAGCGAGCGCCGGCCTCGATAAAGCTGTTATTAATCAGAGAAATAAAAAAATGTTTCCTGATTGTTTCACAGCGGTTACATTCAGCAGGTATAGACACGCCCACGGCAACCCACCTCAGCTCCCCTCACCTCCCCACCACCACACTCGCCGGTTTGCCTGTCCCTGTCTGAACGCCCACTTATACACTTGTTTTGAAACAACTGTGGGTCTATTAAATTGCCTATTTATTATATATTATTATATATTATATTCCCACACAGTAAACAATGTCTCAGTTCATTAGATTAGAGAAGATTGAATACAAGCTGTCGTCACACCATGTTGCTGTCTGACAAAATGCAGCCCTTATTTCCTGCAGACAGTTCCTTTAACATGCTAATGTTTCTACTCTCTTGTCTCCCCTCTTTCTCTTTGTGTTTTCCTTTCTGTAGTAATTACCTTCTCGGCCAATCAGAGCCTGATGCCCTGGAAGCCTGCGTTCTCTCCCTGAGCCACCAGGGGGCCTCAGTCCCACAGCGGGACATCCAGCACTGAGTTTGCCTCAGCTCCAGTCAAGCTGTCCCACCCTACCTCCTCTCCCTTCTCTTCTTCTCCTCCTGCTCCTGTTTCTCCTCCCTCCTGGCCCCCACAGGCCCACCTGGACTCCCAGTCAGCCTTCTCCCTCCATGAGGGGCGGGGGGAGGTGCCGGGGGCCTTGCATGTGGCCCCGCAGCCTCTTCATCTTGCTTCGCCAGGGAACCTCAGGGACCTGGGACAAGAACCCCGCCATGATGTGTCAACTTTAACAGGTGAGATGCAGGAAAACTTTACTTATTCATCAATCTGCAAATTACTTTTACTATATGTTGATAATGAGCATCAATAGTTATATTTTGAATACTGTACATTTGTAAGAGAACAATGTAGCTTCATGGATTTATCAGCAGAGGGCAGTGTGCCCTTGTAGGTGACACAGCCTAGTTGTGGTTGTTCCTCTTCCTTACTCTTTCTTTATTTGTCTTTCCCTATACATAAACCCATACACTCACACATCATTATACAAACACACAAACAACCACTCTCACACACTCAGACCTTTGTTCAGATCTGCCAGAGTTGGAGATAGTCAGCCTCCTATCAGAGGGTCAGCCCAACTACACTCTTCGAGCAGACAGTGTGTTTGGATACGACAATGATGACTGGCTACACACCCCTCTGCTGCCACCAACAGTCGTTTTGGGACTCACACATGAGCAGATTGAAGAGACGCTCAAGTACTTCTGTGAGTACTGTTTTATTTACACTTGACATACTGTATAGTGTGTAGTAATGGGATTACTAGTGTCAGGCGCTGTGGGCTTCTTTTCTTTTAAAATGTAACCCCACTTCATGTTCCCCAAATGACCTTTTGAGGAGTACTATTAAATGGTTAGACCTCATTTTAGGGCAGGGCTCTTCAGTTACAAATTCAATTGGACCAGATTTTTAAACTAGGAAATGTAGATGGGCCAATCTTCATTTAGCTTTGTTAGCAAAAAAACAACATCGTGTATATGCACAAACTGACTGCTATAGACATGACATCAGCTTTCTTATTTTTTTATTTTTTTTTAACAGCATTTCAAAACATCTATCTCTAAGATTTCGATCCTGCAAATAGTTGAATTGTCACACAGGGCTAACAACATTTTGTCATGCTAGTTCTAATTTTGTTATCGTTTACCTGATCCACGATGGCCAGCATGCATGATTTCACGTTTTGTGAGTCTGTGAATGAAACATGATGATAAAGACGTGTTTTAGGACTCTTGTGAGAGAGCACAAGCAAGCTGATAATTTTTTTTGTTTGCCCATTTATTTTTGACATTTTCAAACATTTGATTGATTAATTAAGAAATTAATCGGGAGATTTATTGATGAAGTTAGTTGCAACCCAGTAGCTAAACTGTTGCAACTGCTTTGCATGATCAGTGTGTGTGTGTGTGTGTGTGTGTGCGTGTGTGTGTGTTTGTAATGACCCGAGTGTGTGAAACCTAATCCTCCTCCCCTCTCTGCCTCTTTTGTGAGTCACAGATTTCAAATGTCACCAAGCCAATTAACCTGCTGTTACTTGGCTTCCTAAGCAGTTTCCACTTGAACAACACCGTGGAATATCCCAGTAGCTACTTTAACATCATGGTGACATTGTTGGCAAGTCAGTTGCTGCAACGACCTAGAAAGCAGGTGCACAGGTTGTCTAGACTTGTGTGGTGATGACAGGTTGCATTCACACCTTAACTACTATGAAGCCTCATACTAGTTTAAAATGGAGGGTTGATCAGTGAGTCTTAAAGGCTCTGCTCTGTTGTGATTAAATGTTTAAATCCAGATTTTAAAGACCTTCTATACTAATGTTTTATATGGTTTATAGAATATTTACCTTGACATTAATGATGTAAATCAGTGGTTCAGTCAGAGACACATAACATAACATTCAGTGTGAATGTGCAAATATCAGCCATATTTACTTTGCAGTGATATCTGAAAAGGTTTGAAACTTTGTTCTCCGGTAATGCTTTGTAACCAAAACTTTATTTTAAGATAACCCTCACTCCTGATGACCTCGCTTTAGTGCGATAGGATTTAATGAGATTGTATGGCTGCGTCCTCATAATGCTAGATAGGCTGTGACCGGCTGACGCCAGGTGACTCGTTCCTATCAGGACCAGGACTAAACTAACCTGGTCCGTGCAGATTGTGCCATGCTGTAGTGTTTTTGTTTGGTGGCATATGGTGTTGCTTGTTTTTAGTGTTCTTTAATGGAGCTCACTACTTCCTTCTCTGCTTCTTTGTTCCACCTGGCATGCACTGCGTTCGCACGGGGACACAGACTAACATTTCCCATCGGTGGCACTGGTGTGCACCAGCACGTAATTTAGGTCGTAGGACGTAAAATGCATTTAAATGTTAATTTTTTAAAATTGTAAATAGGCGTTAATTTAAATCACAGCAGCCTCAACAAAAAATGTTTAAAAAGTATAGTTAATAAGTGCAGATTTTTCAAGTGTTTGACAAACTCAAGTTAAAGAAATAAAAAAATCCTTTAACAGAATCGTCAATTTGAATAAAGTGAATTATCTGCTTAAATCTGATTACCTTTTTTTTTTAAAAATTAAGTAAAGACATAATGAGTAGTAGTATCTTTGGTTGCTGTTTGTAGAAACTCGATTCAAAGTTGGTGTGAGAGAGAAAGACCTAGAGAGTGAAAGGAGAGAGGGAGTTTTCGATTTCAGTTACTTTTTAAAGCACAATTAAACACAAATACACCTCAGAAAAAACCCTGTGGGAAGGGGCCACATTACCTGATTTCGAGTGAATGAATGCAACTGAAGTCATGCTTGATCCTGTCTGCTGTGCTCCCGTGTGTGTGTATGCTCAGTCCCCCCCCTCGGTCCTCAGTCCTGCAACTCAGAGAGCAGTGGAAAGAGATAGTCATCGCTAAAGAGTCCCAGCCTCACACTCTGCATGCTAAGCAATGAATACACATGCAAAAAAAAGCTGACTGGATACAGAATATCCCCCTCAGAAATGATGCCTGAAATTTGATCAAAATGTGATCAATCCAAATCATACTTACTTGGAGCCCTGTGTTTGCATGTGTTATGTTATTTATTGACACATTCTTTTCCAGGCCTTTCTTATGATTTAGGTTTCAGCTGGTCCTAAATATTGTTAGTGTGTTATATAGCTATCTGTGGAAGGGGTCACTTACAGTGATGAACCTACCCCTGGCTCAAATCTGTGAAGTGTTTTAAGGCTTTTCAGTGGATTGTTTTGGTTTTGCAACCCACAACTCTTCACCACATTCATAAACCTTGTTTCCAGTCACAACAAGCAGCTGTTTCCATTGAAAAAGTTCTGACAAACTCTACACTACACTGCACCATCCTGCAGATAGATAAAATTAGAGACGAGCTAGCATCTAGCAGCTAAAGAGCCAGATATTACCTTTTATAGGTTGGTGCAAGATGTGTAAATAGGCAGCTGTTTGCTAACACAGCCATATCAACTTCATAAGGTTTACCACCTTATGTCAATGTTGCGTTGTCCCAGAATGGCCAAAACTTCTATTAATGCAGGTTTAAGGGACATCTCCTGCAGAATTTGATTTTGTTTTTTTAATACTTGGCTGCCACCCCTTGTCTTCAGAAGTTGCACACAGGTAGTTTGTGATTTTCAGGGGAAAAAAAATAAAAATCACGGCCTTGAAAGTTGTTGGAAGTGCTCGAATTTATATATTTTGTGCAACATTAGAAATCAAAGATCTTTTGTTATTTCAGACAACTCAGACATGTAGTGCATGTCTGAGTTGTATGCATGCACATACATGTACATGCAGAGAGATCTGGTGAAACGATAAACATTGTCTGCAGCATGTTGTACTCTTGTAGAACGTGGGTGGAGCATGTCTGAGCTTTAATAAATAATGATTGTTCATATGTTAGATCAGAGATACAAGCAAGACGTGATGTTTTGCTGGATTTCTGCAGCCAAACCAGTGTGGCAAATAACCTTTCAGGGTGTTTCCCTAGGTAAATATTTACCAGTGATATCAGCTTTCAGAGATTTGTACTGGTGATATGGTGCATGTTATTATATATCCTCACACTGATTTACAGTAGTGGGAGATTTTAACATGTAGTTTATTATAGTCTTGTTTTTGTCACAAAATGCCCCCCAAGAATGTTAATAGATAGTCTTAAAGTTCATATGCACCATCCAGGTGATATGATGTCTAGAGAAGATTGAATCAAAGCACTACACAGTGTTTATTTTATTTCTGGGAGGTGACTCATAGCTGGACTTTGATTGTTTTTTGTTGGCAAAGTACTTTAGAAAGTACTTCCTTATAACCTGTGTTCCTTGTAGCAGTTCTAGATATGTTGTTAAAGTGATGGGGAGTCAACTGTTGGAATCAGGAAGAAGCTGGAAAATAACAGATGGGGAAAGTTGTGTTTGTACTGTCTCTTTTGCGTGCGGCATTTGACCTGCAAAGTGTCAGTTTGTGTGTGAAAAATTCATGAGGAGTTTAATATTTAATTGTAAGAAAACTGCTGTGTCTAGGGTAGCAACTGCAAGGGCATGGGACGGACAGAGACAAGACAGTGAATATGAGCAGGCGCAGCACAATGGAGTTCCTTAGAAAAAAATCATCGGAAACTCTCTTTGTCCTGGCTGGATCTCGATCAGAATGAAATGATAGAAGATGAAAAACATTCTTTGTGGTTGCCCTAAAAATGTGGAAGAACCGAATATTAACTTACTTTCTGCTCACAGAAAGAAAACCCACTGATCCTCAACACACAGATTGTATTATTGTTTTATATTGTAAATAGTTATTAAAAGTATGAACTGTATCTTTAAATATTACAGAAAATGAATCATAATTTTAGAACAGGGATGAATATCTCTGAAAAGATAGAATGGATGGAAGCAATAATCCAAGTCAAAACACATGAAATCAAAATCATAAAATGTATTCACTTTATAGCTTCCATCAAATCCCTGGAAGGTGGGTGTGGCTCTGTCTGCACCAGTGTTACGCAGAGCCCCCTCTCTATCTGTTACGTATGTGTTCAGAGCAAGAACAGCCACTGACACGGGCGGACCCTACCATCTCCCTCAGTTTCACAGGGGTGGGTGGGCTTAAAGCAGCATCCTTTCATACTGCATCAGATTTCACATCCTGAAATATTTTCTCCATTGCAGCCATGCTTTGCTTATCTTTTTTTCCTTGGAAAGGCCAGTGCAATCAATATCAGCTTTTGTGCCCTGCAGTCTAGACTTTCCTCCATCCTTCACCCCTCCTCCTCTTCCTCCCTTCTTTTCTTACCCGGTAGTCCAACGTGGCCAGGTGAACGGAGGCAGGCATGACGACAGATGGCCCTTACAGTCTGAGGGATTATATATTAACACCAAGCAAGCAGCTCACATTCTCTTGCACACACACACACACAAACACAGGTGTATACACCCACTCACGTAGACCAAGGGATACTGTTTATACCCGACACACGGGCCAGCAGAATGATGCCAGAGACACAACTGGTGTGTCACAGCGCAGCAAATACGCAGTAGAATCGGAAGAACGAGGGATTTAACCGATTAACAGAAAGACTGCGGGCAATCGTTTTTCTCCGGTCACCATGGAAGTGTGGAGCTCCTCAGGATCTGAGGAGGAAGAAGAAGAGAACAGCACTTCCAGCTTTGTGGATGAAATATTAGTGGAGGAGAAGAAATGCCACAACAGCAATAACAATAATAACAACAACAAGGACAGCCTTGGCCGGGAGGTGACAAAAGGTGAGACAAGGCAGTGCGTGACGAGGCCGGGGATAGACAGGTGACATGCACTTGAGGCTGATCACTGATCTGCAGAGTCCATGATCGAGGAGAGGGAAAAATTAGATATAAGTCATGCAGTATAAAGTGTCATGGTTGTGATCATTCTGCTCTGCAAGTCAAAAATTGCTGGCTGGTGTGTTATGTTGTGCGTTGAATTGTCAAGGTCTCTACCTGCTTTAATACTTTATAGTGCACTGCATGTACTGCAGGGTGCAGTGATGTCACTGAAGGTACATCATTTTAATGATGACTATCATTCATCAAAAGGCTTTAGTTTTTAGTTTAACAAACAAAATGCCTGAGTCGTGTAAAGTTTTGGAAATATGTCCAGCTTGAATGTTTCCTCGTATTGTGATGAAGGTCACAGAGCCTCTGTGTGTGTGTGTGTGTGTGTGTGTGTGTGTACGTGTGTTCATGCATGCTGCTGCAGCAGCACAATCAAGTCCTGAGTACATGAAACTAGTTGTCTTTTGCAGCGTTGCGAATCTGTATTTTCTCTTCTGCTGATTTAATTATATGGAGGTCAGAGCAATAAGAATTAGGAAATAGCACTTTAATCGTGCAGTTTTGCTTTTTGGATTTCTTTCCCCCTGATATGGTTTGACTCTGAGAGGTCAAGTGCTTTATTGTTTGATTGAAGGAATGACCTGAATGTTCTTCCTGACAAATGAATTCCGGATGAAGCCTCAACAAAGACTGCTGCCCTACTTTCAGTCCAGTGTTGTCTTTGCTTTTCTTGTCATGAAATGTTAGACTTTTGATGTGTGCCAAAAATAAGATTTTTGATAAAACAACATCTGCCTGGCGTATCATGTGGAGCAATATGTACTGGCACCATTTAATCTTTTTAGTGTTTATCAAAGGTGTATATGTAACTTGGAACATGGTCATATATCTAAGAAAAAAAAAACTAATCTGCTTTGCCAGAGTAATTAATGTTTCTCCTCTATTTCTCCTCTGTACCGGGTGTTCTTTGTCTAAACGGGCATGTGGCTGGCACCCTCGCCAATACTGCGACACAGGCACCACTCCAGAGAAACGGGACACTCTGGACAAATTTCTGACCTCTCTGTTACGCAATAGGATAAATAAATTGGATATATTTTTAGCGCACATATAATTCAGTTGTTTTTGTAGGATATGTGCTTATATGTGCTGTGTACTGCTATTGTTGATATGTCGGTATTTCCAGGATCTTAAAATCCATGCAAGACGGGTCTGACACTATAATGTTATTTATAACTTAATGTTACCACTGTAAAGAGTTTATACAGTTAAGACTGGTTGCTCTCCTCAAAAAAAAAAAAAAGAAACGTCCAGACAGATTTACAGTAGAAGCTCTGCGAAGCAAGTCTCACTCCTGCCGATCTTGTCAAGTGTGCGCCGTCAGAACAAAAGAGATCAATGTGAGTCTCATTCTCGGAGCTCATCCATGCCTGTCTGATCTCCACAACACAACAGACGTCATAAAGCAGCAAGGCTCATCCAGGTGCAGCATTAGGCTGACCCCAAACCCTAAAACCTCTAGCTGACATAGCGGCATCTCTTTCCTTTATGTAATCTATGCTCTGGCAGTCGGGTCAAGGGGAAATAGATCAGGTATTTTAGCTGGTGAGACTTAACTGGGTGTACAGTTTAAGTGCTTACTGAAGGGCGCATTCATTCAAGTGCAAATAAGCCGTTCAGAGTACTGCTGTGTCTGAAAGAACGCAGTGCTTAAATAAATGTAAGTACAATGTTAATGTTCAGACTTACATGGAATATAGGAATGTCTTTTATTAAATTAAAATGATAATTATTTAATTCATAATTTTTTACTTGCTGGACTTAACATTTTAATGACGTTAAAGTGAACTGGATTATTTTGTATGTGTGTACACACAGTATGTGAAACCCGCTGACTGTCGTGCTGTTTTTTGTCTGTGCTGCAGAACACTTTAAGTACAACAGGATATGAGGAAGTTATCTGATTAACCGTTGTTAATTTATAGAATGCATTTAGATAATTAGCCCCTTAGAACTCAAGACTTTATGAATGTAATTATGTGCGATTCAGTCTGCAGTAGGCTGTATATGAAAGGATCTTAATTAACAAATGGTGTTTGCCCAGTTGTCATGGAAATGTGGATATTCAAATATCCATTTTTTCTGAGCACCTTACAGACTCTCGTCCATGCTGGCTTTTTTGATTTGGATTTAGAATTTGAGATTTGATGTGACTATCTCGATTGGTTTTTCAAATTTTAGAGATATTTAATTTTAGGATCACAATTTAATAAATTAGAATGACTGTATCCATGACGTGCATTTAAGCGGCAGGGTTGCTGTTGGTACAAGATTCAAGTTCATTCTATGCTGCAAAGTCTCTGAGATAAACACAAGAACATACCAACTGAAATTAAATGAAGAGTTTCCAACATAATTTGTCACCTTTCGGTGTGCTAGATTTAATTTAACACGAGACTGTAAAACATGATACCCATTACAGTTTGCTGCTCTCCTGACATTTGTCTGTTTATTTGCGACAAATCAGTTACAATGTTTTGATTTTTTTTTTTTGTTCACTCTTTAATCTACTGACTGAGATGACATGAAACATGACCTGTACCTTAAAGTAAATCACCTCAAAGTACGACAGACATGATTTAATGTTATATAATTCATGGGCAGCCGCAGTATACTTCACAATGCTATAGTTCAAGCCAAGGTTAGGTTCTTTCCATTAGGCTGATTAGACACTGATACAGCTATCCAAGCACTGTGTTTCCAAGCCAAATTTAGGCAGCTCAATCTAATTACTTTGTTGTATGGCAACTCCCCATTTTTTTTGTCCGGCTAAGCTCATTTTGTGCACATTTTAGTTTAGAGGTATGCGGCATCATTCAGAAGGCAAATTTTGTACATCCTCAAACAGACAAATCAGATGTTAAAAGAGGCATCTTAAATCAACATATGAACCCTTCAGTTGCAGGTAGTATTTGAGAAAGTACCACACAATCAAAACATAGTGGTGTCCTCTATGTTTTTTAAATTCTGATGAAATTTGTGTTATTAAGAAATTAGAAACAATGTTTTACTTTTCAGTGTCCATGCACAGTTCATCAGTGTCAACCACGTCAATACTAGAACCACCTGAAGTGAGAAAATGACCTTCCACACCTCTTGATCCTTACCGGTTTTAAAATGGACACAAACAAACCATTCTACGGCATGTAAACAAAGCAGCAGGTCAATAGCCAGTCACCGTTATCCCATCTATGCTGTACTTGTCCTGCTGTTGCTGTGAACACCTTGTTCAGCCTTTCATCTCCCATCGTGTGTATATTTATATATATAAAATATAGGTCTTTATTGGCGTCTTATCTGGGCTAAAAAGGATCAAGCTAAGAGGATCAGTATCTGGCAGACCACATGGAGATGTTGTCTGTAGCAGTGGAAACTTAAAGCAGGACCATGTGCAAGAATACTGTGTGTTGTTGGTGTTGTTACAAGTGAATATTAAATAATAATTAGATGACATAGGTATGTTAATGAGGGCAGCCTCTCTTCACTTGTTTACATGATTAGAGTATGTAATCCAACCAATAATAATCCAGTTTTAAATACTTACAATCCATAATCCATTTTTGTCAGATCCAGAAATGCAGCAGAAAACCAGAAACTTTTTATAGAAAATCAAAGAGAAAGAGACTTAGCAGTGCAGGACACGTGATTGATCACCAAGTTAATTCTTGAGACTGCTCAGAAACAGCAATATTGCCTTAATAAATGAAGTAACATGGATATCAAACTTTATTATCTCTCTAAGTAAAAACTATGCTTTATGTTTTCTATTCTACTAATGCTGGCTTGTTCAGTAGCTGGTTGAAAAATAAAGAAAGAAACAAAAAGAAATCAGAGATCTGTCAGTCAAAATCAAAACTTCCCCATTAGCTAATTATTATTGCACGAAAATCCCATAATAGTCACATCATAAACAGTCAGCAAAGCAGTTGTTGTTGTTGTTGTTGTTGTTGTTGTTGTTGTTACAGGATCCTTGGTGTTCGTTCTGCAGCTCTGTCTCTTCTTCCATTCATTAAATCCCTCTCTCCCTCCCTCCTCCCTCAGTGCTGTGCTCAGACAGAGTCGGCCAGGTCACAAAGACATATCATGACATCAAGGCAGTCACCCACCTGCTGGAGGAGGTAAGAAAGAGACACACAGCAGATGAACAGGATTATAGAGGATTAACTTATCCGCCTCACTGACCAACCCTTTTATTTTGTGGTTTAAAAAAAACTGCAGTTGTGATTTCCCGACTAAAACTATGATTGTGTTTCTGCCAAATTTTGCATAAATATAAATGAGCTATATCATTGTGCGTTTCCGTATTGTTTTACAGAAAGAGCGGGACCTCGAGTTAGCAGCGCGGATCGGTCAGTCCCTCCTGAAGCAGAACCAAGAACTGACAGCACGCAATGAAATGCTGGATGAACAGCTTGAAATTGCAAAGGAAGAGGTATAAACAAACCTCATGATACACACTTGCACAGATAGATGTATTGCTTGACAGTCTGCTGAGCTCAAGTGATATTGGCTTGCTTTAATCTTCTAGATCGCTCAACTTCGTCATGAGCTCACGATGCGAGACGACCTCCTTCAGTTCTATGCGAGCACTGAGGAGATCGAGAACGCTGAATCACACTCACCGTGAGTTACACCCACACACACACAAAGTATACAAAGGTTGATGAATGATAACTCTGGAAATAATCAGCTTCATGAAAACATATATCATTTAGTTTTTTGTAAAACAAACTTTGTCTTTGTGACTTAATAAGAATGAATAAGACGAGACAAGAGTGAATAAGAATGACTTTAATTCATGCTACTAATCACATGAGCAGTTACCACAGCTAAACAGAAAATACACCTCATATCCCTTCGCTGCAGTCTAACACAAGTTCTATGACAAAATAATTTAAAACCAGCCATCCTGCTTTAGTTATTCTGTGATATAAAAGAGATCCCTGAATGCCTGTGGTCCTCAGTGCACCGAGTCTGTGTGTAAGTAAACATACATCACAACATCTCCACTGATCCTCTCAAAGTTTCCAGCTAAGCCGTGTGCTAAACCCTTTCCCATCAGCAGTTAATGATTATCTCCATTCATTATTGTTCTCTTTTTATTTATTTTAATTATTAACCATTATAAAATGCATTTATTACCATTAACCCATTTCAGAAATAACTGGGTGAAATAATCAAGTTTGTTTTTGCTGAGACTCAAGGGTTAGGGTCAATCTCCTTTCTCTACGTGAGAGCAGAAAGATGACTAATGCAGACAAATGTTTGACTTCTTGTTGTTGTAGAATGAAAAGGAACGAATCATGCAGTTCTCTCAGCAGCTTCGTCCACTATGACTTCCTGCAGCAGAAACTGAAGGGTTTAGAGGACGAGAACCGCAAACTGCGGCTAGAGGTATGCAACACCGGAAAGGAGCTCATACATGCAGGACATTTCAGCATCATTTTTATGGTCATGTCTGTATAAAAATCTAGCTTTTGTTACTGTTTTATGACTTAATGACTACATTCAGCTTTAAACCTAAACAAATATTCAATTCAAGTAACATTTATTTGCAGAAATGCAGTATGCAGTCTAATTATACATTACATAATGCAAACTAAACACATTTGTAACTATAATTAAGTTATGAATGAGATGAAGAGTCTAGTCAATATTAATACATATTGCTTAAAATGGATTCTTTATGTGTATTAGCATTAAGATTCACGTGTGTTTTTTAACTGAATTGAATAAATAGATAAAATAGCGGCAGTACCTTGAAATGACACAAAGATATCAAGATGTAACACTGACTTTATGTCTGCAGGCCAACGAGCTCACAACAGAGACGACCCACTACGAGGAGCAAGAGCAGGAGCTGATGATGGTGTGTGTGGAAGAACTCAGTAAGTGTTACGATCTTGTTCTTCAGTGTATGAAAACAAAGCATGGACGATGAGTTACAGGTGTATTTATGGGACTTGTGTGTTTCAGCCTCTGTCAATAAGCAGGTAGTCGACCTGTCAGAGGAGCTAGCGAGGAAAGTAGAGGACTCTCTCCGACAACAGGAGGAGATCAGCTCACTGCTCGCTCAGATTGTTGACCTGCAGGCCCGTTGCAAAGGGGTGAGAGAAACACACAAATTCTCCCCTAAAGGAGCTTACATAGAACAGCTGACTTTATAGGGAGTTATGTAATAGATCACTTTTAATACTTAGTGTTGCTGCTAAATGTTCCTCTACGAATGGATCTAAATAAAACCCGACTAACTTTCTCCTCTCTGTCCTTCTAGCTCACCCATGAGAATGAGGAGCTGAACCACAACCTGAGTGCCTCCCGTGAGAGCCAGCTAAAGCTTAAATCAGAGGCAAGACACTTGCAGTACAGTCACTTTGACAAAATACACTCACTTCGAGTTGAATAAAGGTCCTTTCACATTCTCACATCTTTTTCAAATGGCTACAATCAGAATGTGGACACCTTAAACAAACCTTTGTGTTTTCAGGTCTTCAAACATGCCTGAGTATTGTATGTAAACACTTGAAAGTAATTGTGGGCATTTGCCAAACCACAATGTTCAGAAACAAACTAGATACAGAGCACTATTTTTTAATGTGACAAATACATTTAATAAATAAAATATCAACAGAAGACAAATAAAACAGTTTGTTTCTATGTTAGATGTGAGCTCAACTTTATTGCTCTTGGATGACATTCCCCACTCAACCAGCCAGTGCCTAGCCAGACATTCTTATCACTTTTCTGGAGGTGTGGAGAAAAGTCAAGGACTGAGATTGTGGCATTTCTAAAACTTCTCCACAACTCCATTCAAACAGCTGCCACTTTTCTACGACTAACATGCACATCAGATGCTAGTGAGAGCCACATGGTTACCCCAAAAACTATCCCTTTAAGATGTCTATCCAGCTCCTACGTTGTGAATGGCACCACATGTTCCTCTTGTACTACAGCTTGACAGATATGTGTCCCCCTGTCTGCAGCTCAAGGACCTGCAGGACAAGTACTCAGAGTGTGAGGACATGCTCTGCGAGGCCCGAGAGGACATCAAGAACTTGCGGAATAAGAGTTTACCAAACAGCACGGTGCAGCGGTACACTGCACTGGCCTCTGTCCTCCCCATGGACTCACTGGCGGCAGAGATAGAGGGCACCTTCCGCAAAGGCCTGGACACCCCGGCTCCCTCAGAGTACAAGTGAGTCTGTGATTTTGTGTTGGTGCTCTGACCACTTTAATACATTTTATTTTTTTTAATAAAGGATGAGAAGAAGGCCTTATTTTGTTAATCATCTTCTTACTATTACGAATGGAGATTTATAATAGATGGGGTGTAATCTTTTGTTACCACTCATGTCCTGTATTTCCTGGCAGGAACCACCCGTGGCGTGTGTTTGAAACCGTGAAGGTCGTGAACAAGGCTGTTAGGCTGCGGTCTCGGTGCCACTCCCCGGGGCTGCCCGGCTCCAGCCCGGTGTCCACTCGCTCCAGTTGTACCAGCACCCCCGAACCAGCTACTATGGCTCAGATAATGCCAGTCTTAATCTGGAGGACAAACCCAGCCCCAATAATGCTCAGAAAGAAGACAACAGGTGTGTTCATGCACATACTTGCACTATTATATGAAATATACACATATTAGGTATTTTTAAAAAAGCATATTGAGTAGAAGTTAAAATGACTTTCTTTGGGTGTAGCAGTGCATGATTTTGCAATATGAATTTAAAATGATTAACATGTTTTTAATTAATTA
The DNA here is from genome assembly GCA_946959425.1 of Argyrosomus regius. Classification (NCBI taxonomy): domain Eukaryota; kingdom Metazoa; phylum Chordata; class Actinopteri; family Sciaenidae; genus Argyrosomus; species Argyrosomus regius. Next base: position 23,915,630 of record OX336883.1, read on the forward strand.
AATTAATTAATTAAATTAAACATTGTCACATCTATCCACCATAGTGGGCCAAAGCGTCTAGGCCAGCCAGGCACACCAGGAGGCCAGGATCTCGAAGCCGCCTTGCGCAGCCTGTCTGCCCGTCAGCAGAACCACTCCTCTGAGCGGCCTTTCTTTGATGTGGAGCGTGAACGTAAACTCCATGCCTTGGCAGTAGACTGTGAGGAGGGTGAAGGCTCCAGTGGCTTCCTGACACCAAACGACAGCCTGACCTCCAGCCCAGCAGCGTCGACAGGCACCAACTACTCCAACGGCAGCTCACGGCACTCCTGTGGCTCCTCAGGAGGATCCAGGTCGTATCTGCCAGACCGCCTGCAGATCGTTAAACCTCTGGAAGGTAAACAGCTCAGCTTGATACTAGGTCTTTTTAATTTCTTGGAACTTATTCCAGCTTGTGTTTGCACCATACAAATGTATTGGTAAAAGTCCAAACAAAACACAGAATGCTGATCATTGTTAACTCAACACATAATGAGCAACTACATCTAAAGTTAACAACTTAACAAAAGGCTTTGGTTGCCAGTTCTCAAACGGTGTGCCAGTGGCAGCCTGGCAACTGTCATTGTTGAGCCCTGTCATGGCTGCACTTTAATAAACTTTGTGCCAGACTTTGCACTGAAGCTTATCAGTTTCAGCCTTTATAACAGGATATCTGCAGATCTTGAAAAGAGTGAATTTACTTTCCTCAAAAAGGCCTTAGAAGTTAAAAAATATAATACATTTACAAAGTTAAAATGTCTTCAGTCTTGAAATTAACTAAATTTTGCATCTGGTATTTTTTTGTTTTTACAAAACCAGTGCCTGCAGCATAAGTTATGAACATCTTGCTCCATTCACCCCCTCCCATTGACTTTATATCCACCTATTATATATTTATCATATTTTCTTTACATTTTACCTTCCCAGCAATACTCACTAAAAATGGTAGCAATAAACATAGTCATTTTATGTAATAACATGTAACTGGATCATATCACAACATTCCTCAACTTCAGTTCCCTCTGGCTCTCTCATCATCAGGCTCGGTGACTCTGCATCAGTGGCAGCAGTTGGCTAAACCAAACCTGGGAGGCATCCTGCATCCACGTCCGGGCGTCCTGACTAAAGACTTCAAGGAGCTTGAAGTCGACATACAGCACGTCTACAGTCTGAATGACCTGGAGGAGGATGAACCCGACCTGACACACCTCTCCGGAGCACATAGCATGGGTAAGACAGATGTAAACACACTGTACATGTCACACAGTTCCTTTGTCATTCCTATTCATGTCATTTAATACCTCCTAAAATCTTCCTGCTTTCTCTCCTCTTTATTCAAGTTGCATTATTTCTGTCCCATGACTTATGTAGTTTTAACGGCTTTTGTAGTTGTGTAGTTTTCTTCATGTGTAGTTTAACGTGCCTTTTCTCCCTCCATAACCTCAGTCTCTCCATCCGGTCCCAACCTCCCTCAGACCTCTCCCACACATACCATTACCACCTGCCAAGTCCACCAACCCTCCCTTCTCATCCCCTCCTTCTCCACTAGGTAAGAATATACTGTTCACACTGTAAACATGCAGTTAACCGTACCAGTGACTTTGTGTTTCTTTGAGCATGTTGTGTTGTCTTTGTGTATTTTCCACAGGGTGATAAAGTTTGAGCTTGAACTTGATTTTGTATTGCCGTGATGGACCTCCTGCAAAACTTTTATTTTTATTAATCTGCAATTCTTTTTTGCAGTGTCACTTTTATTCAAAGAGTGTAGATAATCCAGATTTCCTCTTTCACGCTGCTTCTTCTCTCCCTTGACTTCTGCTCTTTACGCCCACAGCGGCAGAAAACGTCTGTCGAGGCTCTTTCCCCAGCTCTAAAAGGAGCCCTCGGGGCAAAGTAAGAGTTGAGGGTTACTGAAACAACATGAATGCTTGATTTTTAAACTAAATAACATTATGGTTAATGATTTAAGAAGCATTTCCTGCCTGTTTTTTTTTTTTTTTTTTCAGAGACTGAGATGTTAAACATTTGCTGTGACCTAATTGACATACTCGTGCACTGCTTTTTCATAGAACACACACCCTACTAACATTTATCACTGCTAAACAATTAAATCTGCTCTAACCCGTTTGTACTCCTATGGCGTCTTACATTATATCATAATGTCTCTTGACCTTTTTAGGTTTTCATCTCAGCATTCCACCAAAACCTGTTTACTCACTTCTGTCACACTAACTGTTTATCCATCTTACAGCAATTATAGACAGACACTAATGACAAGTGAACTAACTCAACCTTTTTTTTTTGTGGATGAGCTTGCATGTTTGTGCAACAAGAAACAGCTCAGTTTTCTTATCTATTGTTTTTTATTCTTCTTTTTAATTATTATTTCTTTCCGTTGGCAGCCTTCACTCTTTCGGCCTGCCATCTTGTCGGAACTGTGAGCTCGTGAGCACTTCATCGCCATCCCAGCCGCATTTTGGCCCGGGAGACCGGACCACCACTACTACCACCACAAATGTAACCAATTCATCACTGGGACTCCTGCAGCTGCTGCAAGAGCACGGCATCTCAGCATCTCCCTTTCCCCACCACAACCTGCACTACAGCCAGAGTACAAAACCTGCACACCCCACAGCAAAAGACAAAGGTGGAGGCTCGTCACCGGACAAAGCGGGACGAAGGATCTTTTTCAGTTTGAACTTGGTGGAGAAGCTTCAGAGTCTGGGGCTGCACAGAGTGGCAGCCTGGGGGATGAAGGGCCGCAATAACGCAGAGAGAGAGAACAAGTTGGAAATAGTCTGAGAGTTTGACGAGGGCTGTTCACCACTTAACTCCTCTCTCATTCACCGTTGTGACTTTGCATTCAGCCATTTGATTCCCACTGTGCAGTTCAGGCCACCACAGCTTTGGGGGGTCTTGAAAACAAAAGCCACAGAACGTGCTAGAGCCATACTTTAAGTTGTTTGTAGTGTACAGTAATATTCTTTTCTATGAATTTGTGTACAGTAGTTGTTTGTGTGTGTTTTGTGTATGTGTGCGTGTGTGTGTGTGATACATCTTCATCTCAGGACAATCACCTGACCACCTGTCTGTTTGACTGCAACCTGCAGAAAAGCTTCTTTTTACACACAAAAAGAAGCACGACGAAGAAACAAATATTTTTATACTGTGTTTTGTGGTTGTTATTTTACACATTTTCTCTGCCATTGGTTTTAAAAACCTTCATCACCTTTTTCATCACGTTTTTTTTTTTTTTTTTTTTTAGTTTCCAAAGTAGAACATCACTTACAGTATGTGTATATAACAATGTTGTCATTTGGGAAAGTTAAAAAAAAGTCGTGCAGTAAGTTATTGTTAGTTGAAACCACAAACCAAACCACTGCTGTCACACTGAAGAACGTTGAAATGCACTAAAGTACACTCTGGTCTTCCTGCTTATTAGCTGCTACATTGAGAAAAGCATGTTGTATATAAGATTGTCAAATATACTGAATGAAACACTCGATAAGTTGATCAGGAGGCATTGCGATAACATCTGCCCCAAACTGGGACAGAAGATACACTGGCTGAACTGAAAACTGTTGATAATGTTGACATCCTTTAACTATCTGCCCTACAGTTCATCACCTGCTTACACATAGCACATGTTGTTATGGCTGCACATAGTACAGCATCACCTTGTGGACTTTATCCTGAACCAAACCTCGCACCAAAAACAAATCAGGTTTGCCATGCTGCATCAAAGACAGTGAACCATTAATGTATATTTACCCTACTGTGTCGACTGAAAATCTTACTTGTGCAAATCTGCTGTATTTTACGTCATCAGGAATTTTGAAATTGCTGGGATATAAACGAAATCAAAATCGTTTTGTGGGGGGCGTTCAAAGTGAATCCTCCCACGACGTTAAGGGAAATCCTTATTTAAAGACAAGTAGTGGTCATAATATTTAAAGAGCACGTTTCTTTGAAATCTTTCTGAATAATCAACTGTAGCAACAAGGCATAGGATACTGTGGAATAAAAAGGGAAGAAATCATAAACACAGGTTGTAATAATTTGTGTTCTGACTTAAATCAACCAAACCACTGTTTCTCTACACTACTGTTTGTTCTGTGTTAGCATCACAGCTCTGTATGTCAGTGTGTGTATAGATTTTACCACTTGTGAATAAAACTTTGCATTTCCATCCAGTACAGTTTTGTATGACTCTCATGTTACCTCATAACAGTGATGAATGCACACACTGTGATAATTCTGCAAATCAGTTTATTTATAAAGTTGCAGGAGGAGTAAAACATGAACTTTATATAAAATCTGCGCAAAAAGCACCATGTATGCGCTCTTAGGTTGTTGTTGGCATCTCACTCTGCGTCCCGTCGTCCAAAGTCCACCCAGCCCTGGTAGTCCCGGTCTGACATGCACTCAGAGTTCATCATCTCTGTGAACAAACCATTCCTAAATGAACCACACACAAACACATCTGAGCATCTTTCTGGATCTCTGCCCACTCATCTAACTAACACATCAGAAACAAAACACTTTCACAGTCAGACCAGCAGCATACCTGAAATTGCTTGCATTACTTGTTTGGTCATAATCTCGCGTTCATCCTCTGATAGGTGTGCCCGTCTCTCCATCCGTGCAGGGTGAGCTCGAGGTGCTGGCTCCTGTCTGACCCCCAAGTCATTCACTTTTTCCCTCTTGGCTAGAAGCTGCCGTAGCACATTATTCTCTTTAGCCTCTCCAGGTGAGGAGGCTGCACTGGATACTAGCAGTACAACCAACAGTGCAAACACCACGGTGACTTTCCCTGACATGTCTGCATACAAGAAGAGAAAAACAGAGTTACATTTGCTTAAAGTGACAAAATAATTCAAATTGAAAATGATGAATAAGTTACCTGCGTGAAGACGGTATGAAATACGTGCACAACAAAATCTGTTGAAAAAGTCTGATGCTTCTGGTGCACACTGAGCAGATCCTCTTTTATAAGTCTGGTGTAAGCAATATGGTCTAAAATCAAAGACAGATAACAGTGTTCACTGATTGATTGGTGGACGGATGCATTGGGAGGATGTGCGTAGAGGAAACGATGGACCACTACATTCACCCAACCCATTATTATGCTTTTCACTTACCTGGAAAGGCCTTTTTTGCACTGCAATAACAATAAAACCAGTCAATGTGTTTAGCAGCTACATAGTTACATCAGATCCTCTGCACTGGTCAAAAAGCCTCTAAAGGAGTATTGGATTTCTTGTGCAAACGAATACAGGAGTTTGTGGTGTTCCCAAGTTAGCAACAGGCTTCCTCTGATCAGATAGTGCACCTCCACCTTCAGCATTAACAGTTTTCTAACAATTCACACATGTTGGATCAAGACAGTTTGCCTGTGCCTTAATTTCAACACAATACAAGGAAAAAAAGAATGTGTGTGTATAATTTAATGATTGATTGTAGGTGATGGTTGCCTTCATGTGATGTGGGACTTTCTAGATGACGTACATGCTACCCTTTTAGTAAAACTGCTACAGAGCAGGTGACATTAACACTGTTTACATACTGTATAGATCTGTGGGCCTGTTACTGTGTGTGCGGTTTCCACTGACAATATGTGATGTATAACGTCCAGAAAAGCAGAAACAACTTCAAAGTATTTGTACTTTTTTCTTAAGCATCATCTGTCAGCTGGATTTACTCTGCGGCGATGATTGTGTGATTACATGCCACAACTGGATTAATACATGAGTGGACGTGACAGCAGCACAATGGAAGCAGAGAATGCACTTGCATATGTTCACCTGCAGACCACACCTCAGGATTATCTGATGAATGAATAAATCTGAACAGTGTTGTTTATTTGATGGATGATGGAAGATTAAGAAAAACACACCGTCTCTTGTATATAAAAAGGTTTATTACAAAGAGTTCACATCAAAAACACAAGCACCCAGGATTGCTGAGAGGATTCAGTGCCAATGCAAATCCTCTAAACATCACAATCCTAAACCCCAACTTATAAGGGGAGCTGTTATTGCAAAACTAATGTAACCAGCGGAACAGAGTTCACTTCAAGCAATGCAAAACCTAAAGACACCCTCCTATGGGGCCATAACCTTAACCTTAGGCCCCTATGACAAATCTACTCCAGACTTACGGGCACCAAGTAGAACTCCAGATACCTCATTAGCCTTACAGAGAGAGAGAGATAATTACAGGTCATAAGATTTGGCATATTTGGTACTCACTAGACTGAAGCGACACACACCCATCTGATCTGACATCTGATAAAGCCCCAGACGCCACATACTGCAGAAAGCTTGTCTCTCAACCTGTTGCCCAGGTCAATTTTAGACTTCATCAGGCAAGGCTGCAGCAGTACTCATCGCTGCTTGTTGTTTGCTTGTGTTCTCAGATATGTGTTAACTCAGGGATTTGCATTTTTTTAACTTTAAGCTGCAGGCTGGTGAAAGTTTACGATGAGTCTTTTACTTGCAGTATAAATACATTTGTGGTTGTGTAGTGGTTGCAGTAAAACCACAATTTCTTTATCATCAGTGCTGCTGTAGCTGCTTATCTTCCTGGTCTAACTTACATGTTTTGGTCCTGATAATAAAATCCACAATAACAGCAAAAAGAAAAAGGTTTGGGGAAAAAAAGGAGTAGAAATCCACAATAAAAGCACTTAAAACCAATGGATGTTGTAATCTAAAATATCATTTAAGTTTCACCCATCCATCAATTTTCTGTAAATGCTTATCCGTATCGCGGGTGGCTGGAGCCGATCCCAGCTGGCATTGGGCGAGAGGCGGGGTACGCCCTGGACAAGTCACAAGTTCATCACAGGACTGACACATAACAAACAAACCATTTACACTTACATTCACATTTAAGTTTCACATTAAAAGCAAAAATAACTCAAATCCTCTGGATTATTAGACTAAACACACACTTTAATTATAGCTACTTGCTGCAATGGAATATGTTTTCACAGTTAATGGTTTTTAAATCTGGATGTGGGTGGAGGCCCGCTGTCACAACACACTGGCATGCAGTGTTATCTATCGCTTCCCTCTGATGGGTGTGGTCCTCATCAGATTTGACAGCTTGTTAGATAAGTTTAGAATGAACAAGGCGTGAGTGTTTTGTGTGGGTGTTGGTGGGGTGGGGTGGGGGTCAAGCATTGTTTTCCATGTAAGTAGTAATGTTTGTAAGTTATGTGTGGAGACATATTTCCTAAACGATGTATGATATGGTAATGCTTTCGTCTACACCCTTTGCTTCTTTGAAAAGGAAAACAGATATAAATAACCAGTTTATGGTTAAGCATTCCTTTCAGCACTTGCTTTGTCAAATTATTACTGAGCTGGATGAATGTAATTAACATTGACAAGATGTCGAAATGCCAGTTCCACCTCTGAAAATTAAATTGGTTAAAAGGCTTGCCATCAAAACAAAAGGTGCGGTTCCTTTTTGGACACTGTTTTTCATATCAACACTTGGTGCTGGGAACTAAATTAGACTTGGCTGTCATCCCCTCCCAGAAAGCCACAGCATTCACTTCCTCCTTCCTTTGTGTGTGTGAATGGGGGGGTGACAGATGAAACAAAAAATTTAACTACAGTTGATTGGTTGCATTTAAAACATTGAGTTTTACATCGGTAACACTCTCTATGAAGACTACATATATAGTGCCTTATAGGGACATTCAGAGTAAATTATAATGCATTTATAATACTTAATGATACATAATATGACTACACTCGTAAACACTCTTAAGCACTATATGAACAGTCATAAAACTTTATAGATGTGACATATAATAAATTATAACTTGAAGTGTCATACAGATGCTCTTGACTAGTTAGAAACTGATGGGGCTTATACACATTATGACTACCTACACTCACCTATACACACACCTCAACAATCAACTGTAGTAAGAACTCACAGGGTGTTAATACAGTCCATGCAGTTAAGTTTTAAGTAAGTACATTTTGATGCTTCCATAATAGTGCATACTTTATCAAGTTTAATGCATTTTCATGCATTTAAAATCATCTGTGCTGCATCATAAGTGATTATTATGTAAGACGCCGAGCTTATAACTAGTCAAGAGCATCCACAAAGCACTTTAAGTTATCATTCGTTATAATTCACATCTATAATGTTTCATGAACAATAAATAAGTGCATCACATAGTATTATGTGTGTTTGTGAGTGTAGTCATAAGGTATTGTGAATGCATTATAATTCACGATAAATGCCCCCATAACACACTACAGATTTGGTCTTCATCGATGATGTTAACAAACAAATCAAACTGGAAATTTAGTGATATCCCAGCAGTTAACATAAACCTTCAAAAAAATGGTTTTCTAAACACTTGTCCCTGACCTCAGTGGAAAACATCATGAGATGGAAGGAAAGATGTGAAGGAGAATTTGAGTGGATTTATGTGGAAAACAACATTTAAATATATAAGATTTTATTATGATGATGATATTGTTAACTGGAAAGATTACTCCTAACTGGAAGAAAGCTATATATATGGATTTGGTTGCTCTGTTGTTTCTACCTTGGTGTAACAACAATGTTACTTTAAATATATCTCCTTTTCTTTGATAAGGGATGATCAAGTGTATCCTATGGTAAAGGAGATAAGAAAGGAAGCATTGAAGCACCTTTCCTTAGCATTGTCATGGCTGAAAATGAAATACCTCCAGGTCATTTCACTCAGTTAGGAACCTTCCTAAGCAGAATATATATATAAAGATACTATTAAATGCTAAAACATGTAATAGTTGCACATAATGTCAAATAACTCAGCTATACCAGACCAAATAAAGCTGTAACCGTATGTAAGATTTTGTTTGATCTCTTATATAACCTTAAACTTTCAATTTGTAAGAGGAACATTGTGTTATTTCCTGATTTACTCACGGTGTGAAATGCCTGAGCAGGTGTTCAGCCAGTCAGGTGTATAGCGTTACAGTATAACTGACACTAAAGGAGAAAAAAATAATTATCTTCTTAACTGACTTCATATCAGTGAGTTAGACATTAAGCTGTCAAACTAGATTTTCAACCTGTCTCTAACAGATCATCACTAATGCTTCTGAAAGTGTATCTGCATACCACACATTGTTGTGGCATGGGACCAGATTCTCAGAGTCCTATAAAATGCCTTTTTGTCTCTGGCAGCAGCACTCCTCGGAGACTCATCACCTCTGCTCATCACCTGCAGGTCACCTCCATCTCCTCCATCTCCACCTTTCACCATGCCTATCTCTGTCGAGCGCCAGAGCAGCTACAGCACCCGCAGCATCATGGGTTCCAGCGCCGTCAGCATTAGCGGAGGGATGCAGCAGGGCGGATTCAGTCTGTCCTCTCTCTTCGGGCCGTCCTTCCAAACCCGCTCGCCCAGCGTGTACGGTGGCGCGGGAGGTTACGGGACCCGCATCTCCCAGTCAATTTTCTCCTCCGGGTCAATGGGGTCTTACGAAGAAACTTCACTGATCGGCAACGAGAAGGTGACCATGCAAAACCTCAACGACCGCCTGGCCTCCTACCTGACTAAGGTAAGCCCAGATGATGATGATGATGATGATGATGATGATGATGATGATGATTCTACACAGTCTCTCTGAATCTTTGTTAAGCCTAAACTGTAGTTACATAAAAATCCATATTTTTAAGTGTACATATTTTAATGGGCAGTGGTTCATAAAACTGCTGCATACACCTGATGATCTCTGCTTAAACACACACACATCCATGTCGTACATGCATGCAGGCATACACACACACACACACGGTAAACCTTAATGGGTAGGTTCACAATTTTTTTAAAAGTCTGTCTTAAAATAGTAAGCAGGACAAGATGTGAACATTAAACAGGTTTTGTTCAAAGAGCTCTTCTTAAAACACTTATTTTTTTTATTTTTGATACTTGAAGTACATTTCCTTTATTATACACTGTTGCCCAAAAAGTTGGAATAATTTTGTTTTCACACACATTCTTCTTTTTATTCCTATTTATGCATATCAGGTTAATTGTGGTTTAATTTTCACTGTGATATGTTTGGAAGAGATTGATCAATAAAGTTTTGAGTAGATACACTTTATCTGTCAAGAATAAATCTCATTGTCACAATCATTTCATGAGAAGAGGTAAAAATATTATTTAATACAGTGTACTTACATAACTTTAACATATGTAAAGCATAAAGTAAAAGATTTGAATATTTCTATTACTGACAAAGAGACTCAAGAGAGTCAATAGACGTCATTAAAGGAAGATAAAACAGACAATAACATGCAGATCTATAGACAGCTATAGAGATGCCCTACTTACCAGTCACTAACAAAATGACCAGCTCCTCTTAAAGTGGCAGTAACCTTAACTGTCAACATTTACTTACTCACAGTGCTAAGGACATTTTTGGGTCTGGCAAAAACTTTTATGCTAACAATATAAAAAGGAAAAAAAACAAAAAACAACAAGAGTCATGAACCAGAACTAAAGAGCTTTAATAAATGGCTTCATCTGTCATCTCTCATTTGTCACCTGTCACTGCGTGACTTCTCCCTCAGGTGCGCACCCTGGAGTCAGCCAACAGGAAGCTGGAGCTGCAGATCAGAGAGTTCTATGAGAAGAGAGCTCCCAGTCTTTCCAGTGACTACACCAGCTTCTTTGCCACCATCAGTGATCTCCGAGCCCAGGTATACATCTTACAATACGATAAACACGAAACACAATGAAATCGCTTTCACATATATATGTGTAAATAAGGATGGATTACAGAAACCAAACATTTGTGAGCATGCTTCTGTCTTTAAAGACATATTTCTCCATGATCTATTATGATAACAACTATCATGTGGTTATTTGTTTGTCAGCCATTCATTTCAAATGTTTCTGTTTGCTTCGGCGGAGCTGAGTTATGTTTATCACACTGTGACACTTTGAGAGTGTTAAACGTCCACACAACATGGTGACCATAGTGATGTGAGGTGCTGGTGCTCCCACACAGGTTAACCTGTGTGCATAATGTGAACAGCTAAATGTTATATAGATAGATTCACAGAGACACTGCATCAAAAACACATATCTTTTCCCAGAACTAAGGAAACCAAGAGAGAGACCACTCAAAGAATAGTTATTGATTCCCACTATGTTGCACAAACTGTGGGTTTAAACTCCACATAAACACTGGTATCATCTATAGTGGCTTTCAGTCAAAATCCACTGTAGCAAATTGGGTTTTTGAAATGTATAATGCCATGTTTTGGTGTCTACTACTATATCAAATGACACATAAATGTACTAATGAGTAAATGAATAATAGAGACAATGTTTAATTATTTTCCCTTTTAGATCCAGAGGAGACATTTGGAGAATGAAAGTGTCAGACTGCAGATAGACAATGCTCAACTGGCTGCAGATGACTTTAAAATGAAGTAGGTTTGCTTCCTCTGTTGCTTGCTACAATAATGTTTTGTATTTTGTATTTTTTTTTTTTAGATGATTCGAATAACATTTACATCCACTGGAAAAGCACATAGATGTAGCTGAATGTTGACATTTTTTCTTTATATCTGTCTTCCTTCCATAGGTGTGAGATGGAGATGAACTTGCGTCTGAATGTGGAGGCTGATGTGGCTCGTTGCCGAGGAGTCCGGGACAGCATTACCCTCGGCGTCAGTGACCTGGAGATGCAGATAGAAGGTCTGAAAGAGGAGCTGGCTTACATGAAGAGCAACCACGAGGAGGTAAGAACCATTGAGCTCCAGAGAAATGTGTCTGTTTTCAGGTTTAAAACACAGCTTGTAACAAAGTGTTTGAGTTCTGTGCAATGGTACAATGGTGCCATCTGTTGGTGGATGCAGGAGATAAAACATATGTCTATTTTTCCATGTTGCAGGAGATGCGTCTGTTGAGGGCCCAGCAGAGTGGCAAAGTTAATGTAGAGGTGGACAGCACAGAGTCTGTCGATTTGTCAAAGATCCTGGAGGAAATGAGGCAGCAGTATGAGATTGTCGTGCAGAATAACAACACAGCGCTTGAAAAATGGTTCAAATCTCAGGTGAGACACTAAATCATAAAGGGAATATATAAAAACAACTCAGAATTTTCCCAGGATTTATTGCATATATTTGTGTGCATGTGTGTAAATAGGTGGATATTCTCATCTCAAGCCGCACGAAGGAAACAACAGAGGTGAAGACGTTTGTGAAGGAGCTGTCAGAGCTGAAGAGGACCTACCAGAGTGTTGAAATAAATCGCAGTAGCCTCCTCACAGAGGTAGGCCATAGACGAAATGACAGAGTGCAGAGTTACACGATGACTGTATGGTTAGCTGATGATAAATAGATTAAAGATTAGGTTCACATTCATATGTGCACATATATACAGGAAGTCTAGTTTGAGCAACAGAATTTCTGTTTAAAGGTTTATCACATGTCAAAATACTACACACTGGTTTGCAATACCCACAGAGCAGATTTGACATCGAAGGAAAGCTTTTTTATTTATTTGTCATGACGAAGTAGACAGTAGGAATACAGCATTCACACTTCAAAGTAATCGACCAGGATATATTTGACTGGGTAATGCAGCACAAGTTGATTTTGGTTTAACTTTTTTGCCACCTGCTTTATGTCATTTTACTGGCTCCATTCAAATAAATGAAAGGGCTGCAATTTATCATGCAGGGTTCAAGTCAGTCTAAACAAGGCTAGCTCAAGTGGAGATCTTCCAATAGTAACACAAAGAGATTTTGTACTAAAAGAAATGTAACTTTGAAAAATAGAGGCTGGACTTGACTCACTAAATCTGCTGAAGCCTCTCATTAACATTAATGTAGGCCGATGCGACAGTTCTCCAGCTTCCCTAACACCATTTCCTGTCTGTCCTGCAGATTCAGTGCCTGCAGAGGACCCTGGAGGAGACGAAGGCTCGATACAGCTTTGAGCTCAGCCAGCTACAGTTGACCATCAACACAATGGAGGTGCAGCTGCAGCAGCTGCATGCCTCTATGGAGCAGCAGAAATCTGATTACAATATTCTGCTCGACATCAAGATGAGGCTGGAACTGGAGATTGCTGAGTACAGGAGGCTACTGGAAGGAGATCACTATGAAGTGAAAAAGTGAGATATTAAGTATTCAATTTCTTTGACTTTTTACTTTAAAGCTGGCCAGCCACTAAAGGAATGACATGTGTCCCCTCTCCCCATAGGCCTGTGGTCATCAGTGTGCAAGTGGAAGGTAAGAATCCAAAGAATCATTCTCTGAACCAACTTTTAATTAGGCTCCTTGCACCGTAGTCACCTGATGCATTGTGTCTGTTCTCTGCAGAGCATAAACCCCACATCGAAAGGAGGGTGAAGACCATCGTGGAAGAGATTATTGATGGAAAAGTGGTGTCCTCCAGTGTTGATACCCAAGTGCAGGACATTCAGTAACACCTCTGCTCACCTCTGCTGCAACTAAACTAAATGTTCTTAATTGACACCTACTGTATAATGCTTAATGTCTGCTTAATGAATAATTCAGATTCATCCAGGTCATTCCCAAACAAATCGCTTTAATGTTTGCTTTTTAAAGGGTTTACCTTAACATCCACTTTCCTCTGTCATCATACAGTAAGGTTTCAGGTGACGGTCTTTTCTTGACAAATGCTGAGTCCAAAATATGATTAAAAGTCAGAAACAAAGAAAAACTTGATAATGTTTTTGTGAGCTCGAGGTCAGTGGTGTCTCTGTATTCCTCCTGTGCTGACACTCACGAATCATAACAGTTTGCTAAAATAAAGCCGTATCTGACAATGATCAGTGTCATGTCGTTTTTAGGAGGTAATTTCACTCATGACCACGAGGTGTCACAATCTCCTACCCTCTGAGACTGAAGTCTGAGCACAGCTTTTAGTGCTTTGTCGAACCTTATTTTGTTTGAATGGAAACAGATTGTTGCTGCACAAGATAGAAACACGATTATTTTAGTCACTGGACAATCAACAATGGTCTGCAAATAGCACAAAATCAAGGCACAATATTGATGCCATGCTGACAAAAAACATGCATGACACTGAATATGGCTTTCACAGAAACATGGGTAACACTTTATACTGTCATTGGGTAAGGCTTTGTTTAAATTGTTTATAGAGCATTTGTATCATTCCAACAGCTTTTTAGTTGAGATTCAACAATTCAGAGTTTACAAGTTCTCTATAAGCTAGCTGTAGGCATGCTATCTAAATAAAGTGTTACTAAAACATGCAGAGCAGAAAAACTTTGCTCCTCTGTGTGGCTATAGACTTGGTTTCGACAAGGTTTACAGTCTTCCTTGAGTCAGCAAAGGCTTCTTCATTTAGGTGGAGCTGAATCAAGTGGAGACTTGAGATCTCCAATCATCCAAACATCAGAGGCTGACCTGCCCAGTCAGTTAATCTGCTGGTCAAAATGACTCAACGTTAAAGACTCCCTTTCTTTCTCTGCTTTTGTGCTGCACCTATGAACACAACGCTGCTATTCATCATCTGTGTTATTAAATATAATTAGTGGTCCTGGAATATGGTTTACACTGTTTCAGCAGCTTTGTGCAGCAGAGCAATATCAAGTTTAAGCAAACTGAATTCATTTGACTCAGTGTTTAAAACTGCCAGTATGAATTATTCTGCATGACTAGACAAGACAAAATCAATAAATAAAATCCACTCACACCTGACATACATACAGAAAGTCCCATTTTAAACTGAAATCCTAACGTTGAATTTGCCCTCCTGGTGTCAAACCTCATGCCTAATTGTAAAAGTATAAAGTTGTCATTCAGGGTGAGAAAATTCCCTGCATGTGTGCTTTTTGGTGTTGCTCTTATGCTGTAGATATTTGATTTAAAGGAATAGAAAACACAGTAGGTTGTGTTAGTTCAGGGTTGTGTGCATCACATGAGGAAACAGGTTTTCCCTCAGTTGACCTCAAATATGTCTATTATTTCCAGAAGCAATTAAATGCTTTAATTGTATGCCCATAGGCTCTTCATTCACTTCAGTCAAGTTGAGTCACAGTATCCAAGAAACAATGAATCTGTTGGTTTAATATATTGGTTACTTTTATATCAGGTTAACGTCAGGAAAAGGCGAATTTTGCTTTGCTTAACTCTGAGTGTCTGAGACTTCTCTGCTGGAAATTTCCAGATCTCTCAGTCATACCTGACGGTAAAGGGTGCGGCCGAGACCTGCAGGGCAGAGCAGAGCAAGATGCAACAGAAACCCATGTCGTCTGAAACAGAATGATAAAAAAACCCCCACAAAGACTGAGCAGCATTGTCAAAAAACACAATGAGTCATCGTAGCTCTCACTCCCTCTCCCATATGAGACATAAAGTGAGATATTGTTTTATGTTGCTCATACAAGATAGTTACACACCTAGGTAGAAGCACTGCAAGTTACTTTTCATGTCACAGCACATTTCGAACATACTGTTCCAAGTTTTCATCAGAAGCTGTAGTTATTTGTGTCAGCGAGGCACTTCGTACTCGAAGTGTAACTTAAGTGTGACTTGAATGGACCTTTTGCATTCTGAGAAGTCATTCCCATTTACATGAAAAGTGGATGGGGTGTGTGTGACACAGTAAATATGACAAAAAGAGTTATGGCAATAACTGATATGGTTTCTGGCCAAAGCCCTGCAAGCACAACTCTCACAATGTGCGTAGCAGATCTACTCATCCACCAGATAGAAGGCACAAATCAACTGTTCTGCAGTGAGGTTTGAATATATATTTAATCGCATCCTCTGAAAAAACAGAAAATATCTTTTAGTGAATGGAGAATATGCCCTTTTGCAGGAGTATCTCACACATTCCTCATTCATGTTTTGCTTCACACATAAAAACCACAGTCACACCTTGTGCCACCTCCACACATACCATCATGATTACTTAACTCACATAAACCACAAGTCTATCTGTTTTTTAGAGCAGAAGAGTGTGCATAGTGTCTGTTTGTGGCAGAACATTGTATAAATATGTTCATTTGTTTTCAAATTAATTAATCTTATTTATATATATGAAGTGTAGGATGAACACCAAGGAAGTATATTGACAAAGAGATGCAACCTATAATGTCTCGAACACTTATTTTTGAAAAATCCTGTGCAGTGCAAAGCCTGTTAATGGAAAAGTTAAATGCATTTTTATTAACTTTTCTTTGCAGGTTTGCAAATGCTCTTTTTTTTTTTTTTTTAGCAGCAGCACCTTGCTACACACTCTGTACTGTACTACCACAGTCTCATGTGAAGGCTAGCAGCTCCTTAAAGTTAAAAGCTTGAGGGACTTTCAAGCTGTAGTAATCTTCTGGTCACAATCCCACTCCTCTACCTCTAGTCCACTGCTGCCAATATAAGGGACTTTCATGTGATTTTTCTGTGCAGTTTCTCCAAAGAACTGATGTCATTTATTTATTAAATTTGTATTGCTGCTGTATTTACAGAATATAGCAGAAATGAAATATAATATGCATGAGCATGTTTTGTTTAGTGTATAACTGATTATTCTCATCAGGGTCACAGTGGGCCTGGAGCCTATCCTGTCTGACTTAGGGCGAGAGGCGGGGTACACCCTGGACAAGTAGCCAGCTCATCACAGAGACAAACAACCATTCACACTCACATTCACACCTACGGGCAATTTAGAGTCACCAGTTAACCTGTTAACTACATGTCTTTGGACTGTGGGAGGAAGCCGGAGTACCCGATGAGGATCCACGCAGACACGGGGAGAACATGCAAACAAGCGAGCGAGTGGAGAGGGTTGCAGTCTGAAAATACACTGCTAGATACCACTAAATCCTTTAATTAATTAAACTGCAATAGCAGATAAAGCGCCTGTAATGTTTTTTCTAAGTGAGTAAGTAAGAGCAATAATTAATCCAATTAAGTAAAGTACAGATAAAGTCATATGATCACTAAAGTCATTATTATTCATTGCCTCTGGACTTCTGAATATCTGTAACAAATTTCACAGCAATCTTTTCTATAGTTATCAAGATATTCACTATGAATCATGAATGTCAACCTTGGAGGTGCACGGGAGTTAAAATCCAGGGATCACTTCAGTATTTTTCAACCTGGACCTTATTGTCCCGTGTTTTTGTTTTTTAATATTTTGAAATGAGGCCTATATTGAGTGAGAGGACTGCAGCAGCATTGTAACATCAAAATATTTCATTCAAACTCAACAGAAAGCAAAACCATAATGGTCGGTCGTTCTGCTGTTCCTAAAATCTCTGAAGGGATCCTTTCCATAATGTTTTTAGACATCTGAATAGAATCAATCTAAGTGGCAAAAACAAACAAACAAACAAACAAACAAACAAACAAACAAAACAAACACAACTCACTTAGACACAAAAACATGGGAGAATAGAGTCCAGCTTGAATACCACCGTAGTTACCCTTATGATTAGGAATCATTTTTGGGGACCATGATGGCGGGTAAAACAACTTGGTATATATATATATATATATATACACACACATACATATATGCAGCTGACTAGGTATATGTTCAAGGAAAGCATACACATATGTATTTTGAAGTCAACCTTATACCTCAAGTCACATTCTGCAACTTCACCATGTATGACCTGCAGAGCAGTGTGGGAAACCTCTTTGGTTTGGTGTGTGTCATGTTTTATACTTGTTACACACTGTTGCTTATTGCCTGAGGGAAAATGACAAATATTTCTGAACTGCCAATTACTATAAACATGTCTCTTTTAAAATGTTCTTTATGTTTTTATAATTTCTAATTAATTTTTATTACCAAAGTGATTTAGTGATTTGCAAGTTGCATTATATTTCATGAAATTGAAGAAGAACTTTTTTCTACTGTATGGAGATGAATTGTATGAAGTGTTATGCACTTGTTTATCATTGTGAAGCACATTTTTCACACTGTCTAAAATCTATCATCAATCTGTGATCACTCTTTTAATTCTGGCGCTTCAAAATAAACTTTACATAAACTAACGCAAACAGAGAGCTTTAAATTGATACAGTCTGTTTAAACCTTTCCATCAGTGCCACACCCTTGTATTATTCTATCACTGGGATGTCTGGTTGCACAATGACAATATGACAATGTGCACAGACTCTAGTGGTGCACTGTATAATGTGAACACACGGTACCTGGTGTTGCTGATAGTGCAAATTATACAAATTTACAGGGTGAGATTGGAAGTTAAATGTTACAAATATCAAGAAAGAATGGCACCTCTTTGTATTGCTCTGGTAAATAATTACTAAAGTAAAAGGACAGGGCTTTCATTTTTTGTTCCTCTTCTCTGAGCTGTAGAATACTTTCAGGCAAACTTGGGAATTAATTGAATTGTGCACCTCTCTGAATAGAAGTGAAACTCTTAATGACGTGCAGCTAAGCTGTACAGAGCTATGTATTACATTGTGTACACACAAGAAGCTGGTGTGTTGGTGTGAAAATGCTATCTCCAGAGAGACAAAAATATCTTCACTCATATATTATCAGGGTTTCAATCAGTATCTTGAACATAATTTATAGCCGGTTAATATATGCATGAGATGAGTGTGCAACCTCAAAATGAAAAGCAGCAGCGAAGAGACACATCTGGTTTGTATTACTCTGAGCTGTGCACAGTTTTATGCAGTTTGTAGAGGCAATTGTTATATAGAGGCAAAAGAACTCTTTGTTACATTTAATCACAAGCAAAAAAGTCTGAATAATACATGCATTATTCTTAACTACTAGCGTTAAAAATGTATCCAAAACTGCAAGAAGAACTTTGAATACCTGTGTGTGTATGTTTTTTTTATTTTTATTTTTATTTAATCAACCATTGCTTCATGTGAAACAGTTCTCTCTATCCTCTGGGATATCGTAAAAAGAAATTCTGTGGTAAAATGGAAAGAAGCAAACAAGCAAGAGCTTGTTCTTGTTTGGGCATGATACACATGCCAATGTACAATGCCAAGGAAAATAAAGACCACGCAGGCATTCACTGCAATAAGCTCTCAAGCAGTGCTGTGCCCAGTCTTGAATAAAGCCAGGTATCGACTGACATCATGAGTGTCTATAAAAACTACTTCTAACTGGCAACCCTGTAGGCTATTGTTGAGCAAAACGAAAAGGAATATGCACAATTTTAAGTTTAAGACGTTAAACATTAACTGAAACTATGAATAAAAAAAGAACCATCATGTAAAAGATGATTGTCATACCATAGAGTAGACATTCCTCTCTTTCTTTGTGTGTGAGAGGAAGTATGCTGGCTGAGAGTCAATTGAAAAAAAAAGAACAAAACAAACGATCATACTGATCTATCTATTTTGTAGTGTTTACCGTGCCTGTTGCCTAGGTAATGTAACAGGTTTGGCCAGGCAGGTATAGCAGTTTTCCTCAAGAATAATGGCGCTGATTCAATAAAGACACATCACTTGCCAGAACACTGACAAAGTTGAAAACCCGAGGGATGTGACTGGATAACTAACCTGAGGCAGTAAGTAAGTAAACAGTAACGGGTGTGGCTGTGCTACATTTTACAGTATACTTTTTAGGAATAAAAGATAGATGTTCACATGGATGTCCTGTCTTTATGCACATTAATATGGAGCACAGTAATAAGGGATGAATAGATTAATGAAGTCATCATGTTTTGTATGAGGTTTGCAGGTAATTGTGAGGTTTGAATGTTTTTGGTTGCTTAACAAAACAGGATTAAGTCTCATCCCACTTTCTCCTTCTGATCGTTGCACAAAACAAACCTGAAGACTGTGTGTGATGGGTGGGACAGAGCAACCATTTTAGGTATTGCTCCTCCCTTCAGCCTTGCACACCCCCACCCAAGGCGTGAGCAGCAGCCTCGTGCAGGATAAAAAGGGGACAGAGGCAGATCTGTGCATCTCAGTCCATCTCCTTCTCCTCAAGGCAGGCAGATCTCCTGAGCAATCTTCACCATGACTTCTGTGAGAATGACTCGCACCTCTGTTGTGAGTGGAGGCTATGGTGGCAGCAGGTCAGGAGGTTTTGGTGGGGGCTATGCAGGAGGTATGGGTGGAGCAGGCATACAGAGGAGGTCAGCTTTAAGTGTTTATGCTGGCGCAGGGGGCCAAGGATCAAAAATCTCTGTTCCCTCCGGTGGTTTTGGTGGTTACAGTAGTTACAGCAGTGGAGGTGGCGGAGGTAGCAGCTTTAGTTATTCCATGTCAGGAGGAGGAGGAGGAGCTGGAGGCTTCTGTGCAGGTGGAGGCTTCGGTGGAGGTGATGTCGATGTCGGAGTCAACGAGAAGGCCACCATGCAGAACCTGAACGACCGTCTGGCCTCCTACTTGGAGAAGGTGCGCAGCCTTGAGAGTGCCAATGCTGAGCTAGAGCTCAAGATCCGCCAGTTCTTGGAGAACAAGGCCTCCCCCACTACACGTGACTACTCAGCCTTCGAGGCCACCATTGCTGACCTGCAGAGTAAGGTATGTTACATGACTTCTCATGTGCTGTTGACAGCATAATTAATGTTTACAGAGTGCTTGCAGATAATTATACTAATTATGTGAAATGAAACATTGCTTCATCACGCAGATCCAGGATGCCACCCGTGACAATGGAGGCATCTATCTGTCCATTGACAATGCAAAACTGGCAGCAGACGACTTCAGAACCAAGTAAGTATCAGGGCGAGAGACAGAAAGTTTAAAAAGTGTAAAATTACTCTGAAGCAATACATTGAAGATGTATACGTTGATGTTGATGTGCAAATGATCTGATCTCTTGCTGCTTCACAGGTTTGAGAATGAGCTAGCCATGCGTCAATCCGTGGAAGCAGATATCGCCGGTCTAAAGAGACTGTTGGATGAGCTGACACTCGCCAGATCAGACTTGGAGATGCAGATAGAAGGCCTCAAGGAGGAGCTGATCTTCCTCAAGAAGAACCACGAGGAGGTGTGTAGCAAACGTTTATCGGTCATCTAAGCAGTATTGCACTGCAATTAATTTGCTGTCTAAAATGTGTGAGTAAAATGGACTCAAACCACAAAGCAAACACCCCCCACTCACCAAACTCCTCTTATTCAACAGGAACTGGCATCCATGAGGAACCAGATGAGTGGACAGATCAACGTGGAGGTGGATGCAGCACCACAGATAGACTTATCTGCCATTATGGCTGAGATCCGTGAGCAGTACGAAGGTGTGGCTGCCAAAAACACAAAAGAACTTGAAACCTGGTTCCAATCAAAGGTAAGACTGGACCAAACCTAGTAGTGATCTTTATTGACTATAAGTAACTTCTTATTGCCTACTCAGACTGTTGTGTAAATGTATGTAATTAAACATGAAACTGGTGTTCTTCCATGTCTCCTGCAGACAGAGGAGCTGAACAAGGAGGTAGCAATCAACACAGAAAGTCTCCAAACGTCCAAATCAGAAATCACTGAGATCCGTCGCACACTGCAGGGCCTGGAGATCGAGCTACAGTCACAGCTTAGCATGGTAAATGATCTGGGGCAAATCTCTGCTCTCATTTACGTTTACATCCTCCTCCTATCCCATCCTCAGCAAGACACAATTTGATAGATGCACTGTGTTTTTCAGTTTACTCATTCCTTCTCTTGTTGTTCTCTTCACCCTCCTTCTCATCCAGAAAGGGTCCCTGGAAGGCACCTTAGCTGACACAGAGGCACGGTACTCCATGCAGCTCCAAGGCCTCCAGATGCAGGTGACAGGTTTGGAGGAGCAACTGACATGTCTGCGTGCTGACATCGAAAACCAGAGCCAAGAGTACAAGATGCTGCTCGATATCAAGACACGTCTGGAGATGGAGATTGCAGAATACAGGAGGCTGCTGGACGGAGAGGGCAGGTAATTTGCTTGCACAAACAATCCTAAATTATCCTAAATAATCCTAATCCTAAATTCATCATAAAAACTAAAGGTTAGCTCTGTAAACTGAAGATTTATACTGTTTTTTTTAATGCAAGCACTGTCATTTCACCTCTTCACAGTACCAGCATTTCAGGAGGCGGCTCCAGCTCTTCCAAGGTGATAGTGGTCACACAGGAACTGAAGGACGGCATGGTGGTGTCCTCCTCCAAAACCACTACCAGCTAATAATCTGTCTCACACAGCCAAAGCAACACATGAGCGCCACAAGCGCTACATCTGAATCAATACTTCCTTCACATACACATGTGAATGCAATAAAAGGTTCTCAGTTTGCTGACTACCATTTTGTCGTGTTGGTCTGAATTATTTGTGTCTTAATTCCAAATAATGCTGTGATAGTGGACTGATACAAACCAAAGGTCTTACAGGGAATTACGTACTTCATCTGTATCCTGATATGACTTGCTTTAGGTATTTTGGCAGGTCTGAGAAATGACTCATTGACATTATTTTATGCGATTAAAAACCTGCTCAGAATGAAATCATCATAGCTTGAGGCTGTCCTCATATAGGTTTTCTAATATGCATTCAGATGACAGCTGGGAAAATCTGAGCAAAGAATAATAATACTCATAATAATATACACCTCAACACCAGTGACACCAGAGGCTACACAGCGTAAAACACTATAGTTGTACAGCTCTGAAGTAGACAACGTGTTCACAAACTGCATCCATGCTCAGCAGGATTTTTCTCCAACAATTAAATATTAAAAGCTATTTAAAAGTATGTACCAGTGTAGTAAAAATGGCTTAGCCTACAACAATATTCTTTGGTTTTAATCTGTTTTCTCCGGCAGTCCACAGGCACATTTGGTTCTCGGCATAAATTAGACTCTCTGGTTGCTGGAAAGGATTTGCAACTTGTCAAAGGAATTTGCTTTTTGAGTTAGGTCCCAGTCCGTCCTTACACACGGATTAAAGCTGCATCATCTATTGTTTGGCCACTAGGGGGCAGCACGTGTGTTTTCAGAAACTGATATCATATGGCGCAGTGAAGGATTAGCTTTTTAGTCCAAAGAAAAACAAAATTTTAAAGCAATATCCCATGAAAGGGAGTGCTGGTCTACTAAATATCAGCATGGCAGTGATTCAGTCACAGGCACGAGCATTCTTTGCACGGATATACCTGACTATATTTATGCTGAATTGCCAAGAAAAAATGTCGACATATGACGTCCTATGACGAGTATTGTGGTTTTACAGACATGTAAGAAATTGTTCAAATGTCATATTTCTTAAATGGAGTTTGATGTAATATTTTCCCTGGAGAGCGCAGGGAACTGTAGTTTAACTAAAACTACTAATTTAGTTTTGTCAATGCTACAGAAACATTAGGTGACTGTTAAATATGATAAAGTTGTTTGATGTTGACTGCTGTTAGTTATTAGTTTGATTAATGGTTGTTTATTGATTACTGATGGTGGCTCATCGGCCAATCATATTCAGTTTCTAATGGCAGTATGCAGTAAATGGTTATCCCTTGTGTCCATTTTAAAACTACTTGTAGAAATATGTTACAGTTTGAGATAGATGATGATAGATGATAACTGTTAATGTAACGTTACTGTTGTAACGGTTATTAGAACACCTATAAATGACGCCTCTTGTCCAATCAGAATACTTGGTTTGAACTAACTGTTTAATAAAAGAAAAATAAGGGTTTAAAAACGCATAATATAAAGACTAATGATTGTATTTTGATGAGCATTGTCAATAGTTTCACAGAGGTCTCTTTTATCATGGTGGTCTATGAGCCACAGAGGATTTTTTAGTCGCAGTACCACAGGTGGCCACTAAGATGAATTGGCAGGAAGGCTGACTTGCCACGCCTTGTGAAGCTCTCTTAATGCTGACTGACACAGTCAGTAGTTATTAAGGCTGATGTATTAGCAAACAATGTTTTTGCATCCAGTAAAAACAGAGCAACATTATAATCCCAATGTAGTTATATAGCCACCTTTTCTTGTACGTGTACTGTACATTACAGACAGAGTTTTTAGCTAGCTAGCTAGCTGTTTGGTGCTGGATATGTAGTTTACAGTAGATTAATTAGAGCTTGTTTGCTAGAAAAACAGCTTGAACTTTACAATCTGCCGTAAAACAAAAACTCAATCATCAGCAAGGGACAATAATAGCAATGTTGAATATTCTGTATTGAATTACAACAAACAAGATAGTTTAATTCAACTGCATGATCTTTATTGATTTTTGCCAATGCTTCCAAATTATCACTCAATCTGATCCACGTCCACGTCAACAGTCTTGCTGCTCCCGACCACCTTTCCATCCACAACGGTCTCCACCACTGTGATGACCTTTGTGACAACTAAGGAAAAGAAACCACAACAACAATGAGCAAATCACATCACATTTCTTAAAGCCAGGCAAAATTTAAGCATCAGTTTAATGATAAAATGATAAAATGATGTTCTTATGAAAAATTGCTTACCTTGTTTTGAACTGGAAATGGAGAGAAAAAGAAGAAAAATATTAGTCTAGAACATATCCACAGTACATTTTCCTTACATTTTAATTCAAATATTTTTAACCAGTGAGTGTTTCTCTGTCTTCATCTTCACCTTTCATCCTCCCCATCCAGCAGCCTCCTGTACTCTGCAATTTCCAGCTCCAGCCGGGTCTTGAGGTCCAGCAGCATGTCGTACTCCTGCTTGTTGCTGGCGATGTTGGCGTGGAGCTGGGACAGCTGAGCCTCCAGGCTTGTGACCCTGTTCTGGAGGCTTGTGAGCTGTGCAGCGTAGCGTGCCTGAGTCTCTGTCAGAGTGCCCTCCAAAGACGCTTTCTGTTATGGTCAAAGGAAGAAGGTGTGAGGTGAGTGGGAAGTTAGTGATTCAAATTTAGAGATCCCACTTCTTCACTTCAAATCTACTGCAAGGTATTTTGGCGTGAATGTGTAACTAGCATCGTGTGGTTCTGTGTACTTGGTAATTACCCTTATTTGCTTCCGTGCTGCGACATCTATAGTGTTGTTAATATGTATAGTATAGCATGACTGTGTCCAGTAGATAATCAGTCTTTATTGTTAATATATACATTAACTTACCATGCTCAAATGGGACTGCAGCTCAATCTGAAGCCTCTGGAGGGTGCTCTTCAGGTCCTTAATCTCTGTGCGGGTCGTCACCAGGATCTCAGTGTTTGTGATCACTTCCTGCTCCACCCCTGCCATCTGTGCAGATCCGAAAAACAAATTAATTGTTTTACCCACTTAGCAAT
The DNA here is from genome assembly GCA_946959425.1 of Argyrosomus regius. NCBI lineage: Eukaryota > Metazoa > Chordata > Actinopteri > Sciaenidae > Argyrosomus > Argyrosomus regius. The sequence goes on from OX336883.1 coordinate 23,940,862, forward strand.
TATAGACCATTACGATTTAGATAATTGCAATCGAGTCCTTTAAAGGTTGCCAAAAAGTTGTAACTCTTCACCTTGTTTTGGTACCATGCCTCGAGTTCCTTGCGGTTCTTGCCGATCACGCTCTCATAGTGTTCTCTGATTTCTGACATAGCCTGGTTCAGGTCCATAGAGGGAGAAGCATCCACGGCTACATTGACCTGACCGCCTACCTGACTCCTCAGCAGAGCCATCTCCTGCAGGGGTCAAAGGACAACACCTCAGTCAGTCTGTATAAAAACTAATTATTGCTGTATTGCATGCATGCTTTTAACTATGTGTGTGTGTGTGTGTGTGTGTGTGTGTGTGTGTGTGTGTGTGTGTGTGTGTGTGTGTGTGTGTGTGTGTGTGTGTGTGTGTTGGACAGGGTCACTGTGCTTGAGCGTGTAGATAAACAGTAGCAATGAGCTAATGGAGGGAGAGAAGAATACAAGGAAGTGTGCAGACCGAAGAGGGGCAGCACTGGGAAAAGTGAGAAGGCGGCAGACCTGTTTATGAAAACATTAATCTAACATGGAATTTCCTCAGTGCTATCAGAGGTATCACACGTAAGGCAGAGGCCATGTGTGCAACTTCTGACTGGCTTAGGCCACAATAGATGGCTTTGATGAATGCTGACAACTTTGTCAAACAGTGAATAGCTCCTGTGTTGAGCTCCTTAGATGGATGATAATGAACAGTGTTTGATCAATCACCAGTGTAGTGACATGCTTTCCGGTTATGCGCATACACAGGGTGGGCGTTGGCCTGAGTGTAGGTATGTATCAGGGGTGTTGACAGATGTAAACTCATCAGTTTTGCTGGTTGTGAAACTGCCATCGCTAAAGTGGGTGCACCACCACTCGCTGTCCCTCATCTCTACACTCTCACCTCTTCGTGATTCCTCTTGAGCATGATGAGCTCGTCCTTCAGGGCCTCATACTGACTCTCCAGATCCATTCTGGCCAGGTTCATCTCATCCAGCACCCTCTTCAGTCCAGCAATGTCCGCCTCCACAGCCATCCTCATGGCCAGCTCGTTCTCATACCTGAGAGGACCAACAGGTCAGGGAGGTTTTTAGTGGGTTGTTAACATTAGAAGTTGACGGTTAGGCATGAGTTCATGCTTTGACGAGCGTGTGAAATTTCACTTATGTGGCAGCGCAGAGAGGGCCAGTCACATAAGCACGCAGAGAATGCACTCACTTCATTTTGAAGTCATCGGCAGCCAGTTTTGCATTGTCAATGTCCAGGATTGTCTTGGCATTGAGCCTAGAGGCGATACGGATCTGAGGAGGAAAAAAAGCAAACAGGGAAAAGAGTCAGAAAAAGAACAGTCGATCTCATGGGTCATCTAAACCCTGTATGCAAGGAGTCCCCATCTCCACTGATATGACAACTTTTGTACATACACATACACATTCAGTCTGTACTTGCTGATATATCAGTTGGGCTCTGCTGTAAACCTACACTGCAGCCTTTTGTAATGATCACTGTCGCACTGTCGGCAGGAAGTGATGCTCAGAATGAATCTGGTATGACAGTCATGATAATTACCCCAACACTGCTCTTTGTGGTATGTGCTTCCTGATAAGATAGCCTATATCTACACTGTGGTTCAATGATGAGTTTCTTGGTTCTCTAACTCAAATGGCAGCTGTCCCAGCCCCGTAAAGTACATACCAAGTGACACTTACCCCTCCCTAGACACACTCACAGTGAACGTTAACAATGAGAAATATGAGAAGAGGAAACAAACAAAAAACACAGAGACACACACACAGACATATCTCTCTTCGTGTTCTTACCTTGTCCTTCAGGTCATCGATGGTGGCGAAGTAGTGAGTGTAGTCATGGCAGATGACAGTCCTGCTCTCGTACCACTCTCTGATCTGTTTGTCCAGGCGGTTGTTCTCCTTCTCCAGGGTGCGCACCTTGTCCAGGTAGGTGGCCAGACGGTCATTCAGGTTCTGCATGGTGGCCTTCTCGTTGGCTCCAACGTGGAGGTCCAGGCCATCAGACAGGTTGAAGCCTCTGGAGGGTGGTGCATAGCTCATCTGGGCTGAGGAGATGCGGGTGCCGTGACCACCTGCACCACCGTAGACACTCATGGTCTTCTGATTGTAGGATCTGGAGCTGAAAGACATGCTGGAAGGACTGAGTCTGGACCAGGTAGGATCACTCGAGTTGATCTGCAGTTGAAAGCATCACTTTGGTCTCCTTGGTTATATAGTTGCCACACGCAGAAAAGTGGGAAGGGCCAGGAGGGGGAGATGAAAGGGAAGAATGCGGCTGAGAGGCTACCCCACTATTCATCTGCATATGTTATCTCGCCATCAGCACGGGTGTGTAGACTGGTGGGTGCGGGTTCACCTTTTTTCAGGTTGGACTTGTGATTCCACATTGTATCATTCTTTGAATACTCTTCAGTTTTTTTCCAGAGTCCTGAACTTTTAGCAGTTTGTAATTACAGCCTTCTGAGTTTGGTTGCTTTAAAGCAGGTTTAAATAGACATATATAGTTTCAAACATTGTTCTCCTATAGAACAATCTGCTATGTGTTATTATCTTGTAAATTTACTCAGAGCAGTGACAGAAATGACACATACCAGTGACAATTTCACCTCAGTGAAACTTGGAGCCAAAAGTTGAGAGCAAGGCATGTCTAAGATAGTTAAGGTTGTTCTTGTCACATAGGCAAGAGGTTCAGGATTGTATTAATTAAGATTGTTGTATTAATTAAGGAATTTATATTTTTTATTCGAGTGTAATACACTCACCTGTGCCCAGCTGATACAGACTTACAAGAAGCCACTTATGTTACCCACAGAGGCGAGAGAAAACACTAAAAAAGTAGAACATGTTGTACTGTACTCATGTGCCGACACATATCAGATATAAAACCTATATCAAACATACAAAAGAAGCTGGACAGGAAGATCATGTTACAGTAAACAGATGAATGTTTCATTGTCAGCCTCATCTAAATCACACAGGTGACACTTTCAGTCCCCTGAAAAGAAACACACCTCATGGTGCTTTGGAGGATAAATGTGTGTAATAACACAGGATTCTCAGTTCACCATTCCTATGCCCAATTTTCAAATTTCACAGCCTTTAATTAACTGAAACTACAAAGCAACGTGATATTCTTTCACTTCCATTCACTGAAACAGTTTGGAGTTTCACTACACGATTATATGAAGATTATATGATTATTTTATCATATGTATGTTATTAAGACAATAAAATATATATATATTTTAAATATTATGATTATCGTCAATATTACACCACTAACAGGATATATGAATTTGTATGATAATGTCTCACATGTGCCTCATGATTAATCTGTAAACATACACTGCTTAATTACATGTGCTTAACCGTCATGCACTTGTTTTTTTTTTTTAAAGACTTGTATTTAATATCACAAAAACATATAACTGCCTTAACTGACAATGTCTGTCGCATGATACAGAGTTGCTATAAGTAATTTGTAAACTACAACAAGCTGTGGAAGTTTCTCTTTCATTACAGGCCATACTTATTTATCCTGATTATCTGATAAACGTGTTTCTCTGGTGAAACTGCTCTCACCACCATCACATGCTGACATTACATCTCTTGGGTTTGAAATACTGTGAAAAAACTCGTAATTAACACAAACGAAGTCTGATGTAACTTATTAAAAATGTACCAGCTCATTTTTATTGCTTTATTGTTGTAGTGTACTCATGACAGAACCACATCCCCATACCAGCAGAAAATCATCACCTTGTTGTCACCAAAAATGCACCTGAGCTTGCCTGCCTCCCTCTGTCATCATTTCACAACCTCTTCTGTCAGCAGTCACACTGATAAGCAGGTTCAGGCTGAAAAGCGGATGACTGATGTTTTGATTAAATCTACAGCATGCCAGTCCGTCCATTCCTTTAAACATAGTATGGTATGGAGAGTAATGTCAGAGGCACACATTTTATGTCACGTAGTAAAATGACGTATGTGGGATGATGCCTGTTTAAAGTCACTGACTTTTGAGATGTTAGTTATCACAAATCAGGCAGCAAAGACTCGTTTATGAGAGCAAAATCGACTATTTAAGCTACCTGAGCAGCCAGACGATCATAAATTTTCACAGCAGACAGTTTGACAGATTAACGACAGCTCCAATTAGGACAGCATGCCCAAAACACGGGATTAATGTCATTAGTTACACCCCTGGTTTTCCTGCTATGACTTGTCAAAGAGTCTGCTGTAACACAATGCATTGATTCAGGCCAACACAAGTTCTGCGTGTTAGAAGGTTTAGATAACCCAAGGCTAAATCTGTTTTTATTTTAATAAATCTCATCTAAGCAATGTGTTTATCTATATGATATACGTCACGTTAATTCTTTTGTCTAAGATTTACAAGTTTTAAAGTTTACGAGTGGGTGGAGCTTCTACTGCACTCCCAACAGTCGAGCTGTAAACGGATATCTATTATTGTTTTACCTTAATCCTTTTAAACATTTTCCCTCAGCCCATTCTAGCAAAGATCCTTTGTCCCCTGAAACACAAAAATGTTGCCCTTCCTGCCTTAACCATGCCACATCGACAGCCTCCGGTGTTACTACAGATTGTTTTTTCGTTTCAAATCTTTATTATAATTATTATTTCCATAATGAATATACAAGTAACAATGATACATTTAAGATGTATATCACAACAGTAACAAAAATGCCCTCCACAAAACATCCCAAATGTTGGGCTAGTGTAGTTTCAGATGGTATCAGAAAATTGTTATCCTACAAAATTTACATAGAAGAAAAAAGATTTCCAAAAAGCTTGAGGTAGAACATTGACCCCACTACAGATTGTTTTTTAAGGATAATCGATGCTGACAGTGTGTTTGCACTGGTAAGAGGAATTTCAGGTGTAGTAACACTCCTTTATGTACTCATGCTCGTGTAAACAGTGTAGGTTCTTATGTGCCAACATCTCTACCTGTCTATTCAGAAAATTAATTGTGTTCGGTCAAATGGTGTGTGACATTTTCTTTGAGACACTGGGACAGAAACACAAACTGACACAACACAACATGAACCATAGTAGATACGATTCGTTTTTACACTAAACTAACAACAAACTTTATGAAAACAATGTTTAATAATAGAAGTAGTAATAAAGAACAAGAAATGCTCACATAAGTATTCACTTTCTATGCAGGGCACAGGACTATACATCATACTTGTGTGTGGAGACAGAGAATAAATACTAAACAAGAAACATGAACCCTCTGTGTGACTGCAGATGTTGACTCAATGTACCGAGATACACTGGTCCAGTGTTGAAAGAGTTTTTTTGTACAATTTGATGCATAAAATGAACAATAAACCTAGTTCTGATAAAGCCCAGGAAAGGGTTGGTCCTGCAGGTCAGAATAAAAGTAGTCCAAGGACAATCACGTGGTCCATGACACACAGATTTTGAGTTACAAATTAATAATGGAATAAAACTGCTGATGTGAGCTAAAGGAAAAAGGCCCCAAGAAATATAACCCAAAAACAACTACAACACTCGGACCAATCCGGACCAAGCATGAGCTCACCACCTCCCATCAGCTCTCCACGCCCACTTTCTTTCACTTTGAAAGTGGAACAGAAGGCAGAGGGATTCAAGTGGATGCAAAAAGATCTGCGACTAACAGGGAGAACAAGAACAAGAACAGCCGCATTTTGTCTTTTCCTGCTCACTCCACCCGTCCAGATCCCTTCAGTAACTCACACAGACACATTCTGTAGCTGTCAACGCTCATGTCTGTTTATGCATACATGGGCAGTTGTGTGTATTTAACTGCCACATACTTTGTGTGCGTTTGTTTGTGTGTAACACAGTGGGAGGCAGAGAGGGAAAATCTGGGTCTGCCTTTGTGTGGGAACATTCAGTTGTTTTAAATGTCTTGTAATACTGATCTGTAGTATTCAGATACTTTACTTCAGTGTTAATACCACACAGTACAGGTAAAAGTATGTAAGTATTATCAGCAAAATATATTTAACAGTAAAAGTACTCATTCTTCAGAAAAATTGTCCCTGGCATGGCATTTTAAATTTTACTGCTGTAGCTGTTTAAGGTTGAGCTCACTTTAACTACTACGTTATATACTGTTGCTGTAGTTTAATCTACAGCAATGCATCATGATCTATAAGATCATCATATGTTTGTAGTGTTGCTGTCCTGTGAGACCCACATATCCCTATAAAACAGCTCTGTTTTCAGCTTTGTGACGATGTATTTTCCAGCTAATCCAAGAGGGGTTTTAAAGAGTTTATTTATCTTAAGAAGTAGGAGAACACTTAGCCAACACTTAATCCTTCAGTTTATCAGAAAGATTCAAATACAAAATGACCAAATTTGGAGATACATGGATTTTATTGTGCTAGGCGGGTATGAAAAATTATAATCTGAAAAGTAACCGGTAAAAAGTACAATATTTGCCTCTGAGAGTGACTGCAGAAGAAGTATAAAGTTGTATAGAATAGAAATATACAAGTACAAGTATATAAGTATAAGTATAAGTATACAAGTATATATAAGTACAAGTACCTTGCACTTAAGTGCAGTTACATTCTCCCACTGCTGACACATTCTTTTGTTATTATTGCATTAATACATCTTACAGAGGTCATTAGACAGATAGTGTCATGGCTTGCGTCTTTTGTCCACACTGTGACAATCTGATGATGTCAAATAGTGAAAGAAAGTTTGGTAAACGAGCAGTTTCAACCTTGACTGTTACCAACTTTCACAACTCCCTTGGGTGTGGCAAGGTGATTCACTTGTGACTCCCGCACAGAATACGTGCAGGAGCGCCACGGCAAACACTTTCTCTTCGCAGTGACTCTCACTAGATGGTGCACTTTGGCTGTGAATCTCACCTCCACAGCTCAGAGATGTGTTGTACAGATAGGGTGTGGCAGTGTGATAATCTGTTACATTTGTCAAGCCAACTGAGAGATAAATCAACCCCTAAAAACTTTGTTATTACAGTGTCTTTTTTTCTCCTGTCTGATTTATGAACTTGAGTGAACTTGAGACTTGAGTTTGCAACATGAGCTAGCATTTTTAAAAAAATCATTTCTAGCAGCTTAAAGAGCAGTTTTGTGTAGCGTACAATAGGTAGGGTGAGGACAAGCATGTTCGCTGATGCATTCAATGTCAAATATTTAAAGTCAAATAATAGTGGTGCTTGTTTTCTCTCCTCTGTGGAGGAAATGAACTGTTATTTAGCTGGTTTATATAAAGTTTAATGTCCAAATCAAATGGAACAACTGCAAATAAGCTCAAATTACAAACTGAGCACACTGACTTAAGGAACTTTTAATTCAAATGTGATATTTATTTGTGTTGTGTGAAATCCTATAAATATGACACCATACTATGAGTCATATCTCTAGCACATACACCCTATATCACTGATAATCAGTGCTTGATTTATCTTTTCCAGAAAAAGCAAAACGTTAACATGAAGTAGACAGATCGAGTGCTCTTCTAATCTTTATTTGTTGTACTATCTGAATGAGTAAAGGTAGGTCTACTGACACGACAGACTTTTGTTCTACAGTGGGTGGATGGATATGAAAGAGTCTATAAGCACAGCTGATAAATCAATATACATCGGGCAGGTGAATGTTTAACTTTGTCTATAGAAACTCATACCACATGGATAGAACCAACACACCAACCCCAACATGTGACACACCCACCGACACACACACCCACTCACAGGAGAAATCCCATTTCTCAACACATTTAATGTGGATGAGATAATGCCTGTGGATGGGGTGTGGTACATTGACAAGAGGCTCCCAGGACCACATTGCTCCCTGCAGGCTCACATCTGTGATTCATTTATTCTAGCTGTGCACCAGTACATCTGTCAGCATGTAAGCAGGACATTTCAAAGCGTTCCTTAATACTATGTCAAATGGTTGGTTATTGAGCAAGAAAGAACTGATTAACTTCTTCACATAGGGTGGATACTGCTTCTTACTAAAAGTTATATAACTTGGGACTGACTCACAGAACCCTATCAAACATTCATCAAGGCAAGCCCTCTATTATTGGCCCAGACAAATATACAAGGTCACAGAGGTCTGTTCTGGTCAGCTGCTGAGCCATTTCTTCCAGAGTGTGGTGCAATGGGTTGCTCAATGCACAGCAAAGACAGTGCTGTTTGTCTTCTGCAGTTCTGACTCTTTCTCCTCCCAGTTAATCTAAAAATCGGCAAAGACGTGGATCCTTGTTGGACCTGAGGTGGGCTGAATGACGCCTGGATGCTCAAACAAGCCACCTGTAATGGCACCCACTCGTCAATCAAAGCAGCCACACTGTTAATTATGCATAACTGTAAGCCTTAATATCATTTGAATGGGTGAGTGAGCCTCAGTACAGTTGTCATGAAAGGGGAAATTAGCTATAGAGACCAAAACTGTTTTTTTTTAATGTTTATTTCTGCTGTGAATGTTGGACATTTTAACATGGGGGCTTATGGAGATTGACTCGTTCTGTAGCCAGTCTCAGGTGGCCGTTTGAAGAACTGCAGTTTTTGGCACTTCTGCATAGGCTTCACTTCACAGCCATGGAGGTTGCCACTTGGATAGCACACCCAACTCAGAATCAGTGCAGTGCACCTGTTTCCTCTTATCAACAGTGCTGTTTGTCCACCCCATGTTGCAATAATCACCTAAGATGAACAAAACTTTGTGCAGACAGGTCTCATACTCAACCCTGATTTAAATAAAGTTGGGATGCTATTCAAATGAATTAAGAACTATTCAAAGACGCAATTTTCATGTTTGAACTGGAAAAACTCTGAATTTCTGATTTTGATGGATTCTGTTTTTATTTACATTTTGTGCACTGATAAAAATGTTTCCAATAAATGAAACAGACTGTGATGAAGTAAAGTCTCAACTGTAACTTTTTGGTGATAATTTAAAATGGAGACTTGACAGTTGCATATTTTCGGGAGGACTATGACGTGTCAGCAGCAGTGACAAAACAAAGAACAATGATACACTGTTGTGTTATTTCAACAAGGCATGACATGATATGTCAACTTTTAATAAAGGACGTGAATTTATGAACAACATGGGAACGCTAGACAACAAATTGTGAGGACACTGAATTTGTCTACGCATTAGGTGCAGGAATCCAGACCATCCAGACTTCAAGACAATAGATGAGACTCAAGCATGAGTGGTGACACCAGCAGTTGCTATGCGGCAAACAAATAGTGGATTATTTTGATGCTGTTTTGAGACTATGGCAACTTTAAGATAGTAGGCCTAAGCGAAGAAACAGAAGAGTGGACTTCCTTTCATGTCTCTTTGTTTTTGAATTGAATAGAAACAATCCCCCTATTCTTTACATCTGAAGGGAGGAAACTCATGGATGAAGTATTTAGCTGTTATTACTGGAGGCTCTGTAGTGCAATTTATTGTGGAAATACTTCACAGCGCCACCCTGCTACCAAAAATCAATCATTAATCACTGGTGGATTGGTACAGACTTATGAGCTGTTTATTGAGGAATCTTATCTTCAGTTTTACTCCACACCTTTTAGTCACCCCACAAAGGACAAGTGGAGACACCTTAAGATTCAGATAACATTAGAGGGAAATGCTTTGAGAGATTTATGGCATCAGCCCAAATCATTAATTAATGGGTGTTTGTTTCAAGGATTAATTTAATTATTTAGACCCTAAGACACACACACACACACACACAGACTAATAAACATTTCTGTAAATTTGTCAGTTTTAGCCAACTGGTTAACTTTTAACTGCAGTCCTTTGGCAAGATGTTGTGAAACCAATAAAGTGATATGATGTTACCGAACATCTCACAGGCTTGTTTGAGTAAAATATTCAATAACATAGACTTTGTGCTCGATCCTGCTGAGCTAGATACCAAAAAAAGGTAGCTTAATCTGGTTTTGAAGCTCTCATGACAAGCTGCAAACACACATCACACGTCATTCACCATAGTAATTATAATGTAACTGAACATGGTTGCATTGATGCTACAAATAAAAGAGGTTAAAAAGATAGAGTGGTGGAGTTTCATGTTTCAAGATTGTAGAGGGGATTTTGGTCAACCATGTGTATGAGTCATGAGGTTGGTCTCCCACACACATAGACATGAACTCATCCACTTTGTTTTGACACATTGTAAATGTGAAGCATTTGTCTTTGTCCTACTGTAGCAGCAACCCAACCAGAAAGTTGTTTGTCTGTTACTCAGCACCTGTGCTAACATCAGAGTACCTTTCTCCTGTTGTGGATGACAAACATTAACTCACCCTGGGTGTAAACTTCTAAATAAACACTGCACGAGTCTCCAGAGTCTCCAGAGTCTTTGTCCCTTTCTGCACCCATGAGACAGCTAGCTGAACCTCCCAGGGATTTGTGTATTTTTCCCCTCTGAGCTCAACTTAGTGCGAGTTTTTTCTTGTTCTCAGCGAGGGTCTTAGTTTGGTGGAGTCATTTTTCAGTCACTGTTTTCATAATGTGGGTCCTGACAGGCCCGCTGAGACCATACGTTTAAGGGCTACACAAATAAACTTGACTTGTTTTTAACTCTAATCAAGGCAAGAGCAACCTGGGACCCACAAATTTAACATTTTTATCCTTGACCCATATAATATTTATGTTGTTTTCAACTCCTCAAATCACAAAAGACTTGATCTGATGGTTGAAGATTTGAAGATGTACATAATTCCTGTTCTAAGTTATTTCCCTCAAAAGGGACATTTGGTGTTCAGAAGTTTATAAGACTCTAGAAATAATTGGTTTGGCACAGGATGATGCCGTGCACTTAAAGGAATAATTTGACATTTTAAGAAATATGCCTATGTACTGTCTAACACCAGAGTGTAATGAGACAGAGACAAGACCAAAACTTTGAGAGGTTGACACCAAGTCAAGACCAAGGCATTACAAGACCACGCCAAGACCAAGACCAGACAATATAGCCTAAGTAGCTAATATGTAAATAATATTTGCGCTGTCCCAGCTTTCTTTTGTTTTGCAGATGAACTCTTTGTGGTTTGGGTAGCCAAATTTTTATTACAGAAGATTTGGTTGACATCTCAACCATGATAGCCACAGCTTCCAGTCTTGCTTCCCACTTTCTTGGTTTGGTGAAATAGGTGGTGACAGCCATAAACAGTAAGAAATGTTTCAAATTAGAAGTTACTGGTTGCATTTGAAGAAGGTAAGAAGTAATAAAAAAAGTCTTACATCCAATCGCATCGCATAGACCATTCATTAATATCCTAACAGTTGTATTCAACTTTAATATTTTTAATAAAATGTATTATTTGTTTAAGAGAACAGTATTCTCAGGGTCATATCGGTGCAAAATTAGTGCAAAAGCCACATAGAAAAAGTCTGTTTTCATTTAAGCTCACCAAACATTCAACCATTCATTCAAGCTAACCCTAACCTTAATCTGTGAATTTTTACTCTCTAAAATCAGCATCGGTATCAGTCTCAAAACTCCCATATTGGTCAGGCTCTAGACTGTATGCTAATTATGAAGCTAGAGCCATTAACTGGTTAACTTAGCTTTGTACAAAGACTGGAAACAGTCTTGGTCAGATGCACTTACTACCTCTGCTCCTTCAATATAAGTTAGTAATAGAAGTTTTACTTTTGCAATCAGGCACCCCATGTTTTAGAGTGCAATACCACTTTCTTAAATATGGACAGTTCATGGTGGTCTGAAGTGCCTGTCGTACGAGCATAAACACTAACACCCCCCAGTGCTCTGAGCTCAGAGTTTGGGCAGCATGGCTAACAAACTGAGCTAGCATCAGCTATAGTTCACAGAAGTTTACTGTCCATCAGGAAACTCTTCAGGTATAGCAGCCAGAGAACATCAGCTGCTCCATAAATAAGTGAAATAGTTGGTGGTGTGTGACTTAGTGTCGTAAGGCGTTATGTACTTCTTGCAGGTGATCGTACCGGGAGCACAGAGTACATAGTGCAAGAACCACCATTCACCTGATTACAAGTCATTTCTGTTAGTTATTAAAACATTAAACATTCAAAGTTTAGCCTGTGAGATAATACTGTATCAGCTGACACAGCTAGTAATGGTCAGTAGGCTGAAAACATTCTCACAGGTTAGCTAGCTGTAGCGGCAGTGCTTGGCTACGTTCCATCGGTCATCGGAGTCTCCCCTTTGTATTTATTGCAAGTACAGAGTGGTTCAGTGTGGTTAATTCAGAACTGAATGTGTGTAAACTGAAGTGTATTTCCAGAGATGTCCAACGTTTCCTTTAAAATATACATCTAAAAATGAATTGTGACTTTGTATTGTATTCAGAGACATTTCTGATTATCGTACCATAGCTAAAGGTACAGTAAAAGGTAAAAGGTTTTTCTGGTTTGCAGACAGAAGGGTAAAGGTGAAATGGGTTTTTGGTTTACACTTTATATCTGATTCCAGAAAGAATCCTCTTTAGGTGGATTATGTAACCCAGTAAAGTGTGCACACAGTCCACAAGAGCCATGATTCACTTTTCCCTCTGACTAAGAAGTGACCCCCATGTGCCTCCCTCACCTCCCCCCAGCTGACAACACACAGAAATTGGCCAGAGCCCAACACTGAGATAAGGAGGATGCACACACAGAAACACACACTTGTGTTGCACACACACCCAACCACCCACACATTTGCCTGCATATGAACGAAAAAACCCACAATGAATCCCTTGAGGCACGCGCAAATACACACACACACACACACACACACACACACACACACACACACACACACACACACACAGGATACAGGACTAAGAGGGGATGTTGTGTGTGATATGGTGAACAATGGGATCTGACGAATTCCCTTAAATGGGTTTAAGTAAAAACAATGCTGCCTCATGGTTCAAGGCTACACAGTTTTCATGCAGTTGTCAATCAGTGACGACTATATTAATTACAGGTTTATTTTTCTGCTTGACTACAAAGCCATCCAAATAAAATCAACATGTAATTACCATTGTTGTAATTTAAGTTGTCTTCGATCACGTATTACTCTCTTTTTAGGATAAGTGACACAATAACAGTGTGTTGCCAATAAATGATAATGATTCGTGAGATCAATTTGGCAGTATGTACTGGTTAAAATACTTAATGACTGTGAAATTAAATGTTTCGTTTGAACTAATTCCACTGCAAACGAATCTTATCATCATGGGAACACTGATAAAAGATATTGTTTGCAAAGTGCCTTAATGTGAATGTTGACACATGGCGGGACATTAAAACAATAACTACGCCTTTTCTGTTTGCATTAGGATATCAAATAACTGGTGAAATCGAGACTAGACCTCTGGTGTTTTTTTGAAAGCATCCACAAATTAGACATGCAAATACACATACACATCCATGTAACACACACACTCAGAGAGATACAAAAAATAGAAGCAGAAAAACGCAAAGACATAGGCAGAAACACACACACACACACACATTCCATAACAGTTTCCTCACAGGAGTGGAAAGAAACCGAACACTGGTCCTTAAAGGAAAACAAATGTAGGTTCTGCCAAGCCAGTGGCTGAACTGTGAGGGAAAACTCCCTCCTTTCCTCTCCACCTCCCTCCTCCCAGCCAGGCCCGCCCCAGGTCCAGCACTATATCAAGAGCCTGCCTCCCTCTATCAAACTCCACAGTCCTGCTACAGTCTCGAGCTGCAAAACGGTCCTCTCTCCTCGTGTCTTCTTGTGATCAACAGACAGTCAGCCATCATGTTTCAGACCAGCAGCCTCATTGGTGGTCCCAGCATGGTCATGAGACAGAGCCGCAGCTACACATCAAGTGCTGCTCCCAACAAGGCTCACAGCGTGTCTGGATACAGCTACAGATCAGGCCCCCGCATCTCCTCTGCCAGTGCACGCCTTGTCTCCTCTGGGTTTGGAGGTGGCATGGCAGGCGGCATGGGGTACGGCAGCGGTGGGTTCGACCTGTCCAGCGCCTTGGACCAGAGCAACGTGCAACTGAATGAGAAGGCCACCATGCAGAACCTGAATGACCGTCTGGCTTCCTACCTGGAGAAGGTCCGCTCTCTGGAGATGGCCAACTCCAAGCTGGAGATTCAGATCAGAGAGTACTACGAGAAGAAGGGCCCTGCAGCAGAGAGGGACTACAGCAACTACTGGGCCATTATCAATGACCTGAAGGACAAGGTGTGTAGGGTGTGCGTGCCTTGAAACTTAATCACCAGACAAGTCAAATGTTTGCTGTGCTGTTAATAATTACCAAGTTGTAACATATCTGGAGTCTGCATGATTACCTGTGCTCCTGAATCCTTGGTCTTTTTGTTGACATTTAATGCCAATGTTTGATTTCTAAAAGCTCAAAATAGAAAAGTAAAGGTTATCAAGTGTGTAGGAGAATACTGTGCACAGTATTGTGACTTCAAAGGGTGATGCTCCTGATGCAGCTGAGAAGCTCTGGACGGGAAATTAACTGATATATTAGTGTGCTGATCAAAACCAGTCTAACAGCACAGCTAACTGTTTAATTAAGACTGCTGCCTTCTGACCAACTCCCATTGTTCTTCTACATAGATCGCTGCCGCCACCATCGGCAATGCCAACATCCTGCTCCAGATTGACAACTCCAAACTGGCTGCTGATGACTTCAAAACCAAGTAAGCATGAACCTCCATTCTTCTGTTCAGCCTGTTAATGTCAAACAAGAAAGCTAAGAGTTATAATTGCTTCATATTAATGTTCTCTACTCTCCAAATTAATCAGATTTGAACATGAGCTGATGATGCGCCAGTCAGTCGAAGCTGACATCGCCAACCTGCGCCGCCTGCTGGACCAGACCACCTTGACAAAGGCTGACCTGGAGATGCAGATCGAGGGCCTGCAGGATGAGCTGGCCTACCTCAAGAAGAATCACGCAGAGGTGATTGTTGCACATCCTCCAGCTATAATTATTACTGCTTATTATGACAACAGGTGCTTGCTTTATCACAACTCTACAAATAGATCTTAATGCTGACTTCTTCTTCTCTTGATTGTTTAGGAGCTGGCAGCACTGCGGTCTCAGCTTACTGGCACAGTCAATGTGGAGGTGGATGCCGCACCCCAGCAAGACCTCAACAAAGTCCTGGAGGAGATCCGCTCCCAGTACGAAGCCATCACTGACAGACATCGTCGCGACCAGGAGACATGGTTTAATGAGAAGGTGAAAAGATTTTTCCATAAACAAAGGCACCATATCCCACACATTGCAAATGACTGGGTTTGTAGCCTATAATTAAACATAATCTTCTGTGAAACTAAAAAGAGTAATCCCCAAGACTTTATCTTCACAACGGTGTCTCTGTTTCTTGCTCTAGTCGACAACCCTGTCCAAGGAGGTGGCCAGCAGCACAGAGTCAATCCAGACGTCCAAGACAGAGATCAGTGACCTGCGGCGCACAATGCAGGGCCTGGAGATCGAGCTGCAGTCTCAACTCAGCATGGTGAGAAAGAAAAGAAACGTGTTCACATCTCACTGATCTTGCCTTATATGAGCAAAATTCCTGTCTTGTCAGGAGAAATGGAGAAACAGACGGTGATAGAGGGTGAAAGAGCAGAAGGGAGGATAAGAGGAGGCTTTGTTGAAAGAATGAAGATAAGCATGGTGGGAGCTGTAGAGAAGGGGGGGAAGAAAAGCATTTCGCAGACATCTGCTCAAATTCTGGAAGACATAAAAGAGCTTGAAGAAAGCTGAAGGAATGCAGAACTGGATGACCCAAAAGTCGTACTCCCTTGGCGTATCTGTGCCCAGCTGGAGTAAATCATATAACACTCCCTGCAGTACACATTGTTCTTGTGTAACAGTGGTGGAGTAGCTAAAAGACACATGCATTCAAAACCTTATACAGTTCTCTCAGCTAATTACTCCTTCATAAATGAAGGGGAAATGCAAAGACAGACATGCTTTTGTGTCTGTCTGACATATATAATCCAGGGTGTGGTTTGTGGTTACACACTATAGCTTTTAATTGTCAGAAAAGATGTACTACAGTAAACTGGTTTGCAGGTATGAACAACAAACTATGTGTTGCGATTCGTGTGCATGAATTCACCTCTTCGCCCTCCACCCCTCTAACAGAAAGCGGCGCTGGAAAACACACTGGCGGACACAGAGGCTCGTTACAGCCACATGCTCGCCGGTTACCAGAACACGATCAACATGCTTGAGACAGAACTCTCCAACGTACGTGCAAGCATCGAGCAGCAGGGCCAGGACTACAGGATGCTGCTGGACATCAAGACCAGGCTGGAGCAGGAGATTGCAACCTACAGGAGCCTGCTGGAAACAGAGGAATCCAGGTAGACACAATGGTAACTTATGAGAACATTTCGACCAAAATTCACTAATTTTTTTTTTAATTCTCATGATTTTCTCTTCCCTTCCCTCATTCTAGACCCATTGGTACAGGTAAGCGATGTCTGTTTTAATAATACATTACATAACAACAGTGCAGTCAGTGTAATAAAAGCTTGAAGCACTGCCGTCATGATTTTCTCCTTCTTTTTAACAGGGGGCACAAAGACCACAGTCACAACCACCACTGTGCGCAGTTCCAGCTAGGAGATCCAACTGGCAGGACAAGCTGTTCTCAGACACGCGCACACACACGAGCAGAGTTTGATTAATAAAAGCTGTTACACGAGATGAGTGAAACTGTAATAAGGAAATGAAGGAGAAAACTGAGACTGTAAAAAACAGGGCCCGTGTTAACGGTTAAGTATGAAACAACATTTGCAATTTAGAAGAAATGCCTGACCTGTTGTGTGTGTGTCTGTGTGACCAGTCTGAAAAATAAAACTGCTGGTGAATAAAAGTTGCGTTGTGACTTTACTGGACTTTCAGAAAAAAACGGAGCGCTTACATCTCTTTCAATAACATCACTCTGTTTATGCAGTTGTCATGGTAACCGCATTACATTCTGGGGGGTGGGATGTGGAGTTACGGAAATCTGTGTTACGTAACAGGGCTGTTGTCAGGAAAGGGTGAACAATGGTTAACAGGATTTAGAGAAAAAAAACTCTTCAAGCTGTGTTGAACTTGACGCTCTGAGAAGTCAAACAAAGCAAGAGAACTTGTGGAAAAGTGCAAGTTATATGACCAAATAAAATGAATGACCTTGGGTTTTGCCTGAAGAGGTTTTTTAAACAAGACACGCCCAAATGGTTGACTAATCTTTGCCCTGGAGGCTTTCAACACAGTGTTACACGATGTCTGTCTAACTCTTGTCACCTAGTAACAAGAACACACATGGCCCGGGACAGAAATATTGAGTGGGAATGCAAACACCGACTGACTAACTGAACAAAGAGAGTCATTGTGGAAACAGGTGCTATCTGTCCTGCACTTTGGCCTCTTTTATGGACTGGACTGATAGCAAATGACCAATGAGCTGTTATGATAAAGTGTTGTGAAGGGTGGGGCTCCTCATCTACTGGTGACTTCATGTATGTTCACTGTGTGTGTGTGTGTGTGTGTGGAAAGAGAAGCAGGAAATTGTTATGTTCCTGTGGTGTGTGGAAGAGAGATAGAAAGGCAAAGAGGGTGAGAAGGTGGCATTTGAGTCCTTGCACTCTGTACCGGTCAGCAGTTACAGCCTCTGAAATTACAGTGATGTTCGGTGAAGAGTTCATAATTCTCAAATGATGGTGTAATGTTGATGTTAGACAGCGGAGAGATTAGAGAGAGGATCAAATAGCAAAACGCAACCTCCTCTGAGGAGCTTCACTCACCCATATTTGGACCCATTTTGTTGTACATCAGCGTCTCCTCCACACTGTTAAACTGATAGTTGATGACAAAGCTCTTTCATTCCATTCAACCCAGATCAGTGTTTAAACCGCCAGAGAAAAACATGCAAAGCAATAATCTGATTATGAGCAAACTGATGTCAAATCTTCGATGGATTCGTGGACAATAAATAGTCCTGCATATACCCTCCTGTACAACCAATTGCACTTTTGGACAGACTAAAAACATGAGATATAGCCTAACATGTTAGTAATTTGTTATGTTTGGAGGTACTGATTTCTTTAACTGATGGACAGAGCTAGGCTAGTCTCATGATACCAGGTGATCTGAGATCTCAGCACCCACAAATCGTCTTTGTATTTCTAAATGCAAAGTAGTTGCTTGAATGGTAGTGAGAACGGTCGCTAACAAACACGTGCCCCTTACTTTAAGGACACGCCTTACCTGCCATGGGTCTTCTTCCACGGAGTCGACTATGTCGTCATGTCATTTTTCTGCAGTAGACCGGAACGAACAAACTGAACACCGTAGTTTCTTCTTCATACTAGGAAGGAGAGGGTGAGGCAAGAGGGTTGCAATCAGCAACTACAGTACTAGATGCCAAAAAACTCCTACACACTGGTCCTTGCCAGGCTGTGGACCTAGACTATGTAGCAAGTTTTGTAGATAAATCAAAAACTGTGCATGACTCTCTGAAAAGCTACAACAGAGGAGTTAATCTTCTCAGTTTATTTGCTTCAGAGCCAAATATGTTGAGTTGTGCAGCAGGAGCTGCAGCTCAACATGGACAAACTGAAGGAACCAGTGGTAGATTTTAGAAGCACTCTGACTGCTTATTTCCTTTTATGGGGCCAAAATGATGGTGGACAAAATTACTGTTAGTTTTACGCTAAACCATAATTGGAAGTGGGAGTGGTTGGAGGATTTGCTTCAATTTGTTGCAGAGCTTTTTTGTCATATTAATGAGCTGTCATTAAACAATAAAATGTGAGGAAATGTTGGTTAATGATGGATTTATTAGATAAGTGGAATGCAGAGAATGATAAAAAACGCAAGTAAGCCACACTAAGCAGTAGTACTTAGGTAATTAGGGCAACACGAATGTGCAGACTGTCTGCATGCAGTCGCACAAAAGAATAAAACAAGAAACAGTGCCAAGTGGCTGGCAATCATTTCTGTATTTTCTCACTGTCACGGCTGTCTGTTGCCTGAGGCTAGCAGAGTGAGATCAGAGGAAACAATGTTACTCACTTGATGTCATGAAATACTTCACATACAATTCAGCTCAGTTAATGAAAAGTTCATGGTGAGAACATGAAAGCCAGCATCATTTGGATATTTTGGATTTTGTCAGTCTTGATAGTGATACTGTGGAAGCAAAGGGACTTTCCCACTTTCCTTGTGCTGGAACTAAATCCCAGTCTGTAAACTGTAAGTCACAGTATGTTCAAAACAAAACTTTTTTAGTTAGTTTAATTACACAGAAAATAGCTATATGATTATCAGAGTAGTTTAACATTTTTGGAAACACGCCTATCTGATTTCTTGTAACTGGTTTTAGCTTAGCTTAGCATAAAGACTAGAGACAGGGGCATGGGATGTTTTTACACTTTAACTTTTGTATGGTTTTTAAAAATTAGATGTTTAGTGTTAATTAGTATGATAGGTGGACCTCTGGACCTATGAATTATTTATACTATTAAGCCAGTTTAAAGTATTGATGGATTGAATCAAAGAGTGTGAAAAGTGTGATCAGAAAAGTCCACTTCAATGTCGGCCTGCTATATTTCAGTCTGGAAGTTTAACCTATCAAATCACATTAAGTTTTCATATCAGTGAAATGTTTAGTCAGGAAGTTAAAGTCGAGGCTGACGCCCATATCAGCAGGAATGTTGATGTCTCAGGGTCAAAAAGTCCATTAAGGGTCTGTGGAGAGAGGCAACATTCTTCACTCGACTGGCGGACTCTATTCTGGAGCAGTGTTAGGTTTGACACTCAAGCTGAGAGGAATGCCTAACCTCTTTGCTAAAGGTCTGAGACACTGTATGGCATCAGACCTCACTGTGAAAGTTTTCAAACTGTGCCCGAGCTGCAGCGAGGCGTAGGAACAGTTGAGAGGTGGAGAGTGGAACAAAACCAAATACACTTCAGGGGCTCTCAGGCCCTGCCAAGCATGAGATAGATGTGATTTTTCATCCGTTTGCATGGCTGTGAGCTTGCAAACCAGAATAGTCACTCTCTGTCCTTTCCCACCATTGAAACACAGTCAGTGACAATGAGGATCATCTCCTATTTTAATAAGAAAGCATGTGGCTCTGACTGGGCAGTGCAGGTACAGTAGAGGTTTAACAGGTAGGACGGGTTTGAGTAACCACACCCTCCATACAATTGAGTGTGTAGTCCAGGACGGACCTTCCTGGGCAGGGCATACAGTACTTACAGTAGCTTAGTAGCATTGTATATATAATGCATGTTATCATGAAGGAGTGAGCTTATACAAAGAATAGGTCTGATCCTGCTGCATTTTGATGCAGTGAGTGTAAAGTGATTTTTCAAACCACTTCACTATGCACTGGGAGGAGAACCACAAACCTAGATATAGCACGTGTTTAAAGAAATACTGAACGTTGTGTTGAAATCTCCATTAAGATGCACAAAACTCAGAGGGTAACTACCGAGTGAAAGAACCACTGGTCAAAACCACTCAGAGGAAGAGTGAGGCACATTTTCCCTACAAAAGTGCTACTGACTTTAAACACGTAGTATGACTCTGATTTTCCAAATTTTGTAGGTTTGTGTGAATGTTCCTTAAAGACTCACAATAAACTTCAACAAAAGTGCATTCATTGCATCAACCATAAAAAAAGCAGTAGGAATAATAAAGTTGATGTTCTGTACTTAGCACTGTATAATTAATGTTAGGAAGAGGGAAAAGCTGAGTAACAAGTGAAATGTATGAGTTGTTATATTTAGATCAAACTATGCATATATTATAGACAGCATATTGACATTTAGGTCATTTTGGCCACAGAATTAACTGGGCAGCTCCCTTTTAATGGAAGTGTTAATGGCATACTGCCACCGAGTGCTGGTTTCCTGAACATTTAAGAATAAACATATCACATAGTCATGACAGACTAATTTTAAAAACAGATTCATTTTCAAGACCATAGATAGACACTTTATTTGCACCTTGTGAAATCCACAACCACACAGCCATTTATCATCTCAGAAATTATCTCAATATATGCAGACGCTTTGCAAAATGAGCATCATAAATCAGCAGATTCTTTGTCAACACTTTAGAGCTTATAGAGAGGTCATTAATGTGTCAACCAGCAAAGATGTTTGTTAACAGTTTAAGGACTGCTGCATTCAGTAGCAAATATATATTTGAGAATCTTTTGTCAGTAGCACAAAAATCTGAATAAGCTATGGAGATTTGTATTTGTGTTAATATCAATGCACAGACTAAATTATGACATGTTACAAGATGTTGCTATACGGTGTTCTATTATTTCAATTTAACGATGATGCGGTGAAAATTTCAAACTCAGGTGAGAGAGGGCTAAACATGTTGGCATTGCTAGCAGGTTCAACAATGATGGTAAACTACTCAACTCATCAAAAGTGTACAAAGAAGAACATAAAGCAACTCTGATCAATCACGGCGAGTTGACCCTCAAAGACAGTTTCTTTTACTGTCTTCTTAACAAGCAAGACAAAAACTCACTACCCACAGCACATCTGTGCTGAGTATGTTACAGTGTTGGGTTCTGAAACCACTCAACCAAATCAAAAGAGTTCTTCAAATCAATTTTGCTCTATCCTGTTGAGGGTATGAAGCGTTTCTGACAGACTGAGAGTTTCCCTGTATGACAATACTGCCATCTGGCGGGCAGGGGCAGTAATTGACTGTCTTCACCATAAAAACAACTAAACATGATGGCATATCCGACATTGCTATGTTGACCAAAAAACCTTCAGAAACTCTTCAAAGTAGTCACCTTTGGCATTCTGTCAGTCAGCTTTATGAGGTAGTCACCTGGAAGTCATTCCTGACAGAGTTCCCAGAGGTCCTGAGCACTTGCTTTTGGCTGCTTTTCCTTCACTCTGCGGTCCAACTTATCCCAAACCATCTCAATTGGGTTTAGGTCAGGTGATTGTAGAGACTAGGTCATCTGACTCAATCACTTTCCTTCTTGGTCATATAGTCCTTACGTAGCCCAGAGGTGATTTTGGGGTCAATGTCCTGATGAAAAACAAATGATGGTTTCAACAAACCCAAACCAGATGCAATGGCATTGCACTGAAAAATGGTAGCCATACTGGTTAAAGGTGCCTTGAATTTTTAATAAATCACCAACATGGTCATCAGCAAATCACCTCCAGACCATCACACTTCTTCCTGTATGCTTCGCACTGGGAACCACACATGTAGAAACCATCTGCTCCCCTTCTCTGTGTCGCACAACGAAACGCTGAAAACAAAAATCCGTAATTTGGACAGTCCAGAGTTACTTGTGTTTCTTGGCCCAAGCAATTCTCTTTTTCTCATTGGTCTTCCTCAGTAGTGGTTTCTTTGCAGCAATGACCATGAAGGCCTGATTAATAGAGTCTCCTCTGAACAGCTAATATTGAGACGTGTCTGCTACTTGAACTCTGAAGGATTTATGTGGCCTCTAACCCGATGTGTTGTTAATTGGTGATTTTGGAGGTTGGTCAATGTAATTAACTTATCCTCTGCAGCAGTGGTGACTCCTGGTCTTCCTTTTGTGGGACAGTCCTCATGAGAGCCAGTTTCATCGTAGTGTTTGAAGGTTTTTGCAAGTACACTTGCCTTGGGGATGCATACAAATATTTTCGGATTGACTGACCTTGATGTCTTGAAGTAATGATGGACTGTTGAGCGGTTCTTGGCATAGTACGGATTCCTTCCGTAGCCAAATAGGACTATTTACTGTATGCCAGCACTACCTTTGAACACAACTGAAAAGCATCAAGGCAGCCAGAAATTCTACTAATGAAATTTTTACAAGGGACACCTGATGATTGAAAACCATTTTAGGTGACGACTTCATGAAGCTGGCTGAGCCAATGCCAAGCAAGAGTGTGCAAAGCTTCCATCAAAGCAAAAGTTGACTTCTTTGAGGAATCTAAAATATAAAAGATATTTTCCTTTTATATATACGTATATATTTTTTTCCCCATATAATTTCATAGTCTGGATGTCTTCATTGCGAGTCTACAATGCAGAAAGTAACAGAAATAAAGAAAAAACACTGAATGAGACGGTGTTACCATTTATATATTTTAAACAATATTTTGAAAAGCACTTTCCAAAGGTGGATGATTTTTCTCTTACCTCAGATGAAAAAGAGGAAGTGTTCTTATCCATCGTTCCTGTTTACCAATGGATCTGTCATTCAGATTACCAATATACAAAATGTAATGTAATTCACTGTGCTAGCTGGAGATTAAAGCAGGTATGGTTCCTCCCATCCCAGAATTTATGCTGAATAAAGCACATTACCCCAGTACAAACATCATCATTTTTCCACAGTTTGAGCTACATTCTCCACCAACACATTGACTGCACCAACACTTGTTACCCAACTGCACTGCAGTTTGTTGTGATTGATACAAAAATGCAAATTACTTATATTAGAACTTAAAGACTGCTGATTCGTAACAAGTTTAAGATGCAATTAAGGCCCTCTAAATAGTTTATCACCAAATAAAATGTCCCCTTCTTTCAGACCGAGCCTTTACACAGTTGTACTGCACTTGAATCAATCATAGAAGACAAAGCAAAGCAAGTCATTTATTGTCACTTTAATTTTTATAGGGGAACCACAAGTACTTTAAAAGAAGGTTATACAGCGCTGTACATTTGGGAGCAGTACTGACAGACTTGATAGTCATATCTTCTCCCGTTAAATACTATTCATTTGAATGTTCTATAATCTTATAATGATACAGTGATACAATAAAAGCTTGTTTAACTGGTCCTGCAGCTTTTCTGATATGTCGATATCATTTTTGTTGGGACTGTTATTTCCTTGTAATTTTTTTTCCAAAAAAGGAAAATAAAAGTTATGATCAAAAACCATACGACAGGCAGAAACTGCCAGGCTGTAAATCCTGTATGACTCCCAATTCACTCACACAATAGAGAGAAAGAGAGACAGAGAAAGGGAGAAGGGAGAAAAAAAAGAGATACAATTTTTATGTTCTAAAGGCTGGTCCATGATGGAAGTGGGCATCAGTTCATAGTGAGGCGCAGAGAAGCACAAGATATATTTTGCACTTTCTGTAACCTTGACTCTTACTCTGCCCGACCATCAAACCGCTCGAAGGCTCACTTCCATAGCTGTGTGCTCAGAGTCTGGCCAGATCCAGTGGCGGCCCATCCACCCATAGCTGTCGGAGGCTGACCGAAAGCCATCTGACCACCCGCACCGTTCAGAGTCATCCCTGACATCTGCTGATTCACCTGAGGATGCCAGAGAGATTTGAATTAACACTAAAGCAAACACCATGGGCTGAATCCCCTGGTATCATCTTTTCCAGTGTAACACTACATATTCAAACCTGCTTAAAATGTTATGCAGTGTGAGTTTGGGACTGTTTTAAAGTCCTGCTTATGCTGCCATCTGGTGGCTGCTCTGTCCACACACTGTACAGTAAAGCACTTCAGTGTTTCATCACAGCTGGGTGTGGTCACATGTAATATAAATCACACCTGAAAGATGTGCCACACACCACACAAAACCTGGTTTAGTGTGCTAAATAACCTGTTACAGTGCAGTACAATACAACATACCTGACCCATATTCCACTGAGCCTGCTGCCCAGGCTGGATGGCGTACATGCCCTGAGCAGGCATCATGCCCGCAGGCATCGCGCCACCCTGTGGTCCCATCATCCTCGGTGCCATGCCCATCACACCCGTGGCTGGCGCATTTCCCATGAACCCATTGGGCATCGTCATCCCAACCATCATCCCCGGACTGGGCCCCATCATGGCAGCCCCGCTCTGAGCCATCATGGCACCCATGACAGTTGTAGGTGGCATTGCCGTGCCCATGCCAGGGAAGGCCTGATAACCAGCAGTGGCCTGGACAGGAAACTGCATCTGGGAGGGGCCCATGAACATGCCAGCTGAGGGCGGAAGAAGACATGCAACACAGAGGAAGAATGTTATGCAACAAATATGACTTTCAGTATTTTACCCTATGTGGTGTAGGAACTAGGTGAATATTTAGTTGTGTGATTAAGGGGCAGGTTTGTTAGTAAATCTCTGTGGGACTGTGTCATGACATACAAGCAGGTATCAACTTGTTCTTACTTATTCTCTTCACCACATCCACAGATCTCAGCATTACCCTGATGAGTAACATGTTACTCTAGACCAGGGTTTTTCAAGCTCCATGTTTCCACTACATGTACAGTACGACTCGGCTTGGCTCACTCTATTTTGGTTTTCCACTGACATAAGTTGCGGAGAGTACCTGGTACTATTTTGGTATACCAGTGAGCTGAGCTAATACTAAATGGTAGAGTTAAAACACTGCAGACCACTGATTGGTCAGAGAATCGTCAGTTACATGACACGGAGTGACCAGATTCACCTCATTGTCTGCGCTCTGGTGTAAGAATTCCTAAACTCGCCTGTTTTTTGCAGCAGTCCTGTTGCATTCAGCCTTTTCCGAAACTAGGTTTGTCTCCTTGCTGTGGCAAACAAAGAGTTTCATGTAGCGTCGCTATGATGATCTGCTAAAAATCATGCAATGTTGACAGCGGTCTGCAGTAGAAAACTAAACAAAGAAAAGTATTTGGTACCAAAAGTCAGTCAAGTCAAGTAGAGCCGAGCCGTACCAGCTATAGACAGAATTGAGGCAATTGTGCCCCCAATTTTTAAACTACAGGTTTTTGGGGATGTACACAGGAAGTATCATGTGAGTTAGCTGTGGGCTATAACTTGAACGGCCTGTTTTCAGCCTATATTTGTTTATATTTTGGCAAATTAGCACTATTAAGAGTAATGTATGTCAGATTAGTGATTAGCAACTCCTGTTTGCAATACACCCAGGTCTGTACAGACAACTAGCACTAGATAACTTTGATGCAGGAGAAAATCTGTGATGATTTTGAGGGAATGTCTGAAGAAGGAGCATGTTTTTTTCTAGGAGAGTTTATGGCTGGTTATTTGCATTGGAGGGTTATCAAACTTTCAAACTATCAAACAACTGTCAGGTACCAGAAGATGCCATTTTTAGGCAATGTTTGGTGGTTTATGTTTGAACAATATTTAACATTAAAAACATTTTTCTTTTCTTTTCCCAAAGTACCAAGACAAAAATCAGATAAGAGATAAGTGATATACAAAATAAAAAGTTTTTATTTATATATAATTTGCGTCCTCACCAGCGGGGGCCTGTTGGGACATGCTGTTGGTTCCATACAGGGACAGGATGGAGTCCTTGGACATGGGCTTCTTGGCCATGTCGTCAGTTTTAGTGGTGCTACTGCTGTCACTGAACAAGTCGAGGTCTCCCTGCACTGACCCTGAGCTGGCTCCTCCTCCTAATGCTCCTGTTGCGGGAGCTTGTGTCGGAGTACTGGCCACGTTACTGGAGCTCACCTGAAAGGAGGAAACAGATCGTCACTTTTTGAAAACTTGGTGATGAAAGTATGATTAACAGCAATGTGTGTTTTGACAACGAAGGTTCACTCCCTGGGTGCTGTCCTGACAAAACACAACAGATTATCATCAACAAAGCTTCTGTAATTAAATATGTGATACATTCTGATACTTCTCACATAGCTGTGAGCCTGAACAGGGCGTGAAAGCCAGTTTATGACCTCGTTACCATACTGGCAAACAGTCAGTGGCTGTTGCGTGCCAAATTTGACAGGATAGTTTTCAGATTTTGATAATTTATAAAAGGATTGATAGTGACCTGTCCTATATAATAATGTCCCATATTTCTGATTGTTAGTACCAGTTCATCTAACAAGTTACTTTACCAGGAAAATGGATAAACCAAACATTTAGAAGACATCACTATGGGCTTTTAAGACCTTCATGATGGGCATTTATCACCATTTCACATCGAATGATTAATCAAACTAATAACAAATGAATCGCTAATGAAAATAATCATTGGCTGCAGCCTCATTTAAATGTTTAGTTAAGGGACTGCCTCATTAGCTGCATTCATTTCCTGTCTGGTTCTCTTTCACCGTCTCTCAGCATTGGTGTTGCTGTCTCGTTTGCTCTTGAAGCTAATTGTTATCATTTGACATTATATTCTTTACTGCACACTTCATTTCAGTTCTACAACTAGACAACCATTACTGTCAAGCCCCCCTTAGCAATAATAAGAAATTAGTACCAAATGTGGACAAGGGACTTCTTGCTTGGTTTTACCTGAGAAAACTGAGCTGCGGATGTGGACGCGGGGAGGGGGTTGGACACCATGGGGCCGAATATATCCAGGTCGTTGTTGTTCTGGCTTGTGCTCGTGCTACCATTGTTAGTTGATGTAGCTGTCGGGGCGTCTGTGGCAGAAAGGTGAAAAACTGGTTTCGCAGGTGGAAAATAGGCTCACACTGTTAGAAGAGACAACCCTTTATGGGACTATTTCAACAGTACACGGCATAACTCACTGATGATAATCTACCTGAATTCACTGAGAACTTATGAAAGATGATAAATAAAATCACAATATGTAACTGCTCTGAAAACTGGTGTAAAACAAACAAGAGTTTATGCTTTGCTAATGTGAGAATATGTGTTGTCTTTGTTTTTATTTAACTGCAGTGCCCTCCCACAGCTGCAGCTGCAACAGCCCACACAGTAAGCATAACCGTTAGTACAATAAAAAATTAATCAGCTTACCCTTATTAGCTCATTGGCCACAAAACAAAAACTACAGTAAATCCAAATAATGCAATGCCCCTCCATGCCAATCAGTGGCATAAACGTGTCTTTTTCTTTTATACTGTAAATGAAATTGCAGTAATGAAGTGATAACACACATTATTCCTACCTGCAACATTCAATCATTACGTCAGAGCCATCTCATTAAAAAGATAAATGGACACACACGTAACTGAATAAGCAAACAACCTGTGGTTCTATTGCACCACTCAACCACGAGAAACAACTCATTTTAATAGAAGCGCAACGGTCTGTACATCGAAACAGAAATATTTCTAGCAATGGAGCCACGAGCAAACTCACAGGAATCACTCAACTGTGATCAGGCCTCCTTTAATAGCAACTGTCTCTCTTCATCAAACCAGTTTACTGCATATTATTCTACTGTTTGTTCCTTGTTATATTTAACAATGATCTAGATGAAGTCTAAATCTAAACGCGAATGTAAAAAACAAGAAGCGATCAGTCAGTTGCTGACCGCTGACTGAGTCAGCAGCTTTAGCACTTCCTCTAACTACCTCACAAAAAAGCCTTGCGGTGGTTCACGGGTAAGTTTTTAAATTGTCGAGCAGCAGGAGAATTTTATTTTTTGCATGAACAGGAACTTATCAACAGACTACATTTCAGCTCATACAAACAACACAGCAGATCTGATCATGATGAGCCCGCCTGCTTGATGAAAGATAACAAGTCACACTGACTGCCGTGTTAGACAGGTTCCAGAGAGTAAGTGAAAGAGGAACAAATAATTTCTCTTAAGGTCACTGCTTGATAAATATATGCATAGAGACAACAGGTTTACAGAGACGACATGGAGACAGTCATGGTTTGGCCTTGTGCTTCAGCTGCCAAATAATGTCAGTGTGAGCTCAGTGCAGTTGTCGCCTGCTGTGAGGATGCATAGAAAAGGTATACAATCACTGCCGTAACATGCCACTGCATCAGTATGCTATACTCGGTACAATTCTAATATACTGTGGTTCCTAAATGCCGTATACACACTAAATATCAGTGTGAAAATATCAGTAATCAATAATTACACACCACTGCAAGCTTATAAAACTCCAAACCTCCCGCTTCAATGAGTTTATAGTCATACGATCATTTATTAGATCCTCAGCAGCTGAGACCTGAGTGAAACTTCATTCAGCCCGATTACATTATCTCCGTCTCAGTCAGCACATTCATGTCACATTTCAATCTTCCACAGAAGTGTAAAGATTGGAGGTGTCACAATATGGATTTTGTACTGAAAATTGATCGAACTAATCTTTTAAACCTTCGGCCATCAAGTGACTCTCCTGTTTTTGTGTTCAGTTTGTTCTCAACTGTAACTTTTTGTTATTTAAAAAAAATTAATTTAAATTTCACCACATGAACTTATACAATATGGTGGCTATACCACATTTGATACCATGTAGCTTATCCTAGAAGAATTTGGAAATGTAAATGACAGTTGTCAGGGGCATTTAAAACCAATGAACCGTTGATCTAAATTTGTCTAACAATGGCAGAGACACCAGTGCTGCAAAAGAAAAACATTTAAAATGAAAATTAAACTCAAAAATCAAAAGTCAGATCAAATCCTGACACCCCTGGTAAAGACACTCACCGAGGCCTAGTAGGTTCACAGAAGGTTCTGAAGGCTTAGCTGGGCTGATTTTGGGAACTGGCCTGGACTCTTCATTCTTTAAAAGTATAAATAAGTCAACATAAACAAAGTAATATGGCACAAAATACAATACAGAGTAGCATGTTTATAAAGCTCTGCTCACAAATGAATGTGTGTGAGATACTTACCTTGGTGTAGGATGACGCCTTGTTTCCTCTGTCTGGCTCTCTCTCTTTCTTACCATCTTTTGGCTGAAAAGAAAACAAATAAATCTCAAAATGAACAACAGAAAAACTAATGTTTAAAAGGCCTGAGAGAGAAAAATGAATGGATACATACACTGCTCCCATTGGTCACATTCTTGCCGTAGTATTTCTTCTTCTCATATTTATCCCTGATGAAGAATTCCACAGCTCTTAAGTCAGAGTTAAGGGAATACAAGAGGCAACAAAGAGGCCAAAACAAATAACTTTAGTATATAAAGTACAGCATGTTTAAGTTCTTTTATGCATGTCTGCTTATAGTGAAGGATACTGGTCTGTTTGAGGTCTTCTGAAGCTTTCTGGAAGGTTGGCTTCATAAAGCTGCCTGGCCTTGGTGTTACCCATATCCTGTATACTCTGCAAAAAGGAAAGGCCGAGGGGTTAAATATTTTAAGTGGTACTTCACTGACAGTGAAAACAGTGACATGATGTCTTCTGTGGCTCTAGTGAAGCGTTCTCAGAGAAAATAACCCAGATGATGTCATCAGGGTTATCTTGGCTTGGGTTTAGGAGCTCAAACCTTTAATAGGAAGCTTGTGTTACAAACTGGGGGTGTGGTGTTTGTGACGAGTGTATACCAGGCAGGATTGAGCGGAAGGATGAGGGGTACAGATGGGAAAGAGTTTCAAATTTGGGTTTAATGACCTCAGAAGACAGACCTCGGCTGATGTGATGTTAGACATTTATTACAAATAAATAATATTTAACTTTTTAACTGTAACTTTAACTGTATCAAAAAGTGCCAAGTCATAAAGTGCCAAGCTCCATGTTGAAAAAGTGTTTTCTAGTTGTAATTATGACTTGGATGTTCGTGTTAACAGTAGTTTGCAAGTTGAAGACTGGTAATTATGGTAACTTCCAAATGGCATGAAGGCAGCATACTGACAGACACTATCAATTTGCATAATGGGAAGTGTAGGATCCAGTATGTTTCCACTAGTGACTAATTGTTAAGATCTTTCACCCTCTGCTGCACAGAGTTTGACCATTCTGCGTTAAATCAGTCTCTCACAGGTCTGCCAAGTCTGAGGTGCAGTGTTAAATTATTAAAAGTAACCCTTTAAAGTGGAACTTTGTGATAGTCACAGGTCTGAGGCACTGAAACAGAAAGTCGGGCTGTCAATAGAGGACAGATCTGCACAAATACAAGGACACTGAGATCAGTCTTCTTATGTTTCATACAAATAGGAGTTTGCAATAATGTGTCAGTGAAATTATTGATTTAATATCAAGGTGTTAAGAGCCATCTCCTTCTGCAATTGAGCCAAAGTACATAAAGATGTAAACCTGGATTTGTTCTGAGGTCCATTGGTCCAGGTTGACTGATTTAACTCTGGATATGTGTACTCCCAGGTTCCTGTGGATGCCAGCACACCGGATGCAGATAAATACTCCCAGATTCCAGGATGCCCATCTTGGACCTGATGTAGTAAGAAAAACAGATTGTGATTTAAACATGGAGAGATGTTTGAAAAACAACACAAACATGCAGGATCTTGCTTTGATTTTAAGAGCCAAAAAAACCCCAAAAAAACACAAGTTCTGCATTCTTTATCAATGACCTAGCATGAAAACGAGAGTCAAGTTCCCCTGAAGGACCTGTCACTGTTTGTTAAACACTTATTACACCCGGCAGCTAAGCTGAAGGCGCCGCTGGTGAGGGAGAGGCACTGTGGAGAGAGCTTATGTAGATTTAGAGAAGTTAGCTCGCTAGTTAGCCACTTAGTTTAGCTCAGGGGGAAGAAATGTCAGCTGACTGGCCTCAGCCACTTACACACTAGCGAGTTAGCTTAGCTAAGCTAACCACCGCTGACGCTACATTGTTAGTTAGCGTTAGCGGCGGATTGTGAGTGAAAATGTTAACTTAGTGTGGTACAAACGAACAATTTCGACAGTGAGAGTGTCGCACCTTTCGCCTCGCAGTCGGCGCAGTACTTGTTGTCTTCCTCTCTCAGCATTTTGGACAGGATGGCCTGGTGCTGCTCGTTGAGTTTCTGGGCCTTCTCTCTCTCCGAGCGGGTCGTCATGTTCACGGCTTTAGTTGGACTTCCTTAATAAAAAGAGCTGTGATTTAATCAGTCGTTAATCGAAAGAAGTTTCTGATAAAAGACCATAATCAGAGGGATGGACGCCTCCGAGTGGGATATGAAAACACCCGGAACCGGAATCCCCACTCCGCCCACAGGAATTCTAACGCTGACGCGGCGGCCGCACCTGATTGGACGACGGTCATGACGTCGTCTGACGCACAAAGTTTCTCATGAATTAAGTTTTACATTTTCATAAAAAAATGAATCTTCTACACTAAAAGTCATCCCATCACCTCCCATTGATACGTTTGACTGACAACACCACAGCTGTAGTTCACACGTTTATTGAACAAGAAAATATTTACAAACAAACATAATGTACATATATACAGAACATCACTGGGGTATGTGAAGGCATCAGGAAGTAAACCTTTATTACATCTGAAGGACTTAAAATGAAACTGAATTTAAAGAACACATAAATAATAACATGGAGTACAGTGCACACTGCTGATTAAACTCTGCCTATGAAAATAGGATCAGTGTATGTAGTTAAGACAAGACTCAGTTCAAATCTGTTGATTATTAATATGAGTTTACATGAAACTGACAGCGCTTTGTCCAAAAAAAGTCAAAATATATTTATATTTTTTGAAATGTCATGGTTACTCTGTACATAGAAAACAGTTCTTAACCTAAAAAACGCTTAAAAGTCATAGACATAGAGTAAATCATTAGCCTTGTTGCTTTCCCAGCAGTGAGTCCTCATGTCAGCTTACATAAATACACATAATGATAGCACTATACAAGCAGACTGAAATTAGAAACACTAGCAGATAAGTGGTTGGTGCTTTGAGATGCCTAATGCACCGCTGCCTCAACAAAAGGTTTCCAGGCGGATCTTGAAGTTATTCTCCTGGTGCCTCACTGCAATACCATAGCGGAGCAGCATCTCTATGTACGGTGGCCAGAATGTGCTGTCTATCGTCACGTACGGGTCGTGCGGTGTGTTGAGGACTTGGTTCATGAGAAGCTGTGGGGCCATAGAAGACAGAGGGAGACTTAGGGTTAAGGTTGGGGTTAAATAATAGTGCAAGATGATACAACTTTACACAAGCATTTAGATACAGTTTCTGCATCCCTTTAGTTGTTTTTCACAGTAGACATTTTCACTGGTTATCGCAGGAAAAACACTAATGTACATAATCACATTAACGATGGCTCTGTTACCAGTAAGCCAGCACGCACAATACTGAGGGCCCTGAAAAAGGGCCCTGAATGCAGCAGTTATTAATGTTACTAATTATAATACGTCAAAATATTATATAATAAAAAGGACTTGGCCTGTGAAGATGCATCCCACAACACAGTTAACAACAAATCTGCTACCATCAAGCACTGCTCTGTGAGGTTTCAGCTTAATAATAATTATTAAAATTATATTGTATCAAAGGATGGTTTGGCCAAAAAAACTGTATCATGACATTCAAGATATAAAATGTATGAATGTTATTGTTTTGCACATTGGACATATTCTTTGGTGATTTCTTTTGATTTTAAAATAAACATATTTTTATCATAAATGTCCAATTTTGATATTTCCAATTGCTGACATTTGCACTTCTTGCTTATTCTCACACTTTCAGTACTTTGACTGTTATGCACCACAACACCAAAATAAATCCACTGTATGTGAAAGCAATAAACCCGTTTCAGATTCTGATTCAAACTGGTTTCACTTAAAGCAAGTGCAATTAATGGATGTAGTGCACCAGAACCCACCTCGAGAATTTCATTAAGTGAAATCAAGTCTTCATCCAACTCTTGGGCAATGTTCTGGGAATGAAAACAGAAGACAGTGAGCTGTGCTGGAGTAGTAACAGCACAGGTTTTTTATGTCAACAGACTGCGAAGCATAGAAGATTGTCAAACACAAAACCGGTTGCTGCACCTTCTTCTTCTTGTTTGTACTGGAGTCATTCTGAGGGAGGGGGACGTGCTTCTCAAGTATGTCCCCCAGACACTCCATCAAACTTTCCTGGTAGACCTTCATTTTCTGAATTTTTGCCTTTGTGTCCTGCAATACACTGTGGAATGTACAAAGACACTTAAAATCATAGCCTATACACACATTCTGCACAGGTATTAAACATTTAATTTGAGTAAATACACCTTCACGCCATATTAATTCCTCGTTCCACAGAAATAATATTCACATGCTTTGCTGCCCTCCAGTGGAGATACACCTCAGAACTTGAACTCCTCCATTTTAGTCTGACTTTGCCTCAAACTCACCTGAGCTCTGATATTTTTTCCTTTTCCATTTTAAGTCGTTCAGTGTGACCACTGGCAGCCATCAGCGCCTCTTCCTTCTCTTCCAGCCACTTCTGTTCACTAAAAAACATCATGTTCAGAACATTACAGATAGGAAGTCCCTCTCTTCCATTCACTTCTGAACATCATTTCTGTGCCCTGAGGACTAGCAGTAAGTTATGGAAAGCTTTAACTCAAAGTTACATACAGTTCTTTAGTTTCTCTCAGTTTGTCTCTCTTTGCTTCGTAGCAAGAAACAACCATCTCAAGTTCAGAGCACAGCTTTAGCATCTGTGGAAAACCAAGACAGAAAATGGACTGCACAACTGGAGCAACGTAGTTAAGTAAGGAATTTCAATAAGAAACATTTCTGTGGTGCTACATTTTACACACAGACATACCTCCTCTTTTCCAGCTTGAAGTAAAAGCTCTGAGTTTGCTGCAAACACTGGATGAAGCAAAAATAAATAAATATATTTTTTAATATCAAATATTAGGTACAGCAGATATAACAAATTCAATTTGATTTGACAGCCTGGAATGACAATTTGATATAGTCACAAAAAGTTAAATTAAATCTTGATTAAACATTAATGTTTGTCGTGCCAATTTCACACCGGAAATTAAATGAAATGTGGAACGACATTAAACTGTAACTGTGGCATAAAGCTGTGGTGCTGATTTGTGATATTCATACTTCAGTTGTAAACACTTTAATCACATTATGGTTACAGCTTCTACACACACAGTCACAGTGTGACTGGAGGACTTACATTCGGGCTCCGCTGTCAGCCACTGCTTCAGCTCAGCTTCTGTTGCCGTCAGTCGATTTACTGACTGTTAGAGATTAATATTCACAATGGACAGAAAATATTCATTGAATTATTTGAGTAATCAAATGTCACATTTTATAAATGAAAAACTAATTGCCTGACTACATTTCAGTGTGTAGAATTTAGTGGCCTATCTAGAGCCAATGTTTGGTTTGTCTGTTCTGGGCTACTGTAAACATGGCGGTGTGGAGGAGTGACCTGCGGCATCCTTAGATATAAAAGACAACGGTAAAAATAAACAAATAAATGAATATTATAATCCTTCTCTGCCATACTTGGTAAAGTGAGCTCCCTAAATCTTACACGCTGGACCTTTAAGAGCAAAAATGCTTTCTTGAAAATCATACACTTGAAACATTTTGGAAAATTTAATATATTAATTTTGTAATCATTTTACAACACTTGGCCCTAAATGCATATCTGCGTAATTCTGCTGTTCTAGCTGATTGATATCAAATTAAAACCTCAAGTGACAGAGAAAATCTGCAACACAACCTCCACTCATTTAGGTGTGGTGACATTCTCATTAAAAGTGTTTACAAGATGCCACAAAAAAGACTCGGCGATTAATTGGAATAAACCAACAGCGGAGGATGAGGTGACTGTAGTTTGTGGAAGTGAGGCAGTGTGAGATGTACGGATAGTATATAGTTTGTATAGTTGTAGTTGTATATAGCTTTTGTTCAGTGTGTAATGCAAAAATCCCCTGGATGAATCACACATTTGTTATTAACATTTATAACATTTCTGGCTTGTTATCGACATTTGTACCACTGAGGGATGCATAAGTTGGTGGTGCTAGAATAGGGAGGTTTGCCAAGCTGTTCTTCTGTATTCCATCGTTTTGTTGTGCAACTGATTGTAGATTAGTCAGACAGAAAGGTAGTTTTTGTACGCTATGCTTATGATGATAAAATGACTTCTGAAGATAATGTTAGTGATTTACATCTTGTAGGGATTGAAAAGTGTAGTCTTTTATTCAAAAATGTATATCAGGTCTAAATGTTTTTGAGTGGTTGCACTTTAAGTTTCCCCATGTTGTATCAGGGAGGGGACTGCAAAGAAACAGAAATGCATCATCTCACCTGCTCTTGTGGATTCTCACAGAAATCTGGTTCACTCAGTATAATCTCATTCTGAAGCTGTAACACAGAGACACAGTCTGCAGTTTGCACCTCCTCTGCACAGGCAGTGTTTGGTCAGAAAGGACAGCGTGGTTCAAAAAGGACTTTTTACCTTTTCCAGCAGAGCAAACTGATCCTCACACACGTCCATCACCTCACTGTGAGCGGCCTCTGACAGCTCTGCCGCCGCCAGTCCACCGGGCTTCACCTCGGCCTGAACACGGACACATAAAAGCTCAAAAGGTGTCGAGTTGGATTTGGGTGTGTTTGTAAAAAAAAAAAAACAAGTGCAGCACAGACAAAGTTGGCGCAGTTCATGGGTTATCTTGTTAGCTGTCGGATAGTTATGGCTAAGTTGACATTAGCTATCTTAAGTTAGCAGCGTCGATATTCTCTGTAATAGACGTGAAAACCTGACGTAACATGATTGTGTCCGTCATATCTGCACTACAGGGGTTAGTCAAAGGACGTGTAGTCTCACCATAATTTGTATTTCGCAGCTTTTTCTCCTCGACGCGGAGAAACAACAACAGACGCCTCTTTTTCAAAATACCGCCAACATCGATGACGTAACGTCTGACGACAGAGGACGGTGTCGAGGAGCGCTGCTGCTGCGCGGGACTGCGCATGTGCGGTGCATGACGTTCAGTTCAGGTTTTTAAAGAAGATTGGGTCCAAACAAAGACTTTTATTAATAATAATTAATACGCTTTTATTCTTATCAGTGTGAATGAACAGAACGCTGTTGGTTCATCATTCAAGCATTTTTAAAGAGACCCTGCAGCAATACAGAAACAACCCTACACCACTGAGGGGTTTACTGTTTTCTCATACATCTCCAACCATGCCAAGCATATTGCAGATTGTTTGGATAATAAATCCACAAACAAACTGTACTTAAGTATAATTTTCAGGCACTGGTACAGTGGTATGGTTACTACTTTACTACATTTCAGGCTTTATTTGACAGCTGTTGTCACTATAGTTACTTTAAAGCTCAGTATTTTACAGTACAAATGATGTTACATTAGAGTTAATTTACTAAACCTTTAACATATCAAAGTTAAAATTAGCTCATTCTAAGATGCAAAATTCATATGCATATTATTATGAATTCATAATAATAATCCAATATTGTAACACACAAATATTCTGTGCTTACTTTTTGGTTATACTACAGCACTTTCACTTTAATAAGGTTTTAAATGAGGACCTTTACGTGTGGAGTAATTTGAGGTAAGTCTGGCTGAGTAAAAGATCAATACTCAGTTAAATAGTAGGCTAGAATTTAATTGAAACATGCTTTTGTTCAGAGTTCTTCGATCATTACACCCAGCCTGTAAAACAGTGGAGATATGTTCAGTAGATGTTACAGGGAGCTTATGAGAGTCCAGTAAGGGTGCAAAAGGTGGCTATACAGGTCTAAATGTGTTGTCACATTATTGTACAATAGGACGGAAACTGACACCAGAAAACGATTATTATCCTGAATATGGTTTCATTAGCCCTACCACAAGTCTAATAGGACCTTTGTTAAGAGGGGAATAGAGAAAACATACTATCAGATCTTTACTACTACAGTTATTACACAAGTCAAACTCAATTACCAAGAATTTAACAAAAAAAAATTTGAAACAAAATTTAGTATTTTCTTGGGGAAAAAAAGAAACTTTTTCTTCTTTGCTCCCACCATTGTTATTAAATCCAATTCCTAAATGATTATGTGCAAACTGCGTTTTGTCTTTATACTTAGGTTACATTATTATATTGTAAATCTTGCAAAGCAACAACCTATTTATGATCATGCAAATAAAGGAAATTTGAGAGAAAGAGAGGAAAAACTAAATTTACTGAGAATTCCCTTTAACAGCCATTCAGTTCTTTGTAGTATTTATTTTATTGCATATTTTATTTTTCAAAATACACCCACACACAGACATTGACAAACACACTATACTCAGTGAGCTGCTCACTGTAGTGGAGTACACTGCCCTGTGTTCACCAGCAGGTGTCTCTGCTATCTTTCTCATCAGCTGACTGGAGTTTAAAGCTTGTCACCATCTTCACTTCCTTTTTACTTTTCCACCTCCTTCCTGTCTTTCTTTCTTTCTTTTCTTTTTTTATGTCGTTCAAGATTTCATGTCATAATCTGATTGACAGTTTACCATAACCAGTATGTTCCATCATATATATCTTGTAACATTATTTCATAATTATTAACATGTTTGCCTTCACTGTTTGTTGTCTACACTCTATTTATCCTGAGTATTTTCTATTTGAAATCATATTTATGTGCCTCCAATGATTTGTAGGATTATTTTTAATGTTCTTTGCATTCTTGATTTCAGATCCCTGCTGAAAAATACTGAGCTCGTAATGCTGGTGCAGTTTTGAACATGTACATTGCAGACTTAACCAGCAAATGATGACATGCTTATCATAAGAAAACAAACAAACATAGAAATAACATTATAGTGGTGGTGGTCTGCATGGTTCATACCTGCAGACTGTGTTTTTGCAGCCTTTTGTTGACCTCTCTGACTTCTCACAGTGTCTAATTTGAAGCTGCTTTAACATTTATAAAAGCATTCGTTCTTACCATTCTGTTGTTTATCTGTAGCATTTATCATCCCACAAACTCCATCTGTCTGTGATCTGAAGTCTACTGATGTCACTGCAGCAGATTAACTTCCACATCAACTAGAAAGGCAATCTGTGATTTATTTTTTTTATTTTTTATTTTTTTACCTCATTAAGATAACAAAAATGTTCAACATACAATAACCAAACTGCTTCTCTTTCTCTCTCTCACACACACACTGGTTTATTTATATGATAAACAGGCACATGGGTTTGCTGATACTTGCTTGTAATGATGTTAATCTATCAGAGCATTGGTTGCAACAAAACCAGATGAAGTATTTAGTCTCTTTCTGAGTGTTTCATTTTAATACAGTGCGCACACTCAGCAGCAGCGTTAGAGAATAAACATGTACGTGTTTACTGATTTCCCTGCTACATGTTTTCAAGCTACATCCCCAAAAATCACATAGCCTGGATTATTTGAATGATCAACTAGAATTTGATTAATATGCAAATTTCCCACAAACTGTTCCATTTGAGCCTTCAGCGCAGCCTAATTAATCAACAGTTAAAGGAAATTAATACATACATCAATTCTGTCAGGAACATGCTTAGTTCAATCGCCCGTAAAATTGAAGTTTGAAGTATTAACTGGCTCCACAGGAAGGCTATGATTAAAACTCTACAATTCAGGCAATCCAGGCAAATATAAAGTCATTTACTGATCTCCTTTTTATACTTATTCATTAATAATAATAATAATAATAATGATAATATAATAATAATCTGTTGATGGACAATATTTCTTCTATGTTTGAGAAGACAAACTGGAAGCATTAAACTAATTAATTCATTTTACAGCTCATTTTAAATGCTGTCACTCGAACAGTGTCTCAAATATTAGTTTACACTTTGCACCTGAGACTGTTTTTTTTCCACAAGGTGCAAATAATAAAAGAGAGAGAGAGAGAGAGAGAGAGAGAGAGAGAGAGAGAGAGAGAGAGTATGAAAAAGGGGAGGGGAAGAGATGAAAAGAGAGAGGGCTGTACTATTGTTTCAGTAGGGACTCATGCATCAAACTTCAATTTTCCGGACGATTGAAGTAGTGATTTTTTTCCATCTTGAAGTGAAATACTGAAATACACTTAAGACCTCCAGATTAATTACCACGAAGTGGTCCCACAGACTGTAGTTTTACTTATCGCCGGGCCCGTCTGACAAGCTCTCATAAAATAAGCAAGTGAAATCCATAAACTTAGCCTGCCTTAACACCCTCTCCCTTCATAAATATGCTTGATTCAGAATAGGCTGCAGAAGACACACACACACACACACACACACACACACACACACACACACACACACAGTAATATATGGCTCAAAACAAAGCATCAGTTTTAGAAAAAAAAAGTTTTAAATCAACATTTTCATATTTGCAAGTCAATTTACAAAATAATTGAATTGAATTGATTTTTTTCTTTTTTCTTTTTGGAAGCATATTTCAAATTAAAGGTTTCCTTTTGATTTACTAAACTTTAATACCTTAAATATGAATTAAAAGACACACTCATCCCCTTATGTAGCATTTATAATATAAACATGTAATAAATTGTTTACAATGCACTACAATGCAGTTATAAGCAGATATAGGAACATTTTTAAGTGTTTATTAGTATACAGTATTTGTGAAAAATATTAATTCTCTTATGAAAACATGTTTTATATAATTACAACTGTTGTTTTATTATATTATTATCCATACACTCTTTATACACCAAAACAGAGTCATTCCCACAGTAGGGGTTATAGTTATACACTCATATCTGCTTGTAACTGTATTGTAATGTGTTATAAATCATTTATTAAATGATAAAATACTGCTTATAAATGGGCTGAAGTGTTACTGAATTATACATTTTACTAGGACTAATTTCCCTACAGAGAATTAACAATAGCTTCAGCCACATTAAGTGCTTACAGGTCTATAAACTTATTCAGGTTGTCTTGAATTAAAAAAAAAAAAAGTAGAAAATAAAAAAGGCAACACTATAAAACAAGTCAGAAGAAGACAGCCCTACTTATCATTTCTTTGAACAAAGAGAGTTAAACGGGAGGTAGCCTTTTGAGTTCCTCTTCTGGACACTCTCTCTTTCTCACATCACCATGTTTTCAGCTTCATTAAACTCCTTAAAGACAAAAGAAATAAAGAGGCAGAAGAAGAAGAGATGAGAAGAAAACAAACAAAGGACTCCCTAACCAGACTTTGGCATAAATGTCACAGTCGAAACTCTTTATGGCTCCCTACTTAACATTAAAAACACTTTCAACAAAATCCATTTCTTGTTTAGAAAACGTTCTTGGACAGAAGTCAAACATATTATTCCAGGGCTAAAAAGCGGAGAGAGACAAGCGGCTCACAAAAAAGGGGCAGTTTCATTGTAATTCATTGACTTGTTCAAAACGCCAGGCAAAGAAAAGGGCTAGACATTAATAGCCGCAGATGCCCTCATGAAGGGAGAGTCTATGTAGGCATTATGGCCTTTGTTCGCACCCAGTTAAACTGTTTAAAAGGAGGGTTAACTCAATCCATCAAATTGTCTGAAATTGTGAGGAAATTTCAAAAACCATATGGCCTCCAAACGTTTGCGTCCTTTTTGTGCGGTGGGACACACTTGTCTCAGTATTGCTGCCTGCGGGGGACCGGCCCTGCTCCTTTGTGACTCGTCCCATCAGGGAACGCTGCTCATTTGTCCCCACTTTTCATGCTTTACGCTCAAAATTACGGCCCAGTCCCGCAGAACAAAAAAGGTCTATAAAGGCCCGGAGAAACTGGCCCAAAACTTTGTGTTTTTGTGGCATCCTCGTCTTTTTTTCCCCCGGCACCAGATTTGTGTTTCTCACATAAATTTTTGCCACGAATGGAGAAACACGTCTAAGGGTCAAGAAGCCATGATACGCATTTAGGATGTGAAAGGAGATGTGAGATTCCGGGCCACAAAATGTTTAGAGCATCCTAGTAGAAAAGGACACAAAGGGACAAAATAGTTCAGAATAATAACTCTAAAAAAAAAAAAGGCCGCTTTTGATGGGCTCACACGCCCAGATTTGGCAACAAGAGCGTGTTTCTAAAATGATTTTTTTGTCTTGACTAGAAATAAAAGCCCAGGCTATTATATCCATAATAAAAAGCCTCGATATTAATTCAAGAATTACAACATAAAAGATATATTCAGAAAAGCCATTTTATTCCCATAGTAGCCTATATACATTACAGTCTGTGCATTGGTTTTTCAAATAATGTCCTGATTTTAGAAAGGCACTTACAGGTGTACAAAACATAACAAATTTATAACTGTAAATCTATTGTATCCAAACAATAAATCTAAAAAGTAGCATATAGCTCGTCAAAATCACCGCAATATTCATTTCTGCTTGTCGCCATCGCTTGAGCATTCCCATAAAAACGCATAACTGTGAATGTCCAAGTTTGCCTTTCCGATCATCATCACCACCACCACCACCACCACCACCACCACCATCATCATCATCATCATCATCATGCACTGCGGTACGGGACGCCAAATATGAACTGAAGTCAAGGGTCACACAGTCAGATGAGGAGGAGGAGGAGGAGGAGGAGGAGGAGGAGAGGAAGAAGAAGAGCCGGCAGTGACAAAGTGACTCAATGGCGATTTGGCTCACAGAAAACACAAAAAACAATTAAATAAAAAAAAAAATTAATAATAAAGTAAAAATAAATAGATAATGATCACAAATCAAATCATGCACTTACATGCAAAAAATATGAAAAACTGGAGCACTTTCATAGTGGTGTGTGAGGGTAGGCCTTATAGGAAAAGCGATGGAACAGGTGTGTGTGTGTGTGTGTGTGTGTGTGTGTGTGTGTGTGTGTGTGTGTGTGTGTGTGTGTGTGTGTTAAAGTGTAAAGTGTGTGTGTATCGGTGTGTGTGTGTGTGTGTGTGTGTGTGTGTTGGCCTATAGTGTAAAAAAATAATAAATTACTCATGTCATTTTAGACCATATTGCTTTGATTGCAAGAAGTAACAGTTTGCTAATGAATACATTGTAAAATACCACTGCATATTTCTTGTTCTGTGTTCATGCTTCACTATGAATAGGTCTATCTGTGCCGATATAAAAGTCATACATTTTGGTACATGTTCTGAGATATGGTATACAATATAAGCAGTAAGTTACAAGTCCTCGGGAGGATTTTTTAAACGTCTTTTTTCTGTGTTTCTCGACCTTCCAGCACCACGCTGCGCCATCAGTCATCCACATCAATCTCTACGTCCTCGTCCTCTGAGCACTCTTTACTAGTTGTGTGGTCTGAGAACGGAGACAGCGGCGATGACCGCAGTTTCTGAGCGAGCTCGTGTTCCTGCTGGCCGCCCCGCGCGGGGGACTCTCCTCGCGGGTGGCCCAGCGTGCCGTTGGCGCATTTCTCCAAGTCCGCCAGTTTGGCGAGCTTGTCCAAGGGGACCTGTCCAACGGCTTTAGCCGACTCCACGTCGGCCTTCATCTCCTCCAGGTCCCGTTTTAGCTTGGCCCTCCGGTTCTGAAACCACGTGATGACCTGTGCGTTAGTCAGGCCCAGCTGCTGCGCGATCTGATCCCGGTCGGCCGGGGACAGGTACTTCTGATACAGGAAGCGCTTCTCCAGCTCGTAGATTTGGTGATTGGTGAACGCCGTTCGAGACTTCCGACGCTTCTTCG
This sequence comes from Argyrosomus regius, assembly GCA_946959425.1. Classification (NCBI taxonomy): domain Eukaryota; kingdom Metazoa; phylum Chordata; class Actinopteri; family Sciaenidae; genus Argyrosomus; species Argyrosomus regius. Next base: position 23,984,164 of record OX336883.1, read on the forward strand.
GGGTGCTTCTCTGTCCAAACAGGGTCATCCCATCCCGGCCTGTGAGGAAAGAAACAGAGGCTGAGTGAAAATCATTGAATCATGCAGGTGCAGAAGCTTCATCTGCACCGCTGCAGCGTGTGCGTAAAAGTGATCCGAACGCAAAAAATGACAATGAAACTGGCTCTATATGTGAAACAGTAAAGCCTCGAGCTCGTGTGGGAACAGGTAATTACAAGAATATTACACAGACACCACTGGGAAATACTGAGCACCACACACACGAGAGCCTAATATTAAAGAAAAGCGGTGGTGATTTATTTCATTGAGGGGCAGCCAAGAACATTAACACGCCTTTGTTCGATGTGACATTTAAGAGGAAAAATATGCGTTCAGAAAAAGAAAAGAAATGTTGTGCTCTGACTATTAAACAAGCACATTTATTGAATGATAAGGTGCAAAATACAAGGTGTAGCCAAACGGTTATTTTCTGTCTGGTTCAGGCCACTGAATGAGAAAAATAAATCAGAGAAAACGCCTGAAAGTCTAAAAAGGTGTATTTCAGCTGTATTTTTGAGGGGTGTAGATGTACCTTCTGCAGCCTGTAAAACGCTGACTTCCAGCCCCTTGAAGGTCTTGCTTGCCAGCTCCTCTAGCGCGCAGAGCGGGGAGGTTTGGGTGAGGAGAGCCCGGCTGGACAGGGGGATGCTGGACGGACGGTGTTTCTCAGAGGACGAAATTAGATGAGCCGTGCCGCAAATTGTGTAACTTCGTTTCACAGAGGGTTTGTTGAGGATGTCCTCGATGCTGAAGGGGGTCAGCGGCTTGTTAGAGTTGGCAGGAGGCGGCAAGTGGTCCAGCGGACTTCGCCTCCTGTTTTCCACTGCATCACATTTGGCCACTTCTTTGGATGTCATCATTGGTTTGTGCGCAGAGTTTATGCAGGACTTCGTTGAAATATTCAGCGGTTAAAAACAAGCGAGGCTTTTCGAGGGGAGAAAAAAAAAAGTCACATAACAGGAGGGTAAAAAAACAAGGAGGAGAGAAGGAAGAAAAGAAAATCTTATTCCAAAATGGGATGTCTTCAAAGTGTCGATCCTCGGGAGCAGCAAGTCCGCAGGAGTGAGATGCCTCCCTGAAAATGGCGAGGTCCAAAGAGTTGACGATTACTAACAAGTTATCATTGATTGGTAGGTAATCAATTATCTCCAGTGGCACTTTCGCCCTCTTCCCTTTCACTCTTTGACTATGTTGCAGTCCAGTGCGGGGCTTTTTGCGACTGGGGGTGTCCCATTAATTAGGACGCATGGCTGGAAGGAGGAGGAGCCCGGCGGAATTATAATGCTTTGTGCTCTTATCATCTTTGGTCTAATTTAGTCGTGTGGTGAGATACCAGAATAGGTATATGGGGTAAATGAGGGGAAGCAGAGAGAGAGAGAGAGAGAGAGAGAGAGAGAGAGAGAGAGAAAGAAGGAGATGAGGGGGAGAGAGATCACAATCCGTAGCCTATTTAAGCGTTTTTACGCAGTAAAACTTTAGTTTTAGTTCAGCAGGAGTTGATAGTCTTTTATTTAAAAGTATTTGGATTATCCGGATGTTGCCAAAAAAAAAAGAAAAGATAAGTCGACTCAGGTGTTATGTTTGATGTCGCAGATAGTCAGAAGGATATTTTCCTCGACCCAAAGCGTGGATGATCCTTTGTTTTGTAAAGGTAATGTAGAGCTGGGCCATATATCAGCTCTGATGATACCTCCTCTGGGGCGGGAGAGAAGGAGCAGCATGCATCCCTCTCAGCAACGCCAAATCCGGGCCATAACTCAGGCGAAAGGGCTCCTTTTATATCATCCGAGAAATATTTCATCTCCTCTCAAATTTCCCCGCGTCCTCCAGGTTTGACATGATGAGTTTATTTTGGTGGGGGAAAGAAAAAAAAAATTGGCGACAGGTTATTTGCATAGGGAAAAGGAATTTACGCAGCAGGCCAAAAACATGTGATTCTTTGTCTTTAAACTATTTTATCAAATGTGACATTTTCTTTTATCAAAAGAGAGAAAATGCGTTTTTCTTTTTATGTTATTTCAGTTTTAATTTTATCTTTAAATGAACAAATCTACCGATAAAACGCGAAAAACTGCCATATCATCATCATCATTATTATTGTTGTTATTATTATTATTATTGTTATTATTTTGTGCACATTGGAGTCTTTTGTGGCTGTCCATGCTGATATAATGATGCTGTTATTTCCTAATATTATATTTATTTACAATAATAATGGAGGTCTGTTCAGGATGCTTTAAGTCAATATTGTAAAGCTTGGCTTTACACACGTCACTGATGGACGCGCCAGTAAAAATAAAACATCAACAGAGTGATGATGATGATGATGATGATGATGATGATGAGAGAGAGAGAGAGAGAGAGAGAGAGAGAGAGAGAGAGAGAGAGAGAGAGAGAGGATGGGATGCATGGTCGCATTTTACTATTTGTATTTAGCCTAGTTAGTTATTTAAATGTCTCTTTTATGATTCTGTGATATTATTTTAATAAAACATTAGATGACTTTATTTAATTAGCCAAGTTCATTCATGTCACGCTACTCTACTCAGCCTTAACGTTATATACAGAAAACAGAAGAAGAAACAAAAAATGTAAAGATTTTATTTAGCTCAGCTTGCTATCAGCTTCAATTAAAACGACAGGCAGAATTTTAACAAACTCATTTGTTTTTTTAGGGTTTTTTTCTCCCTTTTATATGAAAAAATAAGAACGAGGTCTTTGGCTGTCAGTTTGCAAAGGGCTTCTGAAGTTATGTGTCCTGTTGAACTTTATTAGATAATAAAGGCAAAAAAGGCAGATTATATTTGCTGCTGGCGGGGGGTCAGATCTGATTTCAGAGGTTACTGCTCTTTGGCTGTTGTGTTGAAATATGACCAACTTTTGAACACATTACTCTCACATTTGCAAGGACTTTCTCTTGGCTCCCAATGGATTTAAATATAGACAGAGAGAAAGAAAAAAAAAACATGAACAAGCTTATGTAGATGCTTTTAGCATTTATGAGGGCAAACAGAATTTATCTGTATGGAAAAACACGGTAAAATTATTAAATAAAAAAAAACAAAAAACCCAAAACAAAACAGAAAACCCACATATTGTGTTATTAAACACTAATATAGTAACCTATTGATACAGGCCATGTGTTTAATCAGTCACCAAACACATTTATAAAAAAATAAAAGGACAAATAGAAAAAATATTGACATTATAATATTATATTATTCTTTGGTAAATATTCTAAATAATCCAATAATAAGATGCATTGAATGGCATATAGATTGATCCATTGTGGCAACATGCATGATCAAATTTAACATTTTACATCAAATGTGTGTGTTTCCAGCCAGTGGAGCTGAGTTGGTTCATGGTGTTCGGTGCCTGTTTATTAAAGACAGATATTTGCAGTGGTGTGTCATCATCTCTGTGTCTCACACACCAAGGTCAACGACTCGGCCTGCCTCTCAGCTCTCCTTTAGACACAGAACTTAATCTCTTAAGCTACTAGACTGTGCAGGGGACGTTCCCTGGCAGGGAACAGTACAGACCACATCTCTGAACGTCTCCCATACACCATTCACTCAGACACTAATGCCTCCTTGTGTTTGTTTTTTTGGTCATTTTGAAGGACTAGTATTGAATTTATATTTGTAATAAACCCCCAAACGCTCATAATCATAATCCAGCAGTGTTAGTTTAAAATATGTTTACAACCATCTTGTAATCTGCCATTTAAATGCATTTACAGAACAGTGTGACTTTTTTCATCCAAACCAGGTGTTGATTTAGGCCTTCCACACTGCGGTCTGTTAGCTTAAAGTGCCATCCTGCAATATGTGTTAGTGACCTCATGCAGGAGGAGACACAGCACTCATTGCAGGCTTAGACTGCGATTAGACAGCTGCAGGGGAAGCTATCCACATTGTAGCCATTTTGTGAGACCCCAAAGATGGGTGTCATGTCTCCCCTCTCCCAAAGGCCTGCCTGTTATCTCACATGACACTAGATATAGATACAGAGAGAGAGAGAGAGAGAGAGAGAGAGAGTGAGAGAGAGGGGGGAGAGATGTCTCGGATGTGTCTCCCAGTTTAAAACATGTACTGTATAAATCACACGTCATTACCAGAGGTCACTGGCTGCGGTACACCATTGGATGGTTTCATCACGGGGGCCAGTCTGGTTGGAGGAGAGTGGATTTATCTAGCAGTTGGATCTCTGGAGAGGCAGCCATATTTTATGTGACTAGAGATGTAATAACAGGCCTCTGACAAATCCCTGACGGCCCGGCTTTTCCTGCCTCGCAGTGCAGTGCCAGTGCTGCTGGAACAGCGGTTCATAAGCAGCACCATTATCACTGTGATACACGTGGACTGCACTGTGCCGCTCAGCAAACTGTTTTTTCCCGTGGCTGGGAGTTCTTTGCTTTGAATTTCACAAGGGTCTTGTTAAAGGATTAGTTCAACCAAATCACAAATATAATTCTCTCATTCACCTCTAGTGGTTTTCCAGCCATGCCGTTGTGATTTTATGTGCCAAAATGTTCACCTGTGAGACTTCAGATCCAGATTTTTATTGAGTCAAGACCATAATTACAACAACAAACATGCACAATATGATAATGACACAATAATGGCACCCAGCAGGAATTGAATGAATTGATCAGACTCTGGGACTGATATATTGCTGTTAACAAATTTAAATGTAATGTTTCAATATTTTGACCATCACAGACCACCTCAGAGGATAAACCCCAAAGATTCAGCATGGCTAGACACCTCTATAGGTGTGAAAAGAAGTATTCATATCATTTACTTAAATAAAAATATAAATACCAGAATGAAAAAACTCAATTATAAGTAAAAGTCTTTAAAAACCAAATTGTACTTGAGTTTTAAAAATAAAAGTACCCAGTAGTGCATTAAAACTAGAAGATGCATTTTAATTTGAACTACTTTGTTGGGTCTTTTTTATTTTAAAAAAAGCATCGTATTTTGTAGTATAATGATTTGTTTTGGTAAAAGCTGTCAGATAAATATAGCGGAGTAAGAAGTATATTTCCCTGATATATCGTGAAGGTAAGCAAAAGGTAATCTCAAAATTAAATTTGAGCATACTTGAATAAATATATTTAGTCACTTTTCACTAGTATAGGTGAATATATTTATTTATTTGGGTGAACTAACCCTTTAAAAATAAAAGATGATCATCACTCCACCAAAGTAACCGTTGCCTTTCATAAGACTGTAAAAAAAAACTTGACACATCCTGTTCAAACTGCAAAAATGAATAAAAAGACACATAAAAATGGAGTCAAACACAACAGTCAATAAATTGAGAAGTCATGACATTATCCTCATGCAAGGAAAAGTAAAAACAGGTGCACAGTCTCCCAAGAAATACAAGAAGTACTGAAGTCACCCCATGGGGAGTGTATAATGCAGAGTTACTCTCTCCTTAAAGAAACCTTTTCATGGGTCTCTGGCTGAAGTAATACAAAACACAGTCACTGCTGTGGACTCTATAAAGAACCATTCACTCAATAAATAGTTTGACACCAATGTTTTAATGCTAAGAGCGTGCCAACATTGTTTCTTCCTCATGGTGACAATAAAAACTGAATCTGAACTCCATCAGATCTGTTTCCTGTGTCTCACCTGGTGGAGCATTTGCTCCTCTCACACCCTTCTGCCAGCCAGTAACAGACTGGCTGCACGCCCCTGATCATACTGGTGTGGTTTGGGGCCTGTACACTTGTTGTTGGCGCAGCTTGAACATAAGCATTCCTAATTTACACAAAGCACACTTTGAAACGGCGCATATGTGGCCATCAGATATGATTCTGCGCAGCGCCAATTTCGACCATTAACCCGTCTCTGAAAACACGTTTCACCTCATTTTTATTCATCCTCTCACAATCTGTTCTCTTCGTTTAAAAAGCGACCAGTTTTAACGATTATACGACAGCCACTTCCACATGCCTGCGAATGTAGAGAAGCAGGTTCTGCTTCTCTACATTCGCAGGCTGCTGATGAATCCCTCCACTGCACTATGAATGCCATAGAGCAGCACTAGATAGTGCTTCATTTGAATGTTCTTCCTTTCTCATCTGCACTTCACCATAAAACACAGTAAGCAGTGATGCTGAAGGATTGTGTTATTTGGGATGGCCAGGGTGGAAAAGATTATTCACCGCCTTTGGTAATAAAAACTGCCAGAGGAGAACTGGGGAGAATTATGACAGCAATCCTTTAGTTTTCGTTTGTGGAGGATGTTTTTTTTTATTTTTTTACTTGATGCAAAGACTTGCAAAGGAGGATAGAGACAGCTGGAGGTGAAAAACAACAGAAAATCCAGTTTGTCACGTTCTGAAGTGTAAATACCAGCTGTATTTCTGTTGATTACTCGTATATAAAATTATAGATCAGACAGGATTTTATTATTTATCACTTACTGTTTATTGCTGCAATTACCCGCTCAACAATTTCTAACCTGCGATCCATCCAAGATATCAGATCAAGCTTTAATCATTTCAAAACGGAGCTAGCTGTTTTCAGAGCTTATATGATTACATGTATTTAAAATAAGATAAGACCACAAGGCCACTCTAATTACATGAAGTGGGTTTGGGTTGTGTTAATTCAATGCCCATAGGGGCTTTTCCAATATGGCCGCATGGGAACAAATGCTGACAGGTCAGCTGTTCTTTCTGTGAGGAGAGGAATGTCTCTCTTTGCTCCTCCTCGCTCCCTCTTTTCCATTCTCCATCCTTTGTCAATTATTTCCCCCACTTTTCTTTTCTCCCTCTCTCTCTCTCTCTCTCACTCTTTTTTTCTGTCAAGTCTCTCCCTCTCAACACACACACACACACACACACACACACACACACACACACACACACACATGCACACAAACATTGTCTTTGAGAGATGGCCTCTGTCTTTCAATTAGCCTGCAATGGCCCTCTTACAAGGCTGGCGTCTGGCGAGTAAGGCCCGCAGCAGATGCTGCTGTGGATTGGCCGTTCATCTGCAGCCTGCAGACTGTATTGAATAGTCATTAGGGTGGAGCTGACTATTCATGACAGAAGAAGTGGCTTTGTGTGGGAGGGGATGCTACTACATCAGGTTATCTTTATTCTCTTGTTCTCTGTGGGGTTTTTACAGTCTTCAAAGTAGGGGGCTCTGATTAGGAGGATAAACGCATAATGAATGGTGGTTCTGCTTGACAGTCACCTCAAGTATAATGTCTTTTTTCATTTTAATCGTTAGGTTGCTATGTGTTGTTATATAATTTTGATCAAAGATAGAGAGGAGAGAGGAGAGAGCAGAGAAGGAACGAAACAGAGGCTGACAGCTACAGAGAACCCCCCATTGGGCTGAAGAGCCACGAGCCAGTCTGTTGCATTTGTGTATGATTTGTCGACTCTCAGTGGGTCCGTTCATGAAGCACCTGGCAACCCTGCACAGAGGAATATGGTGGCTGCCATGACCATACACCAACACACACACAACCATATGCCCCCATTGTCATTCCAATGAGCTCGGACAACATTCACTTTAGCCTCCTTTCAACAAACGCTATCAATACAAACCCCATGTGGAGGGGCCCGGGTCAAGAGGATGACTCACTACAAAGTGGCCGCTGACACACTGAGAGGCACAAGCAGACACACACACATGCATGCATATATATACACACACACACACACACACACACACACCCCGTTGCCTCCCTCTGCTCCACCTCCTCCTCTCCTGAACCCCCGTAGGCTGGACTGAGGAAATGTGAATTAGCTTCATCAATGCAGAGGTTAACATTGCGCAAAGACGATGTTGACCTCTCGTTGTATTCTTGGTTTGATGTCTTTCTTAGGGCCAAATGCTTATGAATAAAAATGGCAAGAGGAGAGGTTGACAAAGGGATTTGCCTGACTAATGCCAAGGGAAAACCCCTCAGGGAAAGCCTGGTTAAGCCCAACACCACTGAATCCCCCCCTGATGTATTATCAATCATGGAGTGGCTCACACAGCGCTGTTATTGTTTTTGCCATAATTGTGTCACAATAGCTTTCATTTGTCTCTAATAAAAAGTGTCTGCATTCATCATGCTAATGCAGTGACAACATAAATATTACACATGACAACCTATAGCACCTTCTTAAACATGAACCATTTAAAAAGCGCAAGAAACATATGTGCTGCCCGGTTGTGTCTGCGAGATAATAAATAATTTAATTTCACTTTAATGTGTGAAAATTAAAGGGTCAATCAGCAGCAGCAATGTGCCTGTCCAGAAATGTTCTCGGCTGCATAATCCACCTCAATGTGAACAATTTTCACCAGGACTACTTTTGATCAAAGAAACAGTTCCTGTGAAAACTGCTAAAGATTTGATTAGAAATACAAAAACAACATATTTGTGGTATCAAGTCATGCAGCTAGTTTTGGTTTTATTTGTCCAGGTTTTTACCTCCATTTTATTGGAGGTTTATGTTTAACGGCAATGTTCTTTTTAAGTCTCCGTTACTCTGGATAATCAACTAAACCAACCGTCAGCAGTTTTCACAGGAACTATTTCTTTGCTCGAAAGTAGTTCCAGTGACAATTGTTCATATTGAGGTGGCTTATCCAGAAATGAAAAAAAAAGTTTCTATAAAGACACATCGCTGCGGGTAAATTAAAAAAACATCTTTCAATCCTCATTTTATTCATGTGGAGGAAGAAATTTAAACCAAGACAAATGAATATATTTGTGTTGCGATATTTCCCTTGAAATACGGTACATATCTGTCTTCTTGTAATTCTGGTGAACCGGCCCTTTAAACAATTAAGGGGAAATGTGTTTGCATTCTTTCTAATGTGAGAAAACAAATTGATTTGTGTGAAACGGCGACTTAATTCAGTATTTGCCAAGACAGATTCAACGGAATCAGCACTAATTTTACAAGCAATTTAAAAGGGATTTGATGGCATCCTCCATAAAAATGTTGATGGTAATAATCATTGGTAAGAACATAAACAACAGAAAACCTGGGGCAAGAAGGGCGAGGAGGGTTCTCAACCTTTAACCCTGATATAATTGAAAAACATGTCAGTGTTGGTTGGTTACACAAGAATTCAAAGTGGTTTGCTTTAGACACTAAAATGACACGTGAACAGCAGAACTGAGAGCTCGTTTCACAATCAAAAAATCCATTTTGTGATTTTTTTGTGTGTGTGACTGTAGATGCAGGTGCAGCCTTTTTGTGTGCAAACAAATTAAAGACCGCACACTCCCACACACACTCACACATTATATGCTCCACGGGGCCTGGGCTTGTCTTTATGAGTTTATTAAAAGCGTCTTGTTTTGTATCACGCTCTCCCAGCAAAAAACCATATACCCAATATATCACACTGTTATTGTAGGTAATTAAGTCCAAAACTTGGTGTTGTACGGTGCCCGTTGTGCATAAGCAAAATTGACCATTTTAATTGCAAAGGAAATATTTGCTCGCACTTTATCTAGCGTGAAAGATAGTATTACTCTTCTTAATATTGAAAGAGGAGGAGGACCCTGAGAAGATAGCACATGCATTCATTATACTAACAGTCCCCTTTAAAAATGAATGGTAATGAGACACAACAGCTATTTACTTTGCTTTAATGCTGTGGCAACTAGCTAGCAAGACCCCCCTCCTTCCTGCAAATACCCCCGCTGCTGCCCAAAGCTTTTTAAATCTTCAGACTTGTTACACTGCAAAATACAACATTGCATTAAAAATTTAAGAGATATGAGTTGAACCCAGATGAATTCACCTCGTGCTGATTATCCTGCTAATCAGTGCAACACAGCATCTGCTTTCTACTGCTGCTGCCTGCCATGCACACTCTTTTTTTTATTTTTTATTATTATAACGGAGGAAAAACCTCCCTCTTCTATCAATCATGATTTTGAATCTCATTCTTTCTCTTGGTCTCTTTTTCGGTTTGTGTCTTCTTCATCTCACCGTGCAGTATTTTTCATAGGCGAGTCCAATAACCTGCTTCTCTCTCTCTCTCCCTCTCTCTCTAACAGATGAGTGTGGCCTGAAGGAAGAGGGCTGCCATTCATCCAGATCTGCGCCTGTTCCTGCCGTTTAAACCCGAGCAGGCTCGACTAATGCCCCTGCCTCACTTCTCCGCCGCGCTGCTGCTTTATAGGCTTTGTTCGAGGCAGCTCCTTTATTTCCCCCTCTATCCATCTTTTTCATATTTCTCAGATCCTAATTCTCTCCCGCTCTCTTCTCTCCTCACTGTCATCTCTTTGTTTCTCTCCTCTCATCACCCACTTCCACCACCTTTCTCCCCCTTCTCCTCTCTGTGCTTTCATTTACCTTTTTTTACCTTTCACATCCCTCCTTAGCAATTGCTTTTTCCAACTCCTTCTTGTCTTGCTGTTAAAAAAAAAAAAAAAAAGGGAGAAGGAGGTGGGGAGGGGGGTCTTAGACGAGAAGTCGGTGGCGTTGAGCCGAAGAGGACACACTCCACTTAGATAAATATCCCCATCGCTCTGAGCAGAGCCAGGGAGATTTATTCATCCGCCGAGCTGGCAGAAAATTGACTTGTTTCATGGGGGCAGGCTAGTGACGCATCGCCATGAGAGGCAAAGAGACAGGAGGGAGGGAGATTGGGGGGAAGGAGAGATAAAGAACGAGAAAGAGAGAAGGCACATGGAGAGGGAGAGAGAGAGAGAGAAAGGGAAAGAGGGAAAGGAACACGTTGGAGAGAAACGAGGGGAAAGAAGGGGAGAAAGAGTAAAGCGATTTAGGGAGCGGGGTGGGAGAAAAACGATAAAGAGAGATGAGAGAGAGTGATGTCCCTCCCCTTGTACCAGAGGATAAAGCCAGTGGGGTGGTGAAACAGTGATGAGGGAAATGGTACAGCTGACATTTATATAAGAGGATATTGATGAAGCAGAGACAATAGCAGACTCAATCCACTCCTCCTCTTCCTCTTTTGCCTCCTTTCTCTTGTTTACTACTTTTCACTCTTCCTCTACTTGTCTTTTCTCCTCTGTCTCCTTCGACTCTCTCTGTCTTTGGACTGACAAAGCGCCGTTATTGGCCACTACATCCTCATTGAGAGAGAAGGGCCACAACCTTGGGTGACTTAAGACTACAGCCACCAATGCATCACAGTGATAATCTCTTATTTTCTCCCTCCCACCAACCAGCGTACACACTTCAGCCGGCATGCAGCAGCATCGTCCCTCAATAGAAAAACTACAGTGTTCCTGTGTTTCATATTGCGTCCATGCTAACACAGCAAATAGAGAGGAGACGAATGCTGCCTCCCCTCGGCTTTTCCGAAGAGGTGTAGTGAATGGAGGTGTGTGTGTGTGTGCATGTGTGTGAGTGTATTTGTGTGTGCTTACTTTGTATGTGTGTTTGTGTGTGTCTGTAAGTGCGTATGTGTTCTGGGAGCGATGGGGCGTGGAGGATTTCTGCTTGTATCAGCACCTGGGCTGCACTGAGAGAGAGGTATACAGGGGAGAAAGATGGGGGAACTGGGAGCCTGAGTGTGTGTGTGTGTGTGTGTGTGTGTGTGTGTGTGTGTGGGTGTGTGTGTGTGTGTGTGTGAGAGAGAGAGAGAGAGGTGGGGTGGGGGTGGCTAACAGGGAGTGGAGTATAATTTAGTCGCACCAAAGCTCAAGGCTCATGTCAACCTTGGATAGGGACCCAGGATGATAATTTGAATTGGGAATTAAGTCACCAATCAATGGTTATACTTATGCTGAATCAGTGGTTTATTAAGGGAAGAGAACTCAATCATCTGATTGTGTGTGGGTGTATTTGTGTGTGTAGGAGCATGCGCAGGTACAGCTAAGTGTGTGAGAATTTGCACCCTTCTTTTGCTGTGTGGCCACATGCAGATGTTTTATGGCATATTTATTTGACCATGGAATAAACCATTGTTTGCTGACGGCTTTATTTTAACGTGTCAGTCCTCCCACGTACACCAGCAAACAAGTCGTCCAAATTAGATGACATTACATTGTTTGACGCTGCCGTTCAATTTCGAAAAATGATTGATATGATGTTTTCTGATCTGCCACCGGCATGGTTATGATTTAAGTATTTGATTAAGATAATGGAAATATCAACGCTAAAAGAAGAACTACTGATCATGACAATGTTGTAAAAGAAAACAGTGTTGACTGTCTGTAGGATGGGAAGTTATGTATCCATCTATCTATCTACCCCGATCCAGTTTCCTTCTTGGCGCCTTACTGACCAATAATAATTCTCATGAAGCTTAACTAGAGCTGAACTGTGTCACTGGTGGCTTTTATTATGAAGGTTTAACATATAGGCCAAAAATAGCCTATACTTTTTCAGTGCTGTACTTTGAGATATATACATTTATAGTTTTTGTAACAAATTCATGTTTTTCTGCAAAATCCTTTTTGTTAATTTAACAAAATAAGCCACAGCCCTCAAATGCTAATATTGTCTAATCAGAAGAAGCTTTACAGCTTAGCTAAATAAAATGCTAACTAACATTAGCAAAACTATTATTTGAGTGAATACTAAACCTGATTCCAACCCTGAAGACTCACCATCTCCTACTCCTCCAGAGTGTTAGGTTTGTCCGTTAGAAACATGGTGGATTTCATGGAAGAGGACCTGCAGCGACTGTAGATATAAAAACTTCATTGTAAGGTAACAAAAACAAAGAATTCTTACAAAAACAGTGATTATACACTAATGTAAATATAGTCATGCTAATTAAAATCCTTTTTTTTTTTTTTTATCTCTGCCATATTCTGGAAATAGAGTAGCCTAAATAATAGTAGCCTTAAATTCTCTATACATTTGTAGCTTGCTTTAATGCAGCTGTCAGCTTAGATTCATTTTTTCACATTTTCAAACTTTGTTGACTGCGGCAATAAACACAGTGTTAGCCAAAAACCGAAGCTGTAAGCTGCTTTCACACAATGTCGACAGAATGGGCTGAACAGGAAAACCTTGTGTTATTTACGGAAGCGTATTGCTGCCACACTACAAAAAAAAAAATAGGCTCAGTATCACGTAATTACGTGAAAAGTTTATTGTTATAACAATATCTTTTTCACGTTTTAACAATATATTTATCATGTTATAACGTGAAACTATCACGTTATTTCAAGATACGACATTTTCACGTTATAACGTGAAAACATCTTATGTCGAAAGAAAGTATGGTTTTACGTTATTTCAAGATAAGACAGAAACAGCTGAGAGGCAAGAATAGACTATGGCTCATTTACATGATTCAATTAAATTATACTTTAATCTTGGTTTGAGACATGGTGAGATTTTACAGTTATTGAACACAGTGGATGATATTGTTATTAGTATGCGTACTCTAAGAAGGATTTTGAAATGCCTGGGTTTGTACCGAAGAAAGAACGTATCCGACCCTCTTAAGACATTTTATCTTGAAATAACGTGATAATTTCGCGTTATAACGTGAAAATGTCGTTTCTTGAAATAACGTGATAATTTCGTGTTATAATGTGAAAATGTCGTTTCTTGAAATAACATGATAGTTTCACATTATAACGTGATAAATAGATTGTTAAAACGTGAAAAAGATATTGTTATAACAATAAACTTTTCACGTAATTACGTGATACTGAGCCTATTTTTTTTTCGTAGTGTGGCAGCAATACGCTTCCGTAGTCATTCGGACTTTGGAGAGTTAACACATTATTTCAAGATAGTTACAATAAAACTGCTGACTTTGTAATCACATAAATTAATAGTCTGAATTAGTTTCTTTTGTTGTGTTACATTTGCAATGGTTCGTTAACAAGTGAAACAAACTAGTCTGTAGCTCCTTGTATTTTATTTAAACATAACTGCTAGCAATGGAGGGCTTGCAGCTATGTTGCCAGAAGTTCAGATTCTCCGATTCAGATTCCTGCTCGGTTTCTGACGAAATTTAAATTTTCTTTATCAATGTGGATCGCTGGAATTCAAACAAGCAAGATACAAACTTAACAGAGCTCCCTTTCAGTCTAGAAACTGTGTCTGATATTCTCAAAACATCAGTTTTCTATGGTTATGGGTGGAGACTACAAATAAACTACAAATCTGATTTGTCAATTTATCGATTGATGCCAACTTTAGATATTTGATAGCTGTAGATAATAGACGCTATGGACACATTATACTCACTTGTATTAAGGTTTGATACCCACCAATAACTCCACTTTGATTTGACATGGCACAATTGTAAAACACCCCCAAACAAATAACCCAAACACTCACCAGTTTCAAATGACCTCAGGTTTCCTTGAGGGACTATATGGTGTTTGTGTGTGTGTGTGTGTGTGTGTGTGTAATTTCCACATACAAGTGTTTGTACCTCTGGAGTCTGGGCAAATGTGAGTGGCAGCCGTGTTGGAGAGGCACCGTGACCTTCTCTCTCTGGACTGTAACTCAATCAGAGCTCAAGGCGTGACACCGTAACCCTGCGTGGCAGGAAGCGGCCTAGCTGCACCACTCTGCTAATGCCTTCACTAACGGCCGTGACCGCACCGCGCTCATATCCCCCCGGAAAACAAAGTCGCTCCACTGCCAGTTCCTTACGAACAAGAGATAAGCCTGTTTTTGTGATTCACCACAAAATGTGTGTTCAGGATGACAAGTTCACAGGTTAACATCTCTCAGGTTACAGGTTCATTAAGGGAATTAATGATGCTTCTGTGGCAGCTGGATTAAGAGAGTATCTGCTTTCCTTCCAGGCATGCTCGCCAAAAAGTCCTTTGGAAACAATGTGTATTAACCATGATTATTTTAAATGGCCTGTAAATGGACAAAGGCCACTTTAAAGAACATGAGCCTGGGTGTTGATTTTTCTCAGGCTATAAGGTGGCATTAGTTTAGGTCAATAACACTTGTAGATGTTTAGATAAGGGAAGCTAGCTAATCTGATTATGTAGAGTTCATCACTGGCTCTAAAAGGTGGAGGCTGGCTGTGTTTCATCAGCTGCTGAGAGGAACCACACAGCTTATGTTGCTGTGCTTACAAACACCTGCATACTCACTGAGTGTGTTTTGTGTGTGTGTGTGTGTGTGTCACTAGAGTATCTTAACCTACTTCCTTTATCCTGCTGTTGTGTTGCATTCGCATTGTATCTTTGTATTGTGAGTAAATGACCAAAACTTTTTGCCGCCTTCCCCAGCCTGTCTACTGCTCACTGAAGATGTAAATCTTTAAAAATGGATCACAATGTTATATATGACTGCATTTTCAAAAAAGGCTAAATAATTTCCCAAAACAGCTGAACAGTTTAGTTTTGAGCAAACAATTCAAACGGGAATAAAACGGGCATTTGTTGGGGACTATTTTCAACCGCGGATTAATACACATTTGGTGCTCAAGTGGGTATAAGTGGGATTGTTCATTGTAATGAAAGAACCCGTCACTCAGTGCAGCAGCGTGGCTCCTTGATGTCTTTTTTTTAATAGTTTTTGGACAACAATGCACAATATTTCAAGTACTGGATACATGGACAGTACAGGCGATCACTAACTACAGACCTGATGCAATAACCCATCAGGTTTAAGTGAAGTAATTCATGATCCCTTATCAATGATTTCTTTGCTGTCTAATCAATCCCTTAATAGGAGGTTGTGTCATAAAAATTATTATTATTGTTATTGTTATTATCCATCCATCCATCTATTTTCTGTAACCGTTTATCCTTATCATGGTCGCAGGAGGCTGGAGCCTATCCCAGCTGGCTTTCGGTGAGCATATTATTATTATTGCTATACAATTTTCTATTTTTTAAATTATGAACAAACAGAAAGATTTAAGAGACTATCATCAGCAAACAGCAGAAGTTTGAAAAAGGTGTAATTCTGCACTGTTATTCCAATTATGCATAAGTTGCATGTAAAAATAGATAATCTGGCCTTTATGTTGGTGGAACAGGTGCAGCTTTTCAAACGAGAGCAGCCCATTCTTATCGCTTTTCCCTCTGACTCAGAGATCGTGAGAGGGGAGAAGGTCGCTCCAATGAGACGAACATTCTTGACCCGGCTCGTAAAACTCAGAGGTGCTGCGGATACAAAAAATGTCAGAAATTCACGTTTGGAAGTGATGGAGAAGTCTGGCGTGTTGTGTGTAAGCATGTGCGATCAGTCTACATGTGCTATTTAAGTCCGCTGTCAGTTTCTGGTGGATGAACATGCATGAAGTTTTGAATCGGATTACATGCAGCAGAACATAGGAAACACATAGAGGGAAATGTGAAGTTGTGCAGGCATGCACCAGCACATGAACACGCAGCTCAACAGTGATGTGCGCCCATGATACTCGTGTTTATTATCTGGCGGGTGTTGGGGAAAGGGCTTAGTTGAGTGTCAGAGGTCAAGACGGTGGGATTTCATGGCTAAGGCAGAGATAGGGGCCACTCGTGAAAGAGCGTGGCCTCGCAGAGGTGCAAAAACAAAGAGAACGCCAAATGGACAAACAGAGAGGAATAACGAGGGACAACTTCACAGAGAAAAGAGAAAGAGTGTATGTTATGTCTGTCAGTGAAGAAAAGTCCAAACCAAGAAATCTAAACAGACAAAACAGAGAAGAACTGCATCCGGCACAAAGCACACAAAGAAGTAAAAATATTAATATTATTTACTGTCCTTATTTCCCCATCCCCGTGCTCCCCCAGATTTGCATGTGTTTGAGTTCTCCATTTGTCTTTGCTGGTAAACACAATTTAATATTAGAATAAATTACAAATGGAAGACTGATGCCTGGGATAGATTTTTCTTGCGGGAAGTTCCGACTTCGCCAACATTAATGTCCCTTGCCACCGTTGGAGGCATAAATCTCTTTTTCCCTCTTTTTGCCTTGAATCATATAGGGATATTGAATTACTCCCCTGCTCCGCACACATAGAGGCATTGTGCATTACATTGACTGATAAGCTGTCACCAGCAGTTTAACTTAGAGACATTCAAAGAGTAATACACCAGTTGAGGATAAACTAACCCCAGTCCCCTTAGAGTAAGCTATGGCGCTGTCACCGTGAAAAATACGACGGGGGCATTTCATATAACATGCAGCATCTGGCATCTGAAAATAGAGGAAAATACCTCTGAACAATGCTTGGTTTATGGCTGTTTTCATACTGGGCGACAGTTTTACCCTTGAACATAAGCGAAAGCTTGGATCAGAAAAACAAAGCACTATAAAAAAGGCTGACACACAAGTTTCATTGTAATCTTTTGACTCTGGAGGAAGGATCACGCTGTTTTTGAATCAGAAAACCTAAGTTATTAATATAAAACAATGTACTTTATTTTATCAACAGCCATTATTATTGTATTCTTCCTCGTTACAATATCACCGGCGGTTATATTCTGAGCTCATGTGTGTGCAAACCTTCATAACTCCTGTGATGGATCAGTCTTATTTTTTTTTTTTTTACCTCTTTACCATATTTATGAGAGCAGCTAAAGGGCCTTTTCATGCTACAATCTGGGAACAACCATTAACGCTTGGAGATGGACCAATGGGAGCGAGCCATGTCTCACTCGTCGTAAGTTGGCATGAGAGCGGGCCGATCCATCACAGCGGGTTTGGCGGCAGTGTAACTCGTGGTACTGTATGGCCCTGCGCTTCAGGGTGGTCTGTCCAATTCAACATCTGCATGAGAGACTCCGGCAGAGCAGCTGTGTACGGGGCTGCTCCTGTGTGTGTGTATGTGAGTGTGTGTGTGTCCTGGTGGTTTTGGTGCTAAAGTACTGCATTGTTGCTGTCTGGCCTCTGAATGGGTTTACAATATTACACCATTAATAAAGCGTTGCTTAGATTAACGCTGGAGGAAGGAGGGAGGACAGTGAGTGGAGAGTGCAATGTGTTGGTTTTCTTGTATCTTTTCGATTTATGATGTTGAAAATCGATAGTTACATAAACGCAAACGCTGACTACAAGGCTTGTGTGAACGCATTTCAAGCTTTCTGGACCTGCAAAGACAGGTGTGCATATATAGAGCAAGTGTCTGTGTGATAGGAGGGTCATAACCTTGCTGAAAATTACAAAAAAATGAGCTTGATAACCATGCTGCAACATTTAGAAGAAGTTACGTATGCGTAACGCTAATGCAGGGGCCAGAATGTCTGTGTTTATGATTTTATTTGCACATGGAGGACACCAACTTTGCAGAAAAAATCACAAATAAAGAAAAACATGACTTAGTTTCAGCTCGACATTCACATTTAGTTGTTGAGAGTATCTATTGAGCAGAGTCACCAGGTTTTTCTTACACCAGCAGCGATATGTAATGTACATAGCGGGCTTATCTTTTGAATATTGCTGCAAAGGATTAATTCAGTATCTTTAAATCCAAGGCTCGGCGTGACAAAGAGCCGCTTAAAGGTAAGGCCGTAAAAATGTGATATAGCAAAGGACTGCCACTGACTGAGAGGCTGAGGGAGGACATAAACAAGACGGATGCCCGTCCCCTTTAATATAACATAAAGACTGAGCTGGAGAAAATAAAACACCCCATTGTAATGAAATGCATTTACTGCAGCACCGGCTTGAAATCAGGCAGAAGTGAGCACAAATGTCAAAAGAGCTCTCCTGTTGAGCAGAGCGGCAGAATTAAGAGGCCTGATATCTAATCCATTTCCTGTGAAACCGGCGGTGTAGGGGACATCAAAGAGAGTTAAAGGGGATTCAGTGAGAGCTGTTGGAGTGGCGAGGCGGTGAAATATGGCACATTTGGTTTCTTCTCTCCCCCGGCACTGGGCCTTTGGAATAATTAGAGCCTAATTCTGTCTAATTAACGGACTCAATTACTCCTGAAGAAAGCTCATCAAAAAGATGGCGGGAAAGCAGGGAAGAGAATGGTAGCGTTTTTTCTTTAATTAATGAACTGAGTTGAATAACGGCCATGGAATTAAACATTTCCCCCAATGTGTATGAATTGCAAATTGGAGCATCGTTTTTTTCCCGAGACGGGAGCCCAGGGGCTAACGCTGCTGTCAAGTAGCTTTCTAAAAAGTCAAAGCGCCGATGCAGCACTAACAAATTACTTAAGATTACCATCTTTAGCACATGCGGAGGTCCTAACGAATAGCGATGAATTAATATGCCGTCTGTGTTCCAGCGCTCCCATTGGCTATGAGTTTCACTGATCCTAAAAGAGCCAATAAACCAGGCACCAGCGTGAACTTTATGGAACACTTTTCTTCCTGTACAATTGGTTGTCTGTCGATTGCATATTTCACATCCTTGAGACGTTGATATAAGTCTTGTTAAATTACTCAGCTGAGATAGAGCTGTGCATACACGAGTGTTTTCAGGGGTTGAAAACTTTTTATGTGCTATCAGGGCCGTATGTGTGTGTGTGTGTGTGTATGTGTGTGTGTGTGTGTGTGTGTGTGTGTGTGTGTGTGCGCAAAGTGCTGTGCTGCGCTCAGCAGCTTTAAAGGCCCAAGGGTCGGCTAAGCTAACTCACTGCCTCAGCACTCTTTAGCTCAGCTCCTCAACACATTCGCTGAGGCACTGGGAAACAAACTTAAAGGCCCAATATTATCACCCATATGTAGACAAGGAGAGCAACACAACAGCACAGAAGACATTTGTTGTTATTCTTAGTGTAACCAGTGATTTTCTGCAAAATGGACAGATCCTCTGCTACACAATAGCTACATGTACATCGAGCTACAGCTGTATCATATGATATGTTGAACATGTAGGGTTTTTTTTTTTATGTTTGCGCCTGTATTTTATAATTTATTAGTGTTGATGTTGCATCCCAGCTGGTGCAAAGTTTCCATTTTCCAAGAGAAGAGTCATCTGCACAGCACAACAAACAACACACTTTAAATTTGAAAATGCACTGACATAGAATTAAACTCCATCATCTTATTGGGCTCAGAGTTTGACTCTTGGCTGTGGCGCTCAAATAAGTGTTCAATCTGCATAAAATAGAAATAAAAATCCCAAAATGCAAAAAAAGAAAAGGAAAAATCATTTTAGATTAAAATTCACCATCATTGGTGTTGAATGCCTCCAGGATAAAATTACCCATGCAGCTGGTAGTTAACTGATTATAGAGCATTTTCTGCTGTTGTGGTTCTGTGCCGTTATAGTCTCTTCTGCCATGAGTGGAAATCATCATGTAAATCATAACTTTGAGAATATACAGTTTAATTAATGAATCAATGGCACTGAAGTTTGTGTCAGTGGGATTCATAACAAATCAAAGAGTAAACTGTCTTGTATGATTTGTGCAAACACAACACAGCTATAAGATTTTTAACCTTTTTTTCATTGACTTCCATCTAAATTCAGGAGATAAAGGGATATAGTTTCTCCATGAGGTACGTCCAGGAAATGTAAAGATTTACATTTTAGAATAAGATGTAGCATTTACCACAGAGAAATGTTTTGAAAAGATAATGTTTGTAGCCTAAAGCAGCAGAGCTATATATATATATATGTAAAATTCTAGACTGTGGTTTTTAAAAATGTTACCCCACTTAGAGTATTTGCACAAATTAGATAGGAGTTATTGTAAATGTACATTTTCACATGTATTTTTAGTCCTAATTCGTGTTTGTTATTTTCACACCCAAACTTCCAAATAATTCATTTTTTAAAATAAGTTTGTTAATTTCAATCTATAATATGATCATATATAAGTGGGGTAGACCCAACATGACCACTTATGGAATAATGTCCTTTTTTTTTCTGTCTTGATAAATATGATTCTATCAGTTTCATTGATTTCAGCATTGTATGTAGACTTACTAGGTAGCATAGATACCTAGGGGACAGTATTATACCTCACATTATGTTAAAATCAATCTTAATTTACTTCAATAATAATAATAACAATAACAATAATAATAATAGGCCATACAATTTGTTTTTTAAAGGAACAAAACTGATGATAAATCAATATATAATTCAGTGATCCAACAAAAATGGAATATTAATTAAACAAGCAAACAATCAAAACATTTATTCAGACAAAGTAAGTTTACTTATTAAATCAAAATCATTTTACAAGCAAGTCAGAATTTGCTTGTTCCAGCCTCTTGAAAGGATTTTACAGGTTTTCCATTTACATCATTATAAAATGAATATCTCAGTGTTTTGGGCTGTTGGTTGGGCAAAACAAGCAATTTGAAGACATCACCTAGAGCTACAGAGAGTTGTCATTTTTCACAATTTTCAGACATTTTATAGACTAAACAGCAAATTGATAAATAAATCAAAAAAATCTACAGATTAATCAATAATAAGAATAATTGTGGTTGTATCCCTTTTCCCATGTATTCCCTTATTCCCCAAACTGGTGCATCCAGAAAGATACAATTACATTAAAACACTTAAATTAGCCCCGTCGTGGGCTAAAGACTTGACACAGAAATGTGAACTGATTAACTAAGTGAGCAGAGTCAAGTTGCCTCGAGTTGTTCTCTTCCTGCTTCACCATTTTCCAGACAAAAAGACAAATACAGCGAATGTGTGTGGCCATAAAAGGAAAGCAAAAAAAAAAAAAAAGAAAAGAAAAAACACAGTTAAACTTCTTAGAGGCATTTTCAGGAGGTTTCTTCATTTGGTGTTAGATGTGCCATGACACGCCTTGTTTACATTTGGAATTGGGAAAAAGGACTTTCAGATCATCCAATTAAAGTTGTACCCCTCCAGAGACCCAATGCCCTTCCTCGCCTCAGCTTATTGGGCAGCACCCACTGAGAAAAAGCATTTGACTGCATTAACAGTAAATGAGGCCAACTTCGTTTTGTTCATTAAAGCGCCATTTCCGAAGATGATAAAATTGATAACAGTCAGCGGCATGTATTTCCAAATTTGCGCTCTTAATTTGACGTCTTTCATATTTTGGGAGATTGGTGGTGGTAATTGAATACATTTATAAAAACAAAAACAGATATTGTTACGGTTCGACTGGCAATATAAAAAAGATGTATGACAGCCTGCTATTTCAGCTCTGTCTCCAATGATCATCGTTTAGGAGCACCTACTGTGTTTTTAATATCCTGTAAATCTAATTAAGAAGCAATACTGTGGTTTTGGGGTTGTGTGCAAACAAGTATTGGCCCATGATACCGTTGTGAATGCAGAAATTGAAATTAGAAACAAACTAAAACAAACAAATCTGAGCCCTCATAATTGCTTATGTCAAGACGTTAAAATCAATAACAAGCGCGTTTATTAGTCTAATCGCTTTCCACTCACTTTGTTTGAATTGTGGGGCTCATATCTCTGAATGTCCCTCGTGTTACTTTAAAGCAGCTGAGGAAGAGTTAGCAGGTAGACTGTTTGAGCCAGATAGAGCATTTCTCAACCTAAACACATTTAAAACGCTGGCGAAAAAAAAACAACAACCCAATACAGATGGCTGGGGCATCCCATCTGTTAAAGAAATGGTGCAATCTCAATCCTGAGGGTTGTTTCACTTTTAGACTGAATAGCATGTGGCAGGACATAAACAGTATCCTAGCTTATAAAAAGCTTCACTGGTTTTACCATTTGTAATTAGCAAAAAATAGACACCAGTAATTCGCCCTCTCGTAATAGCCTACAAGAAGTCATTAGTTCATCACATTAGTTTGCAAAGTTCAAAGATAATTCTGGACGATGGAGAGTGCCACACATACCTCTGACTGATAATGAGGCTCCAGCTAAGAGAGCCGAGATGTTCATGGAGATGAAATGTAGAAACCTGTTTGTTGGGGAAAAGATTACAAACTTGTCTCGCTTCATTTTATTGCATTGTATGCATCGCAAAAAGCAAAGACACACACCACCAAGCTCACAGATGCACACAACAACAACAACACACACGCACACACACACACACACATACACACAAAGGCGCAGGTTCCACTGGGGGGCATCCATCTTATGGTAAGCACAGCTGAACCATTAACCTCATTAGTATAATGGTCACACATGAGTGGAATGCAGCTCCATGCTTCATGATGGCAAATTGATGCTGATACACTCCTAATGTTGCTTTGATAAATATAGGCAGGAACAGGGAACTCACACAAAACTGGTATATATCATTGTTAATGAAAAGAAGCAACTGCAGCCATTAAAGTCTCCTGGATACTGATGGAGGTCTGTTTACAGACGGGGAACACGGTGAGGTAACAAAGAAAACGAATGAAGCTGCCGAGAAGATCAAACGGGGCATCGTGGATACTCGTTTTCATGGATTCAGTCAGTTTTTGACCTACCTGTATGAACAGGACTCACTTGACATTCATTTTATACTTCTAACAAGCTCACCAGACTTACAAACCACCTACAACATCATGCACCCCCCCACCCACCCACACCCCCCCACACAACACACACAAAGAATGACCTGTAAATCCTTTAAACCCATAGAGATTCTTTGCTGCATTTGTAGCCTTTTGAAGCCAACTTTGGTCCAGCATATTGAGTCAGGCTAAGAGCCTTAGAAAGACAGTCAGTGTGTCCACGGTGCGGTGCACAGGCCGTCTGCCATGACGAGAAGCGCGTGGCTCAGGCTGCGCCCCAGTGTCCTGCAGGCACCCTGTTAAAAATGTCACTGCAGGGAACGAAATGGCCGCCCCGGGGCATCACGGCCCCCTTTTTTCCACGGAGATAGAACACAAATTGCATCCTGGCAGTCACGATGGCTCTCCAAATGTTAGATTTCAGAATCATTTCCTCCGCCCAGTGGCCTCGGAGAAAATAAATAAAGAATATGTTTATAAATATAAATACATTCAGAGGCGGCAAAACGTGTCCGATAGGGCAGTAAATGATAACACAGTAGGGAGCCATGTGGAATGTGTGTTTATCCCTTTGGAAGGCAATGACCTCCATCCCTCCTGACATTTCCCCACCGCCCATCCCCAGCCAACACCAATGGGGGTGGAGTGTATGTGTGTGTGTGTCTTACTACTTTACAAGAAGCTAACACAACATGCCCCCGAGAGGTACCCTTTTCAGCCTGAGCCATAAAAACCACCAGCTTCAGCAGCCTTTGGAATCATTCAGGATGAAACATCGGCAGTTCGGTATTAAGTGTTTTTGATAAATCACTTTTATGAGAAATGCTTGGAAAACAAACCGGGGATAAACTGCAGTGGGCAACGGCGAGTGAACTGAAGGAGAAAAATGTCTCCACCGCATTTGGATAGACATGTTCATTAGTCTTGCTTACTAACATATGGCATGGGGATGAAACAGAGCTGCTCGTCCAATGAAAAGTGTAGCTTAAAGATGCTAAAGCACTCGCATCTTATAGGAATTCACAGCAGACAAACAAGACAAAACAATGAAAGAAGAGTGTGAGGTGATAATATGAAAGAGAGAGCGAGAGAGGGGGGAAGATAGGTACAGGAAGTTGTTGCACCACTCCTCCTATTTGGCCTTTTGCCAAGGCTCCAGTTTGGGTTGGATCCCTGAAGCATTAGCATCACACATTCAAGCTGTTCCAACAGCCTGAGCGCTAACGGGCTAATGGGCTAATGGCTAATGGAAAGACTGCATCATGGGCACGGGCTCCTTCTCACCAAACCTGCACAATAATACAGACACACGACAACATGGCAACAAAAACTGCGCTATCATTAATGAATCTGTGGGAATACCAGATTTAGACGCGTAAAACCTGTTTTTGCTAACATCTGCCCGGCTAATTTTAATTATGGTCGACAAAGTCAAAAAAAACATTGTAATGTGGCTCAGTTGATTCATTTACTTGTTTACTGTCGCTAGTTTACTTTATTATTGCTTCACTAGTTGTAAGAACAACATGTAAACCTGCAAAAACACCTGCCCTGCATGTGTTGTGCTGAGAAAGAAGCTAGCTTTTGTAGCCTACAGCTTTAATGCTTCTTTGATAACACAGATAAAGCAGTGCATTTCTAAAACTGGGACAAGGCTTTATTAATGTTCAATAACGCATTTGCTTATGCTTTATATCAGTTATAAGCCATTAATAGCATCAACTTTTGGGATGCCAGGTTGTGAAAACAGCCTTTTGCAGGTTATACTGTTTATTATGTCTAGAAAAGGCATCTAGAAAATCCATTTATTAAAAATGTTCTTATCATTTTTAACTACACACCTAATGACTTTTAGAACATCAAACATCCACAAGTATTTATTAATGAATTACCAACCTTTACAAATGCATTATTACCAAATCAAAACGATAAATACCTCCCAGTGAGATGTTTCACAACATGTCAATTTGTTCTTTTTAATAAGTAATCCAGTGGCGCAGGCCCCAGCCCAAGCTATTATGATGGGCCCTAGATACTGTATATATCATAACGTGTTGTCACATGATCAAATAGAGACTTGATTTTGGACAACACCAGCATCACCCAAAAATCATATTTGCATATCTGTATATGACAAAATACCAAAGAAATTGCTAATTTGATTGAATAATTTTATTTATAGTTTATTTATAATTTTATAGCTGTGGAATGTGTGTATGTATAAATGTAATATGTAGAATAAGCATACAATTTTGTTATAGATTGCTGCTAACTATATTTTACCTTTTCTGTATGTAGCAAGTGGCACCATTGGAAATTTAACCTGAGTTCTTTCATTTTTTGGGCACATTTCTGAGATGACAATGTGCTTCACTTGCAAAGGCCCGTTCTCCACCCAACACATTGTTGGAGGGCCTGCTCCTGTCTACAGGCCCCCGTCTAGCCCACAGGCCCCAGTGCAACCCTGCTGCCTGTATTTACACCCCTGAGCTGATCTATGAAGCACTAGTAAAATATTTATTCACGTTAACTAAGCCATTAATTCATTCATTCCTATAAGCTCTGTATAGAGGGTTATAAACTGGAATCCACTCCCTACCTGTTATCATTTTATTTTGCATTATTAAAGACAGGAGACACAGTTGAAAGTTATTCAACTTGAACATGGCAGTAACTTCTCTAACAAATGTATTATTCTGTAATCTGAGCCTGATTGTGCTTCTCATATCATTAAAGATAATTATATTTTTGCACTTTCATAGTTACTGCAAACATACGACAGTAATACATCAAATTACTTAAACCTAATTTTACCTAATTCATTTTTCATTTATTTAATGGTGGCTGCTGATGTAGTTGAGTAAGATAATTTAATTATACAGTAAACCTTCTCTTTTTGACACTCTTAAAGTACTCCCTTTATTCATTCGTTCATTCATTTATTAACTCATTCATTACTTTGGTGGTTAGTGTGGACTGCTCTGTATTAACTGAGTGGACTGGTTAAGTTGTCAGTGGTGTAAACTACTGCTATCTAGTGGTGTGAGGATCCATTACACTGCAGGCAGAAGTAGTTTCTCCCACAGATGACCAGAGTCACCAGTGCGTCACTAAACGTTTATCTGATGACACACGTGTTGAAATCAGTTAAGTTCAAAGTATGTGTCAAGAAACTTGAAAATTAGTGTCTCATTACAATTTACAAATAACAAAAAAAGGTATTTTTTATATACGCACTGCAGTTTCAAGTAGAATCCTTCCTCTTTTAAAATGTAGATCTTAATGTTAATATCACACAGGACAAATAAAAGGGAAAACCTCAATACGTAAATAATAAAACCCCTGAACCAATCAAATCAATGAAATTAGTTTGATCAGATTTGACTGACAGTGGCTTGGCAACATACTCAAACAGCGCTCATCCTATATTGATTAAAATCTTCCTGGAGTCTAAATCGTGCACAGAAATACCATCTCAGCTTCAAACCAGTAAAGAAGCGCGAGGACAAAAATGTACAGAAATCTCTCACCTTTCACTAAAACTGTTAAATTAATTTGTGTTCACACCAAATCAGAGAAGCAGATTGAGGAGATTGGTTTTCAGGCCCACCAGATCTCAACCCAACTGAACATATGGGTCCAAGATTTTGGAGAAAGGTTTTTTCCACAAGGTTTTCTTCATTGCTTCGTTGTCACACAAACTTCTTTTTCTGAATTTTGGCAACCAAAGCTCCAAATCAGCCTTCTGATTTGGAGGAAAGCGAGCAAAGATATGACCACATTTTCTTTCGTCTCAGGCACGTGAAAACCAAACTATATCTTCTGGAAAAATGTTGTCCATGGTGACTCGTGGTGAACTAAAACCTTTCGATGACACTTCATCTGTAATCCATCTGTATTTTCCATCACTGTGAACGACTGTCACACATGCTCCAGCTCTGGCTCATACAGTGTCATACTATAATCTCTGTAAAGTGTTGCAGGCTTTAAACATCTGGGACAGGAGCTTAATAATGTAACTGCACTCACTCAGGCTCTTTAATGAAACACTGATGGTGGATTGCTTCTATGGCAGTTTCCCTGCAAGGTAAATTACTGGTTAGTTATATCAGATCATGTTTATAATGGACCCCTTTATTATTCCTGTCAAAACACTTCTTCTGATACAAACTCTCGCCACCTCCACCAACCCTCACGTCACCCAACCACCACCACCACCACCACACCCCACCCGCAGTGACATCTCCATTGTCCCCTCCTTTCCTGCCCCCCCACCCCTCTTGCTCTCTAACTGAAGTGTGGCGGGAATGAGTGATGAGCCAGTGTTTGGGTTAACGACAGGGACGGGGTGTTAAACCTGAAGTGTTTAATTAACCCCACAATGGGCCTGCCTGTCAGCCCGTGCCCATTCCCTCTTGATGGAGACTTCAGCTCACCCACCGACTCACACACACACACACACACACACACACACTCAAACACACGTATATATGCATGCACATACACACACAGACGCAATCAAAGGCAAGTGTGCACACTCATACAAATTCACATGAACGCACTCAGGCACATAGGCCCTTGGAGACACACATAATGGCAGGTGCACACACACACAAACACACACACATATATATAAAACGCACACACCAGCCCGGGAGGGGAGAGGACAAGGGGAGGGGAGTAAAGTGATAATGCTCCGCCACAAACGCAAGATTGCTTTTTTTTCTCCCTCTCCTTCTCTAAAGTCCATTTTCTGGGTCACTGCATTGCATTCATTACTGTCTTTGAAGACATTGGGCTAGGAAGGAATAATGCTTCCCTTTCACTCGCGCTAAGAGAGAGTAGAGAGTTGTGAGCACCGGAGTCAGGGCCAGAGGCCTGGGAGGGAGGAGGGCGGGGACCCGGTAATATGTGACATCTTTATCTGGTTTTAATTTCAGTCATAAATATTGAATGCTTTATTTGTTCATCTGCAGCTGCCTCCACTCAGTCAGTGTTTGTGTCTTCTGTCTTTTTTCCCCCCTTTTTTCCTTTTTCTGCTCTGCCAGCACGCGCCATGTTTCTTATGATGTAGCTCGGGGCCAAAGCAATAGGATTAGGTAACGATTTTTCCATTTTCAAATGAACTCCAAAATGGACTTTAGCCGATTGAAACACTAAAAAGCCAGCCCGTGGATCCCCTCCAGATTGAGTGAATATGAATAAAGCATGATTTAAAATACTCTTGTCTTGGATCTACATCAACAGACAGGGAGCAGAGAGGCTATCGGCCGCTCTCTGAGAGGGTGACACTGACATAGCGAGCATTATGGGAGTCATCTCATCCCCTGGGTGAATCAATAGGTGCCATATGACAGTGGCTCACCCATCAAGTGGCGCGGTGACTGGGGGTGCTGCTGGAAATTTGCTTAAAGCCTACACCAATTAACTTCAACATGACAGATTCAGGCAGCCAATGAGTGAGCACTTTGCATTCTGCCGCCTGCCCGACTCTGTGGGTACAGAAGGGAAACCTCAGCTGTTAGACGGATGGTGGGCTGCTTTTTGTGTGTGTGTCTTCTTGCATGCACACAAGCATCAACCCTTGTACATTTGCGTGTGCATGCTAAGGCGGTGTGTGTGTGTGTGGGAGGGGAGATGGTGGCGGTGGTGGTGGTGGTGGCGGTGGGAGTAAATCTGCAGTGATTCAGGCCCTGCTCTCGCTCCTTAATGATGATGTCAATCTGTGAAAATGCACGCACACATTGGAGCTGTCAGGGCCTCATCAATCAGAGAGGGGTTTGTCAAAGGAGCCCAGGCCCAGATTAACGAGGCGGGGACAATGACGGCGGCCCATTTGCATAGAAAATTACCCTCATCTTTAGGAAAGTGATAGCGCCAAGGAACAGAGGCTGACAATGGGGATGTTAGCGGGCGTTGTTGTGGCGGTTATTGAGGGAAGAAGGCACTTTGATCCCTGTTTTTGTATTTAACTCGACTGTAGGAGCGTAATTAGACGATTTGATTGCAATGTCTTTCATGAAATTCACCCATGGATACAAACAACAAACTTCTCCTTACATTTCAGCTGTGATAAATGGATTTAATAGCTAATGCAGAGGCAAATAAACTGAGCTGTTTTTCCACTTTTCATTGCCGACTCCACGTTCAAACCTCCCCACAGAACACACCAGCACAGTGTATAACCCCCCTTCTGTCCATTTGCTTTCCTGACCAAATGAGACAGTGATGAATCAAGTGGGTTTAAGCTCTGTTTTTATGAACTCCTCCAAGAATACACGCCGAGTCCATCTTTAGCAGCAGCTCCAGCGAGCGCACCGCCCTCCTAACACACTCCATTGTCGGGAAGAGGAGACAATGGTTAAAGCTACATATTAACTCGCCCTGTTGTTTGCAGCTATTCTGCTCTGCTGCCATCTGGCTGAATTGGCTCCTCTCTCCCTGACATGCAGGACAGTAAGGGTCAGGTCACCTGCAGGGACAGGCCAGAGTACATTAAGGCATAATGGTTAAGCTCCAGTGTGTGTGTGTATTCATGTGTGTGTGTGAAAGAGGGAGTCAAAAGGAGAATTGTTTGTGTTGCTAGTGTAGAGAGTTTGTAGTGTGGGAACTGGGTTTCAAAGACAGTTTGTTTAACAGAAACTTACTTGTGCAAGTGTGTGTTTGGCGAGTTTCTGCAAGAACACGTGCATGCATTTACATTTGCACCTGTGTAAGAAAATAAAGTGTGACTGTGTGCACTTTGTGTCATTGTGCTTGTCCTTTCACCGCCACAAGAGAAAGTGTGTGTGTGGTTTAGTGTGTGTGTGGTGGCAGGGGGCCTTCCTCACTGAGCGAGAGCAGGACAGTTAAGGTGTCACTGCCATGATGGAGAGGGTCCTCCTTCACAGGAGGCCAGCAGCTGCCAGGTTTTCAGCAGCTTGTGCAGAGGACTCTACATAAGTTAGTGGTCAGAGGTTTGGGTAATGCGCGAAGAAAAGGCCGAAAACCACAAGATTTACAGCGGAGGTCGAAGGTCGGAGGTCAAAGTGTGGAAGGTCAGAAGGTGCACTTTCTCTCGCACACAAACACACACACACACACACTTCACAGCACCTATGAAAGCTAATGTGAAGTGACGCTGTAATGCGGTTCATTCACTTTTTCAGGCTGAATGTCTTTTTGTGAGGTCTGTGGCTTATCCAGAGTAAACAGGAAACATGATTTTTATATAATTTATTCACCACTGACCTTTAAATAAAACTATTTGCCCCATAATCACCATCCCCATTGCAATATATATATAATTATTATTATTATTACTATAATTATTATTATTATTATTTGGATTTTCCCTATTTTTGCAAGTGCAAGTTTTAAACTGTGGGATATAAACACCCTCAAGGTTCAAACCAGGTTAAACCAGGGGACCACTCTGCAGCTTTCACTTCTGTGTCCTTTTTTTTTTCTAAATGGTTTAAAGTCACATAAGAACCAAGAGTAAATGTTTGAATACTTTCTACTATATTTCAAGGTTGACCTTTAAATCTACTTAGAGAAAAGTATCTGCACAAACTGTATTTAAGGCCAGTAAATAAATAAATAGCCTCATTAATCACCACTAGATCAGAGTAGACACTTTAACGCCCTGACAGTCGACTTGGCACCCACCCTTATTACACTGTCATGGACCAATAAACACCCGTGCCAGCGCCACTCCACCAATCAAACATCTGGCATTTGCAGGTCGTTAGGGAGGATGGCGAATCAGATCCCTCGCTCAGGCAGGGGAGGGGAGTCGGCTCCGTGCCCGGACCCTCCTAATCTCACCAATGGGAATGCAGCACTCCTTGTAATCCAATTAAAGGAGCGTAAGCGGTTTGTTAGACACTGTGTGTTAATGTAAGCACTATCCAATATACTCTGGGCTGGTAACAGCATGACTGGGGATACACTTTGGTCCATGGAACATAGGAGTAGTATACAGCTGGAGGGGCTGCTGTGGTAATATCAGGATACCGTCTCAAACCAGGCTTGTGAATACAGCAGGGGCTGGGGTGTGGGGTTAATATTGCTGACCTTTGGTTGTTCCTCTTCAGGCATGATGACGAAGACAAAAGAGGTCTTATGAGAGGAAGAATAAAAAAGGTCATCCACAAAGTCATTGAACATACCTGCACAGGCCTGTGTCAGTGTAATGTATATATTATCAGTGTTTTCTAAATATGAGCATGCATGCAGACCCCAGAAAACTGAGTGGGATGGTTCCTTGATGGTGTGTGCTCTCATTGTTATTCAGCCCCATACTCTGTCTAAATGTACAGTCGTGCATCTTAATTGCATTTTCTAAGCAGCATTTAATAACTGTAGATTTGTACCATTTGCACTCATTTTCAGACGTAAGGACGGGTGTTTTCTCACACTGGCACCTCCCGTTTCCTTCGATCCGGCAGCTGCAAGTGAACACGCTGCATCTGACACGGAGGAACTTAATCATATCTTCTTTTTTCTCTTTCCCAGATGCACCGAATTGAACTTAATTAGATGCTACATCACCTCAGTGAGGGGCTGCATGGCAAATCTTATTAAGAAAAACCAGTGTGTTTCTCCAACGCTCGCTGATTCCTTTACATCTTGGCGTCTGTGGGAGAAAACCCCGCTGAGGCGTATTCTCCAGCCCCTGTAACTAATGACGGCGTTGCCCAGATCTGACAGTGAGCTGTGTCTGTATATTGTGCTTAATATCATAATAATAATGAGAGCAAATTAGAACAATCAATTTCCATGGCTGGTTGTTGATTGGAGGAGGAGGTGGAAGTGACAGGGGGTGATCCATCATCCTCGGCCAGTCACATTAAGGAGAGCGCTGTGGAGCAGGTGGGCTGGGCTGGAGGCCAGCCGCAGCCAATGGGAACGGGCGGGAGTGGAGGAGGGAGATCCATTACACCCAAATCAAGTGCTAATGTAGCTGTGAAGCGGGTAAAACACAGAGCGAGAGGAGTGAAGAGAGGAGAGAGAGGATGACAGGGTGTCGCTGAGACTTATGACTGCTTCAAATGGGCTCTAGAGTGTGTGTGTGTGTGTGTGTGTGTGTGTGTGTGTGTGTATTTGTCTGTGTGTCATGTACCCTTTTGCTAGAACCACTGATATTTCACATCACCTCAGTGCTAAACCAAAGCTAACACATAAGTGCACAGCATTTTGTCCCTTTTGTCCGTCCACAATCACGGTCACACAGTCATCATGAACCACAGGTTGATTCCCACAAGGGGTCACTAAAATCTCCCTTCCCCTAAAATCCCCCATTGCTCTCCATCTCTGAAATGTTCATCAGCACAATTAAGCAATTATGTCACAGCATCATGTACCATTTGCAACCACGCAGTATAAACGCAGGCCCTTAACATGCGTGTGAAAATGTAAATTAAAAATTTTCTGCCATTAACTGCTGACCTTAACACACGCACATGCACAGCACAAGGAGATAAGAGAACAATTGTGAAAATAATTAGCTTGGCATGGAGGCTCGGTTGATGACAGTCACTCCACTTCATGGTCTTTAAATGTATCAACTGTGCTGCGTGACCTCGCGCACACAATGATGATGTACACTTCATTTCCCACTTTCATCACACACACCAAGAAACACCGGGCCATCACTCAGCTGTTAATGTCCCAGACTCCTGTTGGAGTCACTCGGCCAGAGCCAAAACTCTTTCATTTTCAAAATTTAGAAAAAGCAACATTAAGTACATTTCCACCTTTTATCAGCTCGTGTCGGAGTCTTTCTCTCTAATCCTATTTCTGCCAAACGATGGCATGGGGCGAGTATATTAGATTTCATCAGCAGCCATCAATCATGGCCGCACTTAACACGATCAGCTCCCCAGTTTATTCAGAGCGAACAATGGGGGACAGGCACGTCCCGCCTGCAACAGAGTAAATGAGGAATTTAAATACTGCACAAGAGACTACGGCGGCTCGGAGGGGGCTGACTGATTAAAGGCCACAATATCTGCTTTTCTAGGCAGATGATCTGTCAACGGGATGCAAGAGGAGGTTTATTGAAATAATGGGCTGCTAATGTGAGGTTATACTGCGCTTGGAGCACACGCACACTCACACAAATGCTTGCGAGGATACTCGTTGTGGTAACACGTCTTTGTGGTGCATGTGCACACAAAATTGACTTCCAAACAAACACACACAGTCTAATTTTCACATGCTCATGCACACACCAGCATCCCCTACTGTCTGCTATTGATGGGTAATTTATCAAATGACATCTCGTTCACTGTTGAGAGGAAATTAAATCATGTAGTTCCAGATCCTGATTATGATCATGAGATGTCCCTCTTGTAAATTATGTCAGTGAGAGGTTCATTTCTTTTCACAGCTTTTTATTTGCCAACATGGAAGTCTTTCTCAGTTTTTTTTTTTTTTACCTAATCATCGTGTTAATGAGCAGATACAGTTGGAGACTGAGGATGGTAAAAGAAGCAGGAAAGGCTGAGAGGGGAAAGGTCAACACTTTTAATTGCTATACTGTGGGGAAGTTTGGGTGGCGGGGGGCGACTTATGTAGTTTTTCTGCTCTCCAGAGCAGAGAAATGACCATCCACACACCGCAAAGCCAACCGAGCCACACTGTAATTTCAAAGGGATCCATATCAGTGAAGGAATGCATGAATAATAATATGCACATAACAAAAGTAGAATTAAGGATGGAGGAAGCAGCCACCTGACCAGCAACCATAGATAAAGCTGTAAAGCTGAACTAATCAATAATTTTATACCAACAATAGATGAGATGACTGCGTGTAATGTGAAAGATTACTCCTATGGTGTCCTCTAACAACCTGAGCTCCCCTCATCTCTACAGAGCATTTTAGCATCTTTCAGCTCATTGTTTTGGTGCAGTCTCTCATGAACCACATTTCCAGAAGCAACAGGCAGCTGTTGTCGTTGAAACATATCTAATAATGCCACATTATCTGCCCAGCACTAAAAGCAGACAGCGTTAGCTAATAGCTGGAGAACATAGTGGATAATTTAGCAGCTAAAGAGACAGATATTTCCCTCAGGAGTTGGTGGAGACCGAAAGCAGAGCTAAGTAATATTGCCCCGGGTCTACTGGGTGTGCAAATAGGCAATTGTTTGCTAACACATTCGCCACAACAACTTGGTAGTGGTAATATATCAGTCAGTATAGTGTTTGCAGCTTGTTGTAGTCACTGAGTTGCCAAAACACAATTGTGTAGTGAAATAAATAAAAGAAATCATGGACTAAGCTAATCCAAGATGCCTCACAGTCACACTTTAGCTACGTTATCAGAAAGAAACACAGAGTGATAGTGACTTTAGTGGGTGGAAAGGACTCACAACACACTAAGCAATAACACATTTTTAAAAAGTTTGAAGGTCTTTAATCAAAAAAGATTAAAATCCAATAAAACAGTAAAAAATAAAACAAAACAATTACATCAGTTTTTGCTGCATCATTTGAAAGGTCAAATGATGCAATCAAGACAGGCCCGCTGTATCAGATTCGATTAGCATGTCATTTCACACGTTTACCTAATAAACTAATAACATTGTCATCACTTTGGAATCAGCAAGTCTTTCCATTATACCCAGTCTTCCTGCTTTCAGAATAGTTCATTGGTTTGTCTTCTTTTCTTCTTTTATGGTGTCAGTCCTGTGAGCTGAGTCCCTGTTCGCAGCATAATTGATTTTTTACACAAAAGCAGCAAGATGCCACAGATATTTCACAGTGATTGGAGTCATATGACACAAGCTATTTGACTCGCATGATAGTCTCAACTTGGCTCGTTGAATTAAAGTTAAGAGGGCAAGTCTGAGGGTTCATTGGTTGTACACTGTGTAAAGCAGCAGGGGGGAGAAGTTTGGTGGAGGCAGAATCAGGCAGGTGATATCATACCAAAGACCTACATCTGTAGTGATGTACTATGAGCTACCACTGACTTACACATCTCAATGGTCCTTTGAAAGATCAAGCACTGGAGGGAACAGCTTTCTATATGGCCTCTTGTATAGACTGTGGGCATCAGTGCGCCACTGGCACAAACAGATGTAATGATAAATACTGCAACCTTGTCACTTCAAAGCAAAAGAAAACTGTATGTATATCTATGTTCAGAGCTTTTCCCCTCAAGAGGTCATGCGGATGCTTTAGAGAAAATAGAAACTAAAACATTTTACCATGAAATCACCACAGAGCTGCAGTGCAAGAGTCATATGTGAAACAGGAGACACTGTGACCAAAGCCCATTACGAGGAGACCGAACAGGAGCGCATGGGAGACAGTCATGTGTAAGGAAGTGATGTGGAGAATATCCGTTCTGTGAATTAATTCACATCATTTACTTCACAATGCCTGTCCCTACTGAGGGACGGAAAGTCTGGAAGCCTAGTCTTACTATTTGTTTCCACAAGATTTAATTTAATACATAGGTCAAAAAAGAAACACAAGCAATACAGTGCATACAACTGTTAGTAGTTTGATATTTTTGTAATAAAGACAAGAAGGAATACATGGATTGAAACAAACAAGCACGTTACAAAGCTTGAAAAGCTGGAAATCACTGGACCCTATAAGGACAGCAGCTTCAACAGCTTAATAAATATTGAACTTCCATCCATCCGTTCTCCATAAACGCTCATCTCTATCAGGGTCACGGTGGGTCTGGAGCCTATCACAGCTGACTTTGGGCGAGACGTGGGGTACATCCTGAACAGGTCGGCAGTTCATCACAAGGCTGACACATAGAGACAAACAACCATCCCTGTTCACATTCACACCTATGACCAATTTAGAGTCACCAAATAACCAATTAGCTGCATGTCTTCGGACTGTGGGAGGAAGAGAAAACCCATTCAGACACGGGGAGAACATGCAAACTCCACACAGAAAGGCCCAAGCTGGGGTTTGAACCAGGAACCTACTTGCTGTGAGGCAGCAGTGCTAACCACTGTAATTTTCCTTCTCAGATGGGTAGTCACACAACGCATGCTGAAGTAAAAAAAAAAAAATCATAGAGGTTATCATAGATTTGAAAAATTCAGAGATCATAGCTAAATAAGGATCACTTTGGTTGTTTATTCTCAAAGGGTTAACTTTTAATTTTTTACACATACAAGTTGTTGTGGAGAAATGTATTCATCAAGGCTTCTATCTGTTGTGTCTATGGAGCGAGACAGCCAACACTATTCGATTCAACACTATCCCTATAGTGACCTCAAGACATATGCCTGACCCCATGTAACCCCCATATGTGGCATGCTAGAATAGAAAATTCCCTCACACTATAAGTAAAATACTTTTTTTTTTCATTTTTCTCTCAACCTATACAAGTCAAAAGGAGGGAGGAATCCTCACATATAACTTACTTTCTACTGTGTATGGGCTCTTGGGTGTCCACCTGAGACACCAGTATGTTAGATCTGCCTGTGAGGTTGTGATGGGTCCCAACCATAGACAATATAATGAATTGACATTGTATCCATGAGATTTCTGAAGAGCCGTTTGGAAGCCCAGAGCATGGTGGCTCTGGCTGCTGCCATCTTGGCAGTCATGCCCCTGTCGCCTCCCGGCTGATCTAAAATCAGCAGTGATGTGGATCGTCGGTGGACCTGATGTGGACTGAATGAAGCTTGGGTGCTCAAACAAGCCACCTGTGATGGCACCCACCTGTCAGTTTACATGGCCGCACTTTTAATTATACATAACTTTAATATAAAACCTTAATAGAATTTGAACGGTTGAGTAAAAAAAAAACTCACTATAGATGTCATGAACAAGGAAATTAGTTATAGGGGCAAAACAGTTTTTTGTACCGGGCTGTAAACATGTTTATTTCTGCTGTGAAGTTGGACATTTTAATATGGGCGCCTATGGAGATTGACTTGTTCTGGACTCAACTCTTTTTGCTTCTGACTCCATCATATACCTGTGACCCCTTGCCAAAGGTTACAACTCTAAAAAGTGATTTTCTTTGCTTAGATTGTTTAATTTAATCAATATTTAGGAGGAAAAACTTCACAGTGTTTTACAAGAAAAGAGACAAAATTAGAGAGAAGTCCAAAAATAGTAGTAAACAGCAAACATCTTCAACCAGTATAGACATGAGCTTTAAAAGCCTGTCTCCCTAGCTACTATGATGTAGTTGAACACGGCTAATACAATTAACAAGTAATCAGGCTATTGATGATGATTATGGTTAAGTGTTAAATTATACAGTAAGGGTGTGTTTACGAAACAGGAGGTGTGTAAATAAAATTACCCTATATAATTTTGTAAATGACACACACCATTATTTATAGAACAACAAATAAAATTACAGTTGATCAACTAAAACCTGCACTAAGAAATATACACTTTAGTCTTCTTTAAATTAGACCAAACAACATACATACAGGTGTGTAGGCTAATGAAAGAATAAATGATCTCATAAGTACAACATTGGTTTCATGCAAGTTAATGATTATGATCTTGAGATGTTTTACATGTGTGTCCTTTTCCCTTTGTATAATAACAGTTGCAGCTGATTTAAATGTAGTTTTCATTCATTTTAATTTTAAGCTCAATGTTCATCATCATCATCATCATCATCATCAAAATCTGAAAAAAAAGGGTACTTTTATTGTTGTAATCCCCCACCGTCTCCCCGTGGTGAAGGTGCCCATGGGTCTGAGCCAAGCCCCTAATGTTCACTAATCCTGAAAACGCCCCTGGATACAGTTAGTCATAGGCTATTTAATAACAACTGCGGGCACTTTGGGACGCAGGATGAACCACTTGGCTCATGTGATCGCTGATGGACCGGGGAAAACGATTCAAGGCTGGGACGGGCCCGCACTGCGATGCGCTTCGATGATTGGAGATTGGGAGTTTGACAAGCTTGTTAATTCCGCCCATCAACACGACACGCCTCCTCTCTGTCACGCCGAGCATGACTGAAAACTACAAATGGGGATGCAGGGGAGAAGAGTTTGAAAAGTTGTGCAGATGATCTGTTTCTCATCTCAAACGAACAGAACACAAACGGGGACTAATTATTTATGACATAAATGGCGGAGGAACTGTTAGTGGAAAACGATGGAAAGGTCAGTACACTGAGTGTTAATTGAAGAGTTTGATTATCTGCAGAGGTGATTGACATGTAGATCAACTCAAGTTTATGATATAAATGTATTCATGTTGTTAGATCCTTCAATTTAAACCATCCAGTGACTTTACTGGCTTCAGTGCAGACAGTACAGATCAAAATATACAGTGTGCTTGTAGCAATGCATCAAAAATATTCAGATGCATTCAGGATCATGGTTCATACCAGATGTTGCCTGGGATTTTTGACCACAACATAGCGATATTTCACTACAGCTTGAGTCAGACACACACATCCAAAACAGCCTTTAATCAATTTAAAAATCAACCCAACAGAAAAGACCTAAAAAATGCCTTAAACAGAAAAGTCTTAAACATAGTTACCCAGAGCTTTGACCAAAGTGTTGCAACATGTGAAGAGCTGTGCATCTGACAGATAATCAACCTAAATTGAATGCTGACTGGGCAGCATTGTCTACCATGAGCTACTTTCACGTGTAGTTGTCTAACTCTCTCCATCAGGCTATTACAGGCTAAATTAGGTTTCTTTAAGGCATCTGTGCGGCTATTGTTCAGTCTGAGCAGAGAGTTCCTCCTGTGTTTGCTCTTTGTACTAACAACCTACATGTTCACATTAGTGTGTTCTTTTTTTGTTTGTTTTTGTTTTTCGTAGACATTTTTGTTATGACTTTGTACGTTGGAGGTCTAAACTATGTGTGCTGGAATTAGTCAGGAGCATAGCTTCAGGCCACTCCTAAAGAAAATACAGTAGGCTGACCCCGTCCCTTTGAAGACAGCGTGTAGCTTATGTGACTTATGTTTTAATAGTTCAAATGCCTCTGTTACAAGTACAGCTAGTGCATTTGAAGTTCATCTCATTTAAAGTGCCTCTGACAGAGTTAGACGTGAACAGGGTAGTCAGGTCTGCCTGCATCAAAGTGCCAGTTTGTTTCACTTCGTCACATGGTGCTCAGTGCTTTTTCAGCTCTGCTCTAAAGTTCAAAGATCACAGACTCATATGCAACATGTACTCTTATAAGAATGCTGTTAAATAATCCTACAGAATGAGCTAATCTCTTTACAGGCTGCAGATAATTCCAGGAAACAGACCCAGCATGCACACAACATTTAGTTCATATGATGTTTTTCTGTTTTCAGATCATTTGTAACTCAGAGGCCATGAAAACAAACATATGTAATAGTAATAAGTCATGCTAATAACTAATCGATGTGATCTCGCATTAACATGGAATTGATTTGTACGATTCCACATTCTTATGGAGCGTGGACTGGTAGCTGGAGAGGTTCCAGTTCACCTCCTGGGCACTGCTGAGTTGCCCTTGAGCAAGGCAACGGACACCTAACTGCTCCCAACCACTACATGGCTGCCTATGCATGTTTATAGGCCACTTTGTGTGTCTGTGTGTGTGTGGTTGTATTTCAGGCTTATATGTGTGAAAAAAATCTTCTACCTGTATGTTTACATGTGACAAGTGAAGTGAAGTGAAACCTGAACGAAATGATCTCTGGATATTTTATTGTGTAGTTTTTGTTTTGTGTCTTACTTGTTTTCTGTCCTCCTTCTTTCCCTCAGCATCTTACAAAGTCTTTGCTGGCGGTGGCTTTTCTGGCCTCGTTCGGCAGCTCCATGCTCTATGGATACAATTTGGCAGTCGTCAACTCTCCTGCACAGGTTTGTGTCTTTACCACATTATCATGATAATCATCATTCTCATTGCTGAGAATATTCCCAGAATGAATGAAAGGGGCCTACTACACTACACACAGGGGTGATAGTGGATGACTTTCAGATGTTAATGGACATCACATTGTGTTCCATTGTCATGTGAAGTCATGTGGGTTTGTGTTTCAAATCTAGAAGCTGCTGTGTGCCTCACCATGTCATTGATTTTTTTTATCCATCATGCGTTCTGTTCCTTCGATGTCGCGGTGCAGTGACTAAGCTGTGAACTACTCTTGCTTAGGACCGCCCCACTCTGAAGCATGTGAAATCTGGTGCCGCATGCTAGTGTGTATTATTCTTAGGAGGGAGATACAGGGAAAGAGCTGCATGCTTAAGCCCACTGAGCACATGATGAGTCGCACCCTCTCTCCTGTCTTTCCTCAGTGAAGCAGAATAGACACAACAATAGACATGTATAAACAATACCAGGAAGCCTGGCATATCTCATTTCAAGTGGTGTGTAGATTTGGTGTGGAGCATCTTTTATTTGGATTTGGCTCAGCCAGTAGGCTTGTTTGAGATAAGTTGAAACCAAGTGGCAACCTCCGTGGCTGGGGAGGAACTGTAATACCTTGAGCGGCTGCTTGATGCTGATTACAGAACAAAAATGTCCAGCTTCACAGCAGAAATAAACATGTTTACAGTCTCTCTATAGCTAATTTCCCTGTTCATGACAACTGTACTGAGTCTGAATTTCTATATAACTCACCTGTTCAAATGATATTAAGGCTTAGATTATGCATACTTAACAACGAAGCCGCTTTGGTTGACAGGTAGGTGCAGTTACAGATGGCATGTTTGCTCTGCCTTAGGTCCACCGATAATCCACATTTTTGCTAATATTTAGATTAGCCGGTCAGGACAGGACAGCCAACATGGCAGCGGCTAGCAGCTACACATTTTGAGGTTCAAAATGGCGCTCCAGAAACCTGTGGGTGACGTCACTCATGCGCTGTCCATTCTTTTTACATTGGTTGAGACAAGAGTAGCAGATTGCAGCTGGGAAAGGTATCAAAAAACGTGCCTGATGTTTAACACCTTAGAGTTGGCTTGACTTGACTTTTAATGGTGGAAATAGCATTAGCTTTTCTGTGGATGCGAAAGAAATCCCGCTATTATTGTATGGAGTCAGACATGATTTGATCATGTGAAATAATTACTAGTATCAGTATAAATTAGTATGATATCATTACATCGCTTAAATTGTGCAAGAAATACTGTCAAATGTTTCTTGCACAATTGAAGTGATGTAATGATTTGTGTGAATAGTAGTAGTAGTAGTAATAGTAGTAGCCCAGAGAGGGCAAACTAAACATTGGCTCTACATATGGCTTTTTCGTGCATTTCACGGCTACTGTACTTTCTCTTTCATGCTAGGAACTGGAGGGGCTGCAATTAGCAACTACAACACCACTAGATGCCACAAAATTCTCCAAACTGTTCCTTTTATTTAAAGATAAAGCAAAGAAGAGAGAAATAGATTTCACCTGCTGTGTTGTTAGATGTAGGCGATTGTTCCTTTTGGTGCGAAACAGAATATTTCAGCAGGTACTGTATTATAGGCTATATAATATCTACTACATGGATGTATACTTGATTACATCTTGCAATCATAGTGCAAACAGCAATTACAATTCCCAGTAATGTAATGGTTTTGTTAAGGTAGCAGACTCAAATAGCAAACACAAATCAGAGGCCGCAATCAGTTTAAACAGTTTGTTGAACCAAAGGTGAGTGCAGTGGCAGGATGGGGATCCAGAATGGTGCAGTGCTGGTGGGGGGCAAAACTCCAGGAGGCAGGTGCAGAGACGAGACAGAGCTGGATGTGAGAATGTTTGGCACGATTCCTGGAGGAAAATCAAGGTTAAACAGGACTAGTTCTTAAAACCATACAAAGTCAACTGTCCCCGACCAAATTCTACTTTCTCTTCATTCTACATGTTTATAGTTGAATAGCTTTGTTTCATCGCTTCATTGACTCCGTCTGGTCTGTGATGAAAGTTCTACTAGTTGTGAAATGCACCTCTGTCTGAATATCTGAAATCTAGATGTTTGGCCACAATCAGAAAATGTACAAAGGGAGGGAATTGTTGATTATGAAGGCTTCAGATGCACTGTTGAAGTTGCTTGAACTTTTCTGAGGTTTCCAGTGAGGGTTTTTTTCCACCCTTGTGTCTTTTAGGAATTTTTTTGGTGACTCGCTATTAGAGCCTGATATGTTGACCGGGGGGTATTAGTCCATCATAGATATACCGGCATGAGCATATATGCTATCCAATATAAATTGATATTTCCCTGGTAAATGATGCAGAAAGAAATGCAAAGTTTATCCAGCAGAGTGAACTGTGATTTACTGTGGCAAGCAGCACAGAGTAAGAGAGAAGAACGTCAACTAGAATTGGTTGATGATGTATATGTTAAAATATTTAACATGATTTTAAAAAAATCATTTATATTCTTTTTAATTATTATATTATTTGTTTATGGGTGCAGCCTTCTAGAGTATTTTGCAGAGTCATATCAGTGCACAATCCACATAAAACCAGTAGTTCCAGCTCAAAAATTCACTATAACCAGCTGTCATATCAGTAATCAGCCATATCAGTGGCAGTGGGGCCATGACACCGGCAGTCCAGCTAGGGATGCACCAAATACTGATTCTGATAACTAAACTCAGGTAACTGAGTACTTATCTGACCTGTGTTCTTGTTATCAGACAAT
Organism: Argyrosomus regius; assembly: GCA_946959425.1. Taxonomy (NCBI): domain Eukaryota; kingdom Metazoa; phylum Chordata; class Actinopteri; family Sciaenidae; genus Argyrosomus; species Argyrosomus regius. The sequence continues at coordinate 24,027,042 of OX336883.1, forward strand.
TAAAAATCTGTACCTCACTGCATGGAATTGTTCAAGGTAACATGAGATTATAACTCCACATTACAAGTTTTATATAGTGACATTGAAGAACAAAGCAGAGAAGAAAACAATGGGGTGGCAGTTCAAGTGACAGAATAATCACTGCTTGCTAATCAGTCTGTCTTGCTGTTACCTGATCCACTTTATAAAGTTTAGATCAATCTGTCCACATGGGAGGTGCACCCACTCTCTAAAACCCCCTTTATGTAAGTTCTGCTGATCAGTTTAACTTTGATTTGTTAAACCCATCCAGATGGACAAAATAAGAAATATTTGGCAATCAGGCCATCAAGGCTGAGTAAAGATCCTTGTCTCATTATTAGCAGCATCTGTCTGCAGGTTGTATGAAAGCCTTTTCTATCAGACAGCAGGTATGTGTTCAGTCTGAAGCCTGATTATGCACTTAAGATCCACAGGTTAGCTCAATTCCTTCTCGCTCAACCAGCACCAGGCTGATGCAAGGTAATGATTATGAACATTAAGCTGGTCAGTTATATCTCAGAGCCGTACACAGACTGCCAGTTTATACGGCTCCAGTCACATTCTTAGGACAAATTGGACGCATACCATTCAGAGTTCCATGACTAATTGCAACCTCCACCCCCTCCTGTCATCACTGAAATCTCTTAAGATCACTCATTCCTTCCAATTATCACACCATAACAAACAAAATAATACATTTGATCCATTGATCAGTGTCAGTAAATACAAACACAGAGAGTATCATATCCTCTGTCAAACCTGAATGAGATCTGAGAGATCTAGTTGATCTAGACTGTGAAGACGGTTTTGGTTAGAAATTTTTGTACCATGTAATATACCACCCACCTGTGGCAGTCCTGCAGGAAGAATAACATGCTCAACATGGTATATAACGATGGTATGTGAATGCTTCTTAAACTTCCATGTTGGTGTAGTGCCAGCCAAATGTTTGTTAATGTCTGTGTGCTGATCTGCATTAATACGAAATCTTATGTACAGATATATGTGCAGACTGTCTGTTTCACAAAGTGGAATTATTGTTGCATTGACCAATCCTGAGCTGAGCTAGTTTTTCATCCAGACTGTGGAGCCACTGGCGCTTGTGTTTGTAGGTGGATGCAGTTAGTTGATTTCTGTCTTTTCTGTCTTTTAAAGTAGCACGACTGATTTGTTGATAAATCTGCAGCAGCCTCTGAGAAGTGCTGCGCCAGAGCGCAGTGCTGTTACCCATCATTTTATAAAACATGCAGTTTGTGATCCCTCCCTATCAAATTGAACTGTGTGGGCTCAATGAACATCCTGTCTACTCTAAAACAAAAACACATGAAAATGGCCGCCTCGCACACTGAGTAAAACATCCCATCTCCCAGTGCTGTGTATACCCAACGCTGTGGAAATTGCAAGACTAATGTTGACACTGATGCGTGGCACTGTGGGAAATAGTTAATCATGTGATGATTTTCAATGATTTCATGGCCACCACTTTTATGCTCCAGGTCTGTTTGATATATATAAATGTAGAGGACGAATAGAAAAATTAAATCTTGTTCAGATTTCTTCCTATTAGTTTTTAGTTAGTAGGCTCTTATAATATTACTTGTAAAGTTTAAATGGGATTTATTGGGAAACATCTTATAATTCCATATGGTCTATGTGTATTTTAATGAATGTAATGATTTTTTTCCCCTTTCCCCCAGTTTATCAAAGACTTCTACAATGAGTCGCTGATAGAAGAATTCAACTGGACTCTGGATGAAAAGGTTGTCACCGTCTTGTACTCCCTCACCGTGTCAATCTTTGCTATTGGTGGGATGACGGGGGCCCTGCTGGTGGGCAAACTTGTTACCAAATACGGAAGGTTAGTGTGTGTGCGGATGATATTCGGGTGGATAACACAAGTTCAGCACAGCAGTCTGTGCTTCATTCATTGAGAAAGTTCAGTAAAGAGCAATCACTGTGTGTCCAAACAGGAAAGGGACGCTGGTGAGAGCCACTGTGCTGGTGTTTATAGGAGGAAGTCTTATGGGCTTCAGCAGAATGTGCAGGGCGCCCGCGATGGTCATTATTGGCCGCTTCATCACAGGAATACACTCAGGTAGGCCTGCCTTTTTCCTGCATTAATTATAATGTGTCGCATTCATCATTGACATAAAACAGAAACTATGCAGATGAACAGAGGTAAAGCTATAGCACATTAAGTAGCTGCATGCTGTGTGTGCTATAGCCTATGCAGAGCTGTTTAATGTGCTTTTGTGGATTTGCAGTTGTTTCAGTGAAATGAGTTATCTTTTATTTTGAAAGGGCTTCTAATGCAATCCTTATTTTATTCATTAGGCTTTTTTGGAGTCCACTCCTCTTATATCCTGTGAATTTATATTCACTGTATATGAACTAAATGTTAAGCTGCTCAAAAACAGATGCCTGCAAAAAGTTTGTAAAATTAAAAATAAAACCTAAATTAAAGTAATAGTTTGTCTTTTTTTTTTTCTATTTCATTTTTATTTTATTTTACTTATTTTTTTCAGGAAGCAGACAAGCTTAAAAATATCTTAGACACCCAAAAAAGAAATCACATGACCTCAATAGCAGCTTGTGCTTAACATTCATTCAGGATGAAAAGTCATGACGATTAAACATACATTTACATAAAAGTAATTAAAATGAAAAAATAAATGGTAATCACACTCTTTTTTTCACCCCACAGGTATCTCTCTCAGTGTGGTGCCGATGTACCTCGGTGAGATCGCCCCCAAGAACCTGCGAGGCTTCCTGGGCCTCATTCCCAGCATTCACATTTGTCTTGGAGTCTTTATTGCACAAGTCCTGGGACTCCATGAACTGCTTGGAAAGGTACTGTCTGTGGACTGATGCTGTACCAGCAAGTGTGAACAGATTCATCCTTAATCTGTCAAGTAATTGTTGACACAGCTCTGATTTTTGACATATATGAATCACATTCTGGTTCTAGCTTGTCATATCATCTATCCTCCATCTGTCTATTCCTGATTTTGCATTAGAAATACACATCAGATGCTTGGATATCCCTCTCAGACCTGAGCTTGAAACTATTTTAAATACACCATTCACACATCACTTCTAAGCAGCATGATAAAGTACGTGAACACGCTGTTGTGCTATAATTAGATAACAATTATTTATATAATGTCCAGCTGGCCCTGTAGCTTTCCTCCTCCCATTCATGTTTTTTCTTCGTGTTCCTGCTAGAATCGGATGAGGTGATGCTCTTTCCATCTGTTTTATGCAGTAGTGGGGGGGGTTACTGATGCATGGAGCAGCTGAACAGAAAAATTATGCTAGAGAAGACAATGGCTCACAAAACATCTCTTCCCATCCCCTAATTCTTTTTCCTGCTTTTTTGGTTCATCCCATCTCACTGATTTAATAACACATACTTAGAGATGACAGATTGATGATGAAAAGTTTCTGATCGTTACGTGTAGTAATGGTTTAGTAAGGTGACATGTTTGCTTCCCCCACGCAGGAAGAGGACTGGCCTCTGCTCTTGTCCCTGGTGGTGTTTCCTGCCGTTATCCAGCTGATACTGTTGCCATGGTTTCCAGAGAGTCCGCGGTACCTGTTGATAGAGAAGGGAAATATTCACGCCACCATCGCAGGTTAGAAAGTAGTTTTTGTTTTTCTTCTTTTATAATGATCATCATTCAGAAGTGCACAGTAACTGACTGGAACTGTTATGGTTTTTGATATCATATCTTCTGTTTCTTCTTAGTGTTTCTTGGCTGGTTAAAGCTTTTGTTCCTGTTCTTTTAGCCCTGAAGCAGTACCGTTGTAAAGAAAACATCCAGGCAGAGGTTGAGGAGATGCAGGAGGAACAGCGTTCTCTGTCCTCCATTGATACCATCTCTGTCCGTGGCCTGCTCATGGACCGCTGTGTTCGCTGGCAGGTCATCACCATTGTGGTGGTCAACATCGGCATGCAGCTGTCTGGCATTGATGCAGTAAGTGTGAAAAGCATTGTGGGCCTGTCGTCCTGTGCTGTCTTTGTATGTGTGTGTGTTCACATTTTGGACGTGCAAAGACTGTGCTGCTATTATATGAGAGTGAGAGCTTAAATTGCTATAGTTCCCAGCTGTGCTCTACCCGTCTGCACCTCGTCCTGTCTATACATCACAGTCCCACATGCAGCCGCTGAGCGACTAAGCAGGGGGCAACAGGACCACGCCTCATTATCTCCTGGTCCTCTCTGTTAGTGTTACCCCACATAAGACGGTCCAGCCATCCACACACAAAGTCGAACACATTTTTGTTCTCATTGCTCCATGTGGATGGAAGTTCTATGCATGCTGGCTCACATGCTAATACCATTTCCCAGCAGGGGTACACCCCACTGAGTTCCACTGTCCCAGCTGTTTCAGACGGGAACACTGGAAGGCTTCAGACATCCAGACGAATCCATGTGTCCGTGTATCCTGTTGTACTGAGTTTGAAGTGAAAACATGCTTGTTGTTCTGAAGATCTTTGAAGACTTTTATTTATGCAACTCACATCTTCATCTTTAGCAAAGGGAGATGTTACAAAATGATGTCAGCAAGATGTCTTTCACAGCATGTTTAACACTGATTTTGTGGAGTTATTACGGGGATCTGGAAGCACTGGACTGAGGACAGAATCTTGAAAGAACAATTTTTCCTTCACCTCCATTTCCCCATCATCCATCAATCTTTAAATTACTACTGTAACTGTCTGAGCACTGACATCATAAAGCAGCAGCTCCACATTGGTATAATTTTTTGTTTTTTATATTAACAAACAATACGTCATATATTTTTTGTTTTTGTTATTATGGAATAACATAGCATGCCCTCCTTAAATCAATGTCCATATACTGGTGGCAGAGTGTCCCTTCACTTCAACAGAATCCTTCTCGTAGCAACAAGAGAGCAGAAGGCTATCATATGCCATTGCTATTTCAGGCTGTGAAGAGCCAAACAATTTGCAAACGTTTGTTTGTTTGGGATCTAGCCAAATGAGAAGAACAATACTAAAAAGTGCAGGGTAGAATGCTTTTAACTTCAGAAATTAATAATGAATATGTGCTGAAAAAGGATGCCATCTGGACCTGTTTAGGAAGGTCAAGATGGTTCTGCTGACTGCACAGCTGTCAGATTTGAGAGAAACACTGTGTATGTCTTTTTACCTGTTTCTTATTAATATCAGGAGAAGGAGGTACTGTAGAGTAGTGTAGGGTACTGAGACAGACTCCTTTCGATTCCATAACATCGAAAGTGATGCATTTGTTTAAGTGAAGCTTGTTGCACTTGGTTGCTCTTTTTTTTTTAGGTTAGCTTATCAAGACAACTGTCAAGTTTAGTGACATTAGAGTGGCATCTCTGCACTTTTGCAGATGATGTTGTCCTTTTGTCGTTTAATTGACTGTGATACAAACCAGAGAAATCTGTGGTGGAATGTGGACCTGATCAGAGGTGGTGTCATCTAGGTCATGGCCCAAAGTTAGGGATGTCTGGTGAATTTTTATCACATTGTGACGCCAAACTGACAGGTAGTTTCAGAATAAATGGACCCAAAAAGCAAGACTCTTTCATTCTGGCCATCGGCTCGGTAGTGATGATAACGTGAAATGATTTCAACACAGTAAATGATTCAGGATGACCTCAGAGTTTAGAGGACTCGGATTAGTCGGCTCAGACAGGTGCAGAGAGCCCTTAAGGTGCCTCCCTCTGGCTGTGTAATTGAGAGAAGACCTTGTTGTACACCCAGATGCACCAGAGGGACTACATTAGTCAGCTGGTCCAGGAAAAGCTTGGGTTTGGCCTGGAAGAGCTGAAGGAAGTCTCAGAGGGAAATTTTCTGGGGCTGCTCTGTGCTCCCAGTTTTTCAAGAATATGAGAAGGTAGATTTCAGTTGAGTGAGGAACAAATTTAGCCTATTGGTAAATATTTTTTCAATTTATTTGAGAAGCACAGAGCAGTGTGGTCCAGATTCGTTAACTCATTCAAATTGTTGGTGTATGTTTCCTGCTTTGCTTTAGATGGGCGTGTGTATGTATACTTCAGTGGTGCAATGGTGATGAAATAGTATATGTATGGTTACTAAATCAACAAGACAGCATTTAACTGCACCAATTGCGATCTTGTCCACACCTCATCAATGATGGATGTTGCATCAGCAAGTGTGATTAATGAGAATACACAAATTAATTTCAAGGGGAGCACTTGTCAGAAGTCCATGCTGATGAAACGCTGTATCTCAAATGCATGAGTGATGGTCGGCGTGTTGATAATGATCACTATGATGAATCACGTGGAAACACCAAATAAGCGGAGCGACTTTTTGGCTCCTAATGAGAAAAAAAAAAAAAAAAAGAAGACAAACTTTGAGTTTCAAAGCATCTGTCTGCGTGTGTGAGATGTCATTTTCATCATATTAATAAAAGTCATGTCATTTTGAATTTCAGATCTGGTTCTACACAAATGACATATTTAAGAACGCAGGAATTCCAGATCCTCTTATTCAATACACAACTGTGGGAACTGGTGCCATCGAGGTCATCTCTGGGATGCTGGGGGTGAGTAGAGATGATCACACTTTAAAAACTAAAATGGCATTATTATTACCGGTATGTCATGATTTTTGACACTATTTTATACAACTATTACTAGTACTACTTTAACAACTATTCATGGATCCAGTGATGTGCTGCTTTTCTCCATTTTGTCTTTTGGCTTTGGTGTGCTGTTTAGACAAAACAAATCAGTCAGCTTTGACTCTGTGAACTCGTGATAATGCTTTTCTTAGACTCAATGATTAATCCTAGATGATGTAATGTGGAATGAAAATATGTATTACTTTTAGGCCCAATTTTACAGTGCTTAAACAGCAGAATTAAAAAAAACAAAACAAAACAAAACTGTATTTTATAAACTGAATAGTTATTTGCTGACTTGAAAAAAAAGTAATGGTCAGATTAACTTTTCGTTTCAGCTCTAATAATATGCTGTGTATGAGTCATTGTTAATGTATGTTCTAAGTAAAAACAACAAAATTAATTTCAAAATTCTTTTCTCAATCCTCCTTTCAACTCGTCTTTCTCTGTTTGGTGGATCGATACGTTGAATTATTTAGCCAGAGTTAAAACATATCACAGTCATGATTTGTTTTCTGTTGTTAAAGATGGATGAGTCATGTAGTCACCAGGTGTATTGGTCTGTATGTGTGTTCCTCTTGAGTTTAGTGTACTGTCTAAAATCTATTTAGAGAAAGGGTGTTGCAAACTAGATTAAGCTGTAGACGTCTTTCACAGCAGACGTTTTAGGTTGTCCCCAGCAGGAAGAGTGCAGGTTTAATTGACTACATTCATTTAGGTAAGCTTCTTCTAGGGTATTGTGCATAGCTCATAACTTCAGAGATATGATGATGATGATGATGATGATGATGATGATGATGATGATGATAGTGTAAGCCAATCACAATAATCTTGCCTCTTTGTCTGTTTTGCAGTGTTTTACTATCGAGCGTCTGGGCAGAAGACCTCTGATGATTGGCGGCTTCCTCTTTATGGGTCTCTGTTGTGTTGGGATCACCGTGTCTGTCCTCCTCCAGGTACAGTGTCATCTGATGCCCTGCTCGTCTAGGAATATATTACATTAACTTGCAGATTGTGGCACAGGGCATACAGTACATTGTTTTAAATGGGGCTAAGGACATTATTATTATGTATAATTTATGGGTTTTTTATTTGCATACAAACATGTAACAACAGGAGAACAAAGAAAGTTTTTTTTCCAGTTTGCTGAACATTCTAAACTACATTGTTTTACATCAGATTATTATGTAAATAAAAACAACAGTTGTGTTTAGTAAACCAGAGTGAAATGAATGAACTTTGCAATGTTTACAGCTCATGACTTCAGACTCATGACTTGTATCTCACCATTCACAGCCATATCTGCCCTTCATGAGCTACATCAGTGTAGGCTGCGTTGTTGGGATTATTGCTGGCTTCTGCATAGGTCCAGGTAAGTACTTTAGTCTCTCTGCAACTCACTCCAAACCTCTGTTTTAAAAACTGTTTTAAATGAACAGCCCATATATACTGCACTGGATTTTCGGGCTGCCCTGTGTGTAAGATAACACTGCTCCCTGCTGGTAGCTTGAACAAAAGCAGGCACCGAATCTAAAAAAAACAGCAACACTCCCACCCTGCTCCTCCTCTGACTGTGAAGAGATATTGTATTTCATTAGTCTTGTAAATTAGGAAATCATAACTGCCACGCTACATCCATTCCTGCAGCCATTTGTACACTGGATGAGTTGAGTGAAGTGAATTAAGAGGCAATAGTTTACAACTTTAGGAGCCACGTTGAGTGGACCTGCGAGGATGATGAATTAGAATGAATCTGGTTTACATAGCGTCATTCGTCAAGCCAGCAAAATCCATACCTTGGCACGCGGACGAGGATTTCTGTTGCTGCAATTAGACTTTTAATGGCTCATTGTTCATAAGCTAGCCGTGATGAATACGGTTGCCTTCAGACGAAACCTTGCATGCACACTGACCCCCCTCCCTCCTCCTCCATACATACCACAGATGTTGACAAATGATGGCATAGTTATTGGTTTGACAATATTAAACCTTCCTCTATGCAATTATCATGCACAGATAATGAGGACATCATTTGGAAAGCTCATCATTAGAGCATATTAATGCATATTTCTCCTTCATAGCTTTCACTTCTAACAATGAAGAATTATGTGGTTAAAGCTAAAGATAACATCTCATAGATCCTGCATATCAAACTAATGAATTGCTAAAGTCCTGGCTAAGCTATTCTGTTTCTTGTGGTTCAGAGTTGGGCTTTTGCCAAGTTGACAAACATCCTCCTCTCTTGTCAATCTATGATCGCTGAGTAATAATGAACACATAATGAAGTACGTGCGGGAAAAAAGGAGTATAATATAACAGCACTGGCGCTTGAGGAATGTTTATCATTTGTTATTATTTCATGTTCTGTTTAGTTTGAATGGCTGCCAAAGAATAGTCCTGAGTGAGAATATTGATAAACTAATTGATGAATGAAGACGCCGGTGTTAATTTCACAACACCCAATAGATTCATACGGCTGTAGTGAGTGGTTAAATGTGATTTGTATTATGACAGCTTGATGAGATGCCTAGTTAGATCAGACCAGTAGATGAGCCATATGAAGAGTGAACCATGGCTGATTGAGAAGGTTGCTGTTGTCATAATATCTCCTTTAAAATAATACAAATATGCATGTTTTTTTTGTGTTTTCTGTGTAGCTGGTGTGCCTTTCCTGATCACTGCAGAGCTGTTTAAGCAGTCTCATCGACCAGCTGCCTACACTGTAGCCGGTTGCCTCAACTGGTTGTCCAATTTTACCATCGGCTTCGTCTTTCCCTTCCTAGAGGTCAGAACAAACTCTGATTATTCTGCCCACAAGTCAGTTGCCTTGTGTCTGTGTAGGCCTGAAACCAAAATCAACCAAAACCAAAAATGTGTAGCAGATCTCATGGGTGGATTACTGACCTAACTACTGTTGTGTTCATTATTAAAATAACATCTTTAGTTGGCATTAAGAAGTCCATCTTGACATTGCATCCAGGATCGGGCTCCCCTTCCAGGGTCAGACACATGGCAATTATGATATGGGCTGTCTGGTTTTGTTTAAATGGAGGCAACTCCCCTAATACCAATAAAATTACCAATTAAAATGGCGACCTTGCTGCCTGTCATTGGTCTGTCCTGTAGAAAGTACCTGCATGAATTATGGCCATGAATGTTAAAAACTCATGGCCTCAGTGTGACATCACGTGGTCCCGGTTTCTGTTTTAATTTCACAAAAAATGTGAAAATACAACAGCTCCAGAGCCATATTTTTCACCTTGAGCTATGCTAGCAGTTTCTCCCTGCCTCCAGTCTTTGTGCTAAGCTAGGCTAAACATCCTGTACTGGACAGTTTGTACTGAAAAGCAAAAAAAGAAGACTAAAAAACAAATGAACAAAGCTTTCTTCTTGCCTAATGTCTTTAAATCCTCAACATTGTTTTGAGCCAAAGTAGGCACCTGTTTTTTAGAGAAAAAGCTAATACTGTACACTACCGGCCCAGCACCAAATGACAGACAGACACAGTCAGCAGCTAGCTGGTGAACATAGTGAAGCATATAGCCGCTAAAAAGAGAAACCTTTCCTATTTCTAGACTCCAAATGAACAATTAAGTTGCTCTGTTTCTGCTACATGTTTTAATAAGCTAACATATTCTCCACCAAAAATAAATAAATATAAGAAAATGATATGTTAATATTGCTTTCAGCAAGTTTCTGCTGCGCCCAAGTGGCCTAAGAAGAAGGGAAAAAATCCATTCTTGCTGCTTTAGCAATTCCCAATATCTTGTTTTCAAGTTAATATAATCTTAAGTATGTACAAAACCTACATTAGCCTTTTTTCTGTGCTGTGGTCATGTTTTGTATCAAATTCATGTTAATCTGCTTTTACTAGCTTCACTGTGGCCTGTCTCTGTCTAAAGATCCTATTTTTGATCAAATGTTATATCTCTAGTTGTGTTAAGGTAAAAACTATGACTTTAAATTAGTTTCCTTTTGATTTATTTGGACAAATTCCACTTTGTAAAGGAAGAACAGTATTTGTTTTCTTTGATTATGCATCTTTTATTCAAAGTAACACTATGTGTCCTCCCATCACAGATAGCGACAGGTCCTTACTGTTACCTGATCTTCTGCGTGATCTGCTTGGGAGTGGCCCTCTACGTCATCTTCATTATTCCTGAGACCAAAAACAAAACCTTCATGGAGATCAGCCAGATGTTCGCCGCCAGGAACAACATCCCCGTAGAAGAGTTGACTTCCAATGGCCATCTCAAACTGTCTGTGATGAACGGCTATGGCACCCTTGGCCACAATGAACCATAAGGAGTAAGGATGTGGACCTGCATGTAAATGGTGGTTTCTTCTCTCAGTGTGCCTTGTTGGTTTGAAAAGACTGAAGGAACCGTAGCAGAGATAAAAGGTGGAACTTCTGTGGCCACGAGGAGATCTGCTGCTTCATGTGAAAACCACAAAGGCCAACGCGTACACACAGTCATACACAGAAAAAGGTTTGACAGTCGCACACACGATCATTTTTTCAACAGTTAATCCCCAGTCCGAGTGTAGCTCCTATAAGTTATGTGAGACTGAAGTCATGCGTTTCAAATCAACCATGAGTGACATTTTAATCCGTTTCTCTGCATCTTAATGCATTTTTATGGGAGCTGAGTTGGTTTCTCACAGTTTTAATCTCAGCATTAGCTTCACTCTCTTTGAACACATCCCATGATCACTTTATTGTTCATATTCAGCGCTGACTGCTGTCCCTTTGTTGCTCAATAGAGAGTGAATATGTTTATTTAGTGACACAGCAAGAACATCTCTGAGGCAGTGCTTGCATGAGTAAACCGAAGGAAGGTTTGAAAGTCATTCCTCCTATATTTCTTATGTTTAATAAACCATCTTTACTGTTACAGTATGTTTACAGTGTTCAGCTCAAGGTGAATGGCTTGACCAAGAACTTGAGCTTGTTGATTGCGTCTTTCTTTTCATCTTTCATTCAGTTTTGTGTCTCTTTGCGTAAGAGAGTTGGATTGTGTGGCTACTGTAGTAGTCATTTGATACATCTTGTCAAAATATATGCACATGGAACAAAAGTTTGTTAAAGGGTTATAATTTATCAGTCGCCTCAAAGTAGCTGTATGAGTTTGTTCAGCCGTTTTTTAACTGCTGTATGTTTTACAAGACCCTTTTTGTATAATGTATGGTGGAGTCAGTGTTATGAAAGAAAATAAATATATATATCTTATACAATGTTTGAAAAATGTGCCTTTTTCTTCTTTGTTATTCTGCTGTATTGCGTTGTAAGCTACTTTTCTGACTGCACCTTGTAAAACCATACAAAAATAAGAGCAAAATTCATATACAGTAAGCCAAGTTATTCTACCATCAAATATGGAGCAGCTCTTTTGTGCTACCACAATACTTCAGTTTCTTTAGGGGCCAATGTTTACTTCACATTGATTTAGCTGCAATGACGCCAATAACAAGAAGTTGCCTCTATATAGAAATTTACAATAAAGAGGAAAATCATTATGTGGCATTATTGCCTCTCACCAAAGACAACCATAAACATAACAAAATAACTCTTGCAATTACAGCACAAACACACATACATCAGGAAACAAATACGCAAATAAAGCAAATGTTATTTAAGCATAATCGTAGAAGAAACACTAAAAGCCTGAACAAGGTTTTTATTCCAAAGGGCCAGATTTTAACTAAAACTGTAGACTGAAAGGCACTAATAAGGAACCATTTATTGCATAATGAGTTTATAAGTTGTAACTAATGGTTACTAAATGCTTCACAAGTGAGGTTCAAAGTTCATTATTGACCTTGGAGACAACATTTAGGAAAAATAAATCTCTCCTGGGGGTCCTTTTAGTCGCTGATTTGGAGCTTTCATATTATAATATTACACGACCTTTATTGGCAGATCAGCCCAGCTGTCATGCAACGGATTACTGTCTGACATGAACAAGAAGACTTTAGAGTACTCATAAGAATTACTACAACTCCATGACAACTGGCAAACTACATGTGTCGTTGACGATCATGTACTATAATTAGAAGCTCCAAATGGACCAAAAAAAATTGTTTTCTCCACGTTTACTAGTGATTCCTAAAATTATAAGCCATTAATAAGAAGAACTAGTAATGAAAAACTTGGCTAGTGCTCATCCATTCTATTTTATAATGAAAACGAATGAATGTATTTATGTCCGTGGGTTTCTCACTTTCTAAAAAGCCATCAACAACAACAAATCGTTGTTCTTGCAGTTGTAAATGTTGATAATCAATATTTTTAGAATATATCAAATGACAACGTGAACACATTGTGACAGAGGTCAGTCACAGTGAACAAACACAGATAAATCATCTGAATCATCTGTCTGTCTGACAGACACAGTTAGCGTCTGGCTGGTGAACGTCGTGGAGCATTTAGCAGCTTAGATATATTTGGCTCAGGAGGTAGTGGAGACCAAAAACAGAGCTAAAGGATGAGTAGGTACTGAATTTACACGACTCCAAATGAGCTGCTGGATGTTTAAAGGTCCATTGTGTAGGATTTGATTGCAACCCCCTTGCCTCAACCTCTAACTACAGAGGGAAAAGGTCCCATCTAGAGTCAGTCTTCAGTTTGTCTGTTCTGGGCTGCTAAAATGTTGTTAAAATGGCGGACTCCGTCGAAGAAGACTCACAGCAACTGTAGAAACAAAAACATAAAGATTCTTATTTTCAGGTGATTCATTTCGGCCATATTGTGTAATAAAAGAACCCCAGAAATCTTACACACTGGACCTTTGAATGAGCATTCAGTTTAGCATTTAGTTCAGCACTTTTTGTAGAAGGTCAGAGGTCTAATGGTTCATTAAAGAGGTCTTCCTCATCAACTCAAGAGCTAAAAATACAACAAAAAGGTGTTATGCTGAAGGATTACAAATACTGGCAGAGGTAAAACCAAACCCCAAAAGTTGACTGATTTAAGCATTAATAAATTATGTAGTAATCATTAATGCACTTAACTAAACTGTTTTAACATATAAGCAGTTGTTTTTATCATTCTTGGAAGGACTGATCTGAGGCTGAACAGACAACAGGTTTTTTTTTTTAACAGCCTCAAGGTCTGAAACAAACAACAACCAACCAATATGTCTACATCTCTTCAGTATATAGATCTGTGATGCTGTGTATTTAAGATAATCTTGTTTTCTGTCTCTGGCTCCCACGACGAATAACACTACATGCTCAATAACGGAATATCCTCGGAAATCTGTCCTCTAAATGTAAATGAGATATTATGGAGTTAAAGTAAGGGACGTTATGACCATCTCCTGATATCTGTGTCATCCACCTCAAACTGTGTAGTGTGATCAGAGTGTGTAGACTCACAGAAGGTGCTGCGTTCTCTCAGTGTGTAAAACTGCCATCATCCTGACTGCAATCCTCTGTCAGCCAGGGATGCAAATTTGCCATGCCGTGTGACGTACGGCAAATTTGGTAGTCATATAGTATGTTGAAGGATGGGAAGTGGCACTATTCTCTCTCTGTCTCTCTCTCTCTCTCTCTCTCTCTCTCTCTCTCATCTCTTTGCACTGCCTTTAGGCTGGCTGATCCATCTGTCAACCCCTGCACAAGGGCCCTGCAAACCCCCCAACTGAGGCAGAATGGATAAACGTTGTCACATCCCTGCTTGTCCTGACATCACAGAGAGAGAGAGAGAGAGAGAGAGAGAGAGAGGGAAGGGTTGACCAGGCCAGTGTGAGAAACATCAGCATACCACATCTGGATTGTTTTGGTAAATCAGAGTGGCACAACACTTTCAGACACGACTTCCTGTCTGCAGAAAAGGAGGGGTGAGGCAAGCTGGGTGATTGAGAGTCAACCTTTGGAGTTGTTGATTCGCTCCTGAATGACAAATGGACAGTAGAGTTCGAGTCCTGAGAGAGGGGACAAACAGGGGCAGTGTGGCTGTTCATATGTAACGTCACTCCCAAACAAAGGGCTCCTTTTCACCGAGACTACAGTATATTTCTGTGGATAATGCCACAGCGTTGTGCACATGTGAAAACACACACACACACACACACACACACACACACACACACACACACACACGCAGGCACACTCCGCCTCGGGCAGGCAGAAGCTATAAATCAAACAAATAGCATCACAGCCTGGCGAAGGAAGCATTCCAACAGATAAAATGCTCTCCCACACAACAAAGCCACACTCACTGCGTAATTAATTGCAACAAATTACCTCTTCCTCTCCCTGTCGGCCCCCACCTCGCCTCTTTTACGGCATTGACAAGCGCACTACACGCTCCTGCGCGCGTGTGTACGTTGGTTTGGATACGCGCGCAACGCACACTCCAGCGCGCATCATGGCACCGGTACGCACACACACACACACACACACACACACACACACACTCGGCCTGCACCCTTCATAAGTGCTTTAATGTGGCTTATTGCAGTGTGCGGTCCCCTTAGCCGTGGAAATATTCGCTTGACGGATGTGCTTTGTCGCCGGCGCTCCCCGGCGGAGGGCGGCTGTCAGGGAGGAGATGATAACATTAACAGGGAGGCAAGGCGATGACAAATGCCTGTTATCAGCGAACGAGGCCGGTGACAAATCGAACGGCAGAGCCCAGGCAGCCCCGGCGCGGCGTAATAAAAAAGAAGATGGATGGCACACCCAGGCAGGGCCCGCGTTAATGCGATTTCCACTGCTCTCCCTGACTCCCAATTAAGGCTGGGGGTGTGAGGGAGGGAGGGAGGGAGGGAGGGAGAGGGAGAAAGATGTGGAGCGCAGGAGAGAGAGGAGATAGAGATGGTGTGTCTTGTGGATGACAGTGTGAGAGAAAGGAGGAGGAGTGAGGAGGGAGGCAGGGGTAGAAATGTGAGGGCAGGAAGGAAATGTGAGGTAGATGCAGTGGCATATGAAGAGAAGAGATGTCACTAAGGATGAGGATGAGAGTGACAGGAACAAAGTGGACCACAACAGAAACATGCAGCTTTAATTGTCTGCAGAGCCCATCTGCTCCCTCCCTCCCCTCCTCTTGCTTCCTCTTTTTTACTCACATCTCAATCAGGGCCTTGTCTCAGAGGTATAGGTTGTTATGTGTCTCTGTGGCCAGGTGGAACACCATTAGGGCCTTTCAAACAGAGACAGTAATGAACAAACCCCTCCACCACCACCACCACCACCACCATCGCATACCCACCTCACTCTTTACCTTTAGACTGTGAAATGTCTGAGCAAATTCTTGCTTCGACAGGTTGAAGCTCCTCGATCAGCGGTATCAGGTGTGTCAGCAAGTCCTGCATGCTCCTGTGGTTCTCTATTGGCTCAGGATTCAAGGGCTGCTCCCTAAATCAGCTCTTATAAAAACAAAGCTGACAGACAGCCTATGGCTTGTGGGCAGACAGAGCTATAGAGATGAGCTACGACTGTGTCCGGGATGACTGTTCCAACTCATTCTGTCCAAGGACCCAGATGTTATCTCTTTGCTAAAAGGATCAGCGCAGGATATTGAGAAATTGCCTCTGGATAAAGGGGGGGGCACCTGTGCCCGAATACCCATGGGCTGCTGTTTTGTCACTCTGACAGTGTTTTATAAAAGGCTGAGGAAGCTCAGAAGGCTGCAGAAGCACAGGGCAATATATCTCCCGCTATTACACCCAGGCTAGGAAGAGAGGGTTGAAATGACAATGAAATATCGCCCAGGCTCAAAGGGAGAAAAAGAACAGGCTCTAAAGAGGGACGGCTGAGTCTCCTCGGGAGCCTGCAGGGGCTGTGCTCCAAATCGGAGACAGATGCACAGCAGTCCCGGACACTAACCCTGTGCTATACTGCAAGCACACAAGAGGTGAAGAGGAGAAGATATGTGGTTTTCAGAGAGGGAAGTCCTTTGAGAGAACAGCCTCTATGTGCCTTTGCTGATATTAGTCTGAAAGAACAAGGAGAAATTAGAGCCCTGCAGGAGGAAAGGGAGGGAGAGGAGGGAAGGAGGGAGGGGTAAAAGTCCAAACTCTGCAAGGACCCCTGCATCATTAAGTTGTCAAGTGGACGTGAGGCCCCGAAATATGACTTGGAGTTATTGCAGGGGCTGCGGCTGATGATATAAGAATTACAGTACATGGATCATAGCCGGATCGATAGGTAGACAAAGTCATTATGGAGGGGCTAGAGTTCAATGCCTCCCTGGGGCTATGAGCAGAGGACAGAGGGCTTTTATTTATCACCGTGGCAATGTGTAACACACACAACACACAGGTGGGTAGCTGTGCTGTTATATTTTGCTTGTTGCTCATATTTCCAAAGCTATCTGTTCCAGCTGTATTGATCGCTGAAGGGTGCAGGAATGGACCCCTCTTTACGTGCGTCTTGACTTGGCATTTATTTGTCAACATGTTTTGCACCCCGTGAAGGATGTCCATACATATATGTGTGTTTACAGGTAAGTTAAATGTCTTCATCGCTCAGCAGTGAACATTTGTCCTTCTTTGCTCTCTCTCTCTCTCTCTCTCTCTCTCTCTCTCTCTCTCTCTCTCTCTCTCTCTCTCTCCCTCTCTCTGTCTCTGCAGCAGAGGGAGGCAGAGGGATGGGGAGCACGAGCAGGGCAGCATCGATCCTCTCTGTGCCGAGAGAAATTAGGCATGAAATTAAAGCTCCCATCAAAGGCCAGGGCCGGCACTGTCACCTGATCCAGCACTATTTATACTCCCAGGAGATGATGATGATGATGTCTCCATCACACTGATGATAACAGGACAGAGGGAAGAAGAGAGAGAGAGAGAGAGAGAGAGAGAGAGAGATGGAGGTGGAGAGAGAGTGAGTCTCTCCCCTCCATCCACAGTGCCACTGACCTGCCATCATTTATACTGCCAGGGCCCAAGTGCAAGGTTAGCGCCAGCCTGAGCCCCCATAAATCACGGCTCTGCTGGACGGAGAGAGGCCGGGGTCGACGCCTCTCGCAGCCAAGCTCTGCTGATGAGAGAGTATTTATAGATCAGGAAGGAGAGAGGGATGGAGGAAGGAGAGGAGGAGACATGGATGTGTGTTTAAGTGGCTTGAGAAGAAGTGCAGCAAATACAAATATAACAGGAAAATCTAAATGCAATTAAATCCACTCGCGCTTTAGTGTCGATTGCAAGTTATGTTCAGGGAAATTTTGAGAGGCATTGAAGAGGCATCGCAGACTTGTGAGGAACTCAGGGGACAGTAGGGGGAGCCCATTAACCACACATCAGACCCTATATGTTAAGTTTGGTGCTCCCTTCACACTTTGACTTGCTTCACAGCAGAAAAGCTTTTTGTCACATAACAAATAAAACAGAGCCACCCTGTTAGCCACTAGTGCGTAAAAGTGACCAGAAGTTCAAAACTTTCTGATCAAATAAACAATGTTTAAGCTCACACTTATTTTTTTTCTGCAAGTCACATTCTGCTGTCTCTGCCAAGCACAATGTTTTGACAACAGGGACAGCGGGACCAGCATGGTGCTGTAATGACCAGTGGCCACAGATTGTCCAGGCTTAAACACTGGTTATGGCTGACCACAAGATGACTGGTTGTCCCTCAGTCTCGCTTTTTTTTTTTTCTTCTTCTTCTTCTCTTCAGCCTTTGCATGCTGCACGGCGTCCACCTCTCCAGCAAAAACAAACTGTGGCACGGCGCCAGATTTTGAAGAAAGAATTACTTAAAAAGAAGGTTTTCAGGATCTCACTGTCAGCTGAGGTGTGTCTGAATGCTGACTTCTTCTGTAAAGCAGTTTTCTGAATCTGAAAATAAAATCACTCAACAAAAAATATACTAATTGAGAAGGAAGTTTCATGTGCAGTGTGTGTGTGTGTGTGTGTGTGTGTGTGTGTGTGTGAACTGGGGCAGCAGTAGCCTGGAGGTCAGAAAAGCAGGCTTTTGATTGGTTCAAGTCCAAATTGGCTGGGATTGGGAAAACAGGTGTAGTGTAAGTACATTTAGGCCTACTGAGATACTTTACACTATTACTGTATATACTACATTACTGCATAATGTATGTGTAATACATGTACAATACATTTAAAATATTCAAATATTATATATAGTATATAGTTACTTTAGTAAATTCTAAGATATTTTTTATTTTTACAGGACTAGATTTCAGAGGAAGATGTTTTTATGTTATATTTGTGACAGCTGTAGGAATATTAATAATAAACGTAATAAACTCATATATGATGTGTTGCTGTGTAATAAACAGGGATGTGCAGGCTGATTTTTTCAACATGCAAAAGATGTGTTCTCCACATTATACTGAGGTAAAGTCGGCAGTGCAAGTTTATGTTTCTAACTAAAAATCAGTTCTCAATTTGCAGGACGAAACAATTATTTGATTTTCATTTTGATCAATTACTCATTTGAATAACTTAGTGGAAAAGCCAAATGTTTGGTTTTAGCTTCTTACACGTGAGCATGATTTGTTACTGTTTTATCAGTACTGTTATAATTATATTATTATGATAATGTAATTATATTTTATCATTGTAATTTGAATGCTTTGGGATTTTGACAACAAACTGAAGATATCAGCTTGAGCTCTGGGAATGTTTTTTTTTACTGTATTTTTTAGAGGTTAAACAATTAATTGGATGATCAAAAGATTATTTGCTAATGAAAAAGTAATTAGATATATTAATAGACATCTTTTTTATTATTTTGATAATTAGGTTTAGTAATGTTTCCAGTTTCCATACAAACAAACACACGTGAAGCTTTACTGCTTTCACTGTTGATACTTCAGTATAGTTAACTGTAAATTCTCTCTTTAAAAGCAAAACTCTTTAATTTAATGAAACCTTTAATTAAGTGTTATTACATTGCGTTATTGATATTTTTACAGTTAAGTCCTGCAGGGCATTGTCATCCAACTTACCTTGGACAAACAATAGTTACAAACAACTAAACAAAGATATCAAATAAATCCTAAAGTGTTTATGTCTGGATAATGATTATTCTCACACAGTGTTAGCTGGGATCAGCTGCAAAGAAGAAGCGTCTCTGGAAAATAAATTATGATTTTACTGAGAAACCTCTGGGTGGGTGAGACACACATAAATACACTGATGACCACCTAAACTCTGATAATGAATTTAATTTCACAACCCACACCCCCCCCCACCCCTGCCACTGAACCACCCACCCCTGCCACTGAACCACCCACCCCATGTCTCCCATTACAGTCTCCCCACCCAAACAGCCCTCCTCGGGACATGAAGGTCAGTGTGGCAGATAGGAGGAGTGTTTGATCGATAAGCACCACCCTCCCCTGGGCTCACTGACAGCTTCTGTCAAGTATCCAGCAGGGCTCGTATCAAATGGATCAACCCTTTACCCCCCACCACCGCTGCAGCCACTGCCCGCCCCCCACTTTAAAGGAGAACTGTCACTAACTGCCACTGTCACATACCAGTCAGGTGCTTTCAACGCACTGATAATGTGCCAAGGAATTTCACCGGCACTGTTATCCCAACTGTAAGGGGGGGGGGGGGGGGGGTGCGTGTGTGTTAGGAGCAGTGCTGTTGAAAGTTGGCCTGCATGCGAGGGTGCGTGTGCCTGTGTGACCTCCCTGACCTGATTTTCTGCTTATCATTTCAGATCACACTATAGGATTTAATGTTTTGATTGAGTTTATAGTATTTTATATGTTTACTGGGGACATCAGTGTCCAGAAAGCTGAGTGTCTGGACTCAAACCTGCAGGAAATCATCATACGTGGGGGGAAAAAAACTAACTAGAGATGAGTTACGAGGCTGGAAACCTATACTTTCAGGTTTTCTTTTTTTTTTCTCTCCTTGTTAAAAGAGACCTGCTACTCCGCATTTCACCAGAGGAGAGGTGCTCCTCAGTGACCCACATCACAGATGTTGGAGGTGGAAGAGTCCTTTGTGTGAAGTCTGAGAAAACTGTGTTTGTGTGTCCTACACCCGCCATAAGGCCCGCATTCTTAGGTGCTTAACACATCGACGACTGTGTCCTTACGCAGCAAAGCGGGCTGCAGGCTCACAGAGTTGGTGTGTGTGTGTGTGTGTGTGTGTGTGTGTGTGTTTGTGTGTCTTAGAGGGAGGGGGTTTTAAAGGGGTGACAAGGAGATAGTGTCGCTGATTGACACGTGAAGAGCGACTAAAAAATGCTCCCCTTTGGAATGCGACAATCTCCCAGCGTCCCATGTTGCTCTGCGCCTGACTGTGAATTGTTAAAAGCATTCCTGGCAGTTGGAGTGAGGGTGAAAAGAGGGTGAAAGGAGACGGTCTGGTGCTAAAAGAGGAGTTTGTTTACCCCTAAAAAGGATGAACCGTATCCTAACAGGACTGAAACATAATAACACACAAAAGATAAAGATGGGAGAGATGAATTTTTCAGAATTTCAGCAAAATTCTTAGCTTCCACTGCCTCTCATCATTTGTCTTTTAAAGCAAGTCAGCCCCACATTTGGAATTTTACTGAGGACACGAGGGGTTCAAAAAGAGGCTTGGTGGTCCCTGTGCTCCTGCGATCACATATTCCCCCCACCCCACCGTCCCAAACCCACCCACCGAGGCAGGCAAGGTGGTAGTGGTGGTGGTGGTGGTCGCGCTATGAGTCGAGGTCCTTCTGGAGCGGCAGGTTAAACCGACCACACGACAGTGGCATAAGGCCCCCGCTTACAAGGTCTAATTGGTTCCACAGGTTTCAGACTACAGAGGAAAGAGGGGAACAGGGAAGAAGAGGAGGGTGAGAGAGGGGGGGGGACTAACAGCAGGGAGCGAGAGACAGATAAATGGTAGGAGGAGAGAGAGGAGAAAGAGGGGTAGAGGAGGGTACAGGAAGGAGGGTGCATGGAGAGCAGAGTAAGGGGCGGGGGGGGGGGGTTAGAGATAGAAAATGAGATCAGATAGATGGAAAATACAGAAAAGAGACGAGGCAAGAAGGAGTAGGGTGGGATGAGGAAGAAAGGAAAGATGGAGAGATGAAATAGGAAGACAGGGAGAGGAGCGAAGGGGTCCTGTTTCCATGATGCAACAGTTGGGTTTTACAGTGACTTTTACTGCTGTAGAGAGACTGGTTTCATCAGAGAGAACTGGAAGAAGATGGCAGCTCCATCATGAGTGTTTTAAAGCCCATCCAGGAGGTGACACATTAAAATGCAACGTACAATGTATCATAGGTCAACAAGACACTGTGAGTTTGAGTACATACTGTATGTGCGCTCACGTTGTCAAGTATGGCAAAATGCAATATGGCTACCTGGATGGTGCACTCGTTTGACTCTTCCCACCCTTAATGGTCGCCTTTTTGGCTACATAGTGAAAGGGGAGGGACCACTGGCATTGTGAAAATGGTGGCCGGGGAAGTTACTAGAGCGCAATATACAAATGTAAGTTGTATGTATGTTTTATATTTGCTTGCTATTTTGGTTGCAATTCAGCAAAGAAGACTGAAAAGTGGTGAAATGTTGCAATTCGCATTTCTGGTAAGTGTAGAACAGCCGTACTTGGATTGAGACAACACTACCCTGCCGAAGTTAGCGCACTACGCCTACCCACACCATTCGAGACACAGCATTACAGTTAGCAGCCCCCTGCTCACTTGGGCTTTAAGTTAAATGCTGAAGTCAGCATGCTAACATGTTCACGACAAGCAGCAACCTCCATGGCTTGGAAATGAAGCCAAGCCACTTGAGACAGGTTCCAGAAGTGAGTCAATCTCCATAAGCTCTGATGTTGAAACGTCCAAATGCACAGCAGAAATAAACATGTTTACAGCCTGATACAAAAACAGTTTTGGTCTCTATAGATAATTTCCCCGTTCATGACCACTGTGAGAGGGGTTAAGGCTGAAAGTTGTGCATAATTAACAGCGTGGCCGCTTTGATTGACAGGTAAGAGGCATTACAGATGGCTCATTAGAGCACCCAGGCGTCATTCTGCCTGCCTCAGGTCCGCCGATGATTTTTACATTAACTTGGAGGTGGAAGAAGCAGTACATCCAACATGGCGGCGGCCAGACGTCAGTCATGCTCTGTCCATTCTTTATACTGTCACTGGTTCACCATGACAATGCTAACATGCATTCACTCAAAGGTTTCACTTTCCGCTTGTTAGATCATCAAAGTTACAATTCATCCTGACAACCTGATTGTAGTACTAGAGGAAAAGTCAGGGTATCATGGAAGTTCGGAATTGTCTTAAACCTGCATTCTTTCTAATGGTCAGTAGGGGGCAGTGTCAGCTGCAAAAGTAGTCGCTGTAAAGTCGCGAGAAAAAAACAAAGGCTAAAAATGTGGAACAGGCTTTTTGGTGTGAGATATTTGAACAATTTGTTTGAAAACATGTAGTAGTTATGAAATAATGCACCAGAAGATATTTGTTTTTTGTCCGGCTGATAACAGAGGGGTTTCTATGTATTTTATTATTTATATTCATACAGTATTTCCTATTTGTATATTAAAAAACATCTCCATGACATTTGATGCTCATTCCCTGTCCAGCAGAGGCTTGTATGTTGTCTAGTTACAATCAGTGAACTGATGAGTTTTTTTGTGATCGCATGTCAATCCCAAAAGGGGGAAATTGTTTTTTTAACTTGCTCCCCTCCACAGGGAGGTCAGAGAGCAGGGGGTCAGAAACAGAGCGGCATCCCTGCAGCTCGCAGCCCCTCAGCAGGGCAATTGCTTGTTGTCATTCATGGACGCTTGAACATGGACCTCTGGAGTGAAGGTAACACTATTTGAAAATGTAATTTGCTGAATTGCACTTAGACTTCTTTTAAAATCTTCTTTTAATTCCACATAACACCTGTGAAGTTCTGTTTATTCAGAGCGAGGTTTTGATATTTGGTATCAAAACATGGCAGCAAATGGCTATTACAACTTCCAGAACACACTGTAACCTGATAAATTTCGCATGACAGAATGTTTTATTCCATCTTATAAGTTTTCCGTGGAGAGATACAAACATGTAAGGGCAAAACAGTCTCTAAGGCAAAGCCCATGTGTAAGCTTGTCATTTATTTGGCTTATTACCTGATATTTTCTGTTCATTTTCAGGCCATGTGACAATGAACAAGTCAACTCAATGTCCAGAAAACCACAGCACAAAGCCTAAAAGCTGTGATGCCATCGAGAAGTAAAGTCTGGAACTGTTCAGCAGATGAAGGAGTGACTTTGTGAGTCCTCAGAGTATTTATTTCTTTTTATACCCCAACGAGCTTTAGTCTGTATTATTGGTAGTTATGGAGCAGAAAATGGTATTCCCAGAAAAATCACCCTGGGTGCTGTCACACTGCAGGAAATCTTACAAGTCATTTAATCTAGTTAGGGCTCTTAAAATATTATTTTTCTTAAAAAGAAGGTTGAACAAAAAAAATCTGCCAGTGGGGAGAAGTAATTTAACATACTTCCATTGAAAATACAAACAGAAAATACTTAAAATATTTGAAAGTTTTCTTAAATAAAGGCCTTTATGATACTACTGGAGCACTCCGCCTTGTTTTACAGTGTGATATTGTTTCTTATTTCAGCCAAATATCGGTGACACCTGATACTAAACTGGGAATAAGTTGAATTACCTGATTTTATATTTCACATGTTTTAAGAAGAGTATGATTTCCTTGTTATGATACACGTTTTTTATTGCACCTTCACCGTCTTGCATAGTTCACTTCTTTTATGGAGCAGGTCCAATTTTACATCTCCATGACATCTGTCCTAGACTGTCTAGACCATAGTAATAACACGTATAAATTCCTAAAGTGACTGGCATTCCCATTTGATGTAAAGTGATCTGCTGTGTGCTTGCCAGAACCGAGAGAACAAGATCACTGTTCCTGTTATACAATTTATATGAAGGAGTCACTAAGTTTCAATGTTCGAAATCCCTGTGCTTTCATGGATGATACTGCAGCTGTAAAAACGGAGTGAAAAGTATTGATGTCATTTAAAACTTAAAAGCGTCTATGAAGCTCCTCGTTTCTAACTTTTATCTACTGAAACATCCCACCGAGGCAACCTATCTTGACTTCTTTTTGCCATTTCATTATCTCCAAAGCTATGAAATAGGCCACTTTCATAGCCTGCACCCCTTCAGCCAAGTTACAGTACAGCTGCAGTCAAGTAATGTCATGAATAAACTATTACAGTCCAGATGTATTGAAAAGTATGTATTACAGATGGTGTATTCATAGATGTGTTATGAATGTGTCAAATATCTAGTAAATGTAAGCCTTTACCACATCATTTAAATTAAAAAGAACTTGAAATAATCTAAAATCTGGTTTCTCAACTATGTGTCAGGACTTTAAACGGGTTATTGGAATCCTGACACATTTATAGAGCTCAAACCCATCCAGCGATTCAACAAAGTAATGAGAGCAACACTGCAACCGGGTTGGCTAGCAAGACAGTTGGCTAACCGCTGTGACTGTTAATTTTAACAGAAACAAAGTCTAGCAATCACAGATTTAAACATCAGTAAGAAAGTCGGTGTGTCTGTTTTAACTCAATAAAGCAATAAATCAATAAAACGCCTACACCGTTTTGGTTCTCGGTCATTAAAGGAATAATTGCTGGAAGCTAGAAGAGAAGATTGATACTTTCATGTCTGCACAAAAAATATGAAGCTGCAGCAAGCAGCCAGTAGGCTACATATCATAAAGACAGAGGACAGCTAGCCTGGCTCTGTCCAAAGGTAACAAAATCTGCCTTTAGATCTGCCTCTAGCTCTCTAATTAACACATTACATCTTCTTTGTTTATTGTTTGTTTCTTGGCTGGGCACAGTGACAGTATTACAGCGCCTGGTGGTTTTACCTCCCCATAAAACCACAATGTATCATTTATTTTTCGAATTCAGTTTTTGCATGGAATTAACAGAAAGAAGATGTAACGTGTTAATTAGTGAGCTTTAGAGGTGCTGGAAGGAATTTTTTGTTTCACTTTTGAACGCAGCCAGGCATGCTGTTTCCCCGTTTCCTTTCCATATTCATATATATATTTCATATTAACTATACAGTCACTTATCTAACTCTCAACAAAAAAGTGAATTAAGCACATTTCCTAAAATATCTCCTCCTATAACAGCTACATGGCGTCTTCTATGAGCTGTTTACACTTTTACATACTGTAACACTGTTACCAACTTGTTTCCTGTTCAAATTTGTTGCACCCGCTGGTGAAAAACAAACTATTCTGCAGGCAGTAAGCACCAGCCAGCCTGAGAGAGTGATTCATCTTTGTGAAGATGCTTTGTCGGTTTGGACAGGAAATGCGTGCATAGTCATCAGTTGGCTCAGCGTGACGCGGTGAGACATTTTATCAATCAAAAGTGGATTCAAGAGATGAAAAACATACTAAATTAAAATAAGTTATACTTTAATCGTATATTTCAAGATAAACCTTGTTGTAAGAGATCATTACCTGAACCTGTAAGTCAGATCTTGTCTTGGATGTGAACGTTTGAAGTGTTTCAAGGGTTAAGCCCTCAGTTGGATGGAGGAGATAGGGGCTGAGAGCAGCCCATGAATCCTGCAGTCTCTGCAGGCACAGCATGGTAAAATAATTAAGCTTGCCTTTGAAGGGGACTAAACAAACACAACAGCACTCAACACCAGCCCCGTCCACTCTCTATACTTTTGTCCCCCCCCCCTGCCTTAAAGTGGACTTTCCTTCTCTGCTTTCTCACTCTCTTACCTGCCATGCTTAGCCCCTTGTGTTAACCATCTGCCCTCCCACCCGTACCTCTCATCCCTTCATCTTCCTTTTTTGTTTCACATTTTGCGGTCTTGCTCTCTGTGCAGATTCTCCTGGGGAGGAAGGTTGAGAAGGAGGAGGGAGAAGAGAGAAAAGGGCCAGGTGATTCACAGGTCAGTTTTTTACATCTTCTAAAGTTGGCTTTAAACCGAAGGGGGAAACGGAGCTGCTGGAATACTTAACTAGTAATCCTTAAGTGTTATGATACTATTAAAGTCCCCTCTGTTAAGTGGCCTTTAAAACACTTGACAATAAGGGAATGGAAAACGTGTGATCTGACTCTTCTTGGTAGGTTCTGTTGATGCTGTTTTAACACGACAGAATGGGAACTTCCCTGCTGTCAGCAAATGTGGTTTTGTAGTTTTTTTTTATATTCTACGCATGAAGAAGCTGAATATTGCTACTGTGTATTCATGACTTTTCATACATAATTCTTCTTTAGCTTTATCAGTGGTGCGTTTCTGAATGATACGTATCAATATAGGTACTGGAGTTCAAGCTGTAATTGGGTATGTACTGTACAGTTCTCGCTAGAAGTAGTTTGACATTTTGGGAAATACTTGCTGGCTTTCTTGCCGAGAGTTAGTTGCATCTAGCCTGACTGTCCAAAAGTTGTTTTTTTTTTAATCTGCCTATCAGCACCTGATGTTGTCATGTTATATATAACTTGTTTGTTCATTTGCTAAGCGACTGGGTCTGGGATATTAATTGGAATAAATCATGTAAAAATACACACATGGCACTTGTTAGGTGGGAGGTTGAACCAAGGGAAGCAAATTACATCAAATTGAGGGTCTGGCCAAAGATACACATAAGTGTGCACTTATGGCAATCTAAAGCAATCATGAAACCAAGTCACTACACTGATACATCCCAGCAAGCTGTCCAACACAAACAAATCAACTAATAGAGAGAGTACACTGTGTGGCTGGTATGTACAGGGGGACAACAATAGGATTAGAAAGCCTAAACCAGAGCAGTTATAAAACAGAGAAGCTATTTGAGCAGTACCCATGGGGATGCTATGGATTGTCACCAATTGCTCATTTTTTTTATTATATCCCACCTCTTGGAGGAGTGTGAGGAATTTTAAAACCAGGACGGTGATCTCACCACAGAGTGGACTGATGGTGATGATGCATGAGGGACATTACGTTCAGCTCCAAAACTCCAGCTCCTCTTTCTTATTTTTCAGAAGCTGAAGCCGAAATACATTATGCCAGACATCAGAAATGTGTCCGTTTGTTTTTGTTTCATGCTGCACAAAAAAATCTTAATGGATTTATCAAGCAAAAGAACAATTATAGTGTATATATATATATATATATATATCACAGCTACATATGCATTTAGATGCCAATTATTTTAGAGCTGTGAATTATTTGTCAAAAGTGCAACAGTGGAAAATAAAATTATGAAGCTGTTATTTCTATTTTTTTTTTTTATTATTTTTATGTGAAATGTGAATGTGATTAAAATGTGAAAGAATAACTTGTAGGGCCAACCCTACTGAGAAATAACACCCACCCAACTCTACATATTAACATTTTAGGCTCTTTTAGTCCATTGTTTTGGTTACATTAATTAAATTAAATTCAAATTCAAAATCTATTTATATATAACCAAATCATAACAGAAGTTATCTCATCACACCTTCCACATAGAGCTCTTTATAATATTATTCACAGAGACTCAACAATTCTCACCATGAGCAACCACTCTGTGACAGTGGCAAGGAAAAACTTCCTTTTCCAAAATTCTACAGCATTATGCTATGTTATGTTATGCTAGCAGCAGCTAATACAGCCTTGTGCTGCTGGCTTGTTGTTTTTAACTCCACACCTGTAGATTTTTCTTGCAGTCTTCAGCCCAAATGTCACCTGAGGTCTTTTATCACATTTTGTGCAGCTCCCTCCGGAGCCACAAACGGCTTTATACGACATCTTTCTTATATGCCGTTGTACCCCACAAGACCTGTAAACAGACATCGATGTGTACAACTAGTGGAGTTCCCTTTGAAGAATAACTCGATAGCTAAATATCGAACCACAAACCAAAAGGACAACAGGTGACTCATTCAGTCCTCTGAGTTGTGACCATGCAAGTTCTGTTTGGTCAGGTCTCACCAATTCCCATATAAAGCCATAGGGTGCTGTTGAAGTCATACGAGGCCAGTGTATGCTACCTGTCTGGTACGTGGTTGAACAGCACTGGTGAATGATGAGTGAATATGTTTCACTATGAGTGAAAACTTTGCACCTACCTAGGGAATCTACTTCATACATATACAGTGCATGAATGAGAGGAGAAAGTAAAAAAAGACTGAAAGAAAATGACAGAAAGATCTGAAGATGGTGGTGATCTGAGATCAGTCAAGAAGGTGAGTTAACCGGGCAGTGCGACCATTTCTAGTTAACTTACTTTGCTTAGCTAACACCTGTACATTTGGCAACAAATGATGTAAGGTGAAACAAACCTTAAAACAGCTAAAAGAAGGTGAGTACTGCTGGAACACTGGATTTGTCACACTGGCCATGACATGACTACAGTGGGATGATTATGTATCTTTGTGTGTAAGTAGGCAAGTGTTTGCCAGCCCATTAGCCAAAAGCAAGTTAATAAGCTGAGGGTATTCTTGTGACTTTGTGAATAGAGTCCACTAGGGGGCAGGTGTTTGTTCTAACACTGCCTAATCTTCAGAAAGTGTGTTTGGGACATAAAGTTAACTAGCTGAAAATAAAAAGCTAGCTGTAAACTTTAATTTTCCATCTGTCATTTTGCATTGATTGCACACACACACACACACACACATGCACAACAAATTGCTGGACTGTCACATTTTTATGTAGCCTGATTACTTGTGATAAGTTGTGTTTGCAACGGTTGAATGAAATGCATGAGAGTATATGCTGAAATAAACTGCCAATGGTGAACGCAGCTCCCAGAGCAGTAAATTTGCCAGATGTATTGTTTATAATTCAAATGTTTTATATTTGAAGGGAAAATATGCATAATGGATTCCCTGTTTTCTAAAGAAGTTGTACTGTATATCCTAACTTGACATACTCTCGATGTATGAAACATATACTGCATTGATGGAGTATGATGTTGATTAATATCTCAAACTCTGACATTTTATGAATAAATCTGTGAAGTGTTGACTTTGTAGATGTAAATCTTGCAGCGCCACAGGCGATCCTAATCTTTCAGGATGACATAAAACAGAAAATAACTAATCATGATATTGGCATACACCACGGCTGCACTTTTTAAATTTATATCAGATTATTATAAGGAGATTAAGGTTTAATTTCCTGAATTATATTTGAGTCTATCATTGACCTTCATTGACGCCCCGGGATCTCAGTTTGTTGTCATGCAATTTGATGGTTTTATGAAAGGGAGCACGTTGCAGAAGGAGATGTAACGGAGATGTGACTGTAAACCCGCGTCGTTTCATGTTTGAGAGAGACAAGCTGTAACGGCAAGAAAACTTTATGGAGATAAGAAAACTGAAGGACGGACTGGGAGGTGGAAGTCAAAACGGTGTCCCTTAAAAACAGGAAAACTTTGTAAGATAATGAGCAAGCGAGAGAGAGAGAGAGATAAAGAAAAAGAGAGGGAGATAAAGGTAGAGGGAAAGAGGGAAGGAGAAAAGGAGAGCAAGAGAGAGGCATTGGGAGGTATGATTCCCAGAGGACCATTGAATTTCCCTTCTTTCTTCTCTGCGTTTTTCATGGTCCTCTCACTCCCAGGTCCACACAGCTGTTTCAGGGCCGGGGGCTTCTTTCTCCAGAGCCCAGATGAAAGAGCCGCCCTAAGCAGCCCTGCAGGTAGGTCTGTTAAATCCATTGCTCTGGCTGTCCACTGCCCAACACATGAAATAAAAAAGGCAGAGACAGAGAGAGAGAGAGAGAGAGAGAGAGAGAGAGAGAGAGAGAGAGAGAGGTGGGAGTGTAGAAGAGGGTAAGAGGGGGGAAAAAAGCGGATACGAAAACAGGGATGAAGAGAAACTCAAAGAAGAGGGAGAGAAGGAACAGAGGACACAGATGACAGACAAGGAGAAAAGACGGAGATGGAGGAGCGAGGGAGAAACCGGAGAGGGAGGGGAGGATACCTGCCCTCAGCAACCCCAGACCTCGTCCTCCTCCTCCTCCCCCTCACCACCCCCTGATACCAGGAATGATGTCTGCTTTTATTGACTTTGTTAAACCATTTTCAATGCTACTTCCTATGTGTTTACAAGACAGTAAATCACGCTCCATTCGGGGTGGGGGGTTATGGGGTGAAATACAGGGGAAACATCCAAATCGCTGGGAAGGAAGACCACTGCGACAGAGCCAACGACAACTTTGCAGCTTTCTACCTCACTACCACACACCTTTCCTCAGGGGGAATCGATGGGGATGCCTCTGTGAGCCTTTCATTTTCATTTGTTCTGACAAGAGCAAATAAGGAATTTAAGACTAACTAAATGATAAAATTGTTGTTCAGACACTTCAAAACAAGCATATCAAGAGAAACAGAACTGCTATAGTGAATAACTTTTAAAGGCTTCAAGAGAGAGGCTTTAGGAGCACCACTCAAAGTCGTTATGCAAACACATTTGGGTTATGGCAAAATCGGGTCCCCTTAATCACTTCTACACGCCGGGGTCATTCCCAGACAGTCGTTTCATCCAGTTAAAAAGTCATTCAAGCTCTCCGCTTCGCTCAAACACGAGTAAGTACTTCAAACGTCATTCGGTGGCGAGAACTTTGACTTGATTTTCCAAATTTTCTCACAGTAACAATTTTCTCAGCCGTTGGCATTGTGACACCACCACATACACACTCCACTCCCACACACGAAACACTCACCAAACCATCACTGTGTGACTGAGCTGCTGAGCCGAGTGATTGAAAGGTAGACAGACACCCCACACCCCACCCTGATTACCTCATTTTAATGGCACAGCACAGGATAATTACTGTCTTTCCATCAGTCCATATTCATTTCTAAGATGACAATAAAAAACAAGACGGAACTCGAGAAGAATTTTTCTCTTTCAGCTTAGATATTGTTTGTTTTCATTGACTGACAGGCAGCATCTTTTTTATCTACACTCATATGAGAATCCTAGAAACATGTCACACACAGCGCTGCATGCAAGGCATGTCTGCATAACTCTTAAGTTGATGTCATCCATTAATGACATCAACTTTTGGGTTTCCATCTCTCGGGCTGCTGAGTCATTAATGAATCATTAAGTTCAGTAAGTTAAGTTAAGTACAGTATGCAGTTCTAAATATTAGTAAGTTATTAATAAAGAGTAATAAAGCATCAAGCCTGCTGTTATTAATGTGAAGTCTTTAATAAACCAAGTCTGATATTATAAATGTGAATAAGCAAGGTTTAATTACCAACCGGGCAAGGAAGGCAACTGCCCTGGGCCCTCTGGCTAAACTGTATAAAAACTGGTTTTAGTAATTTGCCAATTATGATTAGAACTACGTTAAAATATCAACTATGGCTGTTCCTGCATTATGAGGCAATCTTGTGGCCATGCTTCTAGTTTGAAGAGTTTTATTGTTTTCTAAATAACACACAGGAAGTTTTGTTTGTAATGAAATTAGCACAAATGAACAGAAATTAACGATCATTCCAGTGCAGGAGTACAACTGGTTGCCCCGGACATAAACACTGCACAGAATATCGTCGCTGGGGGATCTGTAGCTAACCTAAGAGGTTAATTCTAGCTGTGTTAGTAAGTCAGGGGTTCTAAATGTTAATAACTTGTTCATAAAGGGTCATGAGTTTCCAATTTTCCAATAAGCCTACAGTGAAAGTGAGTTTAAATACTGATATGTCTTTAATAAAAGTATAAAGTCTGCAGTTGTAAATGCTCAGAAGTTGTAAAAGCTAGGGAGAGCCATTTTCCAGAAGGTCAGAGGTCAAATAAACCACTGGACTGTTTAATGATGAGCTGAAGTGCAAAGAAGACAAAGCAAGTGCTGGAGGAGGACAATCACCAGTCACAACCTGGCAACCCGATAGTTGTTCTTATAAAGTATTAGTTA
The DNA here is from genome assembly GCA_946959425.1 of Argyrosomus regius. Classification (NCBI taxonomy): domain Eukaryota; kingdom Metazoa; phylum Chordata; class Actinopteri; family Sciaenidae; genus Argyrosomus; species Argyrosomus regius. The sequence continues at coordinate 24,059,520 of OX336883.1, forward strand.
GATTAACATCAATAAAGACATTTATAAATGGTAACATATAAAGGGTGATATCCATTGACCTATCAGATGTCACTGTAGGTTAAATTTCATTAAAAAGTGTTTTAAGTAAGTGTTTTAAGTACATTGTATGCCATTAATCCTCCATGTCATCCTGCACCAGGAACAAAGTGTAGCTTTCAGTGATGTTGAATTTGTGAGCCAGCAAACTCTTGAGCCAACTCAAGGTAAGTTACTGGTGTGTGTGTGTGTGTGTGTGTGTGTGTGTGTGTGTGTGTGTGGTGATGCGGTTACAGGCACATTATGTGGTTCACGTTGTTGCAACAAAGCAGCAGTGCATAATTACAACAGGTTGATTGAAGTGTTTCTCTTCTAAAAAGCCACTGAGGTTTGGGCGGTGAGTGACACTGCTACCAGATGACACCGAGAATCACAACATCCCACATATTCTTTCCACCCAAACACACACACACACACACACACACACACACGCACGCACACACACTCTCATATTCTGTCCGTCTTCCTTTCTGGCTCTGTTTTTTCTCTTCCTCTATGGTGTCTACCTTTCCATTGGCTGTGCCTTATGCAAGAGTGTGTATTTTTATGTCTCACATTAGCTAGGGAGAATAATACCTCTCACTGAATGGTAGTCTGCTCTGGGGCCTTTTCAGACATTCAGTCACTCCTCTTCTAAGAATAACCAATGTGCATCTTTGCCAAAAAGTTCCTCTCTGTGATTTCTTTTTCACAGCGTCCAATGATTGCTGTTTTTGTACCTCATTCGCTGATACCAGGGTCTTGCTTTAGTTAGCAAACTGTGATCCAAATGAGAAAAGCAGCATTGGGAGACTCAGAGAAAAGGCAAAAGAATCAGGATCTGGGGCAAAACTTGGACCTGTGTCAACTCTTCTCAAACTCATTAGGAGGCCAGAAAAGCTGGTCACTAGAGAATCTCAGGAGTGAGGCAGCAGACAGTTAGGTATGTAAAAAACGAGAATAAAAAATGATAGCTTTTGATCGTGTTTCAGAGAAACCTTTCATGTATAGTCTGGAGAATTTTAGCCAAACCTGTCTGACAGGTCACCTTAACCAAACGTCATTTAAGTTTGCAGAGATGGAATTGTTTCTAAATTGTATGTGGCTGTTGTAGACTATAGTGAAGTCAAAGAGATGAATCGACTGTACAAAACTGGAACAAATGTTCTCAGTCAAGTTTTTAGAAGCAGTAAAGAATATGGGGTATAAACTACATGTGAGAATAACTAGCTAAGACCAAGATGTTGTGGGTTATTAAAGAAATAGTTTAATTAATTTGCTTTATTGCCAAGAGTTTGATGAGAAGCTTGATACCACTGTCATGTCTGTTTGATAAATTAGAAACAGCCGTTTAGCGTAGCTTAGCATAAAGACTGGGAAAAGGGGGAAACAGCTAGCCTGGCTCTGCATGCAGCCAAGAGGACTCTTATACACACTGATTAGTACGTATTTCTCATTTCTTTAATTCATACAAAAACTGAGATGTAAAAACGACACGTTGTGGTTATACGGGGAGTCAAGGGTGGGACTACTTCTTGGCTGGGTGCAGTGAGTTCCTGGAGTCAGTGTGAGGTTGCCAGACAACGAGTGTAGACTTATATGTGTGTGTGCAAATATGAGAGTGGTGTCAATCTTCTCATCTAACTTAGGAAGAAAGAAAATAAGATTACTTCCAAAAATATTAAACCATTCCTTTAAGAACATAGATCAGGTAAGATTCAGTGACCAGCATGTAGAAGTGGCTTTTTTTTTCAACAAAACTAATGCAAATGTTTCTCTTTCCTACAGAACCTTTATCAACTTACTTCACATGATGACTGCCATGCAAACAACATATAAAAACAATCTATAAAACAGAAAATCAAAACACTGATCTTACAGACTCACAAATCAGCAAACCATGTTTGTCCACAGGCAGCACACTCACAAACACTGACCAAAGAAAAAAAAGCCTAATGTATGCAACTATTTTTTCAAGGTATTTGAATTCTTCTCACTGGCTGTTATTGTCAGCTATCACTGACTATGTGGGAAAAAGATAGCTTTCCTAGCAATCAAGACACACAGGACTTGTGTCATTGTCTGGTCTTGGCTGACCCAAGGCCATGACAAGGAGAGCAGACAAGGAAGCGAGCTGGCAAGTATCTCAGAGTGAATAAAAGCAATCTCACAATGAAATAGTATCGAGCATATGAGGCTCAGCTCCCTGTTTGAAGAGGGGATGTTGACAGATATACAGCGACAGTGACATACAGACATATTTTGAATGAAACAGCAATGCCAAAGATTGAAGGGAGTTTCATGACATTCATGTTCTTTAAAAAACAGAAAACAGAGAGGAATATTGATCATTTCCATCAATTACTGTCAGTAATATCACATGAAATTAATTTTTTCAGTTTGAACTACAGTATGCTGTGAGAAGGTTTCTGCTCTAGAATAATGTGGCTGACTGTGAAGACTGTCAGAGTGGGTTTTAACTACACCTCCTTCTCCAGGTTTCCTCTTCTTAATCAAATTTTCTTTAAATGACTCATGACAGAAATAATCTCTGTGTGTGTTCAGACAGTCAAACGTAAACGTTCGATGAGCCAATGTGTGGTCTTCATGAAACTTGATCTCTTTTAATTATCATGCATGTGGATTTCATATTTGGATGTGCGATCGTTGCTTCGTAAGGGGTCGAAATATGAAAGAACAAAGCTGAATTGTTCCAGGTGGCAAAATCACTTGTTGCAGTGTCCCGCTGGAACTAATAAGGCAGGTCCATTTTCACCCTCTAAATCCCCTGCATTGGCTGAAATGACTGATTTACAGCTAAGACATTGACCAAACTCACATAATTATATATATATATTATACTTTTATACAGCTGTTCTGTGAGAAGGGTGCAAGAGTTTCCCAAACAGTTCATACAGAGAACATGGGCCTGCATTTAAGAACACAGTCGATGTCCAAAACTTGGTTTTGGCTCATTAGGACGATAATCCGATTTGAGGCTTGAAGTCTGTAAACCTATACTCTAGATTACTACTTCTGTTCTGATTTAAAGCGTGCATATAGCCACTGACGTCGCCTAAATTTTGTTTCACCCGTGGTGTCATGAGGATACAGAAGTGATTTACTGTAGGAGGAGGTGTCCAATGTTTTTGCACCATTTTGCGTTCAGCTTACGCCTGTACAGTCACCATTTTTCACAACTGTGTGGACGACAGTCTTAATGTTTATTTCATGTGTCACGCAGGAACAGTGGAGAGAGTGGGGTCGAATCTTACATTTGTTTCACTCTGCTATTCACGTCTCCTTCTTTATTTAAGTCAGTGAAGTTAAATAAACTTTGATGCAAATATGTTACATCTCAGAACCAAATTAAAACATAGTTAGTTTATCTCAAAGACTCTCTTTAACACAGGTAAAGTTCTTAATCTGGATTAAATTGATGTTTCAAATGTAACACTTCACCTATGTTATTAGCTGTGGGCATATTCAAAAAATATACTTGATTTAGAGGGGAAAAAATATTTCAAAATTCACGGCCATCCAACCCATTTTCTTCTTGTGTTGGATTGAAAAAGATTGATCAAGTTTAGAGTTTGTTCGTGACAAGCAGAGTTCAAAGTATCCCATGTTACAACCGCCCTCTTTCTTCCCCTTCCCTATCAGACGAATGTGTAACAGTCGCCTTGAAGGAAACCCTGCTGCTTTGTTGTCACAAAGAATAATTACAATATAATTGCATGATGTAGTGTATGAAACCACGCTGTGAAAGTAGCAGACCAGGCCCGGGACACACTTTTTGAAAATCAAACCAGGACTGTGAAAAAGTTATGGAAGAATGATTGTGAGCGAGAGAGCATTTGTATCCAAGGCGAAGGCTTTAGATGTTATGTGAAAACCATTCTGTGTCATGTGTTCACATGGAATACATATTACTTACATATGTACGATGAAAAAGTACATCAAGGTCTGTCCTGAGGGACCACCAAACAACCTCTAACCTGCAGTCGGGGAATAAGCTAATGTAACTGTAGATTTTCTTAAGTACATGCCAGGGAATTTTTCCATGTGGACATTTCTCCTTATAGAAAAGTCGACTGTGATTTTACATGGATGAAGATGCAGTAATGTCATGACAAGTGCGTGAATGAGATTAATGTGCATGACTAGTTGAAAACATTTCATAAACTGATATTAGTGATTTTGTGCGTGGATCTAACCCACAAATAAGCCTTGACAGACTAGAATAACATTTGATCTTATAGATACTCTAATTATATACATTCAATGCATTGATAAATGCTGTGTTTATGGACGTGTAAGCAAATAGGCGCAGGCAAAGTGTTTTAATAAGTATTCAGTTTCAAATTGGCTCCAGCCTGAACGCTCCGCCTGCTCTCGGCGAGGATATTGACTTTCCCGCAAGTTAAAGTATTTAAATGTAGAGGGAGACAGATGCTGTATGCGGACTGGAGGCGACCACAAGAAATACACGTGTGGGAGGAAGGTTGACGTTGGAGTTTTACTATCTGTGCATCGTATAGAGGGACAGCTGTATCACCACCGCTGTAACTTCGCACAAAAAAACAACAAATAAAGCCGCGTCGCTACTCGTGGGATTCATTCAGCTTTTTTTTTTACTGAGTGACTTATTTTCAGGAAATTCACACGGCGCATCTGACCGCTGATGCGTAAAGATCCGTGCGTAAAACTAAAACTAATCGCCACTGCTCCGTCACACAAAGTCAGAGAGGATTTATTCGGACTTCATTACTGAGAGGAGTGATTGACACGAAGAGGATTTGATGGAGGTCGTTCGGTGACAGCGATACTTTCTCCGGACTTTCACTTTGGATTTGGCAACGCAGCGTCTTTTCAAATCGTCTGGACTTTCATTGTATCAGTTAAAGAGTGGAGAGTGGATCCTGTATGTGCATGCATGGGACCCTGACAGTTTTGGATCTCTTCATTTTCACGGCTTTCGCCTTCTGTGTGTAACAAGAGGGGGGATCCAAGTGAGCTGAAATCCCCACCAGGAGGAACTTTATTTCCGAGAGCTTCCAGCACCGAATCAGTGGAGTATTCATGAAGCAATATTTGAACTATTACAAGATGAGACTGAGAACATCGAGGTTAGGTTATCTGTAAGTAAAGAGATGTCAAGATAATATAGTTGCCTTTGGAACTCATTGAATTCGAGCAACAGGTTAGAGCTTTTTAATTTTTCTTTTTTCTTTTCCCCCCTCAGGTTAATTCAGTTCACGGCGCTTTGCTTTTACGCACAGGTAACTCACATTTTCACTTCAATAAAAAGCATTAATGTTGCGTAAAGTTCTATAATTAAGTAAGTAAAAGTTAACAGGTATGCAGGCGCCGTGCTTAGCGGCTTATAGTTCAGCGTCTCTACATCTGCAATAGCCTGCAATAACAATGAAAACATTTTATTATGAGCGCTATGGCAATTGGCAACAATTCAAACATCTTGAAAAGAGGTAAGCTCCAGCCTAAAAAGTGATCGTGAAAACACATGTGGATGGAGAACGGCTGAAATGAGAAAAAAGAAGAAGAAGTCAAGAAGGGGTGAAAGATCATCGGTGGTAAAAACAACCTATCAGAGGGAAATGTCATCCCCGAGGGTCCCTGAAAGCATCTTCAAAAAAGATACCGTATATGCACAAATACATGAGAGGATAAAAAGCAGGATGAGCTATTTGAATGTGATGAATGACATGATGAACTGTTGGGCCCTGGGCCTTGGCTTTTTGACTGGCAAGCTTTAGTCTCCTCACAGTTGACATTTTTTTTTTTTTTTCAGGAGTTGCAAAGTAAAAAAAAAAAAGAAAAGAAAAGAAAAAATCAGCGACATTAAAAAGCCATTTAATATTTCATGACATGTGTTTCCTATTGTCCGACAGAACACTGTGCAGTCTCCTCCTAATTTCAAGCACCATGTCACCGAGCAGAGCCGGCTGTCGGACCGCATGAGCCGCAGGTTGACACGAACCTACCAGCTGTACAGCCGCACAAGCGGGAAACACGTCCAGGTCCTGGCCAACAAGAGGGTCAACGCCAACGGGGACGACGGTGCGGTACACGGTAAGAGAACCGGAGAACAAGGCCAGCAGACAGCAGTGTGGACTAGCAGTGATTTAAAGAGCCAATAACTACACTTATGATTAGAAAAACATGGCTAATTCAGCATCCATTTAACAAGTTAGCGGAGGGACATGCGCAGTTAAGTCAATTTATGAGAGAAATGTGGAAAATATCGCGAGAACACGTCGTGTAATTTGCACCTTTTGAACATTTAGGTAAATGGCCTCACCTGAGGTGGCCTAATTACATATTTAAACACAGTTATATAATAAATAGCCGAATAAATGTCCACATATGTTAATCCATTCACTTTTTATTATCTCCGAAATGATGAAGCAACTTTATTCGAAGCCCCTGTGTGTTATGACCAGATGAATCAAAACCGATGACAGCTAAAGGCCATCGTGTCTTACATTTCAATGCGTTTAAACCTCAGGAAGACAATAAAATGGGAAACATGTTCGCCTTTACCAACACGAGAATAGTTTAAATTCAATGGTGCGCGGGGCGGTGTTGAAAAGCGGTATAAATTATGTAGTTTTTGGCAGCCTGTAGGAAAACGTTCGGAGCCAGGAGAAATAGTAGTAGCAGTTGTAAACATCGTTAGTGGCATCAGTGTTGCCATCTTTTATGGCCTTATGAAGATGATTTATTTCTTTAATGTGTTGGTCGTCTAGAAAGTCCTCGACACCTGTTATGATGGACTTCAGGGAGATACTTTTTTTTCTTTGCTTCTAGCAGGGAAAAAACTGTCCTCAAACTTAAAGGGAGCAGAATTCCTGTCACCAAAGGATTTTGGTGTGTCTAGCCATCTTTCCACCACAGCCACCACCGTCCATCCACTCCTCAGTGCCTGCTGCCTGCGCTTTTTTGGAGGCTCATTTTATGAGGAATTTTCATTGCATTACAACTCAATGTATGACTCAATTTATAAGGAGCGGTGAAGTCAGCATCTTCACTTTATACCTTTTCCTCTCCTTGCCTCTCCTGTGTGCTCTTTTGTCTTTTAAAAATCTCGGCCTACACACACACACACACACACACACACACACACATTCGCACAGAGGGAGAGAGAGAGAGAGAGAGAGTCAGTCATGCACACATTGGCTTCACGTCCTAAGTGGGTGTCACTCTTGTAACCGGCCCAAATCTGACCGCTGCTCTGTGCTTGTGGCTGTGTCCCTGACCGCAGTATTCTCACTCTCCTTTATCCCCAGTCTGAACTGCATCACAGCACAGCATTTACAGACGTTCAACAACAATCGCGCCGTGCAAAAACACTATCATTTGCTGCTATTTTGGACGGCTCGCATGCCATTGTTAAAGGCGGCTACTGGATCATAAAAGGGTTAAGAGGAAATGTGTATGTCATCTGCATGGTTCTGGTTCACCGGTCATGTCCTTTTAAAACAATTTAATGCAGTTTAATGACGACTGTTTATTACAGTTTCTACCAAAGATGTGCCGGTGCCATTTGTCTCACACACTGTAACATCATAATCTACATTCCTGCACCATTTCATCTCATTATCTGTGATCTGTTTTGTCTGTGCAGCTAAACTGGAGGTGGAGACGGACTCTTTTGGAAGTCGTATCCGTATTAAAGGGGTGAAGACAGGATACTACATATGTATGAACAAGAGGGGGAAGCTGATCGGCAAGGTAATCTGGAATTCATAGTTCTGTGGCCGCATACGACTGAAGCAACAGCTTGAAGTTTGTTTGTTTCTTGGAAATGTTATTCCAGATTTGCAGCTTATGGCAATACATTGCTGAGACACATTCACAACCAGAACAAATTTGATTTTCAGATTTGTCTGAGCAGTTGCCTCTTAAGGTTTCAAAGGGTATTTGATTGTCTGGAAATAAAGACAATCCACTTTCCGACTTCCTGGAAAATGTCCAAAATACCTCAACTTCTCTCCCCTCCTTTTTTTCTTTTCTTTCCCCAGCGGAAAGGACGCGGCAAAGACTGCATCTTCACAGAGATTGTTCTGGAAAACAACTACACGGCGCTTCAGAACGCCAAGTACGAGGGCTGGTACATGGCTTTCACGCGCAAGGGCCGTCCAAGGAAGGCCTCCAAGACCAAGCAGCACCAGAGGGAGGCCCACTTCATGAAGCGTCTACCCAGGGGGCACTTGCTGAGCGAGAGGAGACCGTTTGATGTCCTTCCTCTCGCTGTTCCAGCGCACCCTTTGAGCAAGCGGACTAAACATTCCCATCAGCAGCGCTCAGGGGGCCGCTGAGGACTGAAACCACTGGGGGAGAACTGTGGAACGAACACAGAAAAACCACTACAAGAGAAAACAAGTGCTCCCAGAGAAATTAACTTTTACAGTCAAGTGCCCATACACTTTTTGCCTCATCTTGTGGACTTATGTAATTCTTTGTACTGGATTGTATGTAAACATTGACTATCTAATCTGCTAGTTATTTCCAATTCAGACAGACTTTAGGACAGACTTTTACTTATTAAATCAGGGCGGGCAATTAAAGTACAGAAGAGCTCAATATTGTCATGAGTTGAATACCTTTGGTTAGAAGTTAGCCAGCTCAGCAACAAAGAATGTTTAAAAGAGAAATGAGTACAATGAAGCTAGACACGGCAGCTATCTGTGGATTTTCTTGTGGTTACAGCATCTGAGTCTCAGTTGACATGCTATCATACCTTTAGGAGGCCATTTCGGAGAATTTTTAACCTGTTTTTTTTTTTTCTACATACTGTATATGAATATATTTTTACTGTAAAAATGTAAATGACGTCAAATGATGGAAATATTTATTGTAGAGTGTATATTAAAACCACTAAAGAATCCCTTCACAAGCTGCTTGGCCTTTCTCTTCTGTGGTTGTTTTGGGACAGAAAGCTAGCATACATTGTTAGTTGCCCCCAAAAACTGTTGTTTTTTTTTTTCTCCTCCTTCTTCTTCGTCTTCTTCTTCAAACTGGAGACCCAGATAACTGAGGGGCAATATCTGTGACAGGCTACTGAATTCAATGTGCTCAGCAAGTGAGACTTGGGCCTGAATGGCCCGAGCTATGCATTAAAAGCGATGAGGTCAGCCCACCATTTTGGCCCAAACAAAGGTTACCACCATGTAGTTGCATTTCTCACGATCGCACACCGTAACCCTCTGATCAAATGGGCCCTTTGTGAAACCTCATATAAAAGGGCATGTTATACAATAGTGGGTTCGAATAATAACACGAGGAGGGGTCAGTTATCAAAAAGAAGCCAGTCACACAGGGAGGGGTAAGGGGTTGGAGGCAGGGAGAGGGGAGGTGGGAGGGGGAGGTCTGCGGAGAGGGGTTGCAGAAAAAGCATCAGGGCCTGTGTGGCAAAATGTGGCATCGGCTGAAAGAGGGGGAATGGCTGGGAAGAGGCATTCGGGAATGAAAGGGAGGCAGAAAAGAAACCCTCTTCCCAGAAGCAGTTGAGCATGACCATCAGAGGCCAAACGACAGGGGAGGAAGAAGACCCTGAACAGAGGGACTCGGCTGCTCTCACAGTGCATGAGCTGGATGTCCAATTTGTTAGTTGCTATTTGCTTCCGCAGGAATTTGTTTTGACAGCAGCTCGAGCGCCGAAGACTTTAAAGCATTAAACTAAACTACGAAAATGAAGACCTCAGAATGGTCGCTTGGTATTTAGTGCATGTGCTCAGCAGCATAAACATCTTACATGATATATTTAAGCAGCTTTAACACTGCACCACTTCAAAAACCAAACAGGCAAACACTACCTAATCAAGTATGTATGAATGCATTTTTTTTTGTCAAAAGTAAAAAAAAAAGAAAGAAACCCATCAAGTCCCTCACAAGAATTTGCAAAACAACATGACGGGCTGGGTTTAAAATGTTTGCTTGTATTCCTATTCTTTCCATCTGGGAGAAGACAAAGCACAATAGTGAGAGAGACCTGTGGTTTTGTCTCTGCCTTTTGCACTTGCTCTCTGGTTTTGGACAAGTGGTAAAAAAAATGCAAGGAATCACAAGGTTGAAACGATCTATATTTAAATGCCATTGTCTCTTTTAAACAGTACTGTTCTTTTTTTATCCACTGTCTAAGTATTTCTGACTGGACAGTAGTTTTTTTTTTCCTAATTGTACTGGGTGTAAAAGCAGACAAATATCCCATTTTGGAAGCATGATCTATACAATTCTTTTTCTTCTGTACATGTCATATATATACATTGACTTCAAAAATCCAAAAGCGTTAGATACCGTCTTTATGTCCTCGTTAAACAATAATATGAAATTCGTTTGGAACAAATCCCTGCAACAGTTGCACCTATTTCTTTCTTGTGCCAGTGGGCTTTTAGCTGGAGACCACAGGGTCAGAGTGACCCTTTGTTATAAAGGGAAACAGTAACACTAGCTTGCTCGCTGACCAGAGTTTCAGTAATGGCTTTCAGGGTGGCCCACTACATGCAAGGAACATGAGGGTATTCAGTTAACACAAATGGGATGTGCTCGTAACAGTGACCCCGGAACGAACAGGGATGAGGCATTGTGGGTTTTGAGTGTTTTACAAGGACATCAATGAAAGGAGGGTAGCAGGTTATGTGACCCCTATCAAAATTGCCCCCCTAGTCAGTTTGCAAAAATAGACACAATTCTTAAATTTCCCTACAAATATTTTATGTAAATTGTTCAATACATTTTCTGTGTAAGAAATAATTTGTGGTTCAGATAGTTAATAAATGTGGTTGTGAGTCTGTGAAATAATGTTTTACGGAATATGTCTGTCTCAAATATAAATGGCAGGACAAATTACAACACTAACAATAATGTAATAATAAATGGACAGACATCAGTAAACACAATTAGAAGCATTAAACCATTGACAAGGCACTGCGCAGGAGGTCTTCTTAATGAAGGGATCCACTAAAGAAAAATTAAGCGAGAGCTCACATGTGAGTGGAAAATGACGCAGTGAGGTTCTGCCTCAAATGCAACGCAGAATCACTCTCTTGCTCCCAGAGTCCGAATTCACTGAGTTTTGCAGTCGACGTCCCCTTCACCGGTCCCCTTTAGTTTCTTCAGCTCCTTCAGCAGCTCCTCTTCAAGGATTAAGATCTCCTTGGGTTTCTTGTACTGGACAAGAGAGGAGAAAAAGAATTACTTCAACATTCTTCTTATCTTCCTCATGTAAATCCTTAAATGCAATCTTGTTGAAAGAGTGGGCAAAATAGATGCAAATATCGCAAAAAGAGCAATTAGGAGGAATAATAGGAATAAAAATATTGTTGAAATGTCAAAAAAACAAAAATAGGTGCACAGAGGAAAAACTACAATACAACATCAGACAAAAACATCAGCATCTGATCTTCTTGATTTGCATAAAATGCTTTAATAAACAAAGTTAAAATGGAATGATAGTTTCAGCAAGATTTTCTTTCGTTTTGTAAAATACATTTTTATATTTTTCCAGATAATTTTGCAGTTATTAAGATTTAAAAATGATCCATATAACACATCTTAGAATAAAATAATGTTTACAGCTTTATATTTAAAGCACTAGGTAAGATAATATTAGAAAAAAATATGTATGTGAATGTATAGATTCATATTTGCCGTGTGGGACTTACGCTGACAATTAAAGTGTTGTTGGTGTGAGTGAAGCTGAGGGCGGAGCTGTCCAGTGGCAGCTGAATGCGATCTAAATCAACAACACTGAACTTCTTATAATACCTGGGAAGACATAGAGAGGACGTCACAGATTTATCACACCACCGTTAAGACAAATGTATTGTAAACAGTGCCATCTATAGGGAGGACAAAAGGATTACATGCAACAAGTGTACAACACAGCAGGGGTGAAAAGATCCAGTGCTCTCATGCATGTTTACTTTTTGTTTGAGGTTTTTATGATGATGCATCTCTCAGATGGCTCCACAGAAACACTGAAGACATCTTTGGGGTAGGGAAGGTTGCGGATTCTCCACTGAAAGCTGGTCTTTGTGTCTTTGCGCGTGAACACAGGCTGTGTAAAAAGAAATCATTCAAATCTATTTGACAGACATGAAATTTGCTAGTGTTTTCCCTAAAAAGAATCAAAGTGAAACAAAAAAATTCACATTAGAAAATGATAGAGAACATAGAAGAAAACCCACATTGGAGCAGTTCTCCTTGATCACATCCGAATCCAAAGAAGGGACAGGGACCACAAGTGGGTCCCCAACCTCGACCTGCCATTGGCCCTGAGCTCCAAGTGTGCTTTTATGTCGCCATTTCCGGACTGAAAAGTACAAAACATTTTTATAAAGATACATAAACTCATGCCACATGAAACTGAGAACGCCAGCAGCTACATGTTGATGTGTAAAAGTCAACACCTGTTGCTTACCAATGAGCTCATCTGTTTTCAAGTCATACTCTTCTGCCATTTCCTTTCCATCTGTAAAGAGGTAGTGGATCTTCCTTTTTCCTGGGAGGTGGAATTTGTAAATATTTATCATACAAACTAGAAAAACAAAATGACACGCTGATGCTACATGTGTTTTCTAGATTAGCTCAAACAAGCCAACGCAGCATTACCTGTGATTATTCTCAGTATAGTGAGTATACAGTACTGAGTTTCATTGTTAAAACTAGAATTTGTAATGATTTTTGGTCAAATAAAACGCCCAGCATGTATGAATAAAGAGTACTTTTACTTAGTTAGTGAGCAGAGATGCTAAAGGGAAGGTTGATTAGAGAGATATCATATTAGCTATAGCTAGATGAGACGCTTTCCTGCTCTGTAAAGTTAAGAGACACCCTGAAGGCGGTGAGTACCTCTTTTTAAGGACACAGCTTTTTCAAAAAATGTGCTATAATGGCGACGGGCTGTTGATAGCGTCTTTTATTGGACGTATTTTACTGTTTATGTGGGTGTAACATGCTACAGGGTCAGTTGTGCCACCTGCTTGTTGCCTAGTAACATTAGCTAATGTTAGCTGGAAAGCTAGCTAACAGTCTGAGTTAACAAAATATAAATAACTAACGTTACGCAAAACGAGACTAAATCTGTCGGTGACAAATCTTTTTTTTTTTCTTATTCGTAAGTTACTCACCATCGTGTATCAAAGCTGTTTTTTTTGATGATTTTAAGATATCAATCCAGCTCTGCACAGCCATGTTTCTGTTCGTCGGGGCCACTTCCGGACTCAACCCGTAACCACAGTAACCGAGGTATATACAGAACCTAGAAAGATAACTATTTGTAGAATTAAATAAAATTTATCAGCCTAAAATATACTACAAACAACCACGATCTAATTGTGTTGTAGTGGTAAATTTGGGGATATGATTTAAATATAATTTAATTTAAAAAAGAAATAAACCAAATAATCGACCCGGAAGTGAAACCTTTGAGTAGAACGTTGTCCGTTTTTCATGGTTCCATCTGAGCAGGGGTAAGAGCCAAAACATTACGCTTTAAAGAGTTTCCTGCTGCAAATGTAGACTTATATTTAGATATGTTCGAATGAATTAAAGCGTAAATTAATTATTTAGTGAAAGTGATACTTGAAAGAGCGACTGATTTCTGTTTCTAACGTCAGCATAAGCTAAAGGTAGTTAGCACAACACAAGATTGATTTCTCAGTTTGTCTCATGAAGCAGCATTAAGTTAAGTGCTGTGTCAGCCAGCTTAACTATAGCTGGATATCTGCACTGAGTACAAGCCGAGACAGCGCTCACTTTTTGCTTCCTGTGTCCAAATGTCATACTACTGACGCGGTTATAGGGATAGATACTAACGTTGATAATGCTATAGACCTTTTTCACAGCAGGCATTTTGGCATGAAATAGTAGGGCCAACACAGGTGCTTCCAATGATAATAATTAAGGTTGTGTTCCATTTATTGTAGCAGCATGCACCAACATGCACCACAGCAGCACCCTGACTCAGTTTGACCTGAATGGAACGGGACCTTAATTAGTATCATTGCACAGTCACACCTGTGTTTACCTACTATTTCATGTCAAAATGGCTGCTGTGAAAAGTCAACAGTAAGAGAAATGTGTACTGTGTTGTCTATTAAATTACAGTGGTGGAATGGTACAAAATACTTGTGTACTTGAGTTTAGTTCAGTACTTTAGGACAATTCGAGGTGCCTGTACTTCACTTGAGAATTGACTACTTTATACTGACATTTCCACTACACTTTAGAGAAATGGTAAATTTCTACAGCAATACTTTTATGTGACAGCTACAGCTACTAGTTATTTTGCACATTACTACTTTCCTTCAACATAAATGATCATGTAACCAATTATAATATGTGCTTAATATAGATGAAACTATCCATAGTTTTTAAAGTAGTTACAATTAGCTCCAACTTGACCAAATTCATTAAAATGCAAAACAAAGGCGGCTTGGTGGCAGCTTGTTGCAGCAACTCCCGTAAGCATTTTTTGTTTTTTTGTCATTTATCTTCTGTTTTGTTGTGTTTTTTTCTACTTAAACACTTTTTTTATACATGAGTCCATATGTATATTTTTCTTATGTATACTTTGGGGATCAATAAAGTATCTATCTATCTATCTATCTATCTATCTATCTATCTATCTATCTATCTATCTATCTATCTATCTATCTATCTATCTATCTGTCTTTACTAATGAATGCATTTGTAATAATAAGCCAGTATTATAATATCCAATAATAATAGGGGGCCCTCTGCCTGCATCATGTGTGCTTTTACTTTTGATGATACTGCTTACATACTTTGACTTCATCAACATTTTGAATGCAGGGCCTTTAATATCTCTGTTGTCAGATTGTAACGTTGAAAAAAAGCAAATAGATAGCAGTCCTTAAAAAATATTTATTTTAAATAAAGTTTATTTTCCAGTGTGGACCCACTACATATGCAGCCACTGTTATAATTAGTATATTATTGTGTATAATTAGCAGTACACAGCGTGTGTTGCAGATTTGTGAATAGGTTTTGCTCTGTAACTTCACAATACTGCTTCATATCACAGGCCACTGGTGTCCCTCTTCAAGACACAAGATGGAGCCTCGTCACGGGATTTTGAAGGCCTTTCCCAAAGTTAAAAGAGCCAAAGTGTTACATGGAACAGACACACCGCCAGCAAAGAAGAAACCTGATGAATGTGACATCACAGGTGTGTTTGTGTGCATGTGTGAGGGAGAGAGTGAAAAGAGTGAAAAATTGTGAAAATAAGGTTGGAAAAAAAAACATAAAGCTGTGCAAGAGAGATTGCTTAAGAGTAAAACAAACACTGATAACACCAAAGTAGAAGCCAGAAAAAACATCATTTTAACACGCTCCTCTGTGTTCCTCTCTTCTGTCCCAGGAAACACGTTTAAAGGTGTCACAGTGTACATCCTGCCTGCTGGAATAGGAAATGCCAGATACCAGATCTTCCAAAGACAAATTCAGCAGAATCGAGGACAGACGGAGAGTTCACTGTGTCCCAGTGTCACTCATGTTGTTGTAGATGAAAACATGGACATGGACAGGGCTCTGCGCTTGCTGAAAGTGGATCGTATGCCCTCTGGAGTCCAACTGGTAAAATGCACATGGCTGAGTTTGTGCATCAGTGAGAAACAACTGCTGGATGTGGCCAGCAACAGCCTTCTTTTACCCAAGAGGTTAATAAACTCACTTTTTTAGATGTCTGAAAGCTGTTGTTACCTCTATCTGTATCTCATGGTGTTTCCAATTGATCACATACAAAGATTTATGTTTGCCAATACTGAGAAGTAAGCTATGCTGAAAGTGTATCTACTTTTAGTATTTACAAAACTCTTTTCTCCAATTAGGAAACCTGAAATAGTGCATGAAACCATTAAAGAAGAGTTACCGAATGTCAAGCCTGCTGCAGAAACTATTGTAGAGCCAGTGTCTGATAAAACCAAGCAAGAAGAGGATGTGGTAGGTTTCCAAGCGTGACCTTGAACACATAAAAACAACCCGCCTGTGTGTGTTGGATTGTTATTATAGTTTTACATTGCATTTTACAGACAATCCCAGACACCAAAGAGGAAGTGCGAGGAGAGGAAGACGGGGTCTCTCAGAGTGACCTGGAAGCTCTCATCACCGGCCAGCACCCCAAAGAGGAGACTCCTGGCCCTAGTGTCGACCCTGGTCCAGATTCTGCTGCTCAGAAGGTGGTCTCGGGGAAGTGGGTCTGTGCCCAGTCCTCTCAGTCCAAAACTAACAACTTCAACAAGCACATCACAGACAAACTAGAAGTGCTGGCCAAGGCCTACACACACCAGGGGGACAAGTGGAGGGCGCTGGGCTACTCCAAGGCTGTCAACGCACTGAAGAGTTACCACAAGCCTGTTACGTCATATCAGGTAGCCTAATGCAGATGCTTTTAATATTATGTTGCTAGTGTCAGTGATATGTATCATTGTTGGATGGACCGTACCAAGTACTTTTTATTGAATGACAGGCTTTTAGTGTAAAATACAGGGATTATTGTGCATATATTCATCTTTTAATCAGAACCCTTTTTTTCCATTTGTTTTAGGAGGCCTGTCAGATCACAGGAATTGGGAAACGCATGGCCGACAAAATTGACGAGATCATGGAGAGTGGTCACCTGCGGAAGCTAGATCACATTGGGGAGGCTGTACCAGTATTGGAGCTTTTTACTAACATCTGGGGAGCAGGAGCTAAAACCGCACAGCTGTGGTACCAACAGGTAAGGCACACGCACACATTTAGTTAAAATATTACAGGCATACTTTAATGTTTGACGTGAAAGTCCCTCAACTTCAGATTTCAAGCTTCCACTTCCTCTTTTGCAACAAGGTTGTTTTATTAACCCCAAGGCTATTCACATCAAAGTACAATTAACAACACAGTGGAAAGATATATTTGTCCTGAAAGATATGTCAGACAATAGAAATACAGTCCAGACTGAACCTTTGGATTATAGCCTGACTGATAAATCGACCAGGCTGGTATAGTCCCGTGTCCCCGACATTATCTTATTGTGTATATCGTCAGCATCTGATGAAATAATTCTTTTTTTTTTTTTTAACTGTTCTCAGAAACTAATTTACGAAATGAACTAAAAATACTGTAATGAAACACATTTAAAAGGAGAAATGAAAATCCACGTTTTCTTTTTTTTTTTAAGACATTTTTTGGCCTTTTCAAGCTTTTATTGTATAGAGACAGCTGAAGATTGACAGGAATGTGGGGAGAGAGAGAGAGAGAGAGATGGGGAATGACATGCAGCAAAGGGAAGGACTGAGCCTTTGTACATGGGGCGGATGCTCTACCAGCTGAGCTGAACGACACCCCGAAAATCCATGTTTTCAGTCACCTTTTAATATTTTAAATTTTTTTACATGGTCTGTGAGCGAAAGTAGATATAGACATTTTTTAATAAATGGTTCTGACAAGACAGGCGGTTCCGAGCCTCAACTCTCCTGTTACTCAACCTCAATTAGTAAACTGTCAATAGCAAGGCTGTCCTACATGTTTCCACGGAGCGCATTGTCCTAATCAAAGCTATTTTACTGTTTTAGATTGAAATCAGTGTAATCCAGGTTAATGGCCATCACTGACATGCGTGCATCAGTCTGACTTGGTTCAGAGAAATCACAGAGCTTGTTGTCTGAATCAAAATTCAAAATGTTATTTATCCAGAGCTATCTTCCTTTTATCTATCCTACATACACGATGTAGCAAAGTATCTTTTTATTGATCAATAAGATTCTAAATGCTGACCGTAGACAGAAGAGAATATGTACATTCATTTATAGAAAAAAGTCAAAATCATCAAATGTGGACAGCGACGATATTGGTATTTGCGTCAGACGTTGCTGTGCAGAAAGTCCAAAGCTCTGTTTGAGATCACTAAGAAACAGTACCTAGTTTGTCCAGCAGAGAGCACTGACAGGTTTTATATATAGTATATATTTAGTAACTGTAATGTCCCACGCAGTATTTATCCTAATAAAACTGTCAAAAAGAGATTCTTATCTAAACATTTCTTTATATTACATGTCAAAAATGATGTGTGATTGTGTCATTATCAGATTTTGTGAGTGCAACCCTCCAAAATCTAGTATCTGTCAGGCTGTGGATCCCATTTAATTAGTAACTTCTTCATCGGAAGCTTTAATTTTTCTCTAAAGAAATGCCTATAAAAACAAAACAATAAAAAATAAGTTAGAAAGTGTGCGATCTTTATCAGAATCCTTAAGGAATACTATTCAAGGTGTTGGAAATGAATAGACCTTTTTCACAGCAGCCATTTTGACATGAAATAGTAGGTAAACACAGGTGTTACGAAGGTGATACTAATTAAGGTTCATGTCCATTCAGGTCAAACAGGGTCATGTCGGCTCACTGGAAAGTCTCTGCTGCAATAAATGGAACGGAACCTTAATTAGTATTATTGGAAACACCTGTGTTGACCCTACTATTTCATGTCAAAATGGCTGCTGTGAAAAAGATCTATTGTAATCCTAATTAAGTTAATAACTAGTGTAAGAGGGTAAAGGTCTAATATGTAACATTCTGTATTCTTTAAATGTATGTCTTTTAGGGATTTCGCACATTGGAGGACATCCGCACAAAAGCCAACCTAAGCAACACTCAGAAAATAGGACTCAAACACTACGATGACTTTCTAGACCGAATGCCCAGAGAAGAAGCAGCAGCCATAGAGAAAGTGGTAATGTATCTTAATTTGTCGTATAAGTATCGTCCCATGATGGCGTTTAAAATGTGTTTGCATCTTTCAGCAGTTTAATAGGCTTAGGTCCAGTTTAAGGTGAGATATCTTTGAAAATGGTTCCAACTCTAACCCACATGAATTTGGAAGCAGAACATTTAAAGTAGGAAAAAGTTTGTGTCAGCTTTCCTTTACTGCTTGATAATGTGAAAACCAGACGGTGTTCTCAAAGTGGAGCATCCCAAAGGGGAAAGCTAACTCTTGAAAGTTGCTGCATCTTAAGTTAGCCAGATACCTGTTCACTCCAGAGCGCTGAGTACAACGCTTGTTGTTTTCATATTGTATTACTTAGATTTTCTTTTTCCTCTGACGCTGCCAGATAGAAAGTGCACATGAGATAGATGACTAAAGCATGTGTACTCCCTAAGGCTTGTCAAAATAATATGTGATGCTTTAGCAGCCTACCTCCCAGTATTTGGCTGGAAATAGATAGCAGGGGAGAGGGCATGGTAAAAACAAGAGAACATGCAAAGTAAACTTAAGAAGCCAAACATTTAAAAAATAAACTCCATAACTCTAGTAGAGATGACAGTCTCTGTTTTGTGCAGGTGAGGGACGCTGTCCATGCAATAGACACACAGCTGCTGGCGATGGCATGTGGCTCCTACCGTCGGGGAAAGGCCACATGTGGAGATGTTGATGTACTTATATCTCATCCTGATGGCAAGTCCCACAAGGGAATTTTCAGCAAAGTGTTACAGATCCTCCATGACAGTGGTAAGCTCCATCTTTTTCTACGTGTTGTTCTCATATCTTACCCACAGTTTTGTTTTCCTTCAGAGAAACTGAAAAACTGTTTATTTCTCAGGGTTTTTGACCGACGACCTGGTGAGCCACGAGGAGAACGGAGAGCAGAAGAAATACTTGGGTGTGTGCCGTCTGCCAGGGCCTGGCCACCGCCATCGCAGGCTGGACATCATAGTGGTGCCCTACAATGAGTTTGCCTGCTCGCTCATGTATTTCACCGGATCGGCACACTTCAACCGCTCAATGAGAGCCATGGCAAAGACAAGAAACATGAGCTTATCGGAGCACTCGCTGAATGAAAATGTGGTGCGTCAGGGGAACTTGAAGGTTTACGGCGGCAGTCCACTTCCTACACTGACAGAGAAGGATGTTTTTAGTCTTTTAGGCATACCATACAGAGAGCCTCATGAAAGGGACTGGTGATGATTTGCCAATCACGATGCCTTGTCTGGTTTTATAGAAAAAAAGTTGACGATGATGAATGATGACAATGTAAACTGCAATTATGCTCAAACAACTGATTTTTAAGGATGTTTTACTGCTCCACAGATCATGTAAGAGCCCTGGTTGACTTGAATACTAATTTTATTCTACAAATTAAAGGGATGAGTTCACTCAAATCTCAAAAACAACATATTTTATTACTTAACACTAGTTGTGCCAAGGTTATGAGATGTCTATCTCTGAAATTTCTACTGTTGTAGGGTGCAGAGCTTTTGGAAATCACATTATTTTTCCGGGACATTCAGCTGAAGGTAGTTGGATTAAAGGTCCAGTGTGTAGGATTTACTGACTAACCTAGTGATGTGGTTGCATCCAGCTGAACAATTCACTCACCCTCTGCTTTCAGGTGTGAACCTATGGTGGCTCTATAAAAGGCTCTATATAGAACCAATGACAGTATTGAGTATGGACAGAGCGTGAGTGATGTCAACCGTAGGTTTCTGAAGCGCAGTTTTGAAGCTGAAAATATGCAGCACTGGCCGCCGCCATGTTGAATGTGCTGCTTCTTCTGTCTCCCGGCTAATCTAAATATCGGCAAAGACGTGGACTATCGGCAGACCTGAGGCCGGCCGAATGACGCTAAGCCATCTGTAATGGCATGTACCTATCAATCAAAGCAGCCACGCTGTTAATTATGCACAACTTTAAACCTTAATATAATTTGAACACAAAAAAAATGTGCAGGGAAAATTAACTATAGAGACCAAAACTGTTTTCTGAATCAGGCTGTAAACATTTCTGCTGTGAAGTTGGACATTTTAATATAGGAACTTATGGAGATTGACTCACTTCTGCAGCCTGTCTCAAGCGGCCGCTCGAGGAATTACAGTTTTTAGCACTTTCACATTGGCTTCATTTCCCAGCACCGGAGGTTGCCGCTTGTATAGAACTAGTGTTTGGTTTGTCCTGTGGGCTACTGTAGAAAAATGTCAGTTCAACATGGTGGACTCTGTGGAAGAAGACCTGTAGCATCTGTAGATATAAAAGGCTCATTCTACCACGCTTGTTATTTATGTATGAATGGAAACATGCTGATGCTGACATATTATATTCCATTTCTGCCATATTCTGCCGTACATTTTAAACACTGGACCTTTTAAGACGGGTGTTAAAAGATACATTTCTTGACATTTATAAATGTTAATTTATATATTTTTTTAAAATATGTGGTCTTGCGAGTTGAGTGAACTGACATATTAACAACATTTTAAAATAGGGGATGCTTGACATAGTATATTTTGAGTAATGATAATAAAACATTAAAGGGTGCTCTCTGTCTGTCTTCATTCATGTGTCTGCTTCACAAAATGAGAAGAATGTTCTAGCTGCAATGGGGGCTGACTTGTATAACTAATGTCATGCTGGAATTTGACTTGCTTCTGGCACAATGTGTAACCTCTCTCCCCTCACTTCTACTTTGAATACGCCCTTATATGTGTGGATAACAAAATTACAAGGTTTTGACATTGGATAACGAGGATAAACAGTGCGTTTTAAACATGTGTAAACCAGAGAAGAGGAAACCAGGAAGATAACAAGGCCATGCACTGGAGACGCACCGATCAGTGATTGGTTAGTCTCTTCCCAGCTGGTCCCGGTTATCCAATCGCTGGTCAGTCCGCAAAACCAGTGGCGATCCACTCAACTGTACGCCCATCACGTTGCGCACATGGATCGGGTCGAGGTGACCACGCCACACCCAGCAGACCGAGGCAGAGTGGCTGTGCTGGAGGAGCGGCTTGTGTAACAGCTGTATCAGCCAGTGGCACCGACGGCAACCAGTTGCGCCAGCAGCACCGTGCCTTGTTGAAATGTCCAGTACGCAGAGGAGGCGGCGCATTCATCGGCCTCTCATCGCGACGGGGGCCGAGAAATAGTTGGAAGACATTCGGGGATACAGTTTGTGAACGACACTGTTTACATGCGTATGTTTTTGCCGTAGCTGAAGCCACTTTTCGGAGGAATGAGAGGCGTATGTTCGGCTCTCAAAATGGGATTGTTTTTGCACGCTGTCGGATCTGTCACCCCCACCGAGTCCGCAGCAGAAGGGGTAAGGCTGAGCACTCAAAAACAAGGCTCTCCCACGGGGCTGTTAGCTGGCTACTTACCGGAATAAGTTAGCAAACTGTCCAACTAGCTAGACACGCATTGGCTTCATAAACAACAACCCCGGGTCATTAGTACAGATTAGTGGACGTGTTGTCGTCAGATAGTCGGCGGTTTTAAAGTGTACCGTGCTGTCAAGAAAGATGTTAGCATGCCTGCTAAGTTTGGTTGCTAACTAGCTTCGGAAGCTAACGTACCTAGCGTTGTTGAAGGGACACCGTGAGGAGCCAGGGCCTTGCTCTGTTGTGTTTATGGTAGAGGCTTGACATTTTAGCCAGAAGTGCATAAACAACAAAAGCAGTTCTTCAGGTATGAAGGTATGTATGCAGCCACAGTAGACATAACAACTAATAGCACTTATTGGTGCATGGCTTTTGTAATAAACAGCTCTGTGTCAAGATATTAGAAGTTATTTTCAATGTGTGTTGACATCTTCTAACAGTAGACTCATTCATCAGGTCATATGGCAGGTTCATTCTTCATAAAAAAGTATGTTTTAAAGGGAGTTACTGTATCACTATTTAGTGTGTTTGAGTATCTTCTAATCTTCTAATGGGAAGTACCATCTCCAGACTTTCTCTTTCTTTCTTGATGCACACCTCCACAGACAATGAGACGGTGTTGTAACTGTGACTGTCATAGTGTTTCATTCAAGTTTCAACCTGACTGTGTTCACACATTGTAACAGCCGAGGAGCTAGAAATTAAAAGTCAGCTTAGACTTTTCTTAAAAATAATTGCACCTGCCAAAGTTTCAATATTCAATCCGAGCAGTTTGGATGCTACGTGTTTTGAGAGTCATGCAGCAGGCCACATATTGTTGTGTTTGTTATGACTACACTACACGTATAATTTGAGTGGGTGGGATGATGTTATTAGTCAGCGTCTGGTACTTTTCCTTATCAGCGTTTGAATTTCACGTAATATCGGGTATATTTAGTCAGACACTCCAGTGAAAACTTGTAGGCGATGCACTAAAACTGAGCTATATAGTGTTTTTGTTTTTTTTCACGCGCTGATAGTGCTCCATCCTTCCATCCGTCTATTGAGCGAAGTATGATATGATGATGAGAATGAAATTGTAAACGTGCAAACTATGAAGTAGGACTCATTTCTGACTATGCAGAAGCACGTATTATGATGTATCAAGCATTTTTGACTTAGTCAAGGATGAGCTGGAATAAAAAGACGGTAATATCTGGTACAAAACTTTTCATCATTATATAAATTTAGGCCAGAATTTGCATCCCCATCACTGCAAGTGCATATGAAGCAATGATTTGTATGCTCTGGCCCTAGAAATGTGCAGCGTTGTGCAGCTGTTACTGTAAATATTAGCTATTTGTCTTTCCACTTGTTGTGAGAAAGTCGAGAGAAAACTTCCCAGTTCTTTTGTGAGTCTGAAATCAAGTTTGATATTCCCCTCTTTGTATAAGGTTTGAAGGTTTAAGCTCCTCTGCTGTCCTGCTGATAGGAAATCAAAGCACAAGGGTCACAAACTAACGGACTAAGTGGGCTTTATACTGTTTTTTTTTGTTTGTTTTTTTCTGTTTTGTTATCACGTGCGCTATCACGCGCAATCAATGCACACGCTTGTGTTTAAACCATAGAGTTGTGGGACGGCACATATCTGCGGTCAGTTATTGACATTATTTCAAGATGAACTTAGATAGTAAAATCATGCGTGGGAACAGATGTATGTCACTGCTTGTTGCACATAAAGCTGGTTCCATCACATGGCCCTGAACTATATCTGCTATTTGAATTCATCCTTCTAATGCCAAACACAACCCAGAGTCAGCTATAAATATATATTATATATATTTATAGCTATATTTCATCATAACCAGTGATCGTACGTTCCTGTCAGACTTTCTCACTAGCATTTCTCATGAACTCTTTCTTATCGTCACTTCCAACCACACATTTTCCACTTCATGATACAGCCTACTGTCACTGTGACTTTGTAGCTGGGTTAAAGCGCCTATATGAAACAAAACACCCTCATACTTTGTCTAAGAGCCTGAGAGTTAACTGCCGCAGTCACATGACATAATGGGGTAAAATAAAGCTAGCCGTCAGTATAAGCCATAGACCCACCACCACACACATCTTAACTCCATAAATACTTTAGTGTTTTGTTTTGCCCCAGGGAAACAAGGGCCGTCCTTTCTTAACACGGCTGGTTCCCAGCATATTTTCAAGTTTCATGTTTGTGCATCTTTAAAAAAAAAAGAAAAAAAGACTTCCTTAATCATGGAAACATTCTCAAGGCATCTTAAAAACCTTGAAAGTCTCTCATCTAATGACAAAAATCAGTATTTGCTTTAACTCTTAGCTCCGCCAGCTAACCAAAGCTTGATTGTGGTTATTAAATAGTAACTCTTGTATGTAAAAGTGTTGGCAAACATACCGCCTGTTCTAACTTTTAGATAAAAATCAGGCAGCTGAAGTTTGTTGAACTGACTCTCCTCAGCTGCTGAAATTCTTCAAGACATTCTTCGGGGGCAATGTCTGCTGTCAACGGTTGCTTAGATATGTGTCAGTAGTGTTTTGTTCTGCATAACCTTGATGACTATGAAAGAGCGCCTTTCTTTGTTGCAGGACAGAATAATAAATAAGGGGTCAGCGAGGTCTTTACGTGCATCAGCTAACTTGCCAAGTCCTACCGGCCTGCACTAAGTGGATCAACTCTGAATGTGCAGTCAAGAATTAACTAAGAACTGTAGCCACTTATCTCCGGGGACAGCATTCGATAGTCACCAAGTCTGCTCATTTCAACAGCTTCTCATTATTAAGGTTGATTATTTTCTAACTCAGCAATCATTTCTGGGTAACCAGATCCGCCTTTTTAATCTGGTGGTATAGCATGAGAGCCGTGGATTGTTTCATTGTTGCCTCTTTGGATGGGAGACAGAGGATTCTAGTCTTTCCAGATTCTTCGCTCAGTCACTGTCTGTCTCACAGCATCAGTAAAAAAAAAAAAAACAGTCAATCAGGGATCTTCATGGATGACGTAAGTTTTTGGTTGACATCATATATCCTAATTTTTCAAAAGAGATTCGATGGTGCGCGTTATCTTTTTGAAGGCCTGTTCACGACCGCAGCACGGGACGAAGACCCAAACAAACTAGTTATCGGTACTGAGTTGCAAAAAGTGCTCAGCCGGGCCAAGTGGACAAAGTGGCCGGTGAGTCAGTGAAAACAGCTGAAGTTATCAGAGACAAAGCGGAGGAACAGAACATCATGTGTTTATTACACAGAGAATGAAATCCCGCTAAGTTGTGCTCGGGGTTTTTGAAACAAATGTCACGTTGATAAGGTTGAAACAGCTGTTAAGAAACGAGGTTTAATGTCAGCAAGTTTGGTTTGTGCTGATCTGGTGTGACGTGCATGACGAATCATTCCTGTGTTACTGCTCTGTGTCTGGCTTTCTCACTGCTTTTCTTGCCGATCTCTCCCAGCCTCACGCTTAACACACACACACACACACACACACACACACACACACCTCTCTCTCATCGCTCTGTATGCCTTATTATCATGCAGCGGCCCAGCTAGGAGTTCGCTCACCGCTGCTGCTTGGAAATTTCCGTAGAGCAATCCTTGTCCACTGTTTGGGCCTGGATTCGAGTGGGGTGTGTGTGTGTGTGTGTGTGTGTGTGTGTGCGTGTGTGTGTGTGTGTGTAGGGTGAACAGGGAGAGAGAGAGAGAGAGAGAGAGAGAGGGAGACAGGGGGAGAGAGTGAGAGTATGTTTAAGAGCTGTTTGACTTTTTTCTTCTGTGGGATAATGACCCATGAGGTGGAGGTGACTTGTCTGGGATTTTTGGACCCTGGATCATCATGTCTCGCAATCTGGGACCTGCACCGGTAATCTATAGAGAGAGAAAGATATCTTTACGTAGAACTTTGGTTGCTTAATCATTAAGATAATCTAGAAGAAAACATCTGAGGGATCATTCCTGGAAAAATCCATAGACCTTTCTCATGAGAGGATTGTGATTACAGTGCTACCTTGTCTTTTGGCACTATGCAGATTTGTCTGATATGATTATCGTCACCTGTGACCTTTCACAACTTTACTTTTCACGGGCGTGATGTGATATGCTTAGTCGGGTTCACTTTTGATCAGGCAGAGCTGTTATTTTGCCATATTGACAGTTGAAACATGTAACAGACTGTTGTTGGAGCGGAGACAAACGCCTTATTGATTTTGGATGAAAGTGGACTGTTGTGTCAAACACATTCCGAAATTTTCCAACTTCAGATTAGGCCTTTAAGTTGTAATAATGTATTAGATCTCTGGCTGCATAGTGAGTGGTTTTGTGCTGGCTGCAGTTCAAAAATTTGCACTTGATATGGGCTTTAAACACTGATGATGATATTCTAGCAGCTTAACCAGCACAAGTGGTTAGGACTTGTTTACTTCAGATTCATCGCTAAGTATAAATGTTGGCTTCTACAGATCTGCAGTGTTGTCAGGAGGATCAGCAATATATCACAAAGAGAAAGCATTTCACTTTTTTTCCACCTCATTCGGCAGATTAATCCAATTTTTTTGCAGCTTTGAGCATCGCCTCCATTTCTGTGGACATTGTAATTTGGGATAGCAGTGTACATCAACATCAGACGCATGCGTGCTAACTTTCTTCGAGGAAACTGTTGTTGTTTTTTGCAGTTTGTACATACTGTATTTCACGCTACTTGAACACCTGTGTAGAAATATGTCTACAGTACACTGGAAAGAAAATGTACATGATGAACTTACTCCAGAACAATAAGAAACAGGCGATGTTTGACATGTCACAGTGTAAATTATGAAATGACGCTGGCTGGATTCCTTTCAGCTTCTTGAGTTTCAGGATCCTGGTATTGTGCCTGCTGGCTCGCCATCACACTGTCGTTGCTTACTGGCACACTTACCGAACAGAGCTTTTAATGTTATTAGTAACACCTCTGCTATTTGTACCACAGTATGATGAAATGCGAGCAAAAGAGGGGAGACTCCAGGAACTACCATCGACTGTAAGAACTGTTTTGTAGGAGCAGTTTTAGCCTCAATAATCAGCAGTTGCATGTTCTTATCCCATAACTGTGGGCCGTGAAATGAAAAGAGGAAAAGGAAGGAAATGAAGCTAGCATGAAACATTAACTGTAGATCTGAAAATGAGACGACAGAAAACTAAAAGTAGCAATAAGACAAATTGCAAATGTTCATTCCTGATGGGCAGGAAAGGTGCGCTTCCTCAGAGTGATTACGGTGCTCTGCTAAAGTGACGACAGCTCATCAACGGGATTAGCAGCACTCCAAAAAACACACAAATATCTCATGGCCTTAGTTGACCATTTTATTTTTTATCAGTACCCAGCTCAGTGCTCACTCGACTGGCCCGTGTATTAATGGCTGAAAGTAGCCTGATATATAATTTTGACGGCCTTTTCACTCTTTTATTACACTCTGGTGATCTCAGGATTGGTTGTTATGTAGCTTGGCAAAAAACATTGTTTCTGTTGATTAATGTAAAACACTGGACAAATGTAATCTCACCCTCTGTGAGTCAAAAAGTAAAACATGAAACATGATTTGGGGCAATGGGGGGTGGGGGTGGGGGGGGGTGTTCTGTTATATTTTTTTATTGGCGCTGCACGCCATAACCGGATGCCTCGCGGTGGTGTTTTATTTTTTTGAAAGTTGAGACGTCGATAATACATTCCTTTTTAAAGGGACCCTGCTTCTCTCTTGCAGAGCCTACTGCACTGTGAAGGCGTTAACAACCACAGCTACATCTGTGAGTCTGGACACTGCTGCGGGGAGTCTCAGTGCTGCAGCTACTACTATGAGCTCTGGTGTAAGTATCCGACCTCTCCTTAAGTTTTTATTGTGTCCACAATATCCCTATCCCCCATAACTCCTTGTGTTCATACTGGGTGGACTTCCAGTCAGCACATTGCTAGATTTCGTGGTATGCTGCAGTTTTGTTGCAAAGTAAATGATTTGAGAACTCCACTTATATCAACTTAAACAAGATAATATCATCATACATCCGCCTTCTACCATTGAGGGAGGATGACCTAAAGAGGTGGCCTTGTATAAACATTCAACTGCGTATTAACCTCTTCCGCTCCACCCCTCCTTATAATAAACATATTTTTGTCTTTTTTAGTCGGGGGCAGGGGAAATTTAGGTGGAGGTAGCAGATCAACAATATATTCCACATATAATGGGTGTACATCATTTGAAAGCTGGGAACCTGAAGATCATTATGAGTCTTTCTAGTCATAAATCTGTAATAATAATTGTTTTGTTTAGACGCATTTTCAAATGTCGAAAGTTTAAAGCGTCTAAGGTCTTCACACGTTATGAAGGTCATGTGTTCCTATGCTCTATTATGTCTTATGTCTTAAGTCGTAGCTGTTTTTGCGTTGATTCCTTCTTGCATACCAGGCACGGGTTTTAGTTTCAACATGAGGTGAGTCATGAACAGCAGGGTGCTCGTGTCATGCAGCCACACAGCTGTAATACTGTGGAAGGTAAAAATGATGTCTCTTCTCGTAACTTGTTGTTCTGTTTCCAGTGCTTGCAATCTCGTGCCAAGTGTAGTATAAAAATAGTTTTAAATAGTTTTTTATGTGGCTGAGAATACAATCAGATGCGAAATGACAGGAATATCATGTACTGATGTGCAAAGGAGGTGGAATGCACGCCAAAGGAAGAATGTGAGCTGAAAAAGGTGAAGCCCTGTCCAGGTTGACTGAGGAGACTGAGGTGCAAAGTGCATTATAACTGTGACATGATGCACGGAAGCTGTAACTGACTGCCAGCACAGCAAAGGGGTCCCCAAATGGAGTACTGCTAACCCACAAAAATAAATCTGAATCTTCAGAATGAACACTTTCAATTGAGATGAAGTGTCATTGCACTCAAAGAGTTTCTTGGACGGCCAAATGGTGATATGAGATGCTTGAGTGACAGGCGGTGTGATGCATTTCCCGATGGGCCGAGTGGGTTCTGCCACCAGGTGAGTGAAAAATATTTTGACCCATGAATTAGCAGTGTTGTGACAGATTTTTATGAACTTCCATAAAATTCATTCATTCAGTCATTGTACATCTCTTTTTCAGATCCAGTTGACACTGATCTGTCTTGGGACGCAGATCTGTAAGCCGGTCATGTGGACATCAGATGAGCACCCAGAACTGGATGTTTCTTTTGAACATAGATGATGATGATAGATGATGCGAGGAGGATGAAGCTGTGGCCCAAACTCAAAATGAACTTTAAGCATAAAATAAGACAAATTCATTCATACTCTG
Source organism: Argyrosomus regius (assembly GCA_946959425.1). NCBI lineage: Eukaryota > Metazoa > Chordata > Actinopteri > Sciaenidae > Argyrosomus > Argyrosomus regius. The sequence goes on from OX336883.1 coordinate 24,089,044, forward strand.
TACTACCATAAAATAGTTAAAATAGAAGATTTCCATGAGTTATAAAAACATCTACCTAAAAGAAATGTTATTTGGCTGGAGTTTAAGTGTCCCAGTTCCTGTGTTTAACAATTGTCTTTTTCACCTTGTCAAAATAAATGTCTACCATAAAACTATATACAGCTCTTTACTCGTCCAATGTAATGTATCAGCTGTACCTTATTCCAGTTGTTTGACAATGTTAAAGATCCCTTCCTGACATGTCAGAACAGAGAAACTTTCCCCCTGTTCAGCAGATAAAACAGCTCTCTACTGTCACAGTCTGCACATGCATCATTCTGCACAGAGAAGCTCAAACAAAGGAAGGAACAATGAGCAAAACACATTTTTCAGTGAATGTTTAAGTTTAGAGTTTAATGAACTGTGCAGTTCAGATTTTTCTATTTTTTCTAATAATTGCCGAATTAAATGTTTGAACTTTTAAATTCACTGACCTATCACTACATTTGTAGTGTCTGAAATGAACATCCAGAGGGAGAAGTCTAAATATTTTACTGTGTTGTTGCCATGTTAGTGACTGTATGATTTGCTGTTTCTCTTTAAGACGGTCTCTGACACAGGATATAAAGGTGTAAAATCAAAAAGTCCCTGTGTATGTAAAAGAGGGAGTCTGTATCAGTTAACAAAACGCTAACTGCAGCAGGGTGTGAAGATGCAGAAGTGCAGTAATTGTGCTACATGTGCTTGACTGATACTGTTTGCAGTTGGCCTGGTGCTCTCTTCCTGACCTGGATATTTTAGCAGCAGCAGGTTGTGATGTAGTGTCACTTAGGCATCGTGGGCTGAAAAAGGTTGATAATGACTTATGCAAGAAATTATTAACTCAACTTATATTTCTGACGAGTGCCATATGGTCCAGTTTACATTCTTATTCCCCGTTGTCCTTGAAGTGAAGTTCCCACATTTGTTTTTGTGTTGACGTTGTGGCGTCCCACTTATTTCAGTCACACAGTAAACACAAACTATGCTGCTGTTTAGACTGGATCCTAGATAGGAGGGTTGCACAAATAATTCCTTTGTAGAAATTGTTCTTAAACAATCACATTGTGTTGGGTTGTTTTTGTCACTGTGTTCATGCCAAAGAAGAACAAATGACACTTCTCTAATTGTGTTTCATCGCTATCGTCATCCCAAAATTTCAACATTTTGATGATCATCTACCATTTTTTTTGCCATTTATTTTCCTCCGAGGATGACGCCAGAGAAGTCAGAGTTCAGCATGTGATACAGCTGTGGTGTCAAATGTGGAGTTGCTCAATAGAAAGAACTGGGAAAGGCTTCAAATCTGTCAGTGTTTTGTTAGAGAGATAAGGATGAACTTGGACCTCTCAGTGATGACCGATGCCATAAAAATTCATAATGCAACACACACACACACAATGCATACAGCACACAAGCATGTGTATCTTTTACTATGTTGGAACCAGATGTTGGCGGCATGTGATCTGCAGTGTTGTGTTTGTGTTAGCAGCAGGCGTTTTGTGTTACATCACCACAAGCTAGTACGTGATGGATATTGTAGAGCATAATCTCTCCTGTTTAAACCTATTCATCGCCATGAATATCAATCAGACACAGTTCCACTGTGAACATAACACGCCTGTGATGATCTTCCTCTCGCTGCAGGGTTTTGGTTGGTTTGGGCCATCATCTTCATTTTGAGCTGCTGCTGTGTGTGTCACCATCGCCGCACCAAACACCGGCTGCAGCAGCAACAACGGCAGCACGAGATCAACCTCATCGCTTACCGCGAAGCACACAACTACCCCTCCGTGCCCTTCTACTTCAGTAAGAGCTACCACTCGAGCACGCACAACATTATGACAGAACGTGATGTGTAGCATTGTGTTGTATGCATTTTATATTACTTGAAGTGATGACTGATGACAAGTTGTGACTACTTAAGGCTCCACAAATGATCATTTTCATATAAACAATGAAGCCAATGACTATATATGGTGTGAAAGGGGTTGTTTGTTGTGACGCAGCCATGGAGAATTATCAACTGACGCTGCAGTTCTGCGTCTTTCAGCTCATTGTTTTGGTTTTCCAACCACAAACTTGACTATTTTGGTTCAGTCTCACAGCTCTCGTCTGCTTTGTTTCCAGCTACAATAAGTCAAAAGTTCTGATAAACCCATTGTATGCTACGTGCCCTGCACCAAACAACAGACAGACAGAACTATTGGCTAGCTTGTGAACTTAGTGGAGCTTAGCAGCTAAATAGACAGATTTTTCTCAGGAGTTTAGAGACCAAAAAGTAGAGCTAAAAGTGGAGTATTATTAAAATATTGGACTTTTGAATTTTCCAGCAGGACAGAAACACATCTCCAAATGAATGCTGATATTTCTCGATGTCTGCCGGAATGTGTAGAGAAACAACTGTTTTCTAACAAGCTCGCTACAACAACCGTGTTGTAACAAGCGTTGCGTTTACAGCTTGGTTGCGCTGCCCCCAAGTGGTGAAAAATAAATCGGTTTTATCGTGTCAAGCTGTGTAATTATAGAAACAAGTATTGTTATACATCAAATAGGTGTCAATAAGCATCATGTCAAACAAACAAATCTTAATAATGATGAGGATAATAAACAAGAAACTTAGAATTTCTGTTGACATATTTAGTCACGTTGGTTTTCCTATCATTGTCATATGTTATCCTTCCCTTTGTAAAAAAAACTAAATCATACATGTTTTGTTGTGCAGAAACACTTCTTAGTACCCTGGATTTAATTTAACACCAGTGCTCACAGTATATACATTAAATCTAAATCTGTTTGTATAAATGTTTATCACTTTATCACTAGTCCAGTTACAGTACATCAAACCAAAGAATTTCAGACTAGTGACAAGCAAAGCTGTGGTGCCTGACACAAATGTAATGTTTGCACTGAGAAGTATCCCTGGTTTCACACAGCGTCAGAACCTTCCCTGTTTGCATGCCCCAGTTTTCAGGAAACGGCCAGCATTGCTCTCTTGGTACCTTGCCAGTGTTGCAACACCATCCCCAGTGCTGCAACAGCCTTCAGCACAGAATTGACCCAGAAATTAGCTTGTTTTGTCACATTTGCTCACTATTGCTTTGGGAATGCTTGAATAGTGGTCTGGGAAGTTCAGTAAGGTCACACTCAAAGTTTAAGGGATCAGACAGTGTTGTTTTAAACGCTAAATGTATTTACTTGTATGCAATATCTTCAGTGCATATGCGAATGTGTGTTTTATTCTTTTTTTTTTTCCCTCTTCAGGGTTTCTGCCAAACTACCTCCTGCCTGACTATGAAGAGGTGGTCAACCGGCCACCGACTCCTCCCCCTCCCTACAGTGCCTTACACACAGGGCCGACCTCAGTGGCCTCTAGTCCACTGGCTCCTGAACAGCAGGAGGGACACTGTCCAACCATCCAGCCCACTCCGGTGCCCCCGGTCTCTGACAGTTTGTGCTGCAGACCCAGCATAGAAGAACCACAACCCCCTACTTTAGACTTTAGGCCAAAGCCTGACAATAAACCCACGCAGACGGCACAAGATTCGGGTGTGATACTGCTGTCCGATGGGCTCAACAGGGAGGGACTTGCCAGTCAGGAGAAAAGAAATGGAAGTGGGGATGACTCCTGTAAGGACCCACTGCTGAAGGACCTGTCAGAGAGTTGCGCTGAGGACAAAGATCGACTCCCCAATGGAAGGAGGAGGCGATTCACAGGGGACTCTGGGATTGAGGTGTGTGTGTGCGGCACACGTGGGAGCAGCAGCTTTAGCGGAGCTGGAGGGACAGGCCAGGAAGGCAAGGAGTTGAGGGAGCTGGAGAGCTTGCTGGGGCGTGAGGGAGAGGAAGAGGAGGTGGAGGAGGTGGACGAGGAGGAGGAGGAAGTGGGCGACTTCTGCGACAGCTGCGGTCAGCGAGCCTCCTTCAGTGTGGAGGAGGAGGAAGCACTAAGCGGGATGGAGAGGCGGGTCACACGTGGGCCTTCAGGACCCCCTCAGCCGGCTCACCAGATAGGCAGCGCCTCCCTCCACCCTCCGGTGTGCCTCCTCCTCCACACCATCAACGAGCAGGAGGGGCCGCACCACAGCACCAGCACTGAGCCGCAGGGCTGAGACACAGTTAACATACCTTTGTGTCATAGAGGGACGGAGAGAGCACTTGACACAAAGCATGGAGGCATATGCTTTTGTATCCGAGTGTTTTATGTCTAAATACTTTCTAGGTGAGTATTTCTATGAATGTGTGCATCTTAGATAAAACAGGTGTGGGAGCAGGAAGTGGAATCTCGGCTAAAAATATTGTCACCAAAGGCTGAGTAAGCCTGCTCCTGCCCACACTGGAACAGTGGCCTTACCCTGTGTATTTGGGGTTTTATTTGGGCAGCACAAGCCCTTTTAACAGCCTGTGACAATTGGGACTTCTCACACTATACACACACACACACACACACACACACACACACACACACAGCCCTTCAGTTGTCCTTCCCGTGTAACGGAAGCTACTGATACACAGTCACAGACTTGATAGCTGAAGCTGTGACGTCAGGACAGGACAATCACTGCCCAGGATGAATGCAGCTCTCCTCACCAGGTGCTTGCAACGATTTTGCAAAGCCGTACACACAGCAGGAACATTTTGGATGAGTGCAAATGTGGAATCACCACACCGTGTGCTTATGCAATCTGACACTGTACAGGGACACTAGAACAAGACTGTGTGGGACGTCCCGGTAGACTCATGCTTCTAAAGTGCTTTTTCAGCGATTAAAAACCGCTCTGCCTTGTGTTCCATTTTTGTTGCTCTCTATCTGCCTTGGTAGTGATAGAGAAGAAGTGCATTAACAAGTCTTCATTTGAGCAGTTCCTATTTTGCACAAAATGTATTTATCTTTATAAAGAAGCTTTTAGTGAGAAAAAAGAAATCAAAACGCTTACTTTGATTAATTCAGTCTTAAATTGCAGTACATGATTAAGTCCCTTAAGGTTTTGTTGCAACATGTGTAAGAAATGGACCTCTGCGAATTGTTAGGGAATGCAACTTCATACAGAATCATTTTTTAAAATTAATTTAATGAATGTTTGTAGTATGTGCCTACCCAAAAAAAATGCATATTTTTGATGAACAATGATAGGCTTCAGTAAAGCTGAGCGACCACAAGAATGCAGGTACCAAAAAAAAAAAAAAAAACCAAGGAAAGACTATTAAGCTTCTTAGAGATTACAACTGAGATGGGCAACATCAGACCTCAAACTTTTGTGTCAGTCACTTCATTAGATCACCACCTTCACCAGCTACAGTCTGAAAACATAAACATTTACACTCTTTGTATTGGATTTTCACATTAGCACAATTTTACCATGCTTTGGATGGGGTGTTCTTTAAAGGTCCAGTGTGTAAGATTTAGAGGGCTCTATTTACAGAATATAATACATGCATATGTTTTGTTACTTTTAGAATGAACCTTTTATATCTACAGACAGACTCTGCCATTGTAGTTTCTCCAGCATGCTAGGAAGATGAGAGTGAGGGGAGGCGGTTGCAATCAACGGCTACATCATTAAATCCTACACACTGGTCCTTTTTAATTTAACATTTTAAGAGCTTCCTGAAGAATCCATTAAAGTCAGTGTAAAGGCGATTCTGAGATTTCTTTCAAAATACATGGAATATGTTTTAAAATAGTTGCTAAAAACATGTGAACGATATGAATGATATTATATAGAAGTTAAGAGTTTTTTTTTTGTTTTGTTTTTTTACCAGTTTTCAGTCCAGGATTTTTTGGGCGGTCCTAAAGGGTGGCTCGATGACACACTGAGGTCACCCTGAGCATACCACTGCACCCCTAGCAGAGAGACAGAGATGAATTCATCTCGCTTAGTTTCAAAGTTAGTCATGTCATTTTCTGAACTCATCTGACACGTTTCAGTCCCTTTAAAATTGCTGCTTGACTGCTCCCACGAGTCAGCGTGGCTTCAGCACATTCAGCGGACACGCCCACACAGTCCTGAAGCTGAGAAAACTAATTTTTACGTGATTTTGACACCTAATTTCATAAACTTGTCGATATTTTTAATCATTCAAATTTGGCTGGGTGGTTAATAACACTTTATTCTTTGGTCTGACAAACTCAGAACACATATTTAGTCTTGCTTTACGTGGACTTTAAAGCTGATTTCAGTCAATAGGACAAGTGTGATTTTCACATAAATATGGTTTATTACCGATGAGTGGCCATGTCAGTTGTCTGCATTTGTGTTATACAATCGGACGGAGGAAACGCTCCCTTAGGACAAAAACAACAATCGTAATTTTTTTTAACGTGTGTATTGCATTTTTATCCCTGACTCAACTTTACATGAAGGTAATTAATCCCATGATAGTCATGGTTGTGGTGTAAATGACCAGAGACACACAAATATATTTGTAATAGAAGTATTTAACCTAACTGGTAATTTTAGAACAAAATGTCAATAACAGTTGAAACCTGTAGTTTAGATAGAAAACAAACTAAAACAACAAGCAAAGACAAGTCAACAAAGAATGAGATGATGTCATAAAATAACCGTTTGATAGCCATCCTTGGTTATTCTTAATATCTGAGTATCTATTCTAAAGAAGCATGTGTTTGTTTTTATGATGGACTAACAGTACAAGTTAACAAGCAATATTTATAATGCTGCACTGTGGATAGAAACCCAAGACCACATAGAAGAAGTTATCGGTTCTATTAATGTATCTTTGGAAGATTTATTAGGTTAAACTGCCTTTAAGAGTTTGAATGTTTTAAATGTAAGCTTTTAATCCAAATCTTACAGTTAAATACAGTAGATGTTGATGGATGTGCCATGCAACATGCCACTGATTATATAACGAACATGCTGTGTGAAACCTTTACAAATTGAATTTAGTAAGTTTACCGTTTGCCCACTCTGAAATTAATTGGAACTGGTGCTAAATGATTTAAAAAATCTTTTGATTGTTTTTGGAGTATCTTTAAAAAACACACATTGCAATGTCTGCAAAGCACAAATATTTCAGCCATTGGTCTTACAGATTTATACTACATACGCCCCTTTAAAACAATCTAACAGAAGATGTCTCCCCAAATTTCTAGCACAAGTTAAGTTTTAACTTTCTGTATTAACGGTAAGATGACTGAATTTTTCCCATCAATGCCTGAACACACTCTGAAGGGCTTTATATGTTAATGCTTTGTGTGAGCTAGAAAGTAACTTTGTGTAATTGTACATGTTAGTACCAAGATGAGCTATTTTTTCATATCAGCTGAATCCTTAAAGCAAATTATTGGAAATGTATAACATTTCAGAACCACTTTATATTTTCAAATTGTGTATAGTATTCTGTAACATGTTTGTGAACCAAATAGTTGCTTTCATAATTTTTATGAAATCATTAGCTTTATTGATATGGACAGATTTATTATGTTTTTCTCATTATGGGTATTATTTTTGTTCGGTTAAGAAAAGATTGAACTTCTTTTGAGACTTTTTTTTTTTTTTTGGAGACCTGAAGTTGTGTGAAGGGTACGTTTGACTAACAATACAGTAGATAACTTGTTAACAAGATCAGGGGCCTCTCGCCAAAGACACGTTTTTTTTCTTCTTCACCAGTGTGTGTAAGGTGGATTTGCACATATTCTTTGAATGTTCTGATCATAAGCCATTTATTACAACAACCACGATGGATGTATGTTCAATAAACATGCCCTTTTAAATTCAAGCAGACTCTTTGTTGGTTGTCAGCGCTGATATGAGTGAAGTCTATGTTTGAGTGAATGTGAATGACTGCGTGTGAGAGGGCAGACAGGGTGTGCTGTTGAGCAGGAAGTTAAATGTACACGATATTAACGTTGACTTTGATCAGAGAGCAGCCCACTGTTGACAGCTCCTCTCTTCTATACTGTGGACTCAGTTTATTAGCAGTCGACACGATGGCTGAAGAAAAGAGGTGAGCACACGCTTCATATTTTTGTCCCATTTTCATGTAGCATCATAAACTGAGCGAGTGGCGTGTGTCAGATTTTTTGAGCCTGCACACAAACTGTTGCTAAATAGTAAACATAAACAGTTGTAACTTTAGTTCACCTACGTAATATTACGCAGTGAATAATAACTTGTAACTGTACGCTTGTTGAATGCGACTTTATCTGCCGTAGTTAACGTCAGCTGACTAGCTCCCTGAGTTAGCATTTAGCAGTTAGCTAAATAAGTAACAGTAGTTATATTTGGAGTTAACGTATGGACTTCCTCTTTAAAGCGCATGTGCGAAAAGCTTCGCTGACAGCGCCGTTCACGTAGACGTCAAGGTAATATTACGTGCATCACTAATGGTTATTAAGAGCGTTAATTAGCTAAAATGCTGAGCATGTTTTATTGAAGCCACATCATTTTTGTAGTTCTGCAGTAATGTAACGTGACAGCTTTGAAGTCATTATTAGTCAGCAGTAACGTCTCACCTACCTGCCATGTACTGGCTGATAACAACCTGCTGTGTCATGATGAGCAAGTACAGACAGCTTCTCTCGGCTCACACAGGACTATTACGGCAAAGTGCTGAAGAAGTCCTCAGACCTGCAGACCAATGCCTGCGTGACTCCAGCCAAGCCCATCCCTGCCTTCATCCGCCAGGCTCTGAAGAAAGTTCACCCTGAAGTCACTGCCAGGTCACTGACACTCTCTGTTGTTGCTTCAGATGTATTTACACGGATTCACGCATACTCACTCTGTATGTGTGTGTGTGTGTCCTTCTCCCACAGGTATTATGGCTGTGGTCTGGTGGTGCCCGAGTGCTTGGAGGGCTGCAGGATACTGGACCTGGGCAGTGGAAGTGGGAGAGACTGCTACATGCTCAGTCAGCTGGTTGGGGAGAAGGGCCATGTCACTGGCATTGACATGACCGAGGACCAGGTACTGTGCATCAGCATCACAGAGTGGCTGCAACAGCTTCAGTAGCTATGTACTGCTAAAGACTCATAATCCAGCTTCAAATTGAAAACCAAACGGTATTGACTCCAGACAAACAACACCACGACTGTTCACAATTTTAAAGATTTCATTCTAGTCTGTGTTCTGTTCTAGCTTGAAGTGGCCAGGACTTATGTGGACTATCACACGAAGGAGTTTGGCTACAAGAAGCCCAACGTCAATTTTGTCCAGGGCTTCATAGAGACTCTCACAGAAGCTGGTCTGGAAAAGAACTCCTTTGATATCATTATGTAAGAGTAATGTCTTTCTTTCTCTCTTCTTTCCTTCCTGATCGGGCCAATACCGAGAGGATGAATGCCATAGAACTTTCTTTTATTACCTAGTTTGACAGTTACAATCAAACTGCTGACATTTAGCTATCTCTAGCTAACATTACACTACCGAAAATAAACTCTTCTTTGCTGCTTTACCACATTACCACACACATGATCCGCTCTATAGTGCATCTGATGGGCTAGTACTCTAGCTAGTGCCTTCATTGGTGAGGATTAGGGTCAGAGTAGGGCAGGTCATGACTTTGACATGCTAAGGGAAAAAAGGGGGAACGGGGCCCATTTTGGGGCTAATAAATGGTGTGGTATTGAACTGGTGCACAGGCACGTACTTGCCGATACCCAATCCTGCATTTTAGGCAGTATCTGAGGCTGATAATGGTACTGAATTAACCATTCTTAAAATGTTAACTGAAACAAACGCCAGTTTAATTGATATTCCCCTGAGTGCACAATACAAAAACGTGATTTATGAAAATATATTTGATTCATATTGCTTGAGTGCACAAAAGATATGATAAAGGAGAATAAATAAAAAACGCATATATATATAGAGATAGAACCATTGATAGAGAATGAACCGTTCTTTTGAACGCTGTGTAATTCTAGAGGTTGTATTAAAATATAGATTTTCTGCCATAGTTCCAACTGTGTGGTGAATCTCTCTCCAGACAAGAAGCGAGTCCTGGCTGAAGCCTACAGTGTGCTCAAGGTACACTGCTTCTGACTTTGGCCTTCACTTCATTTCCAATTACATTTTTAATAATTTCAGCCTATGTTTGCATTGCTATTCACGACATACACTGTTTGTTGATTTTAGGACGGCGGTGAGCTGTACTTCAGTGACGTATACAGCAGTGGAAGACTAACAGAGGAAATTAAAAATCACAAAGTCCTGTGGGGTGCGTCAAAATTGATATTATCCTACTGCCATAAAAGCTCACAGACACGTGCCAGGATATCACACTGTAGTTTATCTTGACAGGCGAGTGTCTTGGTGGAGCACTGTGGTGGAAGGATCTGTTGCAGTTGGCTGAAGAAGTGGGCTTCAGCCCACCACGACTGGTTACGGCCAGTGTCATCACTGTTGACAACAAAGAGCTGCAGGACGTTCTGGGTTTGATACTATTTTTTTATTCATTTGTCACTTATTTATTTCTATTTGTGTATTGCCATCTCATTTGCTTGTTCGGGATGGCTCGCAGTGACAAGTCTAGTCAAGTCTTTCAGTCTAGATTGATCCAAAAACCTTCCAAATATTTCCTGTAAAGGCCTTGCGCACCCATACAGGTGTTTCTAATTATTCTTGCTAATAGACCTTTTTCACAGCAGCCATTTTGACATGAAATAGTAGGTAAACACAGGTGTTAGCAATGATACTAATTAAAGCTCCATACCATTCAGGTTAAACAAAGTCAGGGTGCTGCTGTGGTGCATGTCGGCTCACTGGAAAGGCTCTGCTACAATAAATGGAATGTTAGTGGACCATGGCTGGGTTTTTTTTCTTTTTATCAGTTTCATGTTTATGGTATAACAAATATACACTATGTAATAATGGTGATTGTGGACTCGTCAGTTGTCATGGCAGTTAGTAGCCCGTAAATGTACAAGGACCTTATAGATGTGTCAAAGAACAGACAAATGAGCTTGGAATAAAACTGGCAAATTCTAATCTGGAAAATACAGAAATGCCACTACGTTACTATATTTGGTTTCAGAGGTTTACTTGGAGCCCATTTTTGCAATTTTTAAAAATCACATTAGCTCCAACTTTTCCATTGTTTGCTGCATTGTGGGACAGTGTTGTACCATATGCAAAAATCATGTGGTTTTAATATATGATATAACATTCTATTGTCTTTAAATAGACTTCATGTTGTAATTGTTCCACTGTGATTGATGTAAACCCTTTAAAATTATTGACCGTTATCGTGGCTTAGATATATTTAGATTTTCATAATTTAGATTTACATAGATAGGACACAGCTCTGGTTAATGTTTAACATATGTTAAACCGGGTGCTACTACACTGCTGATTACATTGATGCTTGTCAGTTGTTAATTGTTCAATGAATATATTACACAAGATATTACAGATTGTTGAATTTCAAATTGAGTCCAATGCATTTATGGATTTTTCTCTTGCCTGTTCCGGCAATACAGGTGACTTCAAATTTGTCTCTGCCACATACCGCCTGTTCAAGGTCCCTAAAGGCAACACCAAGCCCTGTCAGGTCATATATAACGGGACCATTACAGGAGTGGAGGAAAGCTTCCAGTTTGACTGTCAGTACACATTCAAGGTGTGTTGATCCCGCAGTACAAGAACAGCTCAATGTCTTCTGCTCAGGCACTCTATGCAGATGATGTCAGATGTGGGTGTATTGCACAGGTCGATGAGGTGGTGGAGGTTGACGCAGAGGTGGCAACCATCCTGACAAATTCCAGATTTACAGAGGACTTCACTTGCCAGCCACCGGGAGGCCCCTCTGAGTCCTGTGGAGTCAAACCTAAGGTCAGTGTCACAACTGAATTCCTGGATGTGGAAATGTCTGTGTCTGATTTGTCTTTGAGCACTAGAGGTCAGAGGTCACCTTCAAGTGTGTGACACACCCAGAGAGCCCCACTGTCTTAGCTGTGCACATAGACTTACACACACGTGTGCACCAGGACACATGCTGCAACTTCTTACACACACACACACACACACACACACACACACACACAGTCACATACCCACTCAAACATACATACGCACACACCCACACGCACAAGGTCAAGCAGCTGTCTTGGAGTCATAACCAGACTGTGGAGTCATGCTGGGGAACCTTGAACAGGAAGGAATGTTCTCTTCTCGGCTAATGGAATACCATCTTATCAGCTCTCATGGTCATTCTGTGAACACACACACACACACACACACACACACACACACACACACACACACACATCTACAAAAACAACTACACATTTTTCAACGACTACGCTAATCCTGTAATCACTCATTTTACACATTTATTCTGCCTTTATGGCTGTCCATTTTGTTTTTAAGCAGCCAAGAAGTAAATTGAAAATCACAGTGATTTATCAAAATGTGTTTTAATCTTTGGACTGTCCCTCTCAGTTCTGAGATAATTTTTTCTAATCAGTGCGGCTAGTTGGTGATAATAGCAATAAAAAGCCTTTGGTTTTGTTCTTGACAGCACAGCTACTGTCAAATGCTGATTTAATGAACAACCAGTATCTGATAAAGGAGACACTAAGCCATACACTATTTAACCCGGGTGGTAGGATGTAAACTCCTAATGATTTCTACTATGTTGAACTGTTGATACAGGCAGGCACTGTGGATCCTTTCGAGCTGGTCCTTCAGCTGGAGAAACAGAGTCCAGGTTCAGCCACAGGGGGATGCTGCAGCACACAGTCTGCCGCCTGCTGCAAATGATGGTGGGAAGAGCACTGTGAAACACAGGCCTAGCATCATGCTGCGTATGCATGATAATAGTAGTTCAGATGGACAGACTTAATTATGTCATTGTTTGTGTCTTATTAACATTTCAAATGAGATTGCAGCAAATGAAATGAATCTTGACTGACATAAATGTGTGTCTTATTGGAAAACAGAAAAGACTTTATGAATTTCATTTATTCAAATGGTAATCTTGCATAAATAAAATCACTGTGGCTTTGTATCAAGGCAAAAAAAATTAAAAAAATCAACAAAATGTGTACATAATCTTGAACAGTATTGAACACTGCTAAAAAAAAATCTCTGAAATTTTAGACATCTGAATTTCATGTCCCTGCCATTCACACCTTCATCAAGACTTTTCCCACCTTTGCCTCAACAAATGACACTACCTGTTGTTATAGCATATTACCTCATTTTATTGATTTGTTCAGGCAGTGTATTGATATGATTTGCTTGTATATGACAATAAATATTGTCAATCAATTGAATGTTCTATTTTCTTTTCAGTTTTGTAAGTGTTTTAAAGCCAAAAACAAGTCTAAAAATAAATGTTATATGCATGAATAATTTGAAATAAGCCATTAGTAATGGTCACTGATGGCTAGACACTCATTATGAAACTATACACTGTAGGCAATAGTTCCCAACCTGTGAGTTATGACATCCGATGGGGTCCAAACATAAATCTGAAGGATAAAAATAAAAAATATATTTCTATTACACAAAACAGTTATTTATGACGTTTTTCTTTTCAATTTTGCATTTACTCATGAAATACAGAATACTTTCACCTCTTTGGGTTTTTGAACTTCAAATAAAACAATCTGAGGAATATAAATGATGCTTTGCTTGAACTGTCTGTAACTCGCATCCACGTTAAGGCCTTAACCTGCGATGAATTTGGTCACAAGTAGAGAGTGCTTCATAGGAAGGGATTGCTTGTCAAAAAATGTGGGCACCACTACAGTAGTTTTGCATCACTGTGGAGGGTATTTTAGTGCATCAACACACCCTGTAGTTGACAGTCTCAATATAAACCTAACATTAGAAATGGTTTAATTCACTTATACTGTGTGCACTATGTCGGGCAGATGTTTATTTTTCCTCTGTTGAAATGTTAAATTTTTTAGTACATGTTAATCACGTACATTGGTTACCCGCTGTAGTAGATATATATGTTATAAAAGTCACGAGCAGAGTCCTGTCTGTCTCTTAAACATGAGGTGCACTTGTTTTGGAATTTGATTCGCCAAGGAGGCTGCGGACGCCCCGCCCCTCGGCCAACGGCCCCTCCTGATTGGCCGCCGCCGTCGCCTGTCTCGGGGACATCAGGGGAGGCACGAGTTGGCCCATAAGCCTGCGCTCGCGAGTCATCAGTGTCGGACACGTAGTGGGAACGAGCAGGTCCCGATGCACAAGTCACGGCGACCCTCGGCGGAGATGAAGGCGGACTCCGACTGGCTCTGATTTTTAAAAGCCCTTTTCATTCAGGAGGTTGGTTGCCAATGGTTATCAATATGGCAGAGCCGTTATCCCAAGCACCCACCGCTGCAAAAATGGCGTCACTTAACCGGGTCCGAGCTTTGGCGATGATTTTCTTAACTGTCACTGGCTGTTGTGTCACCCCGACAAGTGGCAAGGAAGGGTCCGAGGAGACCGTCATCATAGGGCTCCGACTGGAGGACACGGACGACATTTCCTTCATGGATAAGGGCTACCTGCGGGTGAGTGAGCGGTCTCGGGTGAAATTAAGGGTGTACGGGCAGAACATCAACAACGAGACCTGGTCCAAAATTGCTTTCACGGAACATGAGCGGAGCCGGACGGTAGGGAGCCTTGACAGCTCCTCGGGGGATAACCAGAGCCAAGAGGACTCGTCCGGCTTGCATCCCTGCGGTATTAGGACTTCGGATATAATTATATTGCCCAACATCATCCTGAATCGAAAGACGTCCGGAATAGTTGAAATCGAGGTCAAACCTCTGCGAAAGACGGAGAGGAGTAAAGCGTATTACCTTTGCATCGCCACCGCGACACCGGCCGTGCCCGGGATGCACGACCCGTGGACGGAGAACACCTGGATCTACCACGATGGGGATGACACCAAAGTGATAGTGGTGGAGGAGAAAAAGTTTCTGCTGCCTTTCTGGCTCCAGGTCATCTTCATCTCCATGTTGCTTTGCCTGTCGGGTATGTTCAGCGGGTTGAACCTGGGGCTCATGGCTCTGGACCCCATGGAGCTCCAGATAGTCCAGAACTGCGGCACGGAGAAGGAGAAGAATTACGCCAAAAAAATAGAGCCGGTCAGGAGTCAAGGGAATTACTTGCTTTGCTCGCTTCTGCTCGGGAACGTGTTGGTGAACACCACGCTGACCATCCTGCTGGATGATATCGCCGGTTCGGGCTTGATCGCGGTGGTCATGTCCACCATTGGAATAGTCATTTTTGGAGAAATCGTACCCCAGGCCATCTGCTCCAGACACGGCCTCGCCGTGGGCGCCAACACCATATTCCTCACCAAGTTCTTCATGCTGCTCACCTTCCCTGCATCCTACCCGGTGAGCAAGCTGCTGGACTACCTTCTGGGACAGGAGATAGGAACCGTGTACAACCGGGAGAAGCTTCTGGAGATGCTGCGCGTCACGGACCCCTACAACGACCTGGTGAAGGAGGAGCTGAACATCATCCAGGGCGCGCTGGAGCTCAGGACTAAGACCGTGGAGGACGTGATGACGCCGCTGAGAGATTGCTTCATGATCCCCGGTGATGCCACCCTCGACTTCAACACCATGTCCGAGATCATGAAGAGCGGCTATACGCGCATCCCGGTCTACGAGGGCGAGAGGTCCAACATAGTGGATCTGCTCTTTGTCAAAGACCTGGCGTTTGTGGACCCGGATGATTGCACCCCGCTCAAAACCATCACAAAGTTTTACAGCCACCCGTTACACTTTGTGTTCAATGACACCAAGCTGGACGCGATGCTGGAAGAGTTCAAAAAAGGTGAGACGGCCTGATAAGAGTGTCATTTATTCATCACGTGTTGTTCATTTATTACTCTGATGCCGAGTGAGCTGGAGAAAAAGGTGCCAGAGAGCTCCTTCATTCTCACTTGAATCTCTCTTGACCCTCATTGCACAAGCAGGTTGGCCCTTTCACCACCCTCCCCCCTAACTTGGACGAGGAAGGGAGGACAGGTGAGTTATGAAATAGGTATATTTCAGGTACAAGCAGCCACAGCAAAGCAGCCTGTCATCAAAAGGTCAAGGTGTGTGTGTGTGAGTGTGTGAGTGAATCCTAAATGTTTAAAACCTGATTTTCAGGGGGGGAAAAAAAGCAGATTTCACAAGAACTTCCAGTCAGTGATGGGAAGGTAAAGGAGGAGGAGGAGGAGGAGGAGGAGGATGGGGCTGTTTTGATATTTCTTATCGTGCCGGCCTGCCTCCCAGGGCACTGAAGCAGCCACATCAGTAGTGAGGTGCACTTGCCACAGCCTCACCGGTCACTTCCTGCAAAGGGGAGGAGGAAGTGTCTTTATCTTTCTCCATCGCTTCCATTCACTGTTAATGTTCACACGGTTTCTCTCTCTCTCTCTCTCCTCCTGCTCTTTGCTTTCCTTCTCTCGCCTTCTCACTTTTTCACTCCCTCCCTCCCTCCCTCTCTCTCTCTGATCTGTGAATGCATTAGGACATGTGGGAATGGTGCAACGGCAGTGCTAAGGTTATCAGGTGGGGGCATCTTGTTTGAGAACCTGCTTAAATCCCTCTCTACCTCTCTTGTGCTTGCCTCTGAATGATGGTGGCGATAACTCCTTTTGTCCAGCCCTGGAATGCAGTCGTGTGGATAATGAATAACAGCCTCTAACACCCTCGAGCCCCCCCCCCCCATGTGTTGTGTGTATGCGTGTGTGTGTGTATGCGCATGGCATTTGAGAAAGATGTTTACCTCACCCATGGTTTACCTGATGTTTTGCATAGCCGCCACCACCCCCTCCTCTCTGTTGTTGCCTCTGACTAAGTTATTCCTGGCACTGTTTGTAGGTTTTAGGACTAGTCGGTTGTTTCTGTACGGCCAAATCTGCAGCTATAGGAGTGACCCAGCGATACATGGGCACACCTGTTCATCAGCTGATTTACCAATAGTTCAAATGTGGAAGAAGAAAAAAAAAAAAACCCCACTGCGTTGCACAGCATTGTGTGCTCATTAGAGTATTCACATTACTTTAAGAGGATTAATTGGGAGGAAAAACTGAACAAATCATTGAGCTCCATTACCAGAAATTAGGTGTAGTTCTCCATGCCAAATTAGCATTACATAATATACTAGTTGAAGGGGGAGGGTTTGTTTGTTTTCATCACCGTTGACTATTTACAGACGTGCACTAGCTGGCAGAAAACACCAGTCCCCCTTGACCTTGTTGATCATTTTTCAGACACAATATGAGTGATACGCTGTGCCATGTTTGGCTACATGATTACAGCAACATGATTATCAAATATGACCCTCGCAGTATCTATAAGCTCACTAGATGGCTGATATGTTATAGGTATTATGACTGTTTGTGACCTGTGAGTCTGTGTGTAAGGACTAAAGTGCGTATGACAAATAAACAGATAGGTTGTCACTCTATATCACAAGTGTCAGCACACATCCAGGAACTAAAATCAAAAGTCACACTGCAGTTTTTGCTCTCACGCAAACTTAAAATGAGTGTTCGTGATCGGAAGCATCTCTGATGAATGATCCTGATGCAGGATCAGTGACCAGTCCCAGTGTAGTGCATCTTTGTCATTTGTTTTGACTAGAGAACACCTCTTCTGACATTTTTTCAACAGAGGTGTGTTGCGGTGAAACATCAATATTGAAGTTTAACTTAATTATAACTAAAGGACCTGCCATATTCATGGTTCTGTTGTCTAAACTAATTATACTAAATTAAACAAAGTGGAGTATGGAATGATAAGTGAAAATAGTTTCACACACTGTGGTGAAACGTATAGTAATACCACACAAGTATGTAATAAACCTAATTCACGACATCAGTGTATTTCATTGTTAGTGTAGCATTCTAGTTGCTGTTTTGGTGTGTGTGCTCCCGTTGCCCTCACCACGTGACCTCATGCCAGGGTTAGGGTTCAGGTCCAATCCCCTCTTGCTAGCTATGTACCTGACAGTGATATTTACTTAAGTTGGCACAGGATGAAGGGAACTCTAATGTAGACATGCAACTAAATTAGAGTTAGCCTAAATTGTGAACCCGCATTTAGCTAATATAAAACCTACACTACACTGTCTCCAAGTTAAAATCAACTCAGATACTTCAAATGTGTTGTGTAGCTTCTAATGTGGCTCGGGTGTGTTTGTTTACTCGTGGTATTTTGTGAATAGTTACATTATATATTAGTTTCCACCCACTTGCCATGTTCACATTGTGTTGCCAGCGTAGTTCAGCCAGTCCATCAGTCCAGTTCTGGTGTGTCGTGGCCGAGTGTTTCTGCGGGTTGGCCCTGTGCCAGAGGGAATTCGCCTTCAGCCGTTAATGGAAGTCATAAGCAACTGTTGTAGGGAGGGCTGCGGGGTCAAAGTTTCCAGTCAATCTGGCTCTGGTTGCAGCGCACACTCAGTTCAAAGTGCTTTGTATTGTAAGTCATTGTTAATTAATTTGATGCCGCTTGCGGAGCTGCATAGTCGTCTGAAGTCTGTTACAAAAACCCCCCAAAACACTCACAAAACTCATATTAGAGACTGTGTTGCAGCGTTGGATATAAACTTTTCTTTGCAGTTTGGATTTGTAGGCGATGACTTTACGCTCACATTGTCCTTACGCATTTTTCTTCCAGTTTACTAAACCTAAAAACAGTTGATTATAAGAACAGCAAGCTAGTGCTTTAAATATTACATTTGTTCAACATTTTCCTGGTAGTGAAAATAAAGTCCTGATCCCAACCTCGTGCACATGCTCATGTTTTACCTGACTCGACCCAGGCTCCCTAGGTTAGGGGTTAAGGTCCGATTCATGTGGGAGGTTTTTAATTCATCCAGACACCCCCTCCGGAAACTTCTGACCCCTTCATTAATTGCTCTCCGTCCGTGATTGCAACAATTACTGTCATCCAGGGGCTGCTTGTCAAGCTGCAGGTTTTTACCAGTTAATGAGTGGGTCAGTGAGTGCCATTTGGGACCAAACCAAGTAGTGGGGTCAGAAACAGGAATTTAGCTGCCCTTCTGACTTTGAGTTATTTGTGATATTCCTGAAAGTGAAAGTTATTCACTCGCTCACATGCAGTGTAACCAGCCCTGTGAGAGAGGAGGAAGGGATCTTACTGTATGGATGTTTGGAGAGCTCAGGTCAGGTTATGCACAGGTATTCTTCTCCCCCTGGGGAAGGCAGGCCACTTGCCTAACTTGAATACCCAACAGAGGCCTTGCTAACACTCAGTTCTTCTTACATCTAACTTGTAAACCTAGTGTTTTTCTTACGCACAGTTACATTCCTTTTAAAGCTAACAATTTATTCATTTTACAACCTCTTCTGAAATCAGTGAATATCACACAATAGTAATGACCAGATAACCAAAACTTCAGTCCACAGCTTGCTGTGTTATCTCATGTTCAGCTAGTGTTTCATAGCTCACATATGTATATGCTTCACAGTTTGAGAGTAAGGTCCCCAGTGTGACAGAGCCTACATGAGACCTGGCACGTCTTGAACTACTTCCCCCGATTGCTGCAATATAGGCCAATCTATGCTTAATTCAGATTCTACAGCCTTCATGGTCTCTTTGCTCAGTACTTTGTCTTAAAGCGAAACTCGTTTTTTTTCTCTCCCTCTCTCTCTCTGTCCGTCTTGTTGAAATACTGACAGGAGTTTTGTGGTTTGCTTCAAATGCCTTTATTCTTTCTGGGTGTTTGTGTGGAGCGTATCATAGCAAATGTCTAGAAAAAGTGTGTGTTTGCTTGGTAACCCTTGGTGTTAATGCTGCAACAAGTGTTGGGATTAAATGGCATCATGTTGGTAAGAACACTTAATGTTTCCTGATGAGGGACACCCCTTTGAACTCAGCAAGACTTCTACCGCCAGCCGCTCACTTTTTCAGAACTAATTACCTCAAATCAAAGGTTGTCTGCATTTCACTATACTTTGTGTCAGAGATGACGGCATTAGTAGTAGATTTTTCTTCTTGCATGGAATGCAATGTCGATATAAAACTGTGCTACTGTAATTTTTCAATATCACACCAATCACATGTTTCCTACGTCTTTGTCTAGTCACCTGTCCTTTTGGGATGTGAGCTTCACTACATAGTTTCTGAAAGGTGTTGCTGAGCATTTTCCTCTGTATAATTAGCCCCTGTCTGTCATTTAAGTGTTTGAGTTTCCATCTGCACTTATGCAAAACCCTTTGGCAGCACTTTGAGAAGGCGAAAACTGCTGTTGTAGAAACCTTTTGAATGGTTACTTTTCCTCTATTGTACTCTTGACTCTCAATCTAAGGGACCACAAGCTGTTTTGCATGTTTTAGCCCATTATTGTACAAATGATGAATACTTTACATTACTGCCAGCAGTTTTTCCAAAACAGAGTTCTGCAGAGACTTGTAGGTGATCCATCACAGTTAGGATTTTGTTGTCTTCGCTCTTTGTTTTTGTGTAGTTAGCCTACTGTCATGTGGTCATCTGTTTTGTCACTTGGCACTAGTATAAACATTTGAGAGCAACATGGACATAGTGTCACCCTAAGAAGTTACTCTGACAAACATTTTTCTCTTTACACATCAAGCAGACATGTCACGAAACTAGAATTCATTTGGAGTCATTTTTGTCTAGCCACCTGGCAAATATAAGTCAATTTATCTTCTTCTGAGACGCTTTTGTCTCCACTAACTTCATGCGAGAAAAATCTGACGCTATCTGCTGAATGCTCCACTATGTTTACCAGGCAGTGTGTTGTTGTCTGCTGTTTGATGTTGAGTTTATCTAAGCTTTTTTACTGAAAGCAACCATCTGCTGCTGCTGGAAACACAGCTGAGCGTGAAGTTTGTGGCAAGGAAAACCAAAACACTACGCTCAAAGATGCTAAAAAAGAGTTACTATGAGCAACTGGTCCAAATATACACTGTTGCCCATAAAGTTGGAACAATTTTGTTTTTTAGACACATTCCTCTTTTTATTCCTATTGCTACACATCGGGTTTTGAGAAGATACACTTTATCTATCAAGAATAAATCACATTGTCACAATCACTTCATGAGAAGAGGTAAAAACATTTTATTCCAACTTTATGGGCAACAGTGTTTCCAGGATTTCAGACCTATTCATCTAACTTCATTTGAAAAACAACCAACCAAATGGACATTATCTATTCACAACATGTTTGCCCACTGTTTGTCTTCCGGGTTTGATTTTTTACCAAAGCACAGCTCGAGATGTCAGAGATGTCCTTATTTTTCAGACTGTTTCAGCAGCCCACAATAACATCATTTCGACAAAACAATAAGGTGATGAAATGTTTACTGTGGTGGATTTTGTCTACAAGTTTGGTGTCTCTAAAAGGGTTTTTGAATTTTATACTGACGTTGATGTAAAGTAAAGTATCCTGCTCTAGGAAAGTAGGAGTATATGCTATTTGTAGTTAATGGTGTTAAATCCATTAATGTAGTATTGATACAGGATGCAGATGTGTTGAACGTAGCAGAACGTGGGAGGAACTCCACATGTGGTGTAATATTTATTCAAAAACACAATGCAATGAATTTATACACGGTTGACTTCTGGTGATTTCTATATTGTCTGGATTGAACTCCTAAGTTTGTTGTGTTAAAGGACTGGCTTTTGAATTGGCCTACATTCTTCAGATTCTGGTACAACATGGAGTGTAGGCTTTTAAGACCCGATTAGTAAAACAGTTGAGGAGTGTGAATCTAGGCGCAGTGCATTCCCAAAGCCTGTCTGATCTGGCATTATGACTTTTACTTTACATTTATTTTCTACTGGGCAACACATACTACGGATATTTAACACGAAAATACCAGTGCAGTGTGTCTGCAGCGGTTTGGATTTGCTTTTCAGAGCTGTGTCTCCTAAGGTGAGAAGGTGTTTTTGGTTTGTGTGTAGTAAAGTCTAAAGGCTATGCCATTTATGCCCTACAACTCATGTTTTCGTGCTTTTGTTGTTCACCGAACAAACACCCGTGTCAGTGTCAGCCTGTTACTGTATATTTGGCAATAGCTGGAAAATACTTTACCCTGCAAATTCTTCCCACTTGGCAAACCTGCGTACGACCAACAATAGGTGCAATAGAATGTAGAATGTAAAAAAACCCCAAAAAACCACAAGTTCCCTGTTGCCTTGAACATCACGTTATGAAACCTCACATTGAAGAGCAAATTGTATGAAGTTCTTTTATCAAAAGACTGCTTATGGCAGAGGGACAATGGGCTGCTATAAATGTCTACTAGGATCGAGCCAATGAAGAATAAGTCTCATATTGTACCAAAGAAGTGCGTAGGATAAATCTGAGGCACCTATTGTAGGAGGTATTAGGGTCTTTCTGTATTACTATTCGGTCAGAATTTCTTGGAAATGGAAATCATAACACTGTAATGTATTGTTTCAAGTGATCAAAATATCTATATACCACAAATGTCAACAGCTACAGTTGGTTTTGTTCTGTTTTTCAGCACAGTTATAAATGTTAGTTGAGATCTTTTCTTCTTAAAGCAACACTGCGTAGAAAGTTGGAATTGTTGGGGTTTTTTTAGGTTTTGTTTTTTTTAGCAAATGACAACTTTGCTAACAGCCAAACATCAAGCAAGGTCAACAACAAAAGACATAGCAGCCAGCTAACATTACTTACTAGCCCAACAGCAATTAGCCCAGCTTGGCATCTGTTTACGAAGCTCTCACCAACGACTAAAAGTCAGTCACAGATTTACTCTTGTGTGTTGGCCTCTTGCTTAGTCGCTCTCTTGCTTAGTCGCTGTCTTCTTTTCTCATCTTAGCTTCCGTCAACATGCTCTTCACCTCTGCCATTATGTACATAGAGGCTGCTAAGCTCTGCTGCATTACCCACTTGCCCAGCTCCAGTTCTGGCATGACACTGGCTCCGCTCCCTGTCAGCATTCCCCCTTGCCCTGGGCCTGAACAAACACTAGCACTCACTGGTGCTTTGAGCTCACAGACCGGACAGCTCAGCTTACAAAGTGAGCCAACATTAACTAACAGCAGCTATATTTTGCAGCAGGTGACTTATCGATCTGGATACTCTGTAAGTTGTAGTTGGTTGTGTGTGACTTAGTCCCGTGAAGCATTACATACTTCTTGCGGGTGATCATACCCGGAGAACGATTCTACGTAGTGCAAGAACAGGTTTACGGGACACAAAGAGGGATTGACAGACACCATTCAACACATTACTCCTCAGTGTAGCATCAAAATGATTTAAAATCTCTTATTTTATAGTAGTAAAGTTGCGCAATGTTGCTTTAATAACGTGACCATTTAATTTCTTTTAGCTTTTGATGATGGAGAAAGGCTTTGGTAGTTTTGTGTTGTGGATGTAGTTAAGGAGCTGAGTCTGCTTCCAGCACATGTTGCCAAGGATCTGTAGCCATGCACTACTGAGGAAAATTTGTTATTACGCAATCCAGAATGCAACCACCCCCACGTTCCTTTTAATAAGCTGTTTCCCAAAACAGAGACTTGTGTGTTTTTTTTTTTTTTTCAAAGGGCCAAGGTGTTAACACGTTATTTAGACTTTATAACTGACATGATAGGAGAGCTTTTACTATAACAGC
The DNA here is from genome assembly GCA_946959425.1 of Argyrosomus regius. Taxonomy (NCBI): domain Eukaryota; kingdom Metazoa; phylum Chordata; class Actinopteri; family Sciaenidae; genus Argyrosomus; species Argyrosomus regius. The sequence goes on from OX336883.1 coordinate 24,112,609, forward strand.
AGACTGAGAACATGATTGTAATGGAAAAGGTGTGTGCTTCATTTTTAACAACGTTTTAGTGAAAGACTCACATATCCTATTTGATTAAATGCCAAATGAGAGCATGTCCATGTTGATCAACACATTACAGATTCAGTTTTTCGTTTTGCGGTCTCTCTTGTGAGACACTGTGAGTGATGTAAGGGCAATCATGAATTTAATAACTAACATAACTCTAAAAGGAAATATAATTAAGAATACAATGAAAGGGTATTAAAAACCATTCAATCAACATTTTGAACGTCAAAAACTCTCTCCTGGAGCTAAAAAAACCCCACAAAAACATGAATGCAATCTCTAATGTCTTCAAAAGACAACAGCTTGAGGAAATAAAATAAGAAACTCGATTTGGTCAAGTTCATACTCCAAAATTACAAATTACAAATACAAATTTGGTCGCAGCATATCACCAGAAAGTCGGGGTGTCCACCTCTGTTGTAAGAAATAAAGCTCCTAAAGGTCTTAGCATGTATGTTAACATTGTTGGTAACGTTATCTAAATAGCCGACATTAGCATTGTAGCTGTTCAACATTAAATTGAATCCCTTAACTCACCAAGAGCTGTCTCCAGGGGCAGAAATCACGCCAGTGCTAACTCTTTTTTTTTTTTTTTGCTTCTATTTTTATTACTTGTTTCTTGGCTGCTGAACATAGTTTCTTTCCCTCGGGGCAGCGCTACTTTTTTATCCACTCATGTTGAACTGAGGGCAAACTGGACGTCACTCACTATCATCTCTCGAGGTACAAAGTGGTATTACGAGACAGGCCCGGAGTTAGCATGCCAACCTTAAGTAGAAATCTCTGCAACAAAACACTATACATCTACACAATAGACATCTTTCACAAAGTGTTAAAACTCTTATTGTTCACATTCTGTTGATGATTTCAGTTCATTTTGAATGTTTTAAATTCTTATATATACAGTAGGTCCTTTAATATATTTTTCTAAATCTTTGATACGGTCTTTAGTAAAAAGTCATGTTCTTTTTGTCTCTGTTAAGAGGAAAACATCATAGACGTGTTTATTTTGACTGCAGTTATGTCTTTAAGATATTATCATGGTAATTTGGGTGTTGTGTGTTATGTCATTCTTGTGAAATCAAGGGAAATTGCTGCTATTAGTGTCGCTGTGCAATGATGATGATGATGATGATGATGTGCTACAGTGATCATCATGTCTTATTAGCTGAGGTTGAAATGTGCAAAGCTATAAAGCTCGCTCTGAACGTGCTGTGAAAATCAGGCCCATTCCTCCTCACAGTAACAGTCTGTCACAGTGGTTTAAGCTATTGAGCTCCAGAGGTACCGTGCAGGAGTGTTACATTACTTTATTAAAGTCGTCCATTTTGATTTACTGCCTTCTCTTTGACATCTTCCGAGTCTCTGATGAACACTAAAGCTGCTGCTAGCTGCTATCAAACATATCGTGTCTCGTACAGCGTAGGCCTGTCGATATTTCATTTCTGTTTTAGAACCAAGCGCTCTTTTCCTCCCACAGTTAGTTGTGTCTGCATTTGCACTTATATGTATGAACAACTATATCTTTATATCGTTTCTGTCTAACTTGAGCAAAGGGAAAAATAAGGCCCATTCAGGCTGTGCCTCAGAGAGGGACAGAAAGCCCTCCAGCTTGGTCAGCCTAGTAACCAGGCTCTGTGCAGCACACTCAGGGAAGCAGAGCCACTTGCTTGTGCAGCAAGTCCCATCCCCCTCCTCCCACATTCCCTCTCTCCCTCTTCTCTCCATATTGTCCTCTTGCCCATTTCCCTCAGTGTTATAAATTACAAACGACACAAACCTCCAGGCCTAATGCCCTGCCATGGACGCCTTCCAAGCTGCACTTTTTGGAGAGCCAAGAGGCTGGCTTCATTGATAACACCGGGCACACTGTCCGTCTCTCCATTTACTGGCAGGAGGAAAAGCCCAAGACGGGCCCTTCACAGGCCCGAAAGACACCAGCGCTTTTTACAATCAGCTGATGGAGCCTACTTTTCTGAGACTTCAGCAGCGGTAGTGTTTCATTTCAGCTGGCCATGTAAAACACATCAATAATGAATAAAACAAAAAAGGACTGATCATCCAGTCTTAATGCTTACTCTTACGCGATGCCTTATGATTGAATTATTTATGAAAGCTTGTGAATTTTAGATGTCTGTGGGAAACAAAGTCATTTTGGGGGGACATTTGGAAAATTCTCACACCACTGTTTTGGTTTCTGAGAAATTGGCAGCAGCCACCCGTAAGCATTTATTAGCAAAAGCCAATGAGCCATGAAGTGTGATTCTCAAAAGTGCATGTGACCATTTCATGTCTTCACACTGCCAAAGTAATATTAAAGGAAAATCCACCCTGAATGACAACTAAAACTTTTCTAAATTAAGAATAAATACACTACATCAGCTTATTTGATTTTACATAATAAAAGCACAAACAAAGAATTTATAGATATCATTACAGTAGTTCCACTAAAAGTGGCATCTCATGGTTCATTTGAAAGTGACTTTTTCTTCTGCCCTGCAAAACACTGACATTGCAGGCATTACATGATGTTCTTTTGCAGTGTTTTTGCAAATTAAAATAGTTTCACACTGTTCAGTTCAGGGTCGTTCCTCTCCTACTTTTATATAAAGCCAATAACAGCTCACATGAAAACTGTAGTGTCAGGGTGTTCATCACCAATTCAAATTTAAATTAAGTACATGTGTTGTAACATGGATGGGACACGTACAGACAAAAAAAAAGTTTTGTACCACATCCGAAATAAGCCATATATCTGCTGATGCCGCTTTGTTGTAAATGCACGGATGTATTTTTAGGTAATTCACTTTTCTTTAGTATGCCTGCACTTTTTCCCTCTTTGGTGTCTCCTAACTTAAATAACAGCAAGGGGGGAAACTGCTAGTAGAGTCCCACTATGGTCCGCAGGCCCCTGCCACTGCTCCAGCTGACCCTCAGACCCAGATCCAGTCTCCAAGCTTTCAGTCCCATCCACATCTGACCCTGCAGCTTGAATTATTATTCCTGTCCTGTTTGCATCCACTGCAGATGGTGATTTTGCTTGCGCTCCTATATTTTAGTGAGTTCAAGTCTTGCTGATCAGTGTTGGTAGAATATTCACTTTGATATGCAAAATCATTGGAGTAGCAGTTCTGTTCTTGGGTGGATTTTCCCTTTGAGGACACGAATTGTAAAACATTTGAGTCAATGTGTAATTGTTTGAACAATATTCATTCAGATCATTTCTAGGAAATGCATTAAGAAAACGTGGTGTTGACGCATTTCAGTGATCACAAACTTGATGGACAAATGGATTCTTTTACACTGCTGATTGATACTCCATTAAAATGTTAATATATTACTAACATGGCTTTAAGCTACATTTATTAAAGGAGAAACTAAAATCAGTTTCACATCAGTAAGTCTTCAGCCAGCCATTAATACACCGTGAAATGCTGTATATAATAACAAGGTCATCTTTTGAACAGGGAGCACATGAAACTTAACACACTGTTCAGATTTAACCAAAAATGATGCTGAGTGCATATTTATAGAAAGAAATGCTCATATTTGTTCTTATTCTGAGGATTTATGATAGCCAGGTTTGAGAATAATCAGTATTGGCAGGTGATTCTGTGTGGATGGGTACTGTAATAAAAACCACACAGGATGCAGGACGTTCTTGGAGGTTCTTGAACAACCCACATTCTCAAAGCTTATTGCACAAAGCACGGCAGCTTTTTTTTATTGTGTACTTAGCTCATTCTAGCTTTAAGGATTTTGCCACGGCTAATTGTTTTTATTGAGGTATTAATTATGAGTTTTAAAGCTCCAAGTACTCTGTGCCAAAAATGTGTGTTTTCAGGTGTTTAATTAGCTTGCTGGTTCTGTGTCACAAGTGAAGAGTGCATCAAGTGATTCGGCTGCAGTGGTGACGGTGCTGTGAGGCGTATTACTGCTGCTGATTCTGTTGATATTCACTCACAAAGTTTATTATTAGAAGTATTTAAAAAAAAACTGTTAGTGATTTATTGCACCATTGTTTTCATACAGTATCACACTTGTAAAGAAGTGACTGAAAGGTTATACAGTGAATACCGTACTGATACAGCACTTATGTCAAAAAGCACCTCACAGTTCGCCTCTCATTCACCCATTCACACACACCAGTGGCAGCAATGCACTGGTCTGACCATCAGGAGAGACACTGAAGGAGCCGGGGATTGAATCAAAACTAAAACAGCAGAGTGTCTTTAGCTTCCACAGCATGAAGTATTTCCAAGTGAAACAGTGGCTACAGTATAATTATGCATGGGCTTCATATTAAATCCTTCAAATTCGATTGGACTGCTCAGAGGTGGATGTAACTCAACAAATATGGCGTGCTACAGAGCTATACAAATACAGACTTTTTTCCTCCACCCACAGCCATCATGCTGCAGAGTATGAGGGAGAAATGTTTTAAAAATGATACTCTATCCACAGTCTTTGATCACTCAAGTCATAACTTATTGAATTCATTTATGTATATGCCCCCAAGTTCAAATCATCAGAAATATTTTTCAGGAAAAAAGAGAAAATACTAAAATGACGTGTTTGGCATAAAAACAAGAAATAATGGGATAATTAACACAGGGACAAAAGATGGAGAACTTTAATGTCTTTTAAGACGTAGTTAAACATTTTGAGAATTACCTTATACTTGTTTATTTTTTTTCCGAGAACGAGGTGAAAGTACTGATATCTGTGTGTTTTGTGAGATAAAGCAAGACTTTTACCAAACAGCAGCCACAGTGGCTGTGGGAAGTGGAAATTACAGGATAATGACGCAGCAAATCTGCCTTCATTTTACAAGATTCCCCTGAGTCAGTTGCTTGTTTTACTTTTGTGATAAAACTATTGAAATGTTTATCTGGAACAGAAGACCAAGTTGAAAAGAACATGAAAGGCTGTAGCAGTAAGACTGTGTTGTATTGCTAATGGATTCATCTTTTATTTATCTGTCTTATTTCTTCTGTAAAAAGTTACATAGTCTGCTATTCTCATAGTCTTTAAAGGTTTGTGTGTGTAACATCAAGGGGGCTCTAATTACAGAATATTGCAGAAATTGAATATAATATTCACTTTCAAGTACAGAGCTGGTGTAAGTTTGTGTTTAAAACATTAAAAAAAGAAATCTGTGATTTTAGTGAGATTTGCATGCCGTAACTATTTCTTGACAAACAGAATTTTACCCATCTGCCCCGTAACTCTGTGCTTTTTCAGATATGTTGTAGGTTACAACACTTGGTCAGTGAGAACAGGTTTTTGTTTTTGTGTCTTTACCAGCACAGTTGTACCAAATCTGACAAGACTTTGGGATGTGTGCACAGTCACTGCACCCAGCTGTTGTCAGTCAAGACATCCAGCATTTATTTTTCCAACAAATATATTTTGAACAAATGAGGTACAAGTCATGTTACAAGACATGACTTAAAGCTCTCGGTAGGCTTACTTTCACTCTGCACTGAGACAGGTTGTCTGTTTTGCCCAGCTTCCAGTCTATATGCTAAGCTAGCCTAAACATCCATTTCTGCTTTGTACTTAATGCACAGAAAAGAGATTGATATTGATCATCTCTTCCCTAGTACAAAACTGTAGAATCAGACAGGAAGTGTTTTTTTTTTTTAATATAATATTCATGTAAAGGACCATGTGAAAGCATTTATTAGATCTTCATGTGTTTCTTGATTCAGCACGATCCACAAGCATGAGATAACACACACTTTATTGAAAGTGCAACCGACTGCAGTTGCAAATTTTGACCTTATGTCCAGGGTGTCACTGTTGCACCAAGTTAGAGCATTTCTTTGAGCGTCGTCAAAGAAAGTACGCTAACATCTGCTAGTGTGGATAGATGTGAGCAGCCAAACTTGCATTTTCAACCTGGGCCAAATGAAAAGATTCAGACATTAGTGATGAAACATAATGATTTAAACACTTTGATTTAATTTATTTAAGCTCTGGTAAACTAATATTTGATGTTTCTAAGAAGACAGTTTTGTTTTGCTCAAAATCTGAAGTTCAAATTTCTAACAGACACAGTTCTACTTTCATGTGTTTTGCTACTTTGCTACTGAGTTCTTGTCATCGTTGTGTGATATGCTCACCATTCAGCAGTTGAAACACTCACATAACAGAGCAGCACCTGACCACAGGCCCATTCATTTATCCCCACTGGTTTCCCATTGATGCCTCTCCTTATGACTGAGGCCCAAAGGAATCTCCACCCAGGGGACCTTTCAACAACAAACGCAGCCAGCTACGACAGCAAGCTGCTTCTCTGAATGAACAACAATGTCATTCCAGCAGTGTGAGCGTGTGTGTGTGTGTGTGACTGTACTGTATGTGTGTGTGTGTAGTGAAACACCACTGGCTAGTAGCAGCAGAGTGATCTTGTGACCAAGGCCCCTTAATGACGGTTAGGAGCTGTGAGCAGACTTAACTTCTCGGCACTACAATGATTAGTCCATATCTTGCTAACTGTATTGTTTGACCCAAAGGCCAACCACAGCACACGGACCAACACATCAGTGATTGAACTCAAACAACAGGCTGGTTTACGTCACACAGAAATAATCCTTCCAGCATTATGGTGCATTTCAGTTTCCCAGTGTTGATGATGAATGATTTGTTGTTTTACAAAAAAAAACACACACACACACACAGTGAACTTGCGAAAAGCTTATGACTTTCTGTGGACCACCATGTCTCGCTATATGCGGGCAACTACATTTCCCATAACCCCCTTTATAATAAGAACGCTTACATGTCCACCGTAAAGAAATCTCCCTTTGTGGTGTTACTCACTGAAGCTGAATTGTCTGAGAAACTCGCTAATCTAATATCAGTGTAGAGGCTGGGAGCTGCCATCTGTTTGTTCCTTGTTTATGGTACTACACTATTATAATTATTTTATGTGATTACGATCTGTCGTTACAGTACTTCAGGCTCTCAGTCCGTCCGGGTTTTCAAAACAGTTACAGGTCCTCTTAGGTCAATAGGAGTCATTTCAGTCTCCGTGCTCTATCTGAACACACACTTGTATTGAGTGTCAGCAGTAACATATTGTACATACGGTGGTGAAATAATAGCATATAAATGATAAATGTAATAGTTGTAGTAGGATATATGAATGTGGTGACATTAAATATAAATAGAGCTTTAGCTTTTCATCTGTAATTCTTTGTGTCTGCTTGTCAAGGACTGTTTAGCTTGGTCTTTTTCAGCTTTGCCTGAACTGTGTGTGTGTGTGTGTGTGTGTGTGCATATGCAAGATGGCCAGTGATTTACAGACCACCCCTGTAACTTTGTGTAATTGCCAGTGTCCATCTCTGTCCTGAGACTATGGAAGTCTTCTTGTTTACATCTATACGTCAACAAGAAAATGAAGTGCTCTGCTCTTGGACTTTTCCTCTTCACGTTGAGCATGACTCTGTGAAACAGTGACGATTAATACAATCTGAGCTCCAGAGCAATTTATGAATGGTGTTAAGGGGAAAGCACAAAACACTGTGGCACAAATGTTGCCAGCTTTTTTTTGGCACAACGGGCCAAACTGGTCCACTGATGCTCAGGTAAACGTAGCATTTAGTATTCATTCCCAATACCAAACAGATGGAAAAACACAATTTCTCACAACTTGCTACAGATACAAGTGCAAAGTGTATAAAGAAGAGAATTATCAAAGCTCCAGCAAGACTTGATGAAACAAATAACCATAATACCAAAGCACTGGTTAATTATCTAGTTGACTCTTGTGTTCCTTTGTTGAGGATCATTATGGTTATAATTAAAAAAATAACTTTCAAATACAAAGTGGGGAAACAGGAAAAATATTTGTGGAACACCCTGCCCCGCCATTGTTATATTATTTTTCCTGACCTTAAATATACTGATATCTTTGAGTCCTGTTGTTACATGAGGGTTGCCTTTGTATTCTTTCTAAGGCAACTGGAGAGAAAGTGCCTGACTGACTGACTGTTTGAATAATGACGTGTGTTGCTGCTAAGCTACTTTGCAGGCCGTGTTCCCGTCATGTAGTATTCCCATTCTGAGGGATACCAACCAACTACTACACTAAGACAAGAATTAGAGTTCTGCTAAGACACACGTGCGCACTCGATAATACGCTGGCCCACCACGTCAAACAAGCTGATTGGTTGATTTAACTTAAAAATGCATTCATGTTTGCAGAAGTATCAACAGCCCCCATGTTAAAATGTCCAACTTCACAGCAAAAATCAACATGTTTACAACCTGGTACAAAAAACAGTTTTGGTCACTATAGCTAATTTCCCCGTTGATGACAACTGTGCTGGGTCTGAATTTTCTGTTCAGATTATATTAAGGCTTAAAGTTATGCATAATTAACAGCATGCCTGCTTTGATTGACAGGTGGGTGCCCTTACAGGTGGATTATTTGAGCACCCAGGCATCATTCAGCTTGCCTCAGGTCCACCGATGATCAACATCTTTACTGATTTTTAGATTAGCCATTGGCAGGACTGCCAATATGGCGGCATGGTGGCTTTTCAGAAACCTATGGGTGACATCATGGGTACGACGTCCATTCTTTATACTGTCTATGATCAATAGGTGAAACGTTATTTAACGTCTAATTTATCAACCAACTTCTTCAAAACTCTGAACCCAGCTTCTAATCTCTACAGGTAACAATCTCAACACAATTCTCGCACACAATAAATGTTTATTGACAGGTGTGTCCGATCAAAACATTGTGACTGAGGGAACCTAAGAGTCTCTTAAATTGTGGGATTTTCTCAGAATTTTACAAAACCTCTCCAGAGCAGCAGCCCTACTTCCCCTTTAAGTGCCCGATTGAGATTAATTTGTTCCCTTATTTATATTAATCTTATGAATGCCTCACAAAGCATTTCATTTATCCGTGTTATCTAAACACACTAAACACTAGACACTTATACACACAAACTTACAGACAGACACACATTCCACTTGTGTCTCCCAATAATACTGGCTGAGACACAGAATTGTGTTATTGCATGTGTATTCAGACTAAATGTTTATGTAAATGAAACTTTAAATAGTCGACATGTTGCTGGCATCAGGGTTAAGGTTTTGCCCATGTCAATGGAAAAATGGGTCAGAATGACTGGAAACTTTCACTGGAGGTAGATTTAGAAGAAAGACTATCCAGTGGGTTCCCATCACCCTAACATTGCACTATATTTGTCAGTGCTCAAATATTTGGAAAAATAGAGGGGAGAGCAAGACAGGGAGGGGGGCAGTGATGAGTGTCCACAACAGATACTGACCCCTACTCCCACCCCAGCTCAGAGTCTTACATGCCTATTTATAGGGGAAAATTGCGCTATGGAAAAATATGACAAAGCTGCATTCCATAAATAAGCTGGGAATGGTGGAAAAGAGCACACGGCTCGGTCTCTGAAGGCCTGAGTGGAGGTTCTCAGGCTTGGCTTTGGATTACAGATGAATGGATAGATGGATGGATGGATGGATGGATGGACAGATAGATGGATAGATGGATAAATGGATTGTTGGTTTGGCCCGGTGCAGCTATCAAGAGCTGGAGTGCTTTTAATTTGGGCAAGGGTGAAATGAGCCCACTGAAAATATTGCTGTATTCTCAGTTGAGTATTTTCCACTGTATTTATTACTGCGGCAACAGACGCTTTTGGCAGGCTGGCCATTAAAAGTTATGTTTTTATACTTGAACTATTATTTTCTCCCGGTTCTCATTTCGTCTGCAGCCATTGTGTGCCATCAATCTGCATGGCTATGCTCAAGTGGATGCCTCCAACGCCAGAGTCATATTCTGTGTGGTTTTTCTTGAGAATTAAGGGACCTGATGTCTAATTTACACTTATATTATTTACAATTTAATGTAATATGGTGGGACTTTTATGGTTCATGCCCATTTTAAGCCATGTTTTTTAGTGATGGCGGTGTCAGTCGGACAGCTGGTCCACCACTTTGGTACAAACTAAGATAAGTTAAGATAAGTTAAGATAAGATAAGATAAGATAAGATAAGATAAGATAAGATAAGATAAGATAGACTTTAATGATCCCACACTAGGGAAATGCACTTATCACAGCAGCTCGTATACACAAGGTTGATAAGAAATTATTCATAAAGAAGAAATATATAGAAAAAAAGTCAAGCTGAATAGATTCATAAAGTGATGCTGGCGTCTAACAGCTGTTGGAATGAAGGACCTGTGGTAGCGCTCCTTCTTACATGGTGGGAGTAGCAGTCTGTCACTGAAGGAGCTGTTTAAGGCCTCCACAGCTAGTTTTTGTGCTAATTAGCATTAGCATGTTAACACTTCAAGATGATGAACCGAGTAAACATTACACCTGCCTAGCATCAGCATGTTAGCATTGTCACAGTGAGTATGTTAGCGCTCCACCATTAGCATTTAGCTCAAAGCGTTAAGTACAGCTTCACAGAGCTGCTAGCATCTGTGACCTCACCTGTAAACAGGTGGAAAAAAGCTGTTATAAACCTAAAAGAATGTTGTGAGGGTAACTCTGGGACATGTAGTTTATAATGAATAAAAAATCAAACAAAAAGCAGATAAAATAAAGCAGTTAAACTTGAACACGCTTTTATGTGCTACTGATGTGTTTATGTGTTTATAATGGGGCTACAGCTCTGTGGAGTAGATCGCTTGCTGTGGATCTTCATCTTTTTGCAGCCAGTGTTTTAATGCACACAGCTGAACACTTGTGTGTTGGTCCCTGAATGTCTCCTCAGTGAGATTTAGCACTTCCTGGTACCATAGTCATCTGCCTCTTTGTTGTTAAGGGAAACCAAATAATCCTGTGTGTGTGTGTGTGTGTGTGTGTGTGTGTGTGTGTGTGAAGCTGAAACAGCCATTTATAGGTCTAATGACTCAACCATCATTTTCAGAAATGTTTAAATGACTAAAGCATTGCAGTTTTTGACCCAAGAAAAAGTTGTGAAAAAATAGTGAAAAAGAAAAGTGAATTGACCCCCGACCCTGATGTGTGCAGCGTGCCTGTGTGCTGGACTACCCAGCATGCATTCAGCCTCAGCCCAGCTAGACAGCCCCAGATGTCAGGCAGCAGTGGTGGCTTTTAGGACCCCAGACGACTGGTCTTCTCAAGGACACGCTCTCCCCATGGCCTACTTCCAAGTTCCAGGCTCCAGAGGGTCCAGAGGGTCAGCCTCCCCACTCTACCTCCAATCCCTGGCCTCCCCCCTACAAAACAAAACGCACTGCCATAACAGCAGCTAAGGAGCTATGAATAAACAGGCTATTTATGGAAGGCAGAAGCTGCATTTTTTCCTGTCGCTTGTGTGGTATTTTGTCTTTGTGGGAAACTGAAAAGTATGCATTCATCTTGTGGGACAGTGAGACAAAATGATGCAGCGTGGAGCTACTGTGCAAAAGATGAGTGTGTGTGTGGTGTGTGTGTGGTGTGTGTAACGTTGAGAGGGACAGAAATAGACTTTGGATAGACTGCAGACAACAACACCAGCAGAGGAGTTTACATGGGCACAGTTCTCGAAACTTTTAGATCATTTACATAAAACAGTCTCTCCTGTATGTTTTGTAAATGACACCAAATAACAGTAATGCAATTAAAGCAAGAAAGTATGCAAATCTATTTGTCCATTCATGACCCTGAGAAATTTGTCAGCAAGACAAAAAGTCCAATTTTACCAAATGATTCTCTGATGCCTGTTTTTTTCACTATGACATGGCATGCTCCAGTCTTCAGTCATATGGCTTAACTACTCCTGACATATGTATTGCAATATACATAATGCTATCCAACATCCTAAAATAACCAAATAATAATGAAAATATCTCAACAACTAGTAAAATGGTTAAATTGTCACAATCTTAGTTTAATGTGTTGGCATGCTAACATGTCGTCGCTGTCCAATGAAATTCTGTAAGTCCAAAAATGAAACACAGTTACACAGTCATTAATGAACAGTTTAATATTTGAAATTGATTTACAATGATTGTGAGAGAAAGTGGATATGCACGTTTTTTTTTTCATAAATGGTTCTAACGATGTGCAGGTCGCTCCGACTCTCGACTCTCCTGTTTAGGTCCACCTCAGTTGTGCATCAGTCTGACTTGGTTCAGAGATCACAGATCACAAAGCTAGTTGTCTGTCCTTGAATCAAAACTCAAAAGCTATCTTCCTTCTTTCTATCCTACATACATGATGTAACAAAACATCTTTACATCTTTTCAAAGGTTGAGATACGTTGTTTGGTCTGCACACAAAGTACAGCGGATGCTAATGGGAATGTCATTAGTTTCACCGGTGTTTGGCTAAAATTTGACCTGATAATGGGGCGGCTGTGGCTTGGAGGTAGAGCGGGTCGTCCACTAATCAGAAGATCGGCGGTTCAATCCCCAGTTTGATCCCCTCCAGTCTGCATGTCGAAGTGTCCTTGGGCAAGATACTGAACCCCAAATTGCTCCCGAAGGCTGTGCCATCGGTGTGTGAACGTGTATGAATGGTTAGCTCCTCAAACTGATGAGCACTTGGCACCTTGCATGGCAGCTAATGCCATCAGTGTATGAATGTGTGAATGGGTGAATGAGATATGTACTGTAAAGCGCTTTGAGTGGTCGGAAGACTAGAAAGGCGCTATATAAGTACAGTCCATTTACATTTACCATTTACCATAATGGTGCTAGATGAAAAATGGGGATCACCAAAGTAACTACAACTGATGAGGAGTACTTGAATGTCACTCTGAACAAAAAGTGTCAACTTGACGTTAGCACTATAGACAGTAGAAACATCCATGACGTCACCCACAGGTTTCTGAAGAGCCATTTTGGAGCTCAGAGTGTGATGGCTCTGACCACTGCCATGTTGGCAGTCATGCCAATAATAAGTCACGCTGCTAATTATGATTAACTTTAAGCCCTATCATAATTTAAACTGGAGAGTTTAAAAAATAAAAAATTCAGACCCAGTAAACTTGTCATGATTGGGAAAATTAGCTACTGAGACCAAAACTGATTTTTGTACCAGGTTGTAAACATGTTTATTTCTGCTGTGAAGTTTGGACATTTTAATATAGGGGTTTATGGAGATTGACTCATTCTGTAGCCAGCCTCAAGTGGCCATTCAAGGAACTGCAGTTTTTGGCACTTCCACACTGGCTTCGCTTCACAGCCACGGAGGTTCTCGCTAGGTTAAGACACATGTAGCTAATATTTGTTTAAACACATGTTTTGTTTTATTTGACTGCATGTCAGCGTTGGCTTCACTCCACAGCCACGGAGTTTACATCTTGGTTACACAACTTTTACTCCATGCAGTAGTTGTTGCGATATTTCGCTGGAACAAAGTGGTCATTCAGTGGACTATGTGACATTTTCACCCCAAGAGCCACGACACTAGTTTAGCGCAATATTCACTCAAAACATTACGCGTCACAAGTTAAATCAAATTAATGGTTTCCATAGAAAATATTCAAAATAATATAAAGGGAACGGTCAGTGTATGATCTTCCCGTTGACGTCTATTCCATGTCAAGTTTTATGCAAGTTTAATAGTGTTTATTCGATGGACAGACTGACGAATAAACACTATTAAACTTGCATAAACATGCTTTTCTCTATCATTTCTACTGAATAACTTCCCTTTCAGTTTTTTCCTCTCATTCCTTTTTTCTTTTTTCTAAGTAGTGACCTTTGCGCCCTCTGTTAGAGCACTTACAACAGGTCATCTCTAATAGTTAACCCCGAGTAAAGTAGAAAGGGAGGTGACTGAAAGTGTTCTTGATGTGAACAAACATCCTGACGGGATTAGTTTAACTTGTCAAACAAGTGAGTCGTGCCGTTACATTTGTGTGTTTAGTGCTCGCGAGCACACGGCTGCTTCAAGAGCAGAACAGATTGTGTGTTGATCTCAGCGATGTCCCCCCCCGACTCTTATCAGTTAGCTCACATAAAGGTCGGAGGTCAGGCCTTGTTTCGTGTCAGAAAGGTGAGGTTATGTTGACACACATTTCCATTGGTTGTTCTTTTTCCTCTGATAACGCTGAACCTGTCATTCCTATACGCACGGGTGGACACATTAACAAGAACAGTGTTACAATATATTCAAATACTGCAGCCCTGCAAAAGATACTTAATGATTTATTGAATGAATCTCACTTGTTGTGGTCTGTGGTGTTATCTTGTTCAGACGTTTTCTCTTATTTTGTCTATTTTGTTAGGCGTTTAAAGAGTATTTAATTTTTGCTGATTTGGGAATTCTCTGTTAAATATTAATCAATGTTTTACTTTGGAAAACAACAAACATTTTCTGCTGTGGATTCTTGAACATGAAAGTTCCTTTGGTATTATCTCTATCCTAGGTCCCCTCGCTAGCTTTTAACAGTAGTTACAGTAATGATGTATCAGTTAGAATAGTCGTAATATGTAAATGGAAGAGTTAATTCTTGCTTCTGCCCGAGAGACTGACGAGAAGCTGGTTAATTTGGCTTAGCATCAAGTCTGTGAAGGTTCTCAGTTGTCCAGGTCATCTTTCTTCGAGAAGGGTTAAATCTGGAGCAACTGGACTTGTAGGTTTTAGATCTATGAAGACGTTTCACCTCTCATCCAAGAAGCTTTTTAGCTTAGCATATAAACAGGGAGAAACCACTGGCTGTTTCCAAAGCTGGGCCTGCGATTACCTTTAAAGTTCACTAATTAACATGTTATATCTTGTTTGTTTATTTGGTTCCTCGAGTGTCCTTGTTTCCACTTGTTTCTTTTATGCAATAAACAAACAACATAAGAAATATTAAATAGTGAGCTTCAGATGAGCTCTTAGGTGGATTTTGTTACTTTTGGACAGAGCCAGCTGACTGTTTACCCCTGTTTCCATGTTTTATACTAAGCTATGCTACCCGGCTGCTGACAGTGGCGTCATATTTACCTGACAGACATGAAAGTGGTATCCACCTTCACATCTAAGCAAGAAAGAGAATTGTTTTGTTTCTCGAAATGTTGAACTCTTCCTTAAATGACACGAAACAAATACAGGAGACTGTAATGATACTTTGGAAAATTAAATCTTGAAATTAGGTCTGTCACAATATCAATAATGATATTATTGCAATATGTATAGAGATTCATGATTTTTAACTTGTATTGTGTCTGTCTCTTTTTTTGGCTGCAACACTGGCAACCAACTTGCGGAGTGTGAACCACAAAGTGGGAACGTAAAGAAGCGTGCTGGATTTTTTTTTACATGATGTCATCATACGTGTATTATTAACATGACATCAGTTTCGTTAAAGCAAAACAAAACGAATCATTTTAAATGAGACGGTCACACTTTGCTGGCACATTTTCTGAATTTTCATCTTCAGTTCACACTTTCCATATTAAAGGATCAACATTATTTTCCTCGAAGTCTAAATTCGGAAGCTCTGTTTACAAACCAGACACGAGTGGAGGAGATGCCATTAAAGAGAAGGAAGTGAGCATTGATTATTTCACTGTGCTGCGCTGGCCTCTCCATTTGCCTTTCCCTCTCTGGGCAGTTTATAGTAATTGCTTGCTCAAGGACTTCTGAGGCCTGATTGCTGTAACCCATGGAGGCTCCATTTGTGTTTGTCCTAGTTAAACCCAACCCTCAGTAATAAAGAGACGTGCTTAAGATGTCATTGACATCTTAATAGAAATATGAACACTACTGGACACTTTGAAAATAATAGGAAGAATATTGCCTGCCATTTGCAATGCAAATTTGTAATGTTTGTAATGTAATTTTGTAATGGTGGATTTTTGGTGTTTACATTATTAATATCTCTCTTTGGGGATCTTACTCTGCCATCCTATTAGGTGTAACCTGAGTGTATTTCTCGAAAGCATCAATTCTGTGTCTAATGCTCACAGCGTTCTCACATTCAGACTCTCCGGCTCTGTACCCTGCACATCAGTGTGTTGTCATAGTGTTGTGAGGAAGCAGCGAGCTGCAGTGCAATAAAACACTCTTGGTGATCAGCCCTCAGTCCTTTCAGTCTGTGCTTGTCTGCACCAAAGCAGCACCAGCATTAGCTGAAACAGCATCTGACTCAGTGATGTACCGGTGTTCTCCAAAAATAAACACACATGCACACACGTACGCTCACACGCCCATACGCTTTGTGCAAGCTGACACACGTGCATGCACACGTACACACAGGCACACTGACGTCCTCCATTATTTACACCCAGGTGTATCTGCATGCAAACGGCCCATTTCGAGACAATCTGATCACACAGTGGAGGCTTCGCCCGGTCTGTTCCTTCGCTCGGTGAGAATATCGCCGGGGCGGAATGGAAACTTCATTTTGCAGGGGCTAATATTAGCCTGGGCCTCTGGAAAATTCCTTTTAAATGATCACAAGCTGAGAAAAGGCAAAGAATTTGTTTAGCGTTTTGCTTGACAGTATTCTCTGCATACACGGCAGTTTTTTCAGATGGTACAGCTCACAGGAGGGTCCTGGGAAACACAGATGTGAAGGGAGGGAGGGCTGAGGGGACTTGTCTGATGAAATTTAAGGCTGTTTGACTGTCAGTCTGTCTGTATCTCTGGCTGTTCGAGTTTGTGCTGGCACTCCTAACACGTTGTGCTGCTGCATCCCTGGTCATTCAACTGATACAGAGAACAGTTAGTCCTTCAGATCACTATGTGTCACCTGCTACGTCTGTGAATTGGATTGTCAGACTGCTGTAATACACAGTGCAGCATCACTGTTATGACAGTCACACTATCTGTCTATATATGAGTGATTTAAAGTTCCTATTTCACAGTATAAAACACCTGTGATACACGTTAAATTACACTAAAATATTGCCATGTGTGTTCCTGCCTGTTTGTTCCCTTTACTCCCTTCACTGCCTGACCTATATTTACTTCTCTTTATCATTATATGAACCTAACTTTATAACCTGTCTTTGTCATGTATGTTTTTCTAGGAAAATCACACCTGGCCATAGTTCAGAGGGTGAACAATGAGGGCGAGGGAGACCCTTTCTACGAGGTTCTGGGTATCGTCACCCTAGAGGACGTTATTGAAGAAATCATCAAGTCAGAGATCCTGGACGAGACGGACTTGTACAGTAGGTTCCCCTCTCATACCCCTATAAGACCTCGAGGCAGTAAGAGCACCAGTCTAAAATCTGTGACCTGCTCCAAGCACTGATCCAAGCACAGCGGTTGGGCTCTACTTAATAGCTCTGCTTGGCTATTAACAAAGGTTTTATGATTAATGGTTATAACTGTGTATAACGGTAATATATCATGATAAAGGAATGTGGAAAAGATTTAATTGTAGCTAAATTTGGTCACTTTGCATACATTAAAGTCCACAATTAAAGCTGCACTAATCAATATTTTTATATTGATGAACCCACAGAGAATTATCACCTGACCCTGTAGTTTCCTACAGTGAGTGTTTTAGGGTCTTTCAGGGCAATGTTTTGGTTTTGCGGCCCTAAAATTCTGCTTTCATCAACACTGTACACAACTCGCAAACGTAAATTTGCAAATTAATGTCCATATTGCTCCATGTCTGCTGTAGGTGTAAACAAGAAACTGATTGCTAACGCATTAGCCATAACGACTTTAACATTGAACTGTCAGAGCATTAGCATTTATTTGGAGTTGTGTTTGTGTCCACCTGACAAACTTATTGCAATATTATCTACCTTTGTAGCTCTTATTTGCTCTCCACCAACTACTGAGAAAATATCAGCCTCTTTAGCGACTAAATGTTCACCATCTAGTCGCTAACTGTGTCTGTCTGTTGTTACGAGCTGAGTAGGTAGAAACTTTGGTTTTTTGGTAAAAACCAAAACAAAGAGCTGAAAGATGCTAAAATGATAAAGAGCTGTGGGAGCTGCGGATTCATCGCTACGAGTGACCTCTTTGACATTACATGTAGATTAATGTTAATATAAAAATACTGATTGTAGTGGCGTTAAAAATGTTGTCAACCTGCTCCAGAAATGTAAAATCAGTGTGCTCAACTCAAGAGTTGATTTATCCTTCAGTTATATAAGATAAATAACTGCTTTATGTTTTTCAATTAAGAAATTATCTTATTTGTATTGTGCAATGTAATACTATATTAAAAAAAGGGTTAAATAGTCATTATTTATTTTACTTCTTAAAAGTTTCTTCCCTGTCAAACTGTAAACTCTGTTTCATGTATCATGCCATGAGCTGTACTGTACTGTTACACCTCTAATGGTAAAGGCCTGCAGACATGGAATACGTGCCAGTCTATTTGTTGCCCTAATACATATGGCTTGAAGTAATGCTAAGAATGTGGTAAGCTAACAGTGTAGCCCCCTATAGCTCTCTTTTAGTTCTGAGAAGAACGCCACAGCTACATTTCTCGAAAAAGCAATAAGCTTTGGGTAACTCAAGTTTAGTCACCCGATGACCCGGGAGGACTCGCTCGATATCTGTGGAGTAGATCGTCCTTTTCCTGTTGCACAAAAGTTTGCTGTCTTACGCTCGACTTTTCATTTTCCCTCCTCAGCTGACAACAAGACGAAGAAGAAAATCACCCATCGGGAAAGGAAGCAGGATTTCTCGGCCTTCAAGCCTACCGACAATGAAATGAAGGTTAAAATATCACCTCAGCTTCTGCTGGCTACCCTGCGTTTCCTAGCAACAGGCAAGTGGGCTGCGTTGCTGCTTGACTTCCCCCAGTGTGCCCTCAGCCCCTCACTGTGGGGAAAGTGTGTGTGTGTGTGTGTGTGAGAGAGAGAGAGAGAGAGAGAGAGAGAGAGCTGTTTGTGTGTGTATGTGCCCGTATGGGCTTTGAGTTTTGGGCAAGTGGGTGTAGGGAGGAGTGAGTATGTGTGTAGAATGAGTATCTGTTGTTTGTGTGTGTGTGTGTGTGAGGGAATGAGTTGTGTGAGGACTCACAACAAGGGTGTTGGTTTGCGTGTGTGTGTGTGTGTGTGTGTGTGTGTGTGTGTGTGTGTGTGTTGTGAAGAGGTGGTAGGCCTCTCGGGAGCGCGGCACGGGATGTCTGTGTAGACTGTGCGCCGATCCAAAAAAAGAAAAAAAAGAAAACGCAGGCGTCTATTTGCTTGCGTGTCATGCACTGGAGGTTACATGTTGGGATCTTAGCTCACAGCTTTAAAAACACCACCCTGTTTGCTTACTCTCGTTCCTCAGTGACATCACGTCCAGCATTTTTGGCCTATGATCGGGGTTCTCACACAAGTCGGCATACTTAGTGTAAAATGTGAAATATTTCACCCACTTTTCCCTTGGGAAATGGATTTCTGAACAGGCTGCGAATATCCAAGTACTACTACAGCAGCAGCAGCAGCAGCAGCAGTTGACTACAGCCTCCTTGCAGATGGGTTTGCTTTAGAACTTTGACCTAGCAGCTAAGCGTTGATTAAGTTCCTCTAAAGGCTATTAGGGAGTTTAGTTCCTGGTGGTGGAGCCAGCAGCCAGCTGACACATATCACCGCCGCTGAGTTGAAGAAGCTGATTGGCCCTTTAGGTGGTTGAAGCAGACCAGTCACAATCTGATTACAGTGTTTAAAAGTTAGAAATGAGGTTTTTGGGCACGTTTGACAGATGCAGTAACAGCTTAAAACTAACAGTAAGAGCAGAAGATTAAAATTTGTTTTTTTTGTTGTCCAGCCAAGTTAATTTTATTCATTTAAATACAATACAATGTGTCAACTTAGATTTTGCAAAATAAACTCTTAAATGGGACATAAAGGAAGATCAGGAGTACACACAGACATGCAATAGATAGAATATGTACAGAGAGTATATAGAATAATAATATTATAATATGAAGAAACATTGGGCCTCATCCTAAACTTCTCATAGTTTTTTTTAGTTTTTCACTGCACAAACTTGATTGTGATTTGTCGTGATTTGCTTGCTTCAACCTGATGAATTGAACCTGTTCATGAGATGTACATCAAGATTTTATCATTAATGCATCTAAAATGACTATATAAAGCTACTTTTTTCCCCTGTTTTTGTTGGGCAAGTTTCATTCATAAAAATGACATCCAACAGTAAGAAGAATTTCACACTGCAGTCAGAAATCAGCAGACCAAGACGTAACAATTATAGCCATGCCTGTAGTGATATTAGGAGACCTGAAACATAAAATGATGTGACTGCTGTGTCATTACTAACAATAATGATAATGCATTTTATTTAGTGGTGCCTTTCAGGACAGTAAAGGGTCACGTTACAGTCAAGCAACAACAAAGTGACAAAACATCATTAACATTAACAAATAAGACTGCGATTGACAACTGTGCAGCAATAAGTTAAAAAATGTATCTAATAAAATAAGATGCAGTTAACACAATTAGAGTGAGTGAATCATTTAAAAAACAGAGCAGAGTCTGTGGCTGTGAAGTAGGATGTAGTAGTAACAGAAACAAAAAGGTGACATCAAGTTAGATGCTATAAAAAGTCTTTTTAAAGCAAAGTGGTCCATGACCTGGATGGGAGGCAGTGACGGTCACTTAGATACTAGACGGGGATGTTCACCTGGACTGCAACGACTACTGAACTTTAGTCATAATGTGATAAGAAAATTTAAAAAAAGGGAAAAAGAAAAGTTCTAGTTACTCCGCAGTCGTTCAGATTAAGACATTATCATCCTTAAGTCAAACGAGTGTGTTTTCCACCAGTTGTACAACAGGTTAGCACAACCCGAGCATTTTCTTCTGTACCTAGAAAAACGAATGCCACTTGCACGTGCACAGATCTGTTTGTATGTGAGGCCCGGTTTATTGACTGAAAATTTTAGTTTCACATCAGAATCATTCATTGACAGCTGGCCAATATATAACTGGGTTTTTGTCAAAGTATTTTTATTTTCTCAAATTAATATTGATATTGGTGTCAGCCCCAAAACCTGGTATCGGTTTGACAGTAATGAATATTCTCCCTCTCTGTCTTTTCAGAGGTCGAACCGTTCGCACCGGTGCAAATGTCAGAAAAGATTCTGCTGCGCTTGTTAAAGCATCCAAACGTCATCCAGGAGCTGAAATACGATGAGAAGAACAAGCGGGCGGCAGAGCACTACCTCTTCCACAGGAACAAGCCCGTGGATTATTTCATCCTCATACTGCAGGTATGTGGGCACAGAGTGAGAAGACATATCCCAATCTGACCCACTCCAAAACAACAAGATTTGTCACGGTGTTTGCACCTAAGGAAACTACACTACACGATACGCTGAACCCATTTAAGACAGGGACATGCTGCTGTTAGTACTACAAGCTATTGTTTTACTCGTCCTACAGTTTTTCACACTATAGTCATCCATCTAACAGAGCTGTACTGCAGGTTTGTCCCCACAGGGGCCACGCATCCTAAAAAAGGTATGCATGGTATGACTGTACTGCAGGGCAGTGTGGATACAAATGCCTGGCTGAAGAGATACAGCACTTCAAAACACAGTTAGTTGTCATCAACACCGCTAACAGAAAGTGAAATATGTGTTTCAGGTCATAAATTAACCGAATGTGGTGTTACTGCACTTCACAATGTAAAGATAGTAGTACATCAGTAGTGGTTCTACTGTACACCCATCCCGCTTCTTTTCTCCCTTCCTCTCTCTCTTTGCAGACACCTGAAAGAAATCAAACCTGATCTAGAGTTACAATTATTTATTCAAAAGCAGATCAAAACAAGTGCTGCTGACCTTCAAGTGGCCTTACAGTTTGAAAATGTGTGCTCTGTATCTGAATATGCTGCTGGTGTCACACACAGAGTCTTCCTCTTTAGCCTTAGGGAGAGTATCAGTTCTTTGAACAGATCAAGGGAAGTCTGTGCTGTACTACAGTTACAAAACATGCATGTAGTTAACATCAGTACTTGGATTGCAGCTGGAACTCCACTTAAATAGATTGGTACTCACATACTTTGTATATTTTCAGTCCATTTAGTCAATATGTTGGTAATATACCTGGATCCAGTAGGACAAGTGATGGGTCACTACCCTTGAGGCCATGTTTTAGGATCAGATGTTCTACAAGAAGTAAAGAGGGGAGGGTGGTTGGATTTGTTCTAAACTCACAGGCAGGATGGATAAATATATTTGTGCAGGAGAGTTAATTAGAAATAAAATGTGTAATAAGACAAAAAAAAGATGAGTAAGTCGTGTAAGTTAAACTTGTTATTCGTGGTTTAACACGTGGACAAAGTTGTATTTGAAATATAATGTGTTGTTTAAGTAACATGTTGTCATCTCTGCATCTTAACCGTCACAGGGGAAGGTGGAGGTGGAGGCAGGAAAAGAGGGGATGAAGTTTGAAGCGGGGCCGTTCTCCTTCTATGGGATGATGGCTCTGACAGCTTCGCCAGGTAAGATCTCTGACACGCCTGGTCTTTGTCCAGAGTGAGAGGACTGTCAAGTTTCTTTTGAGTGTTTCATCAAAAGTTTGGACATTTGGAAAATCCTCTGTCGGATTGAGACGTTGTTAGTGAGCAAACCATAAAAAAACTGGGCTTCAATATTGAAAATCTTTTGGCAATAGCCACACTCACATTGTACTCAGAGTACAGATATTTATTACATATTTATTGGTCCTTACTTTAAGACCATTGCACATTGCTTGATGTTATAAACAAGCAAGATTTTTGCAGCAATGTACATCAGATCTGCCGTGTTGTTACTTGACCTAACTAGCAATGTTTTGATGAAAGCTGATCACCTCTGTGTCACCTCTATGTCCTAAATTCGTCACAGTGTCCCACTTATGATTTGTGTTAGTCACCAAGCCAGCAAAGTCCACATCAGTTCAAGACCTCCTGATTAAAAGCGTTCATTTCCTTTCGATGAATGTCGATGAACAATGACTGCAAGACTGACAAGGCTCTCCTTCAGTGACATCATGAGAAAGCGTCACCTACCGATCCGCTCAGTCCTCTCAGTTCATTCATAAACTACAGTACTATTCTCAGCCCTTTTTCCAACTATTCTGATTCACATGGGCGGTGGGATCTGAGAGACACCTACTGGTGAAATAGCAGAATGACCTTCATGGCGTGAGTGCAGGTGCTCAGCAGTCAGAAATCAGATACTTTATGATGAGGCATTTTCTGTTTCTTCATCTTTGGCTGCTCAGTAGCAGTGCAGCTGAGCGACAGTTCGCTCCTGTTGTGGCTATATCGCCGACGCTTCTCTACCAGATTTAATCTAGTTTACTATTTGTGTATATGTATTTATTATTTCTCAATTTTGACAGACTCTCCTCTTTCTTTTCTTCTCTTGTATCGTCCCTCTCTCCCATGAAGTGCCTCTGTCCCTGTCTCGTACGTTTGTTGTCAGTAGGGCTGAATCGCTAGCAGGATCTCCAGGTACAGTGACCTTTTCTTTCTGTACACACACACACACACACACACACACACACGTTCAAATCTAACACCATACTAACATCATGCCATCTGTTAATTACTGAAATTTAAAGATGCACAGAAGATTGTTTTGTGTAAACTTGTGTAAACAAGTTTTTGTGGCCGATGTCTAAAAGTCCGTTAGCACCTGAATGCAACGTGTACGTGTATGTGAAACAAAAGGAGGGAGCGAGGAAAACAGATTCAGATTGAGACTTAACACCCTCGTCCCCTGAGCCATTAGTCAAGTGGCTGAATGGTGTTGGAGACTGGAGGCCCCAGAGCGGACCCAGGCTCCGCCCCGCTCGCCCCTAACCTTTAACCCTCCAACTACATAAACAAGACCTACAGCTACAGCCCCCTGCCGGACACCACTGAGCGCACATACAAAGACATGCGCGTACACATATGTTCTCATACACAGAGCGCACACACACTCTGCACATAACTACAGACATGCTGCACAGGAACACAAACACACCCACATGTACCCGGAAATGCAGTTGAACAAATACACTCTCTTTCTCTCTTCAGCAGTGACCTGCAGTGCACCTCTTAACGTGTTTTTTTTTCA
Source organism: Argyrosomus regius (assembly GCA_946959425.1). Taxonomy (NCBI): domain Eukaryota; kingdom Metazoa; phylum Chordata; class Actinopteri; family Sciaenidae; genus Argyrosomus; species Argyrosomus regius. The sequence goes on from OX336883.1 coordinate 24,136,651, forward strand.
CCCACTTTGGCACCCCGCCGCGCACACGTTTGAGTGTGTGTCTGCGTGTACGTAAATGCGCTATGTGTGTGTCCTTGACACGCACCGCCGTTTTCTGTATTGACCTGGCCCCTGCGGCCCCTAGAAAGTGGAGTACTAATCCGCAAGAGTTCACATGCCAGGTCTTTGGCCCACTGCGCTCGGTCCGCACACACACGCACACACACGCACACACACACATATTCCTACATGGGATTACATACATTCCAGTCGGCGTAGTAGCATTAGCGTTGGCCAAGCCGTTTCCACTTTGTTGTGTGTGATTTTCACTAGGCTTCTTTAAGAAGTGGAAAACATAATCTGGCTTTAATTAAAAATTTAAAAAAATAACACACACAAAAAAAAAAAAAACCAGAACAAGTCTTGTATGTGGTTGCACATAGAAGGAAGCAGCATCACTGGAGACCACCAACTCAATACCTGCTGTATGAAACTCCCCTCACCTAAAGACTTATGTAGAAATTAGATTTCCATACATCACAGCAAGCGTCTGTGCTAAGATCTGACACTTGACCTGGAAAAATGTCACCAAAACACAGGATCCTAAGTGCTGATGAAGCTGTTGAGCAGCTCAAGCAGTTTTCAAAGAACATTGTGAGTTCGAGCAGGCACATCACTCAAGAGTTTTTCCATCTGCAGCTATAAAAATCTGCAAAATATGTCCAAACAGACGATGTTTTGTTCTGTTAACAGATTCAGGTTATACAGAGCACCTAACCAGACCAAACTGGTCAATAGCAAGTGGCATATCAGCTTAGAGGTGTATTAAATTAGAGGAACAATGACAGCATCTCTGTGAGACTGTACGATGGTGCTTTGAGCTAAACGCTAACATCAGTATGCTACATTTCGATGCTAACACGCTCTTTCTAAGAAGATATAATGTTTACTATGTTCCCAATATTAGTTTAGCATGTAATTGTATGGTGCACTGGTGAGTACTGTCGCCTCACAAGGCAGGGGCTTTTCTGTGTGGAGTTTGCATGTTCTCCCCGTGTCTGCGTGGGTTCTCTCCGGGTACTCCGGCTTCCTACCACAGGCCAAAGACATGCACTTCATAGGTTAATGAAGGTGACTCTAAATTACATGTAGGTGTGAATGTGAGTGTGAATGGTTGTGCCCTGTGATGAGCTGGCGACTTGTCCAGGGTGTACCCCGCCTCTCGCCCAAAGTCAGCTGGGATAGGCCGGTTACAGATAATGGATGGATGTTAGTACATTAGCTAATTAGCATTAAACTCAAAGTACAACTGAGGCTGTTGGGAATGTTTATATGATCATAATCCATTTCTGGACAAGTTTGACCGGCAGAAAAAGTCAGATAAGGAGAGGGACATGAATATCTGTACCAGATATGTTAAAATCAGTTAATTGCAGGTTTAAATCTCATGGTAGCACTAGAGGAAGACTAGCAGCATCAGCTGTAGAATTTATTGTGTGTTTTAATGGCAGTGACAGCACCAGACAAACAACGACAACAAGACAAATAGCAAAGAAAGACAACAGTGAAGGAATAAAGGAGTATTTTAGTGGCTCTAAACCAATCGTGATGAGAAATAACCTGCAGCAAGACAACTCTGATATCTGTGATATCTCAACATCATGTGTCTCCTCTATGTTACGTATCTTATGTTGCTCTTCATTCAGACTTGACATGTCTTGGGGGGTTTAAATGCATTTACCTCTCACATCACCTCCTTACAGAGAATAAATCTCCTCCGCGGCCGTTTGGACTCAACCACTCAGACTCCCTGAACAGGAGTGATCGTATCGACGCCATCACCCCGACTCTTGGCAGCAGCAACAACCAGCTCAACTCCTTCCTGCAGATCTACGTACCAGACTACTCAGTCAGAGCGCGTTCAGACCTGCAGTTTATAAAGGTGAGAACACACACGGGGGAGCAAGAAGCACACGCTGAGGCTCACATGCATATACATATAGATCAGACCAATAAGTACGTGTAATACCAAATTGGTCGCTTGTACAGAGAACTCTGCAGTGCCCCTCAGCTCTGTTGTGCGTTTTAGCATCTTTCGGCTCATTTTGGTTTTATGGCTGGTGATCCAGATGCGTCATTCAGTAGGTGTAAACCAAAAATAGAGCTAAAAGAGTGCAAATATTGGCTTTATATTCATCACGTTGACAGAAACAGGACTCTAAATGAACAATATTGATGTACTTCTGTGAGATATTGATTTATTATTTTATTAATTAATGTACAGTCTTCAGAAAACCACCTCATTTAGTTGTAGGGTTACTCTACTGACTTTTTATTGAATATTTTTACATGTTCAGAGAGTAACAGTGATTGTGATGAATAAATAAAACAAAGCGTAGAATAAAAATATGTTTAAAAACGATATAAAAGAGGTTTTTATTATATAAAAGGACTGTTGGTACCTACCAGCCCCACAAGTTCAATCAATAACAGCCCTCATGGCTCGTCTCTGTTTCCTAGGTAACACGCCAGCAGTACCAGAACGCCGTAATGGCGTCACGGATGGACAAAACGCCCCAATCGACAGACAGTGAGTTCACAAAGATCGAGCTCACGCTGACGGAGCTCCATGACGGAGTGGAGACTCCCACCGTCGTCACCACCACAGCCAGCACCACTAGCACCACCCCTGCCGTGTCCGTAGTCGTGGCCAACGAGACGTCCCACCTGCTCAACCAGCAGCAGAACTGTGTGGGCCTCAGCAGGAGCAACCACAGCGCCCACAACGAGGGACCCATCTAGACCCCGCCGAGCCCGGTGGAGACCCAGACCCTCCACCCTGTCTCATGGACACACACACACGCGGAGTGGTGGCGTAGATGGAGATGAGGGAAAGTGGGGAAGCGGAGGCAGGTGGAGTGAGGGTTCTGCTCCAACCAGTAGCCCCCAGTCAGTCAGTCAGTGAGACCCTTTCATGGAGGGGGCAGTGGGGAAGACGGGTGCTGCGTCACCCTGAACACCCCCACCTGAACGCTGTCAGAATCCCTGCTGTACTACACCCTCTTCCAGAGGGCGCACTTGGACAGTACCTGTGACTGAGCTTCTTTTTCGGGACAATCTGACACTTTCATAGCGGTGACTTGGACTAGAGGATGACAGAGTGCATGCAAACCCTGTCCCCCTTTTCCCCACACACACACACACACACACACACGCACACACACACACACACACACACACAACGTAACACAACACTCGCTGTATTTTCTCCTCAGGCCAAAGACTTTGGTCCCCCCCCTCTTCTTACACTGGACACAGACTATATTTGCACACACATATTCAAACACAGTCACATTCCCACACACACACACACACACAAACAAGTGAAACCCCCCCCACCCCAACACCCGTGCATCTTTCAGGGAGGCTCAGTCGACTGTTGATCCCATCAGCAAGGACTCAAACCCAAACACGCAGAGAGCAACGGTTGGTCAAAGACTGCACCAAAAACCGCTTTGAAAGAAAACCGTTAAACCACGAACCAAGAATGTTTTCCTGTATTTATTTATTTTATAATATTGTATGTATATATGTATGCGTGGAGACATGATATGACATAAACTGGCATACGAGCATGCACGAGCATGTACACAGAGGTGTGTGCGTGGGGCACACGTGTCATATCAAAAAGGACATGCTACATATATGGAGACGAACATCCATTCATGTATATGAGGAGGTGAGGGTCTTTTACAGATACAGTATGTATATTACAGATCTTGTTATTTTTACTATTATCCTAAATCAGGCTTATGGTACACTATCTTTTTCACCTTTAAAAAAAATCACACTATTGCCTTTAAGAGAAATCATATAATTAATTATTTTAACAAAGTGCAATGAACCGCAATTTATTTAAGAGATGATTATGAATAAAAAAGAAATCACTGTATTATAAATTGACAGATATATTTGTTTGTATGTATGTACTGTATGTATATGTATATTTGTTTTTGAAAAATGCTAAACTGCAGCCATCCACAAGCAAAATTGTCCTTAGTCAGTCTCTCTTCCTCTTTGTCTCTTCCATGTTTTTGCATCCGTTGACCTCAAACATGTCTTACTATACGTTCATATGGGAGTCATGATGCCTAGACTATTCACCACAGCGGGGCGGGGTGGGTTTACCGGGTGGTGGGGGTGTGTAAAAGTGCCAACACGGGCACCTATGCATGTGGAGGTCATGTGTCTTATATATTTTATTTTATTTTTTTTGCCAATTTTACGCATAATCAAACTTGATAATTGCACAGTATTAATGACCTCATCTAACATGTTGAGCATCATCAACGTCACAAAAAGTAACCTCGACATTAAACATGTCCATGAATGATACACAGCTATGCTTTTCCACTGTTTATGTGTGTGAACGTGTTTGTTTGTTTGTTTGTTTGTTTTTTGTTTTTGTTTTTTTGCATGCGTGGCACTCGCATGTCTGTGTCTTACAAAACATAGCCCGGCGGTTCGGTTCATGAAGGCTATTTTTTGACAGTAGTGAATGTGAAAGAGACTAGACTTTACTTGTTTTGGCTCCCCACATGATGTAGATTATAATCCAGGTTTAATTCTAATTCTTGTGTTAATTCAGATCAAAAACTAAACTATTCTTCACAAATGTTGGCTGCTATTAAAGAGAGATATTTATATTGATTTCATTTTATCTTAGAGACACTGTAGCCATATATGTTTTATTTCTTTCACTATTTCAAAAACACCAACAATTAAAGAATGGTTTGACATTTTGGGAAGTACGCTAATTTGCCTTCTTGCTGAGAATTAGAGGAGAAGATCGATATCACTCTCACATCGCTACGCTAAATACGAGGCTAGAGCTAGCAGCTGGTTAGCTTAGCTTAGCTTAGCATAGAACCTGGAAACAGCTAACTAGCCTGGCTCTGTCCACTGGCCTACCGCCACCTTTAAGGCTCAGTTATTACTGCTGAAAGTTGAAGAAATAGTGCGGCACATAACTCCTGTAATACCACAACATTACACTAAATTAGCACATTATTAGCACTTTGTTTAATTAATACAGAAAACAAAGTGTAAAAAAGACACTATTTCATAGGTTTAATGGACAATCACAGTGACATACTGGAGTTATTAGCAAACTCTTTTTCAGAGCTAGGCTAGCTGTTTCTCCCTGTTTTTATGCTAAGCTAAGCTAACGTCCCTTGGCTCCAGCTTCGTATTTAGTGTAAATTAATCTGAGTGGTATCAATCTTCTCTTGGCAAGAAAGCAAGTAAGCGTGAATGTCGATCTATTCCTTGAGGTATTGTTTGTTTTGTTTTGTTTTTTTGCTTTAGTACCTTCTTGCCCTTATTGTTTTACCTCATAAAGACAGGAATGAGTTTTAAGATACTGTACGTGTGCTTGAAATATTTCCTTCCTAAGTCTTAGTGTAGAATAATTCTGTTTACTTCATATCTGTAGGGGCGTAGATTTTAACTCCTTAACTATGAAAGTACTTTGATTTCACTTCCAGGCCTGTTCATTAACATTATATGTACTGTATGCTGGCAATTTTCGTTGCCACCTTACAGGCAACATCAGTGTCCTACAGCTGAATGCCTTTCTTGTAATATTCAGTTGCCATTTGTAACCACTGGTGGTCGCTGTTTCCACATGTAACAGCCTCTGAAAACAGCACACATGGACAAACAGCCCTTCCACCTGTTCAGCCATGAGGGGCGTCTCGGTTGTATAACCAGACACAGAGTACGTCTGCATTGTTTGCAGCTGTTGTTTATTATTGTTTACTTGAACGTGCTCCTATGCAGCAGGCCCGCTCTGCTCTGCAGGGACAATCACTCCACAGATGAAGCAATGAATGATGATCTGATTGTGATCATACTGTTTTGCTTTACAAGTCGGTGGATCTCAGTGCCTGACAGGAGAACAAGAAGCAAAAAGTCCAAACGCAAGCATCAGCTGGGACTGGGTTATTTCATTTTCCTGTGATACACAAACACACACATACATGCTGTCTTTTTTTTTCTCTCACACACACTCCGTCCTCTGCTGAACACAGATTATCATCCCTCCATTGTGTGAATGCTTTGCAGGCCTGTGTTTAACTGGTCTTCTGTCCATCCCAATGCTGCTACTGTACCCATATGCTGTCCATAATGCTTCTTCTACCTGAAGACAACATTCCCATTGCCTCCACCAGCTGGTGGTTTAATAAAAAAGTGAATGATTAACAGACAGACAGTTGGTGGCTCAATGTACTCTATCTGCTGCTTCGAAATGTTTTCTTATGAGGCTTTTGGTATGATTTAGGAATAAGCAACAAGTTGCTAAATATGGGTTTCTTCTGAATAATATACACACCACGCTCACACCAGAGTAGTTTAAATAAGACAGTTAAAGTGAGACTATGTAACTTGAATGAAGAAAAAGAAAAAACACAATCTTCCTCCACTACAGCCTATTATTTAATATTTAATATTATCCCATAATTGTCACTTTTGGCTACAGTGGCTGCTTTTCAGCTAAAGCTACACAGCGTTGCTTTAAACCTGCAGATAAGCAACAACACAGTGCAGCAAGTCAGCCTGCTCATAAAGCCAGGAAATAGAATATTTAGTTATTCCCTAGTAACAAGATACATTTGTGCAGTATAAAATCTATGTATCTATGTATATTTTCAGGATTTGTTGGTCATCGCTTGATTGAGGATAGAAGCTTCTTCTGTACTGACTTGAGGCAAAATGCTGAGTCAGGAAATGCTGCAGCAGCACCCCCTCCATCCTGATGTGTAAACATGACCTGTACTTACAAGTGTGACAAAGCATTACACGATAATGCCTTCAAGTCTAATGGAGCGAGTGAGTTAATGAAACCTTAAAGAAGTTCACAGGTCTGAACGTTAAACCCAGGAGACGCGGGAGAATACTTTGTTTACGACTCGCTGTGTTGTTGCATTTATACGTTAAAGTGACACTGTGTAACTTTAGAAAGGAGAAATAACATTCTTCCTCTTACAAACAAGAAGTTGAACTAATGCAATAGAAAACACACTTGCTCAATACAGCACACTCAGGGGTTTTTGCTGCTACAGTCCTACTTGGTCTGGTATGACCAGCAGTCACTAATGTTAGCAAACTTTACCATGACAGACGATATCATTTATTTTCTCTACCTCTGCTACTGTAAAGTGTTTCCATTTAACATACCATCATTCCCTTATTGTGACTTGTTACAAGTAGTGGCTACTTTTCAGCTAAAGTTACAGACTTTGACTTCCGTTTGACAACTTTTCACAGAAAAGAAGAAAAGGTCTGAGCAGTGTTTGGCTGCACAGAATGAATATGTTTTGTCATTACCGTCCTTGAACTTGAGCTTGTGCGTGAACCACCATGGGATGCATTACATAAGTCCTAGGACAATGAAAATATCAACTTCTAGAAGTATCCACAGCCTCTCCCCCTCCGTCTTTTTGTTTCATTCGACTGCTTTGCCATGTTACAAATGTCAACGGCCACAGGGCCGGATTGACCTTGGGGCAGAAATGAGCCGAGGGCCCCTATTGACCACGTTTCATAATGTGCGTACCATGTTAGGTACTACTGTAGGCGTCACCTAAAGTACTTGTTACTTTACCCAGTTTATATTGTGTTTTTAGAGTGAATATATTATTAACAAACAAATGGGAAATTAATTTAATTGCTACCAACTAACTGCCACAAGGTGACCACAACAGAAAGATAGAAACAACAGCACAACAAGAAAATTATGAAAAACTATCTTTATTCTACATTTTTATGTAATTAACCTCAATGTACAGTCTGTAGGATAATTTCTGGAAACAAACAAACAACATAACATGTTTGGGAGAACAGAATTGATATGCATAAAAATAAAAGATTACTGTGGTTTAGAAAATCAAAAGGTGACTGTGTTTGGCACCTGTTGCTAATGTGGATGCATTGCGGGCATCACGTGAATGGATAAAAACCTTCGAAAGCACTGTAACCTGTTCGCCAGGCTTCAGTAAGTTCAAAGTCTGAGTGACAGACTTTTGTGATATAAAAGTTAACACCAAAAAAAAAAAAAAAAAAACTCAAGTTATTTGGGGAAAAAAAAGATAAGAAAAGAAAATGGAAATGTCTATTTACAGTTCTGTAAACCAGGACCATTTAAAAACACTAGCTTAGAAAAATAAAAATAACCCGATGGTGTCAGATACAAGGAACATTTCTGTTACGATACTTAACATGCTGTTCACATTTCCCTTCATTTTAAGTTTTTTATTTATTTATTTTTTACAGCTTTGCAGTTTTATTTTGTTTTTTTTTGCATGTAAACTACAATGACAAATGTCAAAAGCTTTCCCTAAAATGATGCAGGCCACATAGAAGTAAAACCAATGCTACCATAACCCCCCCTGGCAGAACAGATATGCTTATCTTCACATGCATATGCAAATTATGCAAAGAAAAGACAGTCAACTATTTCAACTATTTGCACAGCAGCTGCCTCGTATAGCACATCCAGTTATTCTCTTTTCAAGAAATGAAAGAAAAACTGAGAATACAAATATTTCATTTGTAAAAATTTAAAAAAAAGAAGAAGAAGAAGAAAAGATAACAAATGTTTCTTAATATCCTACAAGGTTTTATCCAACGAATCATCACAGAGTTACAGTTAAACACATTCATCGTTCTCCACGCCACACCAAGCCAAACCCAAAAATGATGCAAAAAACAAAAGTAGACGGCATGTTCCTTCCCTTTTATGGCCTAAATCAACAGGCCGATCCAACACTTACAGGACTGATGCAATGCGTCAAGACTAAATATAAAAAGGTGAGGAAAGTCAACATACAGGATACACGGAAAGAAAATAATGTTTGAATTTGGGGCAGTTCTCTTGTTGTTCTGTACACTAACACTGATGCGTTTGGACATAGACACACGTGTTCAACAGATCTGAGTTTCTGTTTTTCTCTGGGCTCTTCTCGCTAGTTTGATGTGGGCGGGGCTTTATTGGAAAAAGCTAATGTCACATTCCTCCGTTTATTAATCAGCAACAATTTTAACGATTTAGCGAAACGTTTGAGGACCGTTGGTGAGTTGTTTGGTCACTAGCAAGGTTTCCATCCAAATTTAGTGCAAAAGTAGATTTTAGTCTATTCAGCGGACGTTTTAAGTCACATGCTTCATATACATCATGATTTATACGCAATGACTGTTCCCACTGCACTTTCTCCCATTTTGCTGTAATTTCTGCAACAGCTTTACACCACAGTCAAGTGCTTTTTAACTTTTTCAACCTTTTTTGTGCAAATTGACAAAAACAGGTGGATGGAAACACATTTAACTGTCAATCAAACCACGAAACACACAGTTCTGATTAAGCAGATTAACTGAGTTTCTAAGTTATACTCTGAATGAATAATACCCCAAGAAGTTATTTCAACTATCATGTTGCTTATTTAGTCAAGAATATTTTATGTTGTAAAGAAATGCTTGAGTTCTAGTTCAAGAAGTTTGTCTTCTGTAATGTTCAAAGCGAATGCAAAGTGCTGAAACTCAGAGATTGTTTATCCAGTTCTAAACTAGTAATCACAGCTAGAACCAACACTATAACGAAATGGTCACTTCACAGTCTTTCAGAGGCCCAACAGAAGAATACTGTACACACTCAACAGCACACTCTCTGTCAACACAACTCCCGCGGTGGATGACGCCCACGATTCAGGGTCAGCAGATAAAAAGAACAGCCAACAAAGCTCCAAAACCGAGGCGATAAACGAAGCAAGCTAATCGCAGACTGAAGCTAAGCAGACCTACTGAACTGAGCTTTATACTGTACATCTTAAAAAGCCTTTTTTTTTTTTTTTTTTTTGCACTTTTTGCACTCACTTCACACAACTTTGCTTTAACAGATCACACCTGTTTTGCATTGTACCAAAATAAAACCCTCTGAAATATAATAAGTTTCATCTTCCTAAACAGCCAAGTAGAGAAAATACTGCATGTTAGTTGCTTGTGGCGTTAAACCATTCACCTGATAGATATTTACAGAAACATGACTGGCTGTCATAGAGTCTATTGGCATAAAATGTGTTTACAATGCTTTTTTTTTTTTTTTTTTACAGTGCCTTATTGTTGCTTGGTAACAAAATATCACTTCCAGAGCCACTCGTGTACCACAACATGCTCTCTCAGCCAAACCTCAAACATAAAATGCATCTGGTTATTGATTGGTTTAACGCCAGCTTGTGCTTCAGTGCTCCTGTGCTTCAGTTTTAGTACAATGGACTCTTAGCTTACCGTCGCTCAGGCTGCTGTCGTCTGAGTGAGTCTACTCTGGCAGACGCACACAGATAGAAGAAGTTAGAACAAAGTACTCCTCTATAACAGCGAGAAAACAAAAATGAAACTAAAACGGATGAAAAACAGAGTGTTGTTCCCATGTTGCATTAAAAAAAATGTCTGTTTTAATACAGTATGTGCATCTTTTTTTTTCAACACTGTGACTGCAAAGTGTTTTTTGTTTGATTATAGCTTGCATACTGTGTCAGCAAGGATAGTCTGTTAAACCTACAGATTAAAACTACAGTTTACTGACCATAAGTGATGGACTTAAATGTAAATGTGACTACATCTATTTCATCCACCAGCAGGTCTTAAAAATCAGCTTATAAAATAACGGAGTTATGCATCTGTCTGATGGGCAAAAAAATCATTTAAAAAAATCAAATTAAAAAGGTTTTTTGTAGTTTTTTTTTTGTTTGTTTGTTTTTTTGATAATGAAGCTCGGAAAAATTAGGTGGACCAAGCATGCATACCGTTTTCGTCATATGATCTGTCTTGCTACTGGTCCTTTTTACTTTCCTCAGAAATCTGTGTGTGTGCTTGTATACAGTATTTATATACACACACACACACACACACACACGCACACAAACATGTTTTTCCTCCCTGCCTCACTTTGAGAGACATAACTACCTGACTCTACTGGGAAACATAAGAAGGCAGGAAGAGGGGGGTGTTGTTTAGCTCAGTCAGTAGAGCAGCCGCCCCATGTACAAAGGCTCAGTCCTTGCCACGGCAGCCCAGGGTTTGAATCCGACCCGTGGCTCTTTCCCGCATGTCATTCCCCATCTCTCTCTCTCCCCACATTTCCTGTCACTCTTCAGCTGTCTCTATACAATAAAGGCCAAAAAAATATATCTTAAAAGAAGGCAGGAAGAGGAAAACAGGAACGTGGCTGTTCTCTCCTTGTGCAGCTTTTACTCTTCCTCTTCCTCCTCCTCCTCCTCCTCTTCCTCTTCCTCTTCCTCTTCCTCCTCCTCCTCCTCCTCCTCCTCATCGTCATCCTCATCGTGACAGTGAGTGATCTCCTGGGGAGTCTGGGGGAACAGGTTGGGAGGTTTGATCTCGCTGAAGGAGCGGGTCAGCTGGTTGCGTTTGCACTCCAGGTCCTTGCAGTCGCTGCAGTGTGTGCGGTTGCGCGTGGCCAGCGGCGACTCCGTGTCGATATCCACGTGGGTGTGCTCAACCGTCGACTCGTGGGGCATCTGGGACGGGAGGAGGTAAGACAAAATGTGAGAAGCTACTTGACAACACTAGCCGACTTACTGGAAGAGTCTGTGCTTTATTTAAACCAGGGTGTGTCTTACAGAACAGGTAAATCTTAATTCACTACCCTCGGATGTAAGATTCAGTGATTATGAATCCAGAAAGCCTCTCTCTGTTCACTGAGGAAGATAAAATCACTCCTCTTCTGTCCCAGAATGACCATCATCAATATCAATAACAGAAATATCAGTGACAGCTATTTTGAAGGAATACTGCACTACTGAAGCAGTGATCGTCTATTTTATTCTGCACATTCTTCTTCCTTGTCAAAACCTCCAGCCTACATTATCCACAATGCAACACATCGGCTGACAGTTTGTCTGAGATTCTGTGTGTTGTGGTAGTAGCGGCTAATGTAGCCACGAGCTACTAGCCTAATACAGGGCACAATTCGAAATTTTGTTTCAAGGCCGATGACTCTCGAACGAAAGTTTTAGAATCTTGGCTTTTGGTCACCAGAATCACTCCTTTATTTGTTACTGACTGACGTTTGAGGTCGTGCGGTTTTTACGTTCAGACACTCACCAGTACGTGTGCAGCTCTGAAGAGGTAGCTGAAGGGGTAGTACAGCAGGTTGATGAAGGAGGCTGCGTACAAGTCGGCGTAACGCATCACTTGAGAGGCGAACAAGGTCTGTCTGGAGCCACTGCGGAAAAGGCTACCCATCATGCCATAGCACATGTCCATGTCATGTGTCACTTTCTAAAAAGGCAAGAAGAAGAGGAAGAGAGGACACCGGTGGTATCTTTAGCAACTGAGAGAACAATAAGGAAGTGGATTATTGTTAATGATTACACTGTAGGAGACACTGTATCAAACATAATGTAAACACGGGCACTGATAAGCACGCCATCTCCGGCATTGTTAAAAACATGTGGACAGATGTCTTGCTGTCATAGAAACAGAGGTGATTGAGGCCGTACCTTGACTCTTCTCTGAATAGTGCTGATGTCTGGCCTCTCATTGCTGCTGCTGTCCAGATGTCTGGGGAAGGACGGGGGAGAAAGACGATGAGTACATGAGAGGGTGGGGGAGGAGAGGACACTGATATCAGACTGCTGAAAGGTAATGTGTCAAAGAGGTGGTTGCAACAGTGAGTCGAGCCAAGCTATAAATAACATCAGCGAGACGCGATTATCAGGCGGCCTGCGAGAGCCGACCCTTTAGACTTTACCCCGGTGACCCTGTTTGTTCTCTTTCAAACGCGCTCACATGCGCGCAAACAAAGCGCGTTATTGCAGAGAGCAAAGAGCAGCAGGACTGCTGCAAGAGATGAGGTAGGATGGGATGAAAGGGGGTGGAGAAAAATGAGTTAAAAGGTCATAACTTACTTGTAGAGTTCTGCCAAGAAAATGTCCAGGCCCTGCAGCTCCTCAAATAACGCTGGAAAAACACAAGAAAAGAGTGAATCTCTGTCTTCTCGCTGCTTTATCGTGCATATACAGTGTCCTAGCATTAGTTAGAGTGAGGAGTCAGTGTTGAATTTATGATCTCCATCACATTTAACTTATGTACTCATGTCTCCTTCTAAACTTCCAGGTCTGATGTTGCAGCTGCTGTTCTAGGTCAGGTCCCTGTTGAGACTGTTTTCTAATGTAGGACTGCAGTACTTGGAAAATGCAGCTACATGCTGTACATAGACGCGTTCATGTTCGCATTCGCGTCTACAGACTCACAGCTCTTGTCGGTCCACACGTGAAGCTCCTGGGCCAGCTCGGGTATAACCAGGAACGTCCTCCAGCCTTGACGTTTCTTAGACTTGAGGATGTCTCCAAAGATATGGTCCCCGATGTAGACTATGTCCTTCCCCTTGGCTCCCAGCAGGTCACACACAATGTCGGAGGAACCTAAAGGAGAACGATGTGACGTTAAAATAACTGAAAGAACCTTAATCTAACGACAGACATGAATGACAAGAAACTAAAGTCCCACCTCCAGAGTAGACTATGCCATGCTGCAGAGGTCCTGTGTAGGTTCCTATCTTTAAACGTCCTGTGGTCTGAAATAAAGACAACAAATATACATCAGATTGGTGAGAGGACCCTCTATACTCTCTAATATCTGTCCTTAAATAGGACTGATTACTTTTCAACATATGCTCTTGCCATTTAAAAAAAACAACAACAAGAAAACACCTCCTGGCAAACAAAGTCAACCCATAATGAGTCATTTTTTTGGCCTTTTTTAAGCTTTATTTGACAGAGACAGCTGAAGAGTGTCAGGAACGTGGGGAGAGAGAGATGGGGAATGACATGTAGCAAAGGGCCGCAGGTCGGATTCGAACCCTGGGCCGCTGCGGCAAGGACTGAGCCTTTGGCGAATGCTCTACCAACTGAGCTAACCAACACACCCAGAGACAAACCGTTTTTTGACGTTTTAGATCAATTCAGCGTTCTCAAAGCATTCAAGTGAGGCTGAATTAGAGCGGGAGGTCTCAAATCAAAATCAACAGCGTATGTCACAACAAACAAATGTGTGAAATCCAGCCTTGAATTCAAGTAGTGTTAGGTGTGTGCAGCCAAGATAAACAGTCCCAGAAACACACACACACAAAAAAAACAGGAGACATTTCTTACAAAAGTGTTCAATGTTGTGTTCAATCATAGAATCATCATCAGCACAACTTAAAGACCAGAGAATCGTAGAGGCGATGGCCCCTCCTGGTCGGCTGATGCTGTTAAGTCATGCTGGCGTTAGTCCTGTGACTGAAACATTCACCGCTTTGTCACATTTCTTTTTTCCTTGTTGCTTAAAAAGCTGACACGCCACAAGGCTGCAACATGTCCAGATACGCCACGCTCTCATGCATTGCAGCTATAAGTAACGTCTTCTCTGTCTTCTGAGCTGTGTCTGCTCACCGTGTCGACTTGTCTGAGCACCGTTCCCTCGCCAAAGAACAGCGGCTTCCTGGCATCCACCAGGATCAGATCAAAGTAGGACTGCCAGGGCCGGTGGGAGGAACCAGCCTGCGGCGGATACAAGCACATGACATACATAAATTACACATGTGAAGATAAAACTTGTATTTCACCTTCATCTGCATATTCAACACATTTCAAAGTGTGGTGAAGGGCTGTATTTTACCTTTGGGCCATGGGGGAAGTCAAACAGGTAGGTCATGATTTTCTGTGAGAACACAACAGATAGACTGTCAGTCGAAACCAAACGCAGCAGGATTAACTCATGATCATCCGTCTCACCACTGCAATTTTTTAAAAAAAACGCACATTTTACTGTGTAAAAAGTGAAACTCACATCAGTGTATTTGTAGTCACTGTTGGTAGCCAAGAAAACCTTGGCGACTTCATTCATTCGGCTGAGCAGAAGAGGCAGCTTCCCCTGATGGGAACAGAGAAGAAGCAAAGAAAGAAAAAGACTGAAGCTCTAAAAGCATCTTTACAAACCAGCCTCCTCACAAATAAAACAAAAATGTGACACACTGTGTGTGTGTGTGTGTGTGTGTGTTCTCTACACTCGTAGCGCCCTTGATGAATACAAACTACTTACATCTTTCACAACATACTTCTCAAGATTCTCAACCGTCTTCTCCTTCAGAGTACCCTGTATGTGAGACAGAGGGGTCAGACCAAACACTGAAACATTTAAATTACGCACATATATCACCTCCTTGAAGCTAGCAGCGTCAATAGCAGTCATTTGATTCAGTAACAGTCATCAGCGACAACCCACGCAGAACATGTCAGGACCTGTGGGTTTCAGCTGTGGGTTATACAGGATGAAGTGGAAAGAGCAGCGCTGATAACGGCAGCGATAATGAAGCCAGGTGGTTTTTAACTAATACAACTTTTCATGCATTGAAAACAAGTATATCTTCTGTACGTGCAGAATATATGAACTCCTGTCGCGTTTGCTTCAATTTAATAATAAACATTTAAAAATAATGGTTTTTTTTACATTACTTAAGTGTGTATGCATGTGCAGATGAAGCATATTTGTGCTGGTATTTATGAATTTATGTTTGAGTTTCTTTACCGCTGACACATTTATAACAAAAGTCCCTGTACAGAATCAAACTGGGGATGTCTCTCCCACAGTACAGTGTGCACCCTAACCACTAGGCCAGAGGGACACCCTGACATGCTTGCTCTTCGACTCTGTCAACAACAACTTACTGCGTGTCCACCACAGATGTTTTACATGGCTATTTTTTTTTTTTCTTTGCAATGCTGTCACTGACATTAATAGCCCCAGAGGGCGACTATTTATGGTTTTGATGACTCGCTGACATTTGGTCGGTTGCCACCATCCGGTGAGCTTTCCCCATGACGAGTTGCATTGATATTGGGATTTATTAGGGATGTGTGGATTTGCAATCCAAGTAGCTTAACTTTAATATGCTGTCACACCTGATCTGTTTGGTTGAACTGAACTTTTGGCGCGTTTCCCCATACAATTTTGTTTGTTTATGCTCCTGTGAAAGTTTTCAGTTAAGTTCTGGTGCAGACTAAACCGATCCCCTGATCTGTAGTCTTGCTTGTACGAGACATTATCATAGGCTAAAGGCCAGTTGCCCTCACAACTGATCATATTCATGTGCAGACAGAAGCAGACTGTGGCTATATTGAGTAGCACCTGTAAAAGGTGTAATAACTGAGGTTAAAAATGGCGTTTTACCTTGAAGTGGACCCAGTCGACGGCGTCGCGGACGTCCTGGAACATGCTCTTATAGGACATGAAGAGGTCGCCGTTTTTGAAGCCAGTTTCACAGCTGGAGGAGAGGAGCAAAGACACACACGTACAGAGCCGTCGGACAGGCCACATCTTTACAGAAGGTTTTCAAAAACATGACATTTGTTTTTTGTTTGCTTTTAAATGGGATAGCCTTCCCTTGTTGGAGGGGTCCCCAGCCAAACAGGAAAGCATTCTCCCCCTAAAAGACCAACAACCAGGTTTCAGAGGACAAAGGACATGCAGCCATTCCAGATTACATTCTCAACAAATTTACAGGCCATTGTATCACCTGACAGTAACATTTAAACGATTATCTTATAGTTATATTAAGAGTTCATTCTCTGTAAATAGTTAGTGAGAACACTTTTTCATTCCTATCTTATTCTGATAAGAATCCATGCTTTTCTACAATTAGTAGAAGAGATTAATAAATCATGTTACAAATAAAAATAAAAAAAAATGGGTTCTTTGACTGAACTCATTTGATTTCCACTTTAAAACAATTAGCTTAGATTAGCAGTTGAGACACCTGGACCCTCCCATGCTGTAGGGCTCGACCCTGTTTGGCCCACAATTGTCTTTGTGTCACCATGCGGTGCCCAGAAACTCGCTGCGTGACGGGTCGTGTTACAGACAGTCTCTTACCTTGTGTATCTGTCACAGTTGGAGAAGAAATCCACTAGGCATGCAAAGAGGTAGGTCTCTGTGAAGAAATACAAAAAGATTGAATGAATTTCTCTTTAACAGTCCCGTGATATCCTCCTCAGCGTTCAGAGATCTCACCTGGCAGGTTGAAGAGTGTGTTAAGGATATAAAAGCGCTCAGTATCATCTCTCTGGATGAACTTGTTTGGGTACCGTTCACGGATCTCTGGGCTGGACAAAGAGAAAAGCAAAAAACAGTCATACAATCAGACATACAGTGTAATGTACAATCTTTTTCAGAGACCCTTGCATCGTTGGGAGGAGAATGTTGGAAGCACTCACCCTCGGAGGAAGTTAAATCCGTGAACACAGACCAGGATATTACCATAAGCGTCAACCTTCAACAGGTTGCCATACATGGTGTCAAACACAAGGCCCCTAAAAGAAGAAAGAAAGAAATAAACGCTCGTGTTAAGTCCACAACACGGAATTAAATGAACTTTTATAACTCATCTCTTGATAACAAAATCTGTGAATTGTTGTCATTTACAGTTATCAGGAGAGGTTGAGAGGGACTGAAATGATTAGAGAAGCAGAAGTTGGGTCACGACCCTGATGGCCATCATCATCATCATCATCATCATGTCTGTGTGGTGGATTGTGATTGGTCTGACCTGGTGGGGAAGGACGGGTCGTAGACGAAGCTGAGCAGCTCCTGAGGGTAACCGATGGATACCAGCCGCTCCACTGTGAGCTCAAAACCTAGTGACTCGTACTCTGGTGACTTGTACACTGGAAATGAAACACACACACACACAAACAGTTAATGTTTAACTTTGCCCCAATAGGAGAGCACAATACACACGGTGCAGTTTGGTGTCTAATCTCCTATAAAAAAGCTGCAAACAATTTTGCAGTTGTCTAAAGGCTGGTGTGATGAGGTTTGTTCATGATCGAGCTCCTACATAGCATGAGTGATGAAACAATGAACTGATTGGTTTCTCGTCACTGTAAACTGAATCAGAACAAAAAACAGTCAGGCTTTGTTCAGACTGCAGTCAGATTAGTCTCTCAAATCAAATTCAGACAGACTGTCTGCACGATTATTTGCAAGCGATCAGATCAGATTTGTGTCCAGAAATCAACGTATCTACGCGAGCTGCTGTGGTAACGACAGGCACGAGTAACTACATATGTCGGTGCAGCTCCATCTGTACAGAAGCCTCCACCCAAAGCGCCGGCAGACAACTTATTTCAGCGTCTGTCCACAGACTGTTGTTCTCCGTGCTGACCTCCATACCGCTCTGCTAGTAGCAGCACGATTCTGCTCAGCTGTTCCGACGCACTTCCGTCACTCTGGATTAGATGTCACTGTTGTGTGTTGCGGTTTGAGTCACTCCAAAGACACTCTGAAATCCAATATGAGCAGCCAGTGCGTGCCGACTGACAGGAATTGCCTTTCAAAACACGCCCAAATGTGACTTGGATCAGATTTGCAGAAATCGCAATTTGCTGGCTGCTGGTCCGAACAAGGCCTGGGTTGATTGATTGTTCATGAACATTCTCTGATATCAGCCGCTCATAAGTGAGGGGCTTTCTTCTTTCTCTGTTCCAAGTCATTGTAATTTGAATATCTTTGGATTTTGGACTGTTAATCAGACAAAACAAACACTTTGAAGACCTTGTCTTTTGCTCTGGAAACTTGTGATGAGCATTTTCAACTTTTAAAAACAAAACAATGAACTGCTCATCTAAAAAACAGAAAAACATGAAGTATTATACGGCAACTCGAGAATGACCTTTTTATATATATAAAAATAATAAAACAAAATCAATTCACAGCTACATGATAAACTATATTTGTCCAGATTTTGTCCAGATGGATGAAACATTTTGGTAAAAGGTGAGATCAGGTAAACAGTGACACACGCCCTGTGCAAGAAAACTGCTTAATCAGCTATTTAACTTGTTATCTGACTTACAGGAGAGTTCATCGAGCACATACAGTACACGTCACATTTACATAAAACACTGTGGTATGTATACAGTCAAGGAACCTGACCCCTGGGTGAAGCTGTGATTACACAGCAAACAGTGTTTCATTAGAGGTGACATACGGTGAGTGGAGCTCACTCATGTTACACAACACAGACATGTGACTTTTCTAAGGATACCCCCCCACACACACACACACACACTAAAGAGTCTGCGGTGTTGTCTCAGGATTCTGATAACAACATCTTCTCACTCTACAGTAATCCCCCCCTCCCCCCAAACACAAACACACACACTCATTGCCCTTCTCTCTCCTTGCGATCAACAAGAGACTCGATGTTCTGCACGCAAATCGAAAACGAAATGGGATCGGGCGTGAGAATGAGAAATCTCTCAACTTTCAGCGGCAGCTCTAATGAGACGTGCTGAGACCGACGAGTCTCCCCCCACCCCACCTTGTCACCGCCAGAGCCAGAGATATTTACCCGGGGGCCAAACCTAAAGCCCTGACAGAGGAGGGCCCTGAAAATAAAATACACAGATTGATGCTCGGATAAAAAAAGGCTGGCAGAGGATTACCGTGCTATCTGACACTGGGAAAAGAATATGTCAGATGTTATAAATACGAAACAGAGAATGCAGTTGTGTTGTTGCCTGCACTCCCAGTGGGGTGTTGCGAGGCCCCTGGAGGGGAAGAATTATTGGCTGATGATGGTTGGATAGAGGACAGTTAGCGGGGGGAGCAGCACTGCAGGACAAACAGGAAAACATCTGTGTCCTACTCGGCGAAATGTGTGAGAGTGCGCTTGTGTCTAATGCTGGGTTACACACAGAAGCATAATGAGCGTGCACTGAGTTATAGGAAAATCTTGGGTTCAGTAAAGCTTTTGTCCTTTTGTTGACAGCCCTACTCTGTAAGCCTGAGCCTGTTTTTGCATTATAATCACGTAACCTCTTGCAGTTCACCCCCCTGCCTCTCACTCTCTCTCTCTCTCTCTCTCTCTCAACCCCCGCTGTGGTCTCCCAGAAAACTGAGGGTTTGGGCCCTCTGCCCAGAGCAGTAGCATACACCAACTAAATTGCCTTTCCTCCTCCTCCTCCTACTCCTCCTCCTCCCTCCTCACTTGTCACCCTCTGTCACCTTTTCTATCATCACTCTCTCTTTCTTTAGTTCACCGGGTGGTGCTTTTCACATGTCGACCTTGGTGGGACACTGGTGTGTCTTACACTCCCACAACTTAAAGTCACATCTCAATCGAAGTAATAAAAAAAGTGAGTCAGGCTAGTCATTTAGGATGAGGAACTTCTAACTAACTAATCAACTATTGTACAATTACAACTACTACTCAAAAACATTTTTAAAAGTGTTTTTAAAGAGTTATGTGAAATTAAACTGAAATCATTTTATTAAAACATCTTTAAAGCCCCTCAAAACTTTCAAGCCTGTAGTATTTTTCTAAAAACCTTCAATGTCCAAGCAAAAAAAGGTAAAGTTAAAAGAAAAAAAAACACCTTTAGTTATTGTCTGTTAAGAGTTTATAACTCAAACTTCTGAATTTGCTTCATCACGTCTCTGTGGCTGTGATTTCAGATTCGATCGACACTGATGCAAACAACACAACAGCTCTGGTTTTATTCTTCAGGTTTTTCCCTTCAGATGTGACCTTAATGACACCAAAACCATTTTACTTCTAAGCAACAAGCCCCCCCCCCCCCCTTAAAAACACTCCAGACACATGACACCCATGGCCTACATTATATCCTTTACTAAAGTAATTCTAGAAGCCCTGCGCTATTTCACATGTTTGAAGGCTCGAGCCTGTGGAGTGATTTGTAGATCTGTTTTTTTTCTCTCCATGAAAACCACACTGGAAGCTACAGTCATGGAAAGTTGCATATTTTAGTAAATGGGGCATAAAAAAATATCATCAACAGATGTTATTGAAAACTCGTGTTTACAGCGGTTGTGTGCACACCGGAAGTTGTGTTATTGTTGCTTACAGTGTCCTTGACTCTCTTGCATTTCTGCTCTTTAGGGGTCCTTACTCCCCTGCTGTAAGCCTCTTCTCGCATTTCTCACGCTGTCAGTATGCACAAAGTATTCACACACACACACACACAAATACACACACACACACACGATCATCTACTTAGAGATGAGGCGAGAAGTAGTCGTAGCTTCAGGGATCTATTACCTTGCATGTCTGATGAGATTGTTGCCAGTTAATTATACTCCTACTGCTCCAAATGCTGAGGTGTGTGGTGTCCCTTCACAGTTTAGGGGCCAGGTCACCCCAGGCCTGCACGTAACACACACACACACACCACACACACACTCTCACGCACGGTAAACAACCTGCATCCTTCCACTAACAGAAATGTCCCACACCGAGACTTTATCAGAACCATGTCATGTAGCAATATTAGCAGCCAACGCCTTAACTGTGTTAATTTATCTGTAGCCACTAATATTCAAATGTAGGGCTTTGTCACAGATTTATGACACTATCGAGCAGACTGTGGAAAAATGAGAAAACTTAAGCACAGCCTCGGGGGCCTACATTCCAGCCAAAAGTCTGTTGGAAAACTAGGACAAAACTGTGTGGATCTCTCAATGCAATCTGGACCTAAATGTGTGTTTGAGCAACTTTTTTTCTGCAGGCTGTTATGTGCTCCAAAAAGGAGGCAATGATTTAGTTTACAAAGCCTTACAGTATTTTACAACACATGTGATCTGCATGCACGCACTGTAATAGCTGTAAATGTTTCAGCACCGGGGATTCATCGTTAATTGTCTGGGCGATGAATCAATTCTTTTATTGGAAGTGCCTCACAGCAGTAAACTAAAAGTGTGTTGGGCCGAGCTCTACCTGCCAAGTTCTTCACCTCTTGCACCTGATAAGGTGGCAAACAAACATATTGCTCAAAACGACGATGTTTAATAAGATTTAATAAGATTGTGTGTGTTTTGCAACACCATCATGCTGGACTGCATGGCTGTGGTGTAAAACTGTGCGAACCGTGCGTCATGACTGAACAATAGGATTTGAACAGGGCAGAGCTCGATTAGAAAAGAGTTTTCGAAAAAAAGAGTTATATTTGAATCGAAATATGATGAGAGTTGTTGGTTTGTTTGCTTCTGTGGACAGGCAACTGCCAGTCAAATCGAATTAAACCACTCCCACACAGTTCTGATGGTGTAGTTTAGCCTTTATGGCTACATTAATAATTAATGATTAATATATCTTTTGTATACTTTTATTCTTTAGGCCACTAGACTCTAAAATGAGGACACAGCCCAAGACTATTCCTTATAGCTAATGCTGTTGTTGTTTCTGCTATTGTCATATGAATGCAGGTTTTGCCATTAAATATTACGGTGTTTTACTGTACAATCAACAGTCTGCAATATGAAATACTACTTCATTCTGTACAAATTCCCTTAAAATGTCATATAAATAAAGGTTTTGCCATGTCATGGTTTGGCAAATTTTCACCGTATTTTTTACAGTGTGACCATTTACCAAAGAAAACAAAGAAAAACCAAGAATCTTTTCTTTTGACTAATATGGCATTTATCTTTGGTTTAAACATCAGATGACTGATCTGTGACATACTCTGTATGAGCTCCAGTAGAGTGTAAACATTGGTATTGATCCTAAAGTCTAATAAGCTACCATGAGTATTGATTGACAGAGGTTATTAAACTGTGTAAACTGTTGACAGGAGTTATGTTTGTGTGTGTCCCGGTCAATTAGAAACCACCGTACATTTTTAATCATACACCACACAACTTTCCAAGACATACTAAATCATCAGATCGGCACATTTCCATGTTTGTAGTAGCTCTGTCAACATTTAATAATGGCAGCCAGCTTCATCCATAAGTCTTTAGGAAACCTTTTTTTTTTTTTAAGGAGATACTTTAAACACATCTGAACTGCTGTTAACAGCCCCTAAAAATAAATGCTGCAGTCGGGTAAGGGTGCTGTGGTTAAGCAGCAGCCATTCTGCGACACCACCAGCTCCTCAGAGTTGATGAAGTACGTCTGTGGTTAAAACCTGAACACCCTCCAAAGATACATGATAGCCACGCTTCTAGCAAACATTAACACTTGGTTATGGGCTCCCATAAAGAGAGGCATGTCAACAGCTGAGCGTCCATGAAATCTCTTGCCCTCTGAATGGAGATAGGGGTACAGAGCCACAGAGGGACTACGAGTGATCCCCGTTCTCAAGGGAGCCATCACTGGTGAACTCAACAAACAAACGTGACCTGCTTTTCAAAGTCAGGGAGGATTTATTTATAGAGACAGAGAGACCAAAAACTGGAGCTGAGTCACAGAACAAAGTAGCATGAAAAATCCGGATATTTTTGGCCCAGTTACTGGTCGGTAGGAAAAAGAACATCCCTGTACTATCAACATTACAGGGAGCTATGCTTACTGTCCTGTTATCCAAGTGTTAGATAGTCTGCTCAATGTGTCTCCAGCATTGACCTAAATAATATTTTGTGGACAACAAGTTCTGGGGGGATTGAGAGGTAACCAAATATAGAGTTGAAAAGAGGTGATACTGTACTAACATCTAAGCAAAACGCAAAAGGCCAAATGAGAGTCAACAACTAGGGTTTTGTTTTTCAGTTTCAAAAGGTGACAAATAAGAAACACACTTCCTCAAAATCAATGTACCCTGGCATTTCTTCTCTTTTTGATACATTTACTGTATCCGTGAAGCTTTTTAGTCACACTGGATGTATCTGGACCATTTGGACCTGTCTAGTGTGAGGATCTTGCAGCCAAACATTTAAAAGCATCAATAGTATGCTGATGATTATTTTAATTACCAATCAATGTATCATTTGTCTTTCAGTTAAAAAAAAAATTTGTTTAGGTTACTATTAAGATTAAAATTCCTTTTTACTTAGGTACCCGTTACTTACTTATTTACGCATCAACTATCATCATTTATGTTTTCTATTCTTATAACTATCTTATTTACAGTGTTGTGATTGATCAAACTGAAGAAGGAAAACATTTCACTATGACTGTACCTGTATGATTAGATGCAAAGTTAAACTAAATGTTGAACTAACGTCAAATATCTGTCAAAATGTTTCCCAGAGCCCCAAAACTGAAAGTCAGAAAACCTAAACACATTTACTAATTTAACTATTTGACAATACGAAACTGATGAAGCACTTATATCCTCACACTGTAAACAAGTATGTGATCAGTGAGGTGAATGTGTGTTCAACTTACCCGCTAAAGTGTAATCCATATCGAAGCCGAAACACTTAATCTTCTCCATTGCCAAGCTTCTGTTGACAAACACTCTAGAGGAAACAAGTGAAGGTAAATGTTTTAGTTGTGATGCAACATTCAATAATAAGATTAGCATTTATTCTGACAGACTCAAAAGAAGACACTACTCTCTGAATAGACCTTCTCTAACCGAGACTATGGACTATAGTGGGTCTATTCAGTATCCAGAAAAATGTACCAAAATACTGCTGCAGCTGAACAAAGAGATGGTCAGACTTAAAGAAAATAATGTTTGGGTAGCAAAAAGTGTCTTGAATGTTAGCTCGGTTAAGCAATTTGATATACTGTATATCATGTTGTCAGTGTGTGGACACATTGTGGACATCGTGACATGTTAAAATAGTCCTTAGGTTATGTGTCAGTTAGATTCATATCTGCTGAATGTTAACATCGGATGCTTCGGCTTTGGGCTAACAATACAATCTGTCAGTGTCTGTCAGTCGAGCCCATATAAACCTAAAAAGGTGCCAAGCATAAACTGTATATAAATTAGTAGTTAAGTTTGACTTTTGCCTACGTTTTTAATGATTCAATCATAAAAATAGATCATTTTTGTCACAAAAGGTGGCAGTTTTGTATTGCAGGATTTCTAAAATGAACAGCAACCATTCGAAACGGTTAAGCCCATTTTACCTCGTATCTATCCATCATATATCTGAAAACATTGGTACTTAAAGTACAGTGAAACACTGAATATCACAAGACACAACTGTGCTTTTACGATTTTGGTTCTCAATTTCACCATACAGTGGTGACCGCATACTAAATAAAATGTTTAAAATGATCAGAATCTTTGAATTCTAGTTCAAATTTGCACCATATTACACAACAGTGCAGCAGTAAAATGAACTTTGGTAACAAGAGCTTGCCACACATGTTAACAGGAAGTTAACAAAACTCAGGAGACGATAAAAACCCTAAAACCTTACAGACTTAGCTCTGAGTACGACAATCTTCCAGGAAACGGCTCTCATAAATCAGCCCATAGACTGGGGGTCCACGGTGGGCACAGTGATATTGACAGTGTTTACACAGCCTGGCTGACACAGCTCCCACGGAAAAGACAGTCACACACACACACACACACACACACACACACACACACACACACACACACACACACACACACACACACGCACGCACGCACTGCTAGCTCAACTCTGACTGTTGGCACAGACCAACATAGCTTATCTTCCACATCTGTGACTGAACTCAATGTGTAGCTGTGTTCCTAGATATTTCCACACCTTGTCAATATTTAGTCATGCTAGAAATAAGATGTACATCAGCTAAAGTCAACACAAACAAAAAAAAAAACTAGGTTACATCACTCCCAGCTAGCACATTCATTCTGATACACAAGCTCAAAAGTGACTCTGCAAGTCAACTCATCTTGACATTAATCTGTGACGATGACCATATCGTCTCCACCAATCTCTAAATCAGTTGTCAAATACCTGGCAGCGGATCCATAGTGAACAAGTTCCCATTTAGATCTTAGTCCAGCAGACGACTGGCGATGCATTCTGTGCCAAATTAAACTTCAGTTTGACTCTCCGCTGGTCTGACTTGCTCCAGCAACACAGGGCAGCTCTGGTCCACAAACAATGCTCACCCCCCCTCCCATCCTCTCTCTCTCTTTGCTTTCTTGCCATTCAGAAATTTTCTGACTTGTTGCAAAAATGATTGTGGCTATTCCGCGTCGTTCTCTGTTGTTGCTGTGTGCTCTCAGTCAAGGGCTGTTGTTGTTGTTGTGCAGCATGATGTTTGTTGGGCCCTCAAAGACATCCAGAACAATCACAAGTCAGGTAGAATCAAGCAAGCCCCCCAACCGGCCCACCCGCCCCAAAGCGACAGCTGCTTACCATACTGAGGTTTGGTTTAATGTAAACACTTACGGGATGAGTTGACTTCTTTTTTTAGAAGAATCTCAATCTCATTCTCAGAGCAGGAGGCAGCACATTTTTCTAATTTGATTTCTTAATCAGACATGGATTCATTTTATGGAAGCAAAAACAGACTGACTGAGAAACGTTATCACTAGACACCCGTTTTTTAATAGTTTTCATAAATTCAGATAAATTAAGTGAAAATGTAAGTATCCTGCCAGTGGCTTAAATTGCAATAATTGATTACATTATTATATAAATGATGTCAGATGTTCCGATCCAAGATAAACAAGCTCAGATGAGCGACAAAAACTTGATTTTTTTTTTAATCTGAATTCTTGAACTCTGAAGGAAAAATGCAGTTTTTGAAATAGCAAATCTTGAATATTAAAATAATTCGATGCGATCTGTCGTATTTAAGTTTCAACAGTAAGCACTGAATATCAAATCATTATGACCTCCACAGTTTATATCCTGTGTAATACTTTACAATGAGTGAGCAGAGTGCAGTAAAAGACAGCCAGGAATAATAACTTGTGACTCCTTAGAGCTTATTGACAGTGGGTGGGGATGGGTGGAGGTGTCTTGATTACCAGAGTGAGCCTCGACTTTGGTCCTGCTGACAAAACTATTGCCTCAAACAGGCCACATGGGCCGCGCCACACCTACAGCAGAATCCCTTAACAACTTTTCCTCCGTCTGAGCGCAGCTGTGCGACAATCTGCCAGATTTTTTCCACTGCTCTCTAATCTCACAAAGACAGTGATTTGAGTCCCTGTGATAGAGAGTTTATCTGCGCTGGGCAGAGTCGTCAGCCCTCTGCTATGTGATACACACAGCTCACTATCGGGCTGCATTGTTTCAGCTAAGCTCTTACTTTGAAGGAATGGTCTTTGTCTGTCGGTGAGATAAACAAAAGGTCACATAAAATGGTCCCTTAGATCAAAAAAAAAAAAAAAAAAAAGATGATTAAACAGCCGAGGGGCTTGAATCTAATTAAACAGAACTACTGTCACAAGTACATTGTTTTAACAAGTCGTCTTTGCTATCTGCCTGCAGGAGGTGGGTGACGGGGGAGGATCGCGGACTGGGTGACTTACAGTATGTCAGCACAGCACACACACAGACCTAACAGATGAGTGACATCCCCGAGAGCGCTGGTGTGATAGAAACTGCAGCGCCCAGCACACACGCACTTCTTAGGCCGAGTTAAACATTGAACAGCGACACCTTTTTATTACTTTGACATGGAATAAATGTCCTCCTTTCAAACTTGTATGACCACAGGGAGTTTCCAGTCAACAGGTACAGAAACAATGGGGTCTATCTCTGGTGGGACTCGCCTATTGTGCGAGTTAATAAAACAACAGAGTGTCAAAACAAAGCAATCGATTTACAGTAAACGTAGAGGGTGGCATTTAGCTTCAAGCCAACTACAAGCTTTGGATTCATGCACTCACTCCCTTGACCTCAACAGCCTGGTGATACTTTGCCATGAGACGGAGAGGAATTTTGCATAACAGCCAGAAAGACACACCCAAGACGCGATAGTATGTCAAATCTAAGCCAGCTTTATTTCACAAATCAAGCTCCAAAGATCATCGATGTGGCCTAAGTCCTGCTCCACTTAATGACAGGCATGCGAGAAGTAAGGCCGCAAATAAGTGGATAAATAGACTGCACAGTAATAGCAACCCTCAATAACTTGTGATGATCAAGAGTTTAGCCTTTTGAAAGGTCAAAGTAGAGAAACGTTTTATAATGTTGGGCTGCTATTGTCCAATTAAAAGCCAGTAAATGTCAGAAAAACTAAATGCCATACTCACAGGCAAGCTGACTCTCTGTCAGTGACATTTCACTCTGTTATAATGATCATAAAGAATCGACGCAATGTCAGAAGTTCAGCTCAACATTTTCTGGTCTTAATGGGAGTTTTACAGCTAAACAATAAGTTTCTACAATGTCATGATCATAGCCTGATGATTCGTTCTGTCTCAGTAATTATACACAAACATGGTTCATTGTATTATTGATTTGACACTCACAGGGCTTTACATATTACCTCTTCCTTTTGTAATCACATGACAGGTCTTTGGACAGGTACTTTTAAGATGTGTCTGCATTTGTTCCACGTCTGAACAGAAGCTTGGCTTCATCACATGATGGCATAAAATAATTATTGTCTTGTGTACGCACTCACTATTTTTCACTCGTGTTGTCCCAGTGAAATGAACAGAGAAGGCCTGTGTTTGGCTTTATGAGCCGACCCTAGTACGGAATAAATATTCTTAGAAAGACGCGATGATTACACTTTAAATATGGTCACATCGACTTTCATCTACTGACTCAACAGTTATGTGACACTTTATTACTCAGTTCTACATGGTGAACTTCCTGTTTCTCTAACTGCTCGGTGACGTTTAGATCAGTCATTGATGAGGCTGCATGGAGCAGTGGACCTGACGTGGTCTTGATCACAGATTGGCTCTTTTTTTCTTGACCAATAAGAAATGCACCTTGTACTGCACACGTGTCTCTCACCTGTGGTATGGCTCTCTTCTGTATTTCTTCATCGTCAGCCCGTCCATGTTGGCAGGCAGGTCTGCATAGTTCTGCAGTCTGTCACTCCATGAAGTCGTCATCTTTAAAGCCTTTCAGTGTCTGAGGGAGAATGAAAGCAACACAGATCCACAGTTTAATCATCGTCAATCAACTCAGGATTTGTCCCATGGTGTTCACGAATCGAGAATAGAGGTCACGTCAGCGGGGTCGCTGAGATCCAACCTAGTCTGGCACACAAACATCCCGTCTAATTCACAAGGCAAAGTCTAAGAAAAAGCCAAGAGCAAGGCCGACCCTAAGACCCATGAAACAGTTTAACACAGGGTGACGCTGGTAGGCTATATTTACAGAAACAGCATTAAATCCTTGTTTGGTTAATGAATCGGGTCACACATAAACAATCTTAAACCAAAGAAGAAAACAATCTGTGGAAAGTCTTAGAGGAATGTCTTGGTCTTTTTTTTTTTTAAATGTCCAGAGATGTAAGTTTACTTTTCCTCTCGTGAGGACACTCTGTCATTCTCCTACTGTCACTGGAGAGGCTGGGCTGAAGGAAGGGAAAGGCAGCGGAGGTCAGCTTTCTTGTGATCGGTGCCAGCACACATGCAAATGAGACTTACATGTTGAGGCACAAAAAACACTGCATTGAAACAGTGTCATCGGTGTTAACTTTACAGCTTTACAGGAGGGCAAACAACAGCTTCAACATGTTTGCTGTTACATCTGACCTGTAATGCATTATGAAAATATGACTACTGTTAGAGATAACAGACCTCATTTGAATGCATTCTTATGTATTTTTTTTTTTTAGCTCATGTCTTTCTTTGTTACAGCTTGGCCCACGGTGTGAACTGGTCCACCGGGGTCTGAGGGGAGCTCTGGCTTGGAAAGCAAACCTGCAGAGCAGCACTGCAAACACAAACAAGGCGAAACTAAACTTGTAACACGGGCTTTGTTGCCTCGGGTCAGCGTCCACACAGAGGGTCGACGTTTTGTCTCAACAATAGTGGACGTAACGTCAAGTGTCATTTATGTTTACGCATTATCTCAGCTAAGGAAACCGACGGTGGGAGGTTAGCTTAGGCTGCTGTACAAGTATCTTTACAAGCTAACAGAGAAGAAAAGCGTCGTAGCGGGACCTCGTCCTGTTATTTTCTTGACTGTAAAGCGAGCTAACAGTCCTGCTCTTTGTTTGTTTTTTTATCTGACATTGCTGAGAGGCTAACGCGTTAGCTGGCTCTGCTTGAAAAACAAAAGTATCAGGTCAGATTTGGCTGTTTTAGCTGTGCCTGGCGTTACTGTAC
The DNA here is from genome assembly GCA_946959425.1 of Argyrosomus regius. Classification (NCBI taxonomy): domain Eukaryota; kingdom Metazoa; phylum Chordata; class Actinopteri; family Sciaenidae; genus Argyrosomus; species Argyrosomus regius. The sequence goes on from OX336883.1 coordinate 24,166,692, forward strand.
TCACCTCTTGAGTTCCTGAATAAAACAACTGCACCGTCAGTCGGTCTGAGCATGCGCCTTGAGCTGTGTGAAAGTCGGTTGAAGTCGCTGGTGTTTTTGTTTTTCTTACAGAAAGCAGCAGTCAGAGGGTCGGATGTGTACACTGTGAAGACAGGCAGCAGACGAGTGTTGGTGCTCTGCCTGCTCTCTGCTATCTCTCTCTCTCTCTGTGTCTGTGTGTGTGCAGCCAGCTGTTGTTGCGAGACATTCAGGGGGCGGTGTTTAATTCATGTCTATCACAGAGGAGGCGGGATTATCTGGCTTCGTGGCACAGACACGTGACTACACGGTGTTGTTGATTGCATCTGGGTGCAGAGAGTCATCGAGGTGACCTGCATGCGTTTGTCTTGTCGCAAGAATGAATTTGCTTGCAGTGTACTTACATTACTGACATTTATTTGTTCAGTTAACACAAAAACTGCACGAAGCACAAAGTAAAGATGAGTTGTCTCATGTTTGCTGATTACTTACATGCATTCACACCTGTTCACATGCACGAACACACAACAATATTTTTAAATTTACAACATTTGTGGTATGGTGTAGCGCAGGGTATACATTGTGCAGCACATATTACATTTTTAGCACCGATTTTAATCTAAATTCAAATTTCTGCTAGGTTAATTTATGTTTACTGTGTTATAGGTTAATTTAAATGTATGTTTACATGCTGCTACTGGATAGATCTATCTATCTATCTATCTATCTATCTATCTATCTATCTATCTATCTATCTATCTATCTATCTATCTAAAGATTAGTTGTCTCATGTTTGTTGGTTACTTACATGCATTCACACAATATTAACGGTATTTCTGGTGAAACATGAGTATTTTATTTTCCACATTAAATATACCAGCCTCTAAATCCCCGCTGATGCACACCCAGTGTTCTGCCAGCTGATTTCTTTTTTTCTCAGGAAGGCAAAGGCATGATATATTTGTCTGATTTTAAGGAATGAGAGACAAAATGTATATTTATGTAGTTGTCTCACTCATCTGTGGGCCAGTATCTATTATAAAACCTGCACCTCTTCTGTGGCTAATGTTGATTTCATAATGATCTTTACTCCCTAAAGTCAAGCAGCAGAAGTTGAGTGACAATGTGCAAATACTACTGACCCATTTTTGGGTGAACTAGCTTAAACATGCCAGAGTATGTAATTATGTCAGTGTTTATAACACAGGGCGTTTTGCCTTTGCTGGATGGGCCACTTTTAAAAGGATTAAGAGTAAACCAACTTCTCCAGGCACCACTGCTTTTACTTTTACAACACTGTAAAAATACTCTGTAACAGTAAAAGTCCTGCATTCAAAATCCTACAGAAGTGTTATCAACAAAGTGTACTTCAAGTATCAAAAGTACCTAAAGCAGAAGTATTCGTTCTGCAGAAAAAAGTCTCCTGTGACTGTTATATGTACAGTATGACATAATTAGGTTGTTAACACAGATTCAGCAGTGCATGGTTGAAGTGGTGCTTACTTAAGAGTTCCAGGTTTATCCTAGTTGTTCCCAACATAGGGGTCAGACCCCTCCAAAGGGTCACAAGATTAATCTGGGGGGTCATGAGGTGTTTAATGGGGCAGAAATAAAAATAAAAAAACAAACTATTAATTTCTCTAATCTTTTGTGAAATTATGTAGTTTTACCTGCTTTCTTCTTCTTCTTCTTCTTCTTCTTCTTCTTCTTCTTCTTCTTCTTCTTCTCACCATGTTCTTAATGGTTTTTATTTAATTTTTGCTATAGTGGAGTAAAAAGTATAATCCAGTGTAAGTATAAATACAGTGTATAAAGTATAAAGCAGCATATAAAATGGAAATACTCATGTGCAAGATACTGAACTCCAAATTGCTCCCGAAGGCTGCGTCATCGGTGTGTGAATGTGAATGAATGGTTAGCTCCTAAAACTGATGAGCAGTTTGCACCTTGCATGGCAGCTAATGCCATCAGTGTATGAATGTGTGTGAATGGGTGAATGAGATATGTAGTGTAAAAGCGCTTTGAGTGGTCGGAAGAAAGGTGCTATATAAGTACAGTCCCTTTACCATTTACCACATATTAAACTGTGGGTCATTTTAGTAAGAATATTTGGACAATGACACATTGTTTGCTGGAGGTCTGAAATACTCAGTTACAATAGTTTCAATAACATCACAAGAGATTTCCTTCCATCCATTGAGGTCAGACCTGACCAACGTCTCAAGACAATCACACACTTCCTCAAGACAGCACAAAGGCAAAAATGCATTTCTTCAGATAATTTTGGAAATAAAAGCTTTTTTATTGACATTGTCATTAGAACTTCATACCTCCTCTGCCACAAGCTTATTTGCTTTGGCATGCAGAGCGTCATTTTATTCACACAAATTTTATTATCACAGATTTTACAACATTGACATTGTTTGACATCTGCAAAAATTTCGTGAGTAAAGCACAAAAACTTCTTCAGGGCACTAGTGGGGCATCTCATTGGCTCAGGTTTGAATATTCTACATACTTGTGTATACTATTTGTGTGTAACATGTGTATATTAGTTTACAGCTGCTCAGGTGAACAGTATTAACAATGACCCCTTCTGGCACCTGAAAACCCAACAGGGTTTAATACCTGTGTTACCCTGGACTGTTGTTTTGATTGGGCTTGTCTCGGCCCCTTGCTTCCTTGTTGGGGATACATCCATCTATCTGTCAGTTCGCCAGTTCATCATCAGTTCACTTGAACATCCATTAGCCAGTAGGCTGTGTTCACTATTATAGTTTAGTACCAAGTGGTCCTAAAGAAATATTCGTGTTTGCTTGCAGTGTCCTGCAGTTTGACAACAGAGGGCAGCAAAGGCCTGTCAGTGGGATGCTGTGTTCAAGGGATAAATAAATACACACCAAACAAAACTAACAATTTTAAACTTTAATTATTTATTAACTTTAAACAGGAATGAATTAATTCATGTTCTTTATGATTCAACTCTTGAAGAGTTATCTCAAGGGTCAACAGGTGCATAAATCTGAAAGTAAAAGTGAAACTCTTCCCTTCTGTTCTCACCATTTTAAGCATCTCTTCATTCATCCATTTTAGTTTGAGGAGATGAGATACGAAACACACATTCCTTCAAGATTACATTAATGTAATCCTGTAAAACAACACTGATTTGTGTAGAAATGTTGTTAGACACTTGAGGAATCGCAGTGCATGGTCCATAAAATACATAGATTAGATATTTAAAGAGAAAGAGAAGTTTAAAGTTCACGTTACCAGAAAATAACTGCAGATGTAGATGTGATTTTGTCAGTGCAGTGTTTTGGAGAACAGTACTATGCAATATTGATAGTTCTCAGCAACCAGTTGCAACTATGTGCAACAGAAAAAAGTTTTGAGGAAAAGTGCACCATCATCACAGCCTGAAAATCACTATTTTGCACTTGAGGTGAATGTGTATTTAGGATTGAGGTGTCTCTGTTTTCAGCAGCAAAGTTTGCTGGGGGTCACTTTAATATCAAAAGTTGAAAATTTGCCTCGTATCAATATTAATATTTTAGTTTTCAGTGCAACAAGCGATCAAACACTGACGCATCACCACTGCGCCAAAAAGGACAGTTCCATCTGCTCCACACAAAGAACTGCGCACATCTGCACTAATATTTGTATTATTGTCGACCGATAATGAGCAAGGAAAAACTCATCTCTGGCACATTATTCAGCATTTATCCTCATCACTGTGCTACTTGACGCATGTGGAACGGACGAGTCCGGATGTTGCCATCGGGCATTAATTAGTGATTGGGTTGGTCCCCCTATATAAAGGAGACGCGCCCACTGCTCTTCTCTGTCTGCATACAAGCCAAGATGAGCTACGGATCTGAAGTCTTTTCCTCCTCCTCCTATAGGAAGATTTTCGGGGACTCTCCCCGTTATGCATCCTCTCCATCACGGACTACGGGGATCGTCTCCTCCCGAGGAGGGTACCGGTCCTCCTCTCTATCCCGGAGCAACGTCTCATCCCTGGGCTCGTACAACAGAAAGTCCGGCCGCTCCTTCTCCATGCCAGTGGAGACCTTCGACCTGACACAGAGCAACGTCCTCAACAATGAGTTTAAAATCATCCGCACTAATGAGAAGGAACAAATGCAGGGTCTCAATGACCGCTTTGCAATGTTCATCGAGAAAGTGCGCAACTTGGAGCAGCACAACAAAGTGCTGGAGACGGAGCTGAGTGCGCTGCGCCAGAGGCAGACCGAGCCCGCCCGCCTGGCCGAGCTTTACCAGCAAGAGATCCGCGAACTGCGCTCCCAGCTCGAAGAGCTGAACGGGGAGAAGTCCCATCTCTTGATCGAGAGGGACAGTATTGACGATGACCTGCAGAAGCTGAGGGGGAAATACGAAGAGGAGTTCCGTGCCAGGGAGGAGGCGGAGGCCACCCTGAAGGCTTTCAAGAAAGATGTGGATGATGCCACCATGGTGCGCCTGGACCTGGAGAAGAAGGTTGAATCTCTGCTGGACGAGATCAACTTCCTCAGGAAGGTGCACGAAGAGGAGGTGGCCGAGCTGATGGAGATGATCCAGGCTGCACAAGTGTCTGTGGAGATGGAGGTGTCCAAACCGGACCTCACCTCCGCCCTCAAGGAGATTCGAGGCCAGTACGAGTCCATGGCGTCCAAGAACCTGCAGTCCGCCGAGGAGTGGTACAAGACCAAGTTCGCCGACTTGTCGGAGCAGGCAAACCGGAGTAACGAGGCCATGCGTGCCAGCAGGGAGGAGATAAACGAGTTCAGGAGGCAGGTCCAGTCCAAGACCATCGAGATAGAGAGTCTGAGGGGAACCAACGAGTCTCTGGAAAAGCAGCTCCGGGAGATGGAGGACAGGCACAGTATGGAGGTTGCAAACTACCAGGTAATCAGATTTTAAAGACTTGTTAACCGCGTATCAGAAGGGTTACAGAAAATGATGATCTCATTTTAGTTTATGTACATTGAAATGAATCAGTGAGCATTTTTTATTTATTTATTTATTTATTTATCTATTTTCTGAATATCAGAGCAGCTGCTGCAGCTCGGGCTCTGTCCGTGGTGCTGAAACTCTCTCCCATGGGACAGCGCGGCTCAGCAGCTGCATCTGACAACGCCCACTCAGTGAATCTGTGGAGACTAAATGAGCAATTTCATACTCAAGTGTTTTGTTTGATTCAGCACTCACAGCTGAGAACATGTTTTTAGGACAAACATTACAGCCCGCACTGCTAGTAAACGACTCCAATCTCCAACTACACACTGCTCAGGTTAACAATAGGACTGACAGAGCTCTTTGTTTGGGCACGACCATCATTCCTCTGCATGCAACGTGGTCACACTTAACTGAATTTCTCTCTTTTTAAATATATATATATTGAACCCTACCCCCTAATATTGCCCTACGTTTCTTGTTGTATTTGTCTTTAGGACAACATGGTAGAGCTGGAGAATGAGCTGAGGACCACTAAGAGCGAGATGGCTCGCCACCTGAGGGAATACCAGGACCTGCTGAATGTCAAGATGGCTCTGGATATTGAAATTGCAGCTTACAGGTAGGCTCCTCTCTCAAAGACAACTCACACTTCAGATCAGTTGTGATAAGCTCTATAACACTAAGATATAGATGTTTAGCCGGTAATGTTGGGAGTCACTCTCATCTCATCTCATCCTTTCTAAACCTTTCCTCTACAGGAAACTACTGGAAGGCGAGGAGACCCGCATCGGGACGGGTATCACCTATCCCTCCATGAGCGCAGGTGCTGGGCAAAGCTACAACTACCAGCCCCGCATTTACACTAGTTCCAGCAAGAGCTCCAAGAAGGAAGGCAAAGAGGAGGATCAGCAGCAGCAGCAGAGCAAGTCTGGAATCAGGCGTGAAGTTTATGAGGAGACAGTGGTCACCACTAAGAAGATCGAGAAGCCGCAAGAGGCCAGTGATATTCCCACCAATCAGAAAAACTAAAAGCCTACTGTAAGCCTGTTTTTGACCCCTGAAGCTTCCCCCCTGTCCCCGCAAAACCCAAATCTCTCATCATTCCCCATCCTAAAACAAACCCTGAGCCTTTACACTTGAACACTTGTGGGGATCTTACATGATAGCTCTGCTTTGCCTTCTTATTATAAGCACGGTAAGATCGTCATAGTTTCTGTCTGAACTACTGTATGCTGGATGTCCACAAGTGTGTAGAGTGTGGCATCTGGATGTTTGTTTTACGTGGGTTTACTCTTCCTCGTCCCCCTTTGTCCCCCACATGTGTTCCCCAAAGGAAATCCATTATAACTCTACTGTAAGCATCACTCTATACAAAAACCACAGTACTATCTGTTGTCTCGACTTCACACACTCAACATCAGACAATAACAAGCACTTAGGTAGCATCTCTTACAGAGGTACGGTCTTTCAAAATATAATACTCAACTGGTCTTTCGCACTTCGGGAAAACATTGCATCAATATGTGAGACAATAACTGGTCGTTCACTACTACCACAAGCTGTGAGATACTCTCAACACATTCCAATGGAAGCATGTGTGTCCGAGTGTTCCTGTGCGCATCTAAAGAACAAAATACTCAAAACACATCAGCTGGTGTCGGTTACTCTTTCTGCATCCACTTATACAATACAAAAAAAATGATTCTTGATATAATAACACGTTTAGCAAAGAAGCACACAGTCTACAGTTAAAGCAAACCAGCCAAAAATAAATATGAACATGTGATAATGTCTTGCTGAGCCATTATTCTGAGTCTCCTTACTAAAAATGGAGTTCATAAGCAAAACAACTCCTCTTGCACAAATGTTTTGATCACAGTCAGCTCTGCATGACAACAGTCTGGAGGAGGATGTACATCCTCAGTCCTCCTTTGTAACTTCCTAATAAAGTCTCACTCAAAAGTGGATAGCGGTGGCTATTTAAATGAGAAGCCAACAAGAAAACAAAATGTATTAATCGAGGATAATTTGCATGGTGTATGTAGATCTCACGCTTGCATGGAATCCATCAGCCCATTGCTCATTCAACGCAATCTCGTTGTCTGGAGTTAAAAAACGTCGGCCATCTACCATGCTGAGCATCATCGCACACAACGCTCATTAATATTTGTAATAGACATGTGCTTGTTAGCCTGTAGGCTTGATTTGAAGACTACTGTTATAGCTCTTACTGTAAGATGTGTGACGTAGGTAGGCTACAGATCTCTGCTGCTGATGCTATGAGGAGAAGAAGTGAAGATCCTCTTTAAGGCACTTATATAGGATTGTCAAAACTACCTGATTTGGCAATAATGACCAGCAAAATGCAGCTAATATAAAAAGAAAGAGGGTGTGATTTTTTTTTAAAAGTAAATTACGCAAATTTACAAGATTCTGTATGATCCATCCATTGAAACATCATTTCCCATGTGCCATCGATGACGCGTTTGAGCCCCAGAATCCATACCATACCACTCAGCCAGAGCAAATACCATCAACACTCAAAATACATCACAAATTCAGTCAGAGGCTGCTAGACCACGATGCGTTTGAAACAACTTGACCTCGCTCTTTATAACTTGTGGCCATGACTGGATAAAATGTCTGTTGTAGTGTGATCTCACCACAAGAAATCCTTCAGTATGAGAGACTTAGAGCTTGTTTTTCTGCTTGTGCACTGCCAACTTTAACACAGTTATCTTTTTCTGTCGCTGCTGCTGCTGCTGCTGCTGCTGCTGCTGGTCATGGCGAACCACGCCCTGACAAACTACACTCACAAAGAAAACAAAAAACTAGTGATTGTACGTAAGACTGTTCTGGATTGGGTTCCTGTTGGTTTACTTGAGGCCTGTGAAGTATCTTAGTACTGTAGCAAGTGTGTTTGTATCTCTACACAGTGGCCTATCATAACTGGGATTAGTTGAGGGGCGTCAAATCTGAAAGTTGTTTGAGTGCAAAGTGAAAAATATCAAGAACTTATATAAAAGCAGCATTCCATAGTATGCAGCTATAACAATGGGTGAATGGTTCATGGGTGCAAATGTCAAGCCTTTATCTTTACACTGTAATCCAAGCGAGTTTTCATCGGTGTCACTACTACTTCTACAGCACTGCCAAACTTTTCTAAGTGCACACGCAAACACCATTTCATGACAAGTATTTTCTCAAGATACAGTACGTCACCGATCCAAAACCAACAATCAAAGATTTAGCCATAGAACAAATACTGTAGGACGTAAAATGCCTTAAAACACCAGCAGCTTTTATTCTGGCCATGTGTGTGATGTGTATGATTCTGTCCAGTGGGGTGTTTAATCATTATTATCTCTTTATTAGTGTTTATGAAAGCTTCCATGACTATAAAAAGCATAGGGATTGAATGTAGTTGTCATGCTATTCTCTTTACTGTTATTACTACTTATGTATTGCTGTATGACACCATATCAATAAAGACTTGACATTAATGAGGCTGCATATGATTTTATTGTGCTTATTTGTATGCATCACACACTTTAGAGGCAAGGATACCATATTGAAAAGTGTAGAACAGATCATATTACTTAAACATGTGATCGATCCTATTAATGATATCACAGTAAATTACATGGACTCAAACCACACTTGGTTGATTGGTGATAACTGAGGATTAATGGGTGGAGAGCAACTAAGTAGATTTATTGAAGTGCTTAAGTAGTATTCTGCGTTCTGTGTTTGTACTTTACTTCAGTATTCTGCAGAATCAGATTAATCAAACAAAATATAATAAACAAATGATGTATTAAAGGAGCCCTGTGACGAACTGGTGACTTGTGTACCCCGCCTCTTGCCCAAAGTCAGCTGGGATTGACTCCAGCCCTCCGCGACCCTGATGAGGAAGCAGTTACAGAAAATGAATTGATGTATTAGAGGTTAAGATAAGATACTGACCCCCTGTGTGGAAGCTACCAAGCTACCCAGTGGGATATAAAGTAATGGGAATTAGCTCTACCTTTACCAGCTGCAACGTTAAAGTGATGTACACATTAATGCACCAACAACTATAATATAATAATATTCTTAGCTATTTTCTTTCTGTTGCACACTTAGAATGATGCAGCAAATAAATGATATGCAAAAATATGTATTTAAAGAAAAGTTATTTCATCCATTGACCTGCTGGGGTTCAATGCTAAGTGCCAATATTGTATTGTAATATTCTTCTAGCATGTTTTCAAGCTGGAGGAAAATAATTTTGTTGCTTTGATTTATCTGCGAAAGTAAATATTGCTTTGGATCAATACAGACCACATCGCAATGTCACCTTGACCTCTTCCTTGGAGATGTCTCTTGCTTCTCAGGGCCACAGTGCAGATATGTATTGAAAAAGATATGATGGATGACTTGCTGCTGTACTGTATGTTGATCTTTGTACCTCCCGCCGTTGCCCCACACCTTACACGCACACACAGTCCTAGACCTTGAGACCTTGGGCCTCTTGGATCGTCTCTGATTAGCTCATCTCTCCTCACCCACCAAACTGGGTGGGACAACCTCAGCGCTGGGTGTGCATGTGTGACGCAGGTTGCAGTTCTTCAAAGATTTATACCCCTGCAATGCTGCTGAGTAGAAGGTGTGGTGAGAGACATCCAGTGAAACCATAAAAGCCCTGTTATGAAACAGCCCTCCCTCAATTGGCTTCAAACTTGAAGAGCGCTTCAACTTTCTATTTTAAGTCTCACTTTTAGCCGCCCTGCCCTTTCTTCATAACCATAGAAAGCACATGAGAGCATTATGAGGCTATAAAAACATATGAGAAATTGTCTTGACTGCCACCACGTACAAATTTTGCAAACTCTGGGATTAATTTCAGATTTATAGCTGCTACAAGCTATCTGTGGGTGTTTAGCATGCAGTCCCACTGCAATCAGCATATGTTGCAGTCGGCTGATTTCTCAAGTGTGTCATTCTATAATTATTGCACACATGCATGTCTTAAAGCACTTGCAGTGTTTTGTAAAATCTTTGTTTTTATGCTGGAATAGAAAGAGCTAAGAACAAACTGAGACATAGAGTTCATAAATATAAAATACACATTTTTTTATTGTTATATAAACATCCAGTTTTCCTCATTTTATTTCCCCTTATGTAGATTTAAGGTTGTCCAACATACACGTATTGACTTGTTTCAACTCTCTACGCACTTCCGTCAAATGCACATTTTATAGCTGTTCTCGTGCATTGTTTTATACATATTTTCACAAAATTTAGCTTGATATATCTGGACATGTTCTGAAATGTTGGGATCTCCCTTACAAATTAAAATCAATTAAAAAGTTTGTTGGGCTACAGCTATGTTTAAAGGCATAGTACAAGAGGTTTGAGAGGTTAATAAATATCATCTGTGCATGCACACTCATACTGACTGTGGCAATCTTTCCTTTTCATGTCATCCCCTTCGGGTTAAAGGAGACTGTGCGGAGGGAGACGCATGTTTTATGTTCTGTCTGGTAATAAGTGTCTGCGTGGGGCTTTGATGGTGGTGGAAATGTGAATCAGGTGGTGGAGCGAGGGGGCCATGGTCATAAATTTCACCTGTTTGTCAGCGTCTTTCGGTTCAAAGCTATTCCTCTTCACTGGACTGAAGCGCCGTCTCCGCAGACATATTAAATTGTGGTTGTGTGTGACCTCACAGACACACAAACACAAGTGTCACACTAGAGAAAAGAAAAAGGCAGAAAGATGCTACTCCCTGAATGAGGGAGATAGTCACATCCCTTTTTAATCTTTGTGAAAGCTTGTTCAGACAGAAAGAGGGGTGAATTTCAGATGTGGCGTGACTACATGTAAAGAGAGACATGAAACCGATGTGAAGCATCCCCGTGAGCGAAGACTTGGTGTCGTTCCCTGGGAACTATGGCCCTGGGAATGACACCAAAACTTCCATCTTGGGATGGGTTGATCGATCCCCAAAGTATCAATACTTATGTTATTATGATGTTAGGTGACATCCTGTACACATGAACATTCTTGTATTGCTGCAATATTTCCATCTTGGCTGCTGTTGGATGCATGAACACAGTGATTATTCATGTAATGAACATTTTCTTTATTTACCATCAAAAACTGCATTGTGTATAAACATATGATTAAGTAACTAACTAAAATACTCAGAAGAAATGCCTCCTGTTTGGCAAATTATTTGGTGGCAATATATTCAGATGTAGAATAGTATTTTTGTATTATGACACATTTTTTTCCTTACATAATCATTGCTACACTGCTTTTAACCAAGCAGGAAACCTCTGTGGATGCGAAGTGAAGCCAATGTGGAAGTGCTAAAAACTGTAGTTCCTTGAACGGCCACTTGAGGCTGGCTACAGAATGAGTCAGTCCCCATAAGTCATGAAAACTGTAATGAGGCCTAAAGTTATGCATAGTTAATAACATGGCCACTTTGATTGACAGGTAGGTGCTTTTACAGGCAGCTTGTTTTAGCACCCAGACTTCACTTAGCCCGCCTCAGCTCCACCCACAATCCATTGTTTTGCTTATTTATGGATTTACACATAAGGAGGCGGGACTGCCAAGATGGCAGCAGTCAGAGCCGCTTCACAGCAGTACTTCAGAAACCTGGAAAAGTATTGAGGTATTGAGGTATTAAGGGAGGCGTGATGGTGCAGTGGTTAGCGCTGTCGCCACAGAGCAAGAAGGTTCCTGGTTTAAATCCATCCACTGTATGGAGTTTGCAAGTTTTCTCCGGGTATTCTGCCTTCCTCCCACAGTCCAAATTACTGGCTGATAATTTAGCTGTTAATTGTCCGTAGGCGTGAAACTTAGCGTAAATGGTTGTTTGTCTCTGTGTGTCTGCCTAAATGTAATTGATGTAATTCAGTGTATGAATCATTTGACTCAGTCACAAATGGTTATGCAAATTTCACCCTTTGTACCTGTAAACAAAGTGTTAATTTGTGAGTTGCTGCTGCTGCTGCTGTTGCCTTGGAATCTGTTGCTAGCATCCTGCTGTGCTTCAGCAGCATTGGGGAATTACCACTCACACAGAGAGAGACAGAGTTCGCTGTCGTCCAGACGGGCAGACAAAAAGGTCTGAACAGAGGCACATACACAGATACAGAAGGCAGTCAGCAAAACAAAATGATCACAAAAAACAGATGACGGAGAGCAGATTTGTCAGATTTAAATATAATAATAGCACACAGAGGATAGATTCATGTAAATTAGATAAACCTAAAACCTGAGGAAGCAACAAAAAATAAAAATTATGTCGTAAAGCATCAGTATCTTACTATCCTGTTGGGATAAAACACTTCAAAACATACTGTATTTAGCATTAAATTACCCATTCAATCTGTTGCCTTGCCACAAAGTGCTGAATCATTTTGAGGTAGGCCCTGCGTGTGACGTAGCGGTCTCTCTGTTAACCAAGCCTGTCGCTTTTTTTTCCCTTTGGTGCTAATAATAGCAGAGACAGAGCCAGCAGAGACATGAAATGCAGACAGACAGACTGAAAGAAAATGTCTTTCCCTGAACAAAGGGGAAGGTCGCAGCTTTGTTCTTAACCTCTGTCCGAGCTTCTGTGAGGATGGATGTTATAGTGATACTGGGGTTATTCAACCTGTGAAATACAATTACATTAACTGGAAAGTCCATCTCAGTAATCAGAAAATGGAGTGGGCCATGGCCACTGTTATTCGAATATTTCTGATAGTGCTGGGAATTTGATTTAAGTGTTAAAATTAGATTTGTAGAGCAAAGGTTAGCTGACTTAATCTAGTGAAGATGTGCTTCAATCATTTTTTTTGTTTTATATTATAGATAGATGATAGATTTCTTAAATATCGCCAAAATGAAAAGCAAATAGGTACTTACTGATACTTAGTTTGTCCAACTATTGCATTTTAAACAGACCTGCATAAAGCTGCCTTTCAAGGAAAAGCAATGGGAAAGGAATACTCACTTGCCAGTACCCCACCGTAACTTTGATGAATACAGGAATACAAGGACTATAAAAATATTTTTGAACTAGTCAGAGCAGTTTGCAATTATCAAACCTTCCCAAACATTCTTCCCTGTATTTTTAGATGAAGTACTGCCATGTCTCTGTGCCAATATTGCTTAATAGATTTCACTTCACAACTTGCAGACTATCAGAAAACATGCAGACTATATTTAAATCACTTCATACCAGGACTATTTGAGGTGAAGTCTCTTTCTTTTCTCAGGTGTGTAAAAGTGTGATTTATCACGTCCTCGAGTGATTAAACAGATATAAAAACCCAGACTGTTACACCGGAAAGCGTCTGATTAAATGTTAAAAGGTAGGTATTTTTAGGTTTTTAGTTGGCTGCTCAAAAAGCTGAAAAAGGAGGAAGGTACGTTGAGAAACTGATGTGTGCACCACAAGCAGCAGAAGTGAAGCTTTGCAGGCTGCAGTGGATGCACTGGAGGCACAAAGTGTCACTGAGGAGATAAATCTGGTAAGAAATAAACATGCCTTTCAGAAATTTTAACCCACTCAGGAATATTTTGGCAAAACATGAGATTTTGTTCACTTCTGGTGGCGTTCTGTCAGAATTCAAGCTGCAGATACAACAGGATCTTTTGTAGAAACAGCCCTAGTTTTATAGGAAACTTGTGTTAAAATGATCTTAAAAATTGTTTTTTCTCTAATGTGTGACGACCTTAAGTTACTAAATATTGTGCATGCTACCTCCCTGACAGTTGTCAAGTTACTTATCTCTTACAGTTACGGTCTGTCAAACTTTTGCAAAGACACAGTCACTGATTCGAAGACGAAATGCTGTTTGGTCGGTATTCAGAAGGGACTCATTATTTTGGAGGAGGCCAGGGAGGGTGCAAGAGTGCAGCAAAACAAGTTCAGCATCCCAACAGGGATGAATCCTTAAAGTAACCTTGTGCTGCAGTGTGCAACCGCTGACAGCATTGATATCATTTGTAATTTGGAATCACACTCACATTAATACATCCATTTGGATGATGACATTCTGGTTTATGAGTCTATAACAAGACAGTGTTCTCATAAAGCTCCAGCCAATTTCCGAAATACATTTTATAATGGCACTGTCAGCTACAGGTTGCTTTTTTTTTTTACATCTATATTCTTCAATAATAAAAGATCAATAACTAAAAAGAAAATATTGTATCAGTTATTTGAATCTTTATTATCTTCAGTCATGTTAAAGCATTCTTGATGCAGAAGTAGATACACACTTTGTGTCCAAAGATCACCATCATGTCCTAAAATGTTCCTTCAGCTCTTTGGGGGCGTGAGAGGTGTGTGTGTTCGTGTGTGTTGCTGCTGCTGCTGCCTAATCCATAATAGAGCAGCTGAGCCCATCCAGGACTTTTTATTCACCATTCAGCCTGCAGACTATGACACAGCATTTTGAGAGAACAAAGGGGAAATCAAAGTATAAAGATGTGACAGAAGTTGAGCTCAACCTGATGTTGAAAAGAATTCTCTTCGATGTATCATGAGGGATTAGTTAAGAGGTTGTGTAAAAGTAGTGTCAAATGGAAAAATTAATGACTACGAGCTCAAAGCTTTAAAAAAAGAGCGACGCCTCTGATCCGTTTTAGATCATTCTGTTTCATTGATAAGTGTTAAGAATTCCCTTTTTTTTAAACTTTTGATAGAGCTCTAACGACAGATGATCTGATGATCTGACCGGTTGAAAGATTACATGAAAGATCATCCTTTTGTCATAATTTTACTCAGGGCTTCTTCTTTCTTTGTTCTTATTCCTCACTGATGATAACCAATTAAAATGACCTCACCACTGTCTTACTGTTAAAAAAAAAAAACCTGCAGCTGGAGAGCTGGTGCAGAGATTTGCAGTGTTGCCATGATACATACGTTATCTACATCCATAAAACAATTATTTATTCTTATTATCTACGACTTATTCCAAAAAAACATCCACTTATTTCCACTGATATTACCAAGTAAAATTATATAACATTAGCTTTTTCTGAGCATAATTAGGCCACATCATTGTGACCATTCATTTCCTCTGCTGCTGAGCAGGTGTGAGGTCAGACAAAGTAATTGTGCTGTCATTAATCTTCAGGCCCCGAGGACTTCAATTCATGCACCTTTAAAATTGCACTAATATTTTATAAAGACTATTAATAACAAAGTAACCAGCAATGTATGTCTGTCTAAGTATAAGTCAACTTTTCTTCACTGATCTGTTCCAGGCAGAGATGATCCCTGGTCCTTGTTTTTGTTGAAAAAGAGGTGCCGTACAGATGAGCCCAAGCAGACACTACAAAATATAGAGGCCAATTATAACCACACTGGACTGATTTTCAAGATGATGAAGAGTCTGCCCTGGTCTGTGCATGGTACAACAAGTCACCTTGGACAGTCTGCAGGTATTATCTTGCTATGTGTTTGCAATGGGTTCAGGATTTACATATTTTGCCTCTCATTTGAATCTCACCCAAGTTGGAGGTAGGTAGAGTCAGGTGGTAATTCTTTGTTGGTTCATAAAAGCAACCCCTTTATGCTAGATTTTATTGTTTGAATATTATAGAATAACAATTTGATGACTGATATAAAATATTAAATTGTGTAGTTTTAAAGAAAACCCCTGGGTTGTTCGCTGTTGAGGAGATACAAGGCACTACTGGTTAGCTTCTTTTAGCTTGTTGGTTTGACATTTTATCTTTATCTTCGAGAGGATTTGTGTGTAACCATGAAAACCCTGTCATTATATTGTCTTTTTGTAGTTTGTGTCAATACTGAGCACATCATTGCAATTTTCTCACAGAGCTGTTGAAATATGAAATGAAATACAAGTAGCCTTGACTGGATTCATGTTTTTTTTTTTTTCTGTGCTTATTTCAGCTCCAATAGTACAACCATTCGCGCCCCTCCCTCCCTTTCCTTATCACAGATCAAGGATACATTCTACCACCACAAACAATACCACCTTTGAAGTTGTTCTATCCAGTTTCACACTGAGAGTGAAATTATTGTATGATTTATACATAAAACTGCCTCAGTGCAGCAGAGGATGTAAAAGGACACAGACGGACACTCCCTGCCTCACACAAAAAAAAAACACTGCAGGCTGTCAGGCTGGAGGAATAAAGATTACCTGCCTCCAGAGGCCGACTTATTGACAAATCCCCCCATGCTCCACACCGAATATAGTCTTCAAACATCCAGACGTGCACGGGGCAGCTTGGAGGGGGTAGTAGGGCCTGCCTGACTGAAGGGGGGAGGTGGTGCTGTCCATACTCCCCTGCCCCCTCTGTGTTTCACCCATCCTTCTTCTGTGAGGTGCAGGAACAATAGTGACACATGCACCTAATGAGACATAAAGGTGGGAGGTTGTATTCTCTGCTGCTGCAAGCCAACCTTCAGCTGATTACTATTCAGCACTGATCAATGACTGGCAGTGATTGATTAAAGCACTTACATGTACACTAATTTGTTGGAGCACTTGTTTTTTTCACACTGTCTACATAGCTGCCACACCCTCTTCTTTCAATGCTTTTCTTTTGTTCACTATCCCAATACCCACAGGTCATCTCTCTAACTCTACCTTGTTTGCTGAAATGCAGTAACAAGTCATGGAGAAATCCTGCGTCGCATCTGAGTCTGTTTGAAATTGCAACTTATCCCAGTGCACGTGGCAGCACATCAAAATGCAAAGCACACTCAGTGCTGTTGAAGGCATGAAGGTCATTCATGTTTGAACATGTCCTTTTTATAAAGAAAATGACAAATAGTGACAAAGTGTAGCACAGTGTGTACGCAGTGTTGTCCACATAGGTTCATGTAAATAAATCATCTTAAATCATCAAAGGACCCTTAGAGAGGAGAGAATCATTGGATATAGATTTCTCAAAGGAATTGCAAGTCACTGTGACAAACCGGCAGCTGTGCCTCAGGAGGTAGTGTGTGTGTTGTCCATTAATGATGATAGGGTCGGTGGTTTGATCCCTGGACCTTTCTGTCCATGTGCCAAACATAGGATGCAGGCTCTGCCACCATCAGTGTGTGAGTGATCATTCATCAATTCATCAACAAAGTTTGCAGATGTTCTAAACGTAAAATAACCACCAACAGTCGGTTGTAAAGTATCCTCATATCAGAAGTCTTTTTGCAAAAATACCTGACCAATCTCTGGTGAGCGTTGTTTGAATGGGATGGACAACAATAGAGGGTTTCAAAAAATGTAGTACTACTTTCTAGGAAGGAAGGAAACTAAATCTGTCTGCCTGCACTTCTGAAGCTAACTACACATTAGATTGTGTTTTTCTGTACAAAACGTAGGTGAAAAAATACACCCTTTCCTCCGGAGCGACAGAAATCCAGGAAATCTGTCTGATTTTATTACCTTTGATCAGATCCAGGCTAGCTGTTTCCTGCTGTTTCCAGTCAGTCATTATGCTAAGCTAAGCTAACTGGTTTCTGAAGGCAAAATCACATTTACTATAGAAATATGAGAGTGGTATCAAAATTCTTATGTAACCCTCAGCAAGAAAGCAAGTACGTATATTTTCCCAAATCTCAAACTTGTGCTTTAACAACTTGTCAACATTTACTTCAGACTTTATGTCGTACTAATGAAGAACCCTTTATTAATTAAACTTTACCTACATTTCTAAAGCTCCATCATGTCTGATCCTTAATGCATCAATAAATTATTTCTGAATCATTAATAAAACAATTATTTGCAAGTTGTAAATGTTTAATAAAGTGCACCTTGTAGAGAAATGGTACCATTTTTGTCTGCTCAATTATTTTCTAGCTGGTTTAGCTGTGAAGTGGCTTCCAGGTTTTATTGCCCCTTTCTTGCTACATGTATCTTTCAGCCTTCACCTACTGAAGGTGATAATGTCTTTGTACGTGATGTGTGGTGTGTGGGTAGGTGGTTAGGTGGGTGGTGCTAAAGTATCCAACAATCCCGTCATCACCTTACTCCCCTGTGCCCATTTGAGTGCCAATATCTATTTCAACCTTGAAGCGTGAAGAAATGACATTAAGATTAGCGATGGACTGCTGTTGAATGTTTCCCTCGAAGTGAGTCTTTCAGTCTAACCTGCTAGTCATGGGTGAGTGCAGGGTAATTACACAACATCACTCAAGATCAAGGCAGCAAAGAATGACTTTATGGCGTTATGATTTCCCAGGATCGTCGTTCCATGGAGAAGAAATAGTCTGCCGAAGTTAACAGAGCAATTGTTCTCTAAATAAAAGCAGAGACAGTTATTGGAACATATCACACTAACGCCTCCTTATTGAGAGAGAGAGAGAAACCTTTGGACACATGTTTTTAACTCATTGATTCAATTTGTTTTGACAGTGCAGCACTGATTTGACACAGATGACAACAAACCACAGCCAAGATTTTGTTATAGTGAGTACATCCCATTTATCTCATGCAATGTCACCAACTTGACACACTATCCGCATTATGTGTGATCGAGGGTTTCAACATTGATCACTGAAGAACCAGGAACATCTTTACACACAGCTACAGAGCCTAACAGAAAGACCAACTGGTGGCTGTAGATGTAATTTGCAAGAAGTACACACACCCAAAACATTCATTCACTTATACTCATCATAACCCCAACCCTAAATCACTATTCAGAATTTACCATCTACTTTCTTGTGCATTTCTAAGTCCATGTCCTTCCTTTTTGTCTGTCTGTCTGTCTCTTGTCCGTCTCCAGTCCACACTGCGGTGCTGCAGTTTGCAGATCCATCAGAGTCAGCTTTTAAAGCTCCACCCTCTGTGCTGCACTACATCAACACGGCAAACACACGCAAGGCACCGAAGCATCCCACGTCCAGGCATACAGTATGCATATGTGTGTACGTATGTGCCTCTCCTTCCCTGTTCTCCTCACCCCTCCTCTCCCCTCTCCTCTAAAGTGCTGACTGGAGTCATTCCCCACCTGCTGGCAGTCTGCCCAGAGGCTGATATACTGTGTCACTGTACACACATAAACAGCTATTGATCGGGCAGAAAACACCAAAAGCATTCCATTATCTTGCCAGAGCCATAATTAAAACCGTCATCTGATTCTCAGCCTCGAGGCCAAAGACTCATTCAGGCAACGTCTTTGTCTGGTAAACTGTTCAAATATTTACCTCGCTCAATGAAGTGGCTACAGTAAAACGTCCGGCTGAGTGGTGTGGAGGTATGCTTGATGTGCCTGTGTGTGTGTGTGTGTGTGTGGTTGTGTGTATCACAAGGGCAGCTGATCTATACTAAGCTAACGCCCCATAATTAGAGTGCAGATCGATGGAGCAGGATCAGCTATTAATTAAATGGCAGTTTAGAGGCTTGTACGGTCAGTTTTCGAGCAGACTGAGAGGTCGTATGTCACTCATCTGTGTAAATCTCTTCAAGCCTGTTCATAAAATACTTTATCTGTTAGTCATTTAGTTGTATTCACTGTGCAGTTTAAATAGAATGAATAGTTTTAAGATGTAAGATGTCACTATGCCCTGTGAGGTTAGGATCTGAACTCTCCAGATGTGTGGATGAGACTATTATCTAATAGTGTGTCAAACTGATGTTCGTCGTGCATGTCTTTTTTCATCAAATAGCGTAATTACAGGCTCTCTGAGGGTGAAGACATCCTGTTATTGCTCAGGGAGATGGAAATGTCAATGAAAATGTTAATTAAACTGAATAATTTGCTTCCCAAGTCTGAGCCATTACACTGCACAGTATAAATGGACATTAAACTCATTCAGATTCCATTAGAGATAGATATAAAATAAGCAACCAGCTAGTTCCTCTGCTTTATACTCCAAGGGTAATTTTAGAGATTGCCAAAAGATTCCATTAATATTTCATGTAAGTCCCTTGTGAACTGACTTTCTTTTCACAACCTTGTCTCCAGGAAAGTTGGCATGCTGTATAAAATGTAAATAGACACAAAATGTGATGATGTGCAACGCATTTAAACCCAAATAGCACAAAGGCAACATATCAGATGTTGAAACTGAGAAATTTTATTGTTTTGGGAATATTATATGCCCATTTTGAATTTGATGCCAGCAACATGTTTCAAAAAAGTTGGGACAGTGGCAACAAAAGAGTGGAAAAGTTGTGAAATGCTAAAAGAAAACACCTGGTGGAACATCTCACAGTGAATGAGGTTAACTTGAAACAGTTAGTAACATGAATGGGTATTAAAAAAAAAGAGCCTTTCTGAAGTAAAGATGAGGAGGGGTTCACCACTTTGTGAAAGGCTGCACTGGCAAACAGTACAACAATTTATGAATAATGTTCCTCAATGAAAAGCATCTGTGGAAATCATTGTCTACAGTTAAAAGATTCAGAGAATCATAAGAAATATCTGGCCATGATCTTCAGGCCTTCAGACGGCTCTGCATCAAAAAACAGACATGACACTGTCATGGACATCACTACATGATCTGAGGAACACTTCCAAAAATCATCTGTGAACACAGTTTGTCGCTGCATCCACAAATGACAGTCAAAACTCCAGGAAAGATGAAAACGTCTATGAACCAGATCCAGAAACACTGTCGCCTTCTGTGGGCCAGAGCTCATTTAAGATGGACTGAGGCAAAGTGGAAATCTGTCCTGTGGTCTGACGAGTCAGAATTTCATATTCTGAATTCTTTGAAATCATGGACACCGCGTCCTTCGGACTAAAGATGAGAGAGACCATCAGGCTTGTTATCAGCACACAGTTCAAAAGACAGCACCCCTGATGGTATGCGGGTGCATTGGTGCACATGGCAATAGTGGGTAACCTGCAACATTAATGCTGAACAATATATACTGGTGTTGAAGCAACATATACTGACAAAAAGATGATGTTTTTCTCGTAGGCACCTTGCTCTTTGGAAAGTTGTAGTACAAGTATTTCCTTTTTCCGGCCACTACATTATATTTAATTTAATGATCATGGATTCAACCTGTAGACCTGATGAAATTGTAACTGAAGATAGAAGTAATGACCACAACAAATCTGGAATTTTTCGCTGAATTTTTTTTGATTATTGTAATTATAGTTGGAGCAGTAAAATATAGAAACTTTAGAATTTGTTTTTATGGCTTAATGTGTCTAAAATCTAACCTGAAGTGCAGACTGGTGGTTTGTGAGTGAATGTAAACACGTATGCATTTATGCATATTAATGTGTGAAATCTGTGTGCGTGTCTGTTCATGTAAATATACCAGTCTGTGCTTGTGCCACCACACATCTGTCTGACGTTTTTTTTTTTTTTGCACAGGTCGGTCGATCCCCAAGGACATTCCCATCATCCTGTCCACCCTCCCCCTTGGTGACATCAAATAGTGGCTAACAAAGGAGAACCTGGCCAACCCCCAGCCTCTATTTTGTGTCTGAGACACACACACATACACACACACACACCTCAAGAAGAACAAAGAGCACTGCCTTGCCATGAATAGGTTTGTTTGTGCTTTCACCTGTTTGTCATTTCTGATGTATTTGTTTTGGTCGAGAGAGAAAGAGTGACTACATTTTAGCCCTGCAGTAACCAAAGTCTCTCACCTCCATGATGACAGGCAGCTGAATGAAAATCAATGTATCCTTTCCAGCAAATTAACTGATAACCTACAATGAAAAGGTGCTCTTCAACACTTTGGCTTACAGATCAGATCAGGATTTAGTTTAGGTCCCATCGACAGATTTAAGGAATTTACCAATGTTCACTACGTGCGAGAGAGAGAGATCTTTGTATCAGTCTATTGTCCTGGATGTCCTAGGAGAAGATTTCCTGCCAATGTGACACACACTAGATGGGAGAGGTGCGATATCCCTCGATAAATTATTCTAATTTATGAGGGGATACCTCGGAAAAATGTAAAATGGATGGAAAGAGCTAATAATGAAACCATTTCTCACTCTTCAAGTGTTTTTGAATCATTCACTTTGTATTTATTGTAAAACCGCAGACAATAGACGTACACTGTAATCCAGATGGTACCTCTAATGACATCATAAAATGCTAGAATACTGCATAAATCATAAAAAACATCTAAATTAATTGGTCTCTTAAATGTTTATGTTGCCATTGGTTACAAAATTGTAATTATCGATTCAGGTTTTGAGTACCGGGGCTCTGACCTTTAGCAAATTGGAGGCCACCTCTTTATCTTACCCTCACAGCAGCTGTCAGTCACTGTGTGTGTGTGTGTGTTGTGTGTGTCTGTGTGTGATAATCTTTAGACATGCTCAATGGACCGCAGAGAAGGCTAATTTGGTAGGAAAGCTATCTTAGGGGGTTAAGATTGCAGGAACAAAAAGGACACCCATGCGGTGAATTGTCTCTTACGTAAAGCTTCAGTCTGTCCTAGCACCATGTCGTTCAACAACAGACATTAATGCAGCCATAATAATGATGTAATATGTGATACAGTTTTGGATGCATGAAATGGTGAGTTGAATCAAAATGCTTCAATAGAACTCTGCGTGTTTCTTAGTTTGAGTTTGTTGCCTCACTGTGCCGTGCTGCCTTATTAGTTTTAGATGGGGCCTGCATTATTTATAGTGATAAAGAAACTGCGGTGCACAACATTGTGTTGTGAAGGACCCGCAGTGGGGGAGCCTGCTTAAGTGCCTGGTTAGATCTCTAGTGACAGAAAAAGCGTAGGAGGGAACAGAGGGAAACAGTAAGAGGATAGAGGGAGAGAGAGTAGAGAGGCTGTGCAGAAAGTGAAAACAACTTGATATAAAATGAGTTTTAAAATAAGTTTATTGAGATCATGAACGCTTCTACACACATTTGGTAACAGACATACACATGTAAAGGTAGTCCAGATAATGAGATCTTCCAGCTGTAACAATGTGACCAACTACATCCATCTATTTTTATGCAGTATAGGAATGTAATCTCTATTTAACTCTTTACAGTTATGATCACCCAATAAGTATGTAACACTTTACGGCACTAAGTCACAGACCACCAACTATTTCACTGATTATGGTGAAACTGGATCATATTTTCACGTTTTCCCTTGACTACACTACAACTCTCTGTGATTTACAAAGTTTAGTAAACTGCTGCAAACTGAGCTGATATTAGCTCTACAGGGTGTTTTTCTACAGGGTTAGAGTTAGGGTTTAGGGTTTCTACAGTTTTAGCCATCCTCTGTATGATTATGTTTACAACAATAATACAAGTTTTAAACAAATATTCAGGTTAACCATCATTAGTGACATGGCAATCTTGGAAAACATCGTCTGATACCAAATTGATACCAAATATGATGTTAGCATAACACAAAGTTAGCAAGTTCAAAACTTTTGATATCTGAATATAACAGACTAAAAGGCTTGTTTGTTCTTTAAACCTGTATTGATGTTTACGTAGATAGAAATTAAATGCCTTGCCTCAGGGCTCTGTAACAGTAAAGAGTGTATTTTATTTACTCACCCCCAATTTTTCCCCAGCTGTTCTGGAGGTTTTACAAGTTTACTTCTGAGGCTGCCACCACCGGCCATCCATGAGGCTAGCAGAGCCTCAGATGTGCGTGAGTGCAGGATCTAGCACTCCACTTAGGTCAGTATTAAATAATGCAGGCTCCCCACATTTCATTCCCCAAAATGGAGATCTCTAGTACCACAGCTCTGCCTTCACACCCATTATTCCGCTTGGATGAGCAAAAGTCTCTAAGATGCATTCATGCACGCATGCACACACATACACAAGTGCACCATCACACACACACACACACACACACACCTCACATAGGCCAAAGGAAATAAGAGCAGTCTCTGCAAGACAAGGACGGGATAGAAGCTAACCAGAAATAACTTGATCTCGGTGCTTTGAGTGAGTTAGGGCAACATAAAGATGGATTCCAGGGAATGCGGTGGCAACCAAACCAAATATATGTATTTTCATATTTCCTCTAGGTTATGTGATACTACTGGAGTAAAAAGGGTTTTTTCAGGTGGAGTAAAGGTTTAAATCACAGTATTTAGAAAGTATTTAGAAATCAAACAAATATCTATATTTAAGAAGCAGTTATCAGCCTTTGCTACAGCTCTGCTTTAATGCTTCACCTCAGTGTAATTAAACAGTTCATCCTTGTTGCTAATGGCTACTGGAGGAGACATCCTCATCCCTCGTCTTCCTCTCTGCTCACCTCTTACATCACTGCTCGAAATCTGCTATACTGTAAGCTCTCTTCATTAGCTATTGCACTCATATGTTTGACGCCCTCGTTTACACCTGCCTCTCACCGATACACGTCACCTCTCACATTCACAATCTCATTTGAGCTCCTCTCCTTGCCTCTCTATCAATCATACGTCCTCTGAGCTTTGGTACCATCCTTTCTGTCTTGTTACTGCTCCCCATGCACTGCCCCACCCCTCCTGTTCGCTGACCCGCTCCACATCCCACCCACCATGCTGCCTTCCCCGTTCACCCTCCTTATCCTCTTTTCTCTCCCTTCATCTTTTCCTCCCTCTCTCCCTCCCTCGTTGCTTCTCCTAGGGCATTTTCTACCTCTTCTGAGAGTCACACCTTATGAATTATTTACTTGTGCAACTCAGTGGGGGGATTTTGCTGCGTTTCCTGGCCGTTTACTGCACAAAGATAGACAAGCAGTGTTTCCTTAAAGGCTCGTGTTTTCCTTTAAATGTGCAGGTAAGCATCTCAGATCTGGTCGACCGTTGGGCATTCCTGCCTGGACAACAATAACACCATCGTAACAGTGCGAGCACAGACAAATGCAGCAAGGCAGGGAAGCATCACTTCGCCTTACAGTCTTATCATCTTCAGCATTTTATGGTGAGGGTGAATTTATTTCAAGTAATCAGCAAATACAGCTTGACTGCATCATTTGTTGCAGCATGGGAAAAAGCTACCCTACACGTGCATGCATTAAAACCCAACATAAAAACACTGAAAGCGAATGCCACACCCCGCTCTGCTCTCCCAGGATTACATCACTGTTGCCTCACCTGCAAACATTTTCCTGCAAAGCACAGCTTCTTTTAAATATAAGCTTTGGTGATTTATCTTTTTTGAAGGATTTTATGGTATATGAGGAAGGTAAAAGTGCCGTCAAAGTAGTTCACAACATTGCAGAACCTGCTCTTTTTTTTTTTTTTTTTTAGGTCCGGTGGGGTGTCACCAATACCAATTAGCACATCTGCTATAAACATACCCTCCAATCTCATCAGAGGACATTTTTACTGGCATCTAAGCATAACAGCTTGAGGGGACAGCCACAACAGCACATCTTCTCCTGAGATGCATTAACCATGTAAACACAAAGCAATAGCCTTTTAATTTAAATCAGTCATGCATGTCAGTGGTAGCAGCACTATACTGGTTTGTACCATGTAAGCTCTGATAACTGAGGTATAGAAATGGCAGAAATTGACATGATAATGACATAAGCATGAGTATTGTATAATGCTAAAACTGGTTTTCTAACGTTTGGATTGTATACTATTCTAATGCTCTGAAAAAGTATTGTTATGGCTCTACAGTAATTTGAATTTCAGGCTTTTAAGTAAACATGAAACAATGTTTTTCTTTGAGGGTTTGTATGTGCGCCTACAAAGCTGTCTCTGCTCGATGAAACCACACCCTGCTGCCTCCTGACAGAAAGATGGGGGGTTAGTGGGAGAGTCCTCCAGCTTCCTAACACACACACACACACACACACACACACACACACACACACACACACACACACACACACACACACACACACACACACACAAAGAGGAACTGAGTGAAGTCATCACTGAGGTGTGAAAGGAAGATTCGGCTGAACATGCGTCTCTCCCCACCTCATTCACCCATTTCATTATTATTGCGAGGAGAGCGTGTGAGCAGATTGAACTGAATATAAGATGACACACGTGCAAAACTGGGATTTTTGCAAGACAAAGGGTTAGCAGCGCTGCCGGGAAAGGTGGTCTGTTTAAGTCCCAGGTTAAAGTGGACAAGAGACACGAGTCTACTTTCCACAGAGGAAATTAATGGTTGCACAAGGATGCTGACATTTACTGTCACAGCAGAGAGGAAGTTCTCGGAGTTAAGTGGGAAACTAAAGGAAAATATAATCATAGGATTTACAGAAAGACAGGAAAATAATGGTGGGTGTAAAATAATGGTGCTTTATTATTTAATAAGTATAATAATGTTAGATGATCCAGGTGTAACTGAATACATCATATTGCATGAGCTTAGTAGTAGCCTCACCTTTTATCATGATTGTACAATATTTCCTTCTCAAATAGAGTGCACTTAAAGTATGATGTAAAATATAAAGTGCCAGATTCTCAAAATGTTACAAAAGTATAATTATCGCTTAATTAAATGTCTGCAGTCTCTCTTACACAGTTCAATCCTCCAGTACCAGCTGACTGCTGCGTGTAATCACTCACTTTTATTTCAAATCAATGTCAGCACTGGTGAGCTGCCATGAAACATTACAGCAACTAGAAGAGATTGCTTTGTCTGTCTTTATTATCTTTCATTATTTCATCATTTCAAAATAAAAGCATTTCAACAACAGTTCAGTGAAGTGATTCTCTCGTACAAATACAAACGCAAACATCACTGTTCCCTTCGCAGTGATGCAGGAGCAGCACAGCAGGCTCTTTGAAAATCGTTGAATATGAAGGGAACGCTTATAGATCTTAAATCAATGACCTTAAGCCTGACACGTGCTTTAGCCTTGATCATCTGCATATCTACCAGGTAAGAGAGAAGGTGAATACAACAAAATCTGTGTCAGCCACATGTCAAGCTGCTGATCCTCTTCTGTATGTACCACATACATTGGCATTGTCATTTGGGGATGACACCACAGAGATGCGTGTATCTTCACACCCTAATTAGCAGCATTACAATAAGACTGCACAGAGTGACCACGCCCTGAGTTGCTGATGTTAACGCGTGTGTCTCCTATACACCCACAAACCAACCAACCAACCAACCCCACCCAACCCCCATCTCTCCTCCATACAGAGCAATGCCACTGCAATGTTATACAACGCCCTGCTGCTTCTGCTGTGAACCCTTCTTTTGTCCCACCCCTTACTATGGACCTCAGCCATCCTGCATGTTTTTAAACCTGCTGCTGAGTTTTCACTCCTATGATATCCAATGTGGATGAGCCGGGGCAGGACAGAGGAGCGTCTACAAGTGCACCAGAGCCGAAAAAATGTTTTTTTTTTTTATATGATTTTTTATTATCTCTGTATTTTGCACATTTTTTTATACTTCATACTGTGAAGTTTTGCACATTACATGATAGGTATTTGCACATTTCACCGTCTTTGATTCAAATACGGCCCTTTTTATTTTTATATTTGATTCTATATTTGAATTGCTCTTACTATATATATATATTATATTACTATATATATATAGTCATAGCTCCTGCTGCACTGTTTGAAAAATAAAATGAAATGTTATTAAGTTCAGATTTTCTTCTGACAGTCGCCTGGAGATGAGAACAGATGATGTACTGACCAGAAAGATGCAAAGTCAGCAGTATATGAGTGCGTCTGTTAGAAGAAATAATAATAATCATATATTCTATACACACATTGACAATACAAAAACACTAAAACGATAAAATTAAATAAGATCAAGACGTGTGACAATGAAATAAATAATAGCAGCGTCATCCCGGCGATGCACTGGTGACCTCTTCAGGGCGTGCCCTGCCTCTCACCCAGTGTCAGCTGGGAAAATAAACAGCATCAATAATATTAATAATTGATAATAATTATCATATTTTATAGAAATATGTACCTTATGCCTTAGTGAGTAAGTTATCTTTTCCAGAGCCACAGTCCAGTTGGCAGTGAGACACCTGACTTCAGTTTCATTGCAATACATTTTTGGCAAGCAGGATTTCTGTGAGTTAATGATATGATTATGTGTAAGAATTTGAGGAATTGCCCCAAAGACATATCTCGGAGTCCATTAAGAAAGTAACTCCATGGATTGTGGATAACGCCTCACAGATCCCCTGCCAAAACCCTTGTAGTCTGCTGCACATGAAAAGTGCAGCTACATCTAAAACAAACAGATGAGAGATTAGGGTTAAACCCATGAGGCTGGGAAGGGGTGAGATATGCTTGATTTAAAAAATTAAGCTGGACTAGTCTATATCTTGAGTTTAGTGTACATGTACGGCTGGTTGCTCCACAATGCTGGATCAATCTCTGTACCTAGATCTTTATCCCACCTAAGTCTAGATTGGTTCAGGAACTGACAGAAAAGGGGCTTTATAAACCTCAGAGGTGACTGTTGTGAAAAATAAGTTCAGAGGGACATCTTGGGTAGTTTCCACTGCCCTTGAAGGTTAACCCTTATAAAATGTCCTAACTGTGGGTATTTCAAAAAGTCTTTGTCAGGTAGTTGATATTTATGTTTTAATTGCTGAAAGGACATAAAAATCTCATCTATATAACAAGGTTCAAAGAGAATGACACCCTTTTTAAGCAAAGACTGAAAATATCTGTTCTGGTACAAGATGGGGATGAGCCTTATCCCCCCACAAGGGAGTCTTCAGAGACAGAAAAACATCTCGACCAAACATCTTTTGTATTTTGAGCCAAGTTTAGAGGTTTAGAAGTGATAGCCTTGATTGACTTTCCATCCCATTTATATAGAAAATCAAACAGAGTGATCAACCCTCTCTTTGCATAATCAAGGGCAAGTTTATCTAAAGAGACCATTGGGGATTTACCTTGCCAGATAAACTGTCTGATCAGCTTTTTTAGTGAAGATTATAATACAGAGGGAACAGGAAATACACAAAACTTTAGGCAAGACGTTCATTCATTTTTCTGACATTAATTCCACCTATCAAGGTCAAAAGGAGGTTCATCTCCTTATTCGAGTCGTCCTAACATTACAACCTTGAGCAAAGCACTGAAACAGTGAGTAAACATGTCTCCTCCACGGCTCGAAAAATAAAATGAAATGTCATTAAGTTGTGATTTTCTACTGACAGTTTCCTGGAGATGAAAACAGATGATGTGCTGACCAGAAAGATGCACAGTCAGCAGTATATGAGCGCGTCTCTGACAGGGGGTTCAGAGCGTTCGGAGACGGAAGACGGTGTGTTATTCTGTATGGGCAGAAATCCAGCCTCAGCAGAATGCAAAGTGAATACTGCTGATACTTGTATGTACTTTCTGTCTCTCTTGTTTCGATTCTCTCCGCTACAAGTTGTCTATAAAACTATACAGTACATTTGATTGATCGAGTATTCATACAAATACAAGTATTTGTATTTCAAATAAAGGGGGAGATGGTTTGATTGTTTCAGAATCATAGAAGGATATCTCAAGAAAAAACATGTTAAATAAGTTATATAATATTATTATATTGACTTGAAAAATAAATAAAATAAAATCACTGCTTTCAGCTGCTTAATTATATATATATATTTTCAGATTTTATCATTCTTGTATGATAGTGAACTAAATATTTCTGGGTGTTGACTGTTCATTGGAAAAAAATAAGACATATATAAAGGTGTCAATGTGAATGTGTGATAGGAATTATTTTTTATTTGCTGACCTTTTATAAACAAAACAAATAATCAATTGCTCAAGAGAACGTTGAGGAGATTAATCGATAATGAAAATAATCTCTGTTTTTCTTTATGGCACCAGCAGTACATTGTCCAAGGAGGTCATCAGGTGTGGATGCTCCAGGCTGGACGGGGATTGTGTGGGACCAAAGTGCCACCACCTGGTACAAAATGGTAAATATCTAATAAGAAATAAAATGTGCAATCCAGTTTAAAGTGCACACACAAAGTTATGTATCAATAAAACTCTGCTCTGCTCTTTCGTTATTTACATAAAAATAATACTGCTCATTTACTGCTCAAATTCATACAGTTTACCTGAGCCTAAAAAGAATGAAGATTGTAAAAAGTGCAATAGTTATACATGATAAATATTAAAATAGTTTATTTGAGGTCTATTAGGACAGACTCTAACCTGTTGATCATGAAATGATGAGTTATGAATTAAGATTTAATCCTCTTTAGTCAACAAACAGTTTCTATTGTTATCGAGGGAGGCGGGACCTCCTGCACACAGCACGACGTGACAGCAGTAAGCACCAATCAGCTGCTCTGATCTTGCACGGTCGACGTTTTCCGTTTCTAAACCCAGCGCATGCGCAATTCATTTTGAAAATGGCGGCCGTACAAGGTGGTATGGTGGACTCGTACGAAGAAAAAGACATAAAAACAGAACCACCAAACGATGGCGGCGGAAATAATAATGCAAACGACGGCAGACTTCTCTCTCCGTCCCCCGGCTCCAGTGCTTCGGCTGGAAGTAATAAAAGTGCGGCGGGAGCCCCGGAGGACCAGCAGACGCTGCTGGCAGTACTACAGTTCCTCAGAAAGAACAAACTGACCGAGTCCGTCGAAATATTGCGCCGTGAAGCGGGATTACCGGAGGACTCACTGGACCTGAAGGGGGGAGACTCCTCCGGTGCAGGCTCGGGTGGTGCTACGGGCAGTGTGGACCTGGAAAGCGGGGATGCGAGCGCTCTCCTCAGCCGGGTGACCGTCTCATCCTCCGCTGCCGCTCAGGCGCCAACCAAAGGTACAAACAGGCTACTGTTGTTCACATGTTTCCTGATACTGTAGCATCGCCGGTTTAAAGTGTTTCCTCCATGGATAACTATTACATCACTGTAACAGAGTTACTACTATTATACTCTGACCAGAAACATGAACCATAAACTTGTTGATCTCCAGTCAAGATTTTACAAGGTTGAGCAAAAGTAGTGTGTGTTACAGGAATGATTGAGTTACATTACATTGTACAGATCATCTCATGTTTTCACTAATTTTCCTTTGATTTTCAGGATGTCCATAAAGTGTTATGAAGCTAAGCGATACAATTAATATACTTAACATTTTTATTAACAATTTTATAAGTGAGTACCAGTATGCAGTAGTGTGTAAGTGTGATTGCAAATGAAGAAACAAAAACAAATTGTGCTTTTTAGACTTGTTCATCATAACTATGTCATAGTTTGTAGCTTTTCCCAGGTTTCTATCACATCGCCCATACTCTTCATCCACAGTTGCCATGGAGTTGCCTTAGTTCTGATCATATTATCTGTAAAGTTTTAAAGTTATGTTAAAAATATATTTTTATTCCTTACCCCAAGAACTGTTAAGCAAATCTTTAAAAATATAAAAAATAAGACTAATACAGTATTGTTTTTAAAAATTGTAACTGGCTATTACCGTTAGATTGTGCATCTCACTTCTCATCTCCATCAATAGCTCCTGGTGAAGATCAGCCAGACGTCAACGTGGTCCTGTCAGCTTACAGCCAGCAGGGAGACCCGGCTTTATACGGGGTTTACTACAGCGGCCTGAAGAAGTTCATAGAATCTGTTTTGGACTGTCACCGAGCAGAGCTGTCCCAGGTCTTCTACCCGCTGTTTGTGCACATGTATCTGGAGCTGGTGTACAACAATCACGAAAATGAGGCCAAGGTGTTCTTTGAAAAGTGAGTTTCCTTCACTTATTGTTTGTCCTTCCAGCTATAAACAGCTTACTTGACTTTGTTCTTAGAAAACTCCGCACACTTGTGTAACCCGACCTCTTTCGTTTCCCCCCACCTCAGGTTCAGTGGGGATCAAGAGTGCTACTACGAGGATGACTTGCGTATTTTGTCCAGCCTGACCAAGAAGGAGCACATGAGAGGCAATGAGACCCTGCTGGACTTCCGCACCAGCAAGTTTGTGCTGCGTATCTCACGTGACTCTTACCAGCTGCTCAAGAGGCACCTGCAGGAGCGTCAGAACAACCAGATCTGGAATATCATCCAGGAGCACCTCTACATTGACATCTTTGATGGCATGCCACGCAGCAAGAGCCAGATTGACGCCATGTCTGGCAGCTTGGCTGGAGAGGCCAAGCGAGAGGCCAATAAGGCTAAGGTTGGATTTATGATTTCTACACTCACACAAACATATATGATGGGATCCTTTTAAAACAAATGTGTTAAATTCTAACACGTTGTATGTTATTATCATTCATTTAGGTTTACTATGGACTGCTGAAGGAACCAGAAATTGAGCTTCCTCTCGATGATGAGGACGAGGAGGCTGAGAATGAGGAGGGGAAACCCAAGAAGAAGAAACCCAAGAAGGACAGCATGGGCTCCAAGAGCAAGAAGCAGGACCCTAACGCACCTTCACAGACGAGGTAGATACACCAGTATAAAACTCTGACTTATCCACACACAGTACAAGACAGTTAATGGTTGTTATGCTTTCCAAAACTCGCAGGCCTCTACATGTTTCAGTGTTTAAAAGAGACTGACATAATTTCACTTCTTTACTTGCAAGCTGAAACTGTTTGTTGACGTTGTTTCTTGTTGTTCAGGATACCTCTTCCTGAACTAAAGGATTCAGACAAGCTGGACAAGATCATGTACATGAAAGAGGCCACCAAGAGGATCCGCCTGGGACCAGATAACCTCCCCTCCATCTGCTTCTACTCTTTTCTCAATGCTTACCAGGTAATAACTCCATGTAATAACCACAGCAACTCAATGTGACAAAGTCAAAGATGTAAAGAGTGGACAGTGGATTGTGATCTATAGGAGAATCATTTTTAATTATTATCCTGCAGGGTCTGACTGCAGTGGACTTCACAGATGACTCCAGCCTGATTGCGGGAGGCTTTGCTGACTCCACGGTACGGGTGTGGAGCGTCACGCCGAAAAAGCTCCGCAAGGTCAAGTCTGCGGCAGGTACAGTGTACAACAGTTACCACTGATAAATGACTGACAACCCTCCTTTGATGATATTTTGAATTTCTCTAACATGAATCACTCTTCTCTCTCAAGACTTGAATCTGATTGACAAAGAGTCAGACGATGTGCTGGAGAGGATCATGGATGAGAAGACGGCCAGCGAGTCAAAGATCCTCTATGGACACAGTGGACCAGTGTATGGCATCAGCTTCAGTCCCGACAGGTATAAATCATTTCAGTGTTAATATTTCACATTATAAAGCCAAGCTGAGAATGTTTTTAATGAAATATTAACTATAATTATTTGGGAAAGTAGAGATTGTTGATGTGCATCTAAATATAAGTTTGGTAATTCTTGTTGACCGTCTTGTTTTGTCTTTCAGAAACTACTTGTTGTCAAGTTCTGAAGATGGTACAATCAGGCTGTGGAGTCTCCAAACATTTACCTGTCTAGTGGGCTACAAAGGACATAACTACCCAGTGTGGGACACCCAGTTTTCTCCCCATGGGTACTATTTTGTCTCTGGAGGACATGACAGAGTTGCTCGGTAAGAAACTGCAGAATGCAACCGATTAGTCGTTCTACATTCTTCTGTAACATCGAGGTTGATACAAAGCAAGTGTGTCTACAGATGGCTCTCATTGGTCCATGTTGTGCTTTCTCCAACAGTCTGTGGGCAACAGATCACTACCAGCCTCTGCGGATGTTTTCTGGTCACCTAGCTGATGTCACTTGCACCCGCTTCCACCCCAACTCCAATTACATCGCCACAGGGTCGTCTGATCGCACCATCCGCCTCTGGGATGTCCTGACCGGAAACTGCGTCCGCATCTTCACCGGTCACAAGGTCAGACGAGTCACCAAGAGCAGCGTTAGGTTTGATCAGGGAGTCTCCCGTTAAGCAGAAAATCAGTTTTATGGGGTTGTGCATGAGTTATTACACCTTGTCAGTAGGGCTGTATTCTGTTCTCTAAAGTAATGAAAATTAAGCATTTACACACTCAAACTAGGCCACTGTTAGCCCACAAGAATTTGTGTGAGATTCCTGTTTAACACCAAAACCAGGGTGAAGCAAATAAAACTACATTAACATAAAAACAAAGTCATATCTATACCCAAGTTTACTTAGAGCAAAATCTCCAGAACTGATGGATCCTATAAAGGCTGTTCATTGAATTTTCTTTACTCCCACAGAGTTAAAGATGCTATCGACTCGCATAATTGACTGCTGCAGAGATATTTACTGTCTTTTGACTTAATCTTCCAGGGTCCCATCCATGCGCTGGCTTTCTCTCCCAATGGGAAGTTCTTGGCTTCAGGAGCCACTGATGGCAGAGTTCTTCTGTGGGACATCGGTCATGGACTTATGATTGGAGAACTTAAAGGCCACACAGACAGCATCTACTCCCTCAAGTTCAGCAGAGATGGAGAGATCCTCGCCTCCGGTGGGTCACAATTTGTACATCACTTGAATGTCTGTTAACATTAAATGTTAACTTAATGAATCTGTGGAACCGAATTAGAGAATGATGAAGTTCCTGAAGACCATACCCCTACAGTCTTTCTCTATTGATTTCAATGTATTCATTCAGATGCAAGTGGTTTTGTAATTATACATGGAGTGACAATGTTTCTTGTTTTCTCTAGGCTCCATGGACAACACGGTGCGTCTGTGGGATTCTTTGAAAGCATTTGATGATTTAGAGACTGATGATTTCACAGCAGCTACAGGGCACATCCATCTACAAGATAACTCGCAGGAGCTTATGCTGGGCACCTACATGTCTAAATCCACGCCCGTCGTACACCTTCACTTCACCCGCAGGAACCTGCTACTGGCTGCTGGGGCCTACAATCCATGAGACATTATTAAATTATGAGAAAATAATCTATAGAGACTTGAAATGAAGCAAACTTCTGGTCCCTAAGCTCAGCAAGTAACTGAAGAGGTTTTGGGTGCAGTGGGAATACAACAAAACTGTATTAACAGATCACATCTGGTGTGAATGAAGATGAAAATAAGGTTAAACACCTCCTGTTCTGATTGTTGCAGATATCCACATGCCTGAGAAAGTGCCATTGCTGATTGAGGACTGTTTTGTTTTTTTTTGTTTTTTTTAAATCACTGCCATGAGTACAGCTTTGTTCAACATGTGGCTCATTTTCCTGTATAATAGCCTTTTATACTGGTCTACACTGTAAATAAAACAAACATTTTCTATATTTTGGGGCATGTTCTTTATTGTTAACATAGGGAAACCAAACAATTATATTTTATTACAAGCATGTCCAGCTGCTTCCTCCACTCCGGTTGTCAAATGATGGTCAGAATGGACACCTGTACGGACACAACAAGGGGCTTTCAGTTAAAATGAATAGAGCAATCATTTGCAAAAATACATGTGGATTCAAATGATGACTTACATGATCACTTTGCTGTGACGGCAGCCTGTTTCTTGGGTTTCAATTTGAAGAAAAGGGCAATGCCTAATAGGCTGGCATATGTGGCCAAAACACACTACAAGGAGAAAAAAAAAAAGGCACGATTAGAAACTCTCTGAAACTCTATGAATATAGAAATACAGTTAGTTTACAGTCAAGTTACACAAAACTCACATTCCTCCTTCCTGTGATTGTGTATGCATTGAAGTACTTGGCAATCCCAGTGAACTGGTATTGGGTTCCAGCGTCATGTCCTCCCATGATGGATTGTTAATGGTCCTATCACAAGAAGAATAAAGGTGATTGAGCGATTAATAATATAGTTTGAGCAACACTGGGTGACAAAAAATATGGCGCTGAAATGATTAATCAATAGACATATAATCAATATGCATTTTAATAAACATAGGTTCAGGTTAAGTAATTTCTCATCCTTGATAGATACCTTGAATATGTTTTGCTTTGGGACTGCTGGTTGGGCAAACCATGACACTGAAGACCTTGGGATAGTGGTGGATGTTTTATAGACTACGTCATGATTTGCTACATCAAAACATTACTAGCAGGTTGATGGGGGACAATCCCTAATTTAGATAATAAGAGAAGCCTAGAGTTGGTACTGGTCAGATAAACTGTATTATCAGCTCTTGACAGGACTGAGTGGAAAAACTCGATCACGTCTAGCTTTCAGAAGCTCTTCTTTGTTTGAGTACTTTATTTTGGGTCGCCAAACACACAAAAAACATTGTTTTGCGCTTATAAACTGGCCACTGATGCTTCCTGAGCCGATTGTATAAGAGTGTCCCAGCTTGACATGCTAACATTACTAGCTGGGAGCAAACTTCAGCGCATTGCTACAGTATTAAATTCTTTACTGGCAGGTTAACCCGCTTAAATTTGAATAGCATTATGGCTAATGAGTGCACTAACAGCAGACATTTCATTCAGACTGACTTTCATCGGTCATAGCTGCAGAGCTCGTTAGATAGCACACTCTGTACTAAGTTAACGTTAGCTCGCTAGGTTAGCCTGCTAGCTAATTTAACTCTCAGACCGTCAGCTACAGAGTACATTGACGCACAGAAGTCTTAACGATAGCATGGGTACTAGCCTGCGTTATTAAAACCAAAGTGGAAAGGTGAAATAGTTTCTAAATGTGTTATGACTTACCTCTAACACACACGACCCCTGTGAACACAGCGTAAGACAGGTGCCCTTCAGCAGAGGCCGCAATGCTAAATTCACAAGGAAATCCCGCCTACTCGCAGCAGTGTGTTCGTATTGGTCCAAAGTAGTGTCACTCAAAGTGTAGGTCTAAAACAGCCACTGAATGGCTAAAGAGAGTGCCAATCATTCTTTCTTGTCCGTGATTGGACGGAAGAATGAAACGCCCACGTAGGTTTTCTTCCGGGTTGCGATCATGGCGTGTTGCTGAACAACATGTGAGTTTTGGTACACACATGCCGGAGATTTAATGTAAGTAATCATTTAATGATTCATACTGAAAGAACGCTTTACTCTTTGTTTAAATGAAAATCGAGCTCGTCGCTATCTGATCAGGCGGTTGGTCTTGATTTGTGTTTAGCTCGAGCTAATGTTGTCTCGTGCATTTTAAGGGGGTAATGTTCGTGCAGCAGCATTATATCTGATCTAAATGGACTAGTTTGTATTTCTCCAACCGGTTATAATAATCAGATGTGCATGTGATCAATCAAACAACGTCTGATTAGAAAGCTGAGCTTGTTTGTTTCATTTATCATCGCTTATGAGACTTAAACATCTGTAACACTGCAATGTAATGGTATCAAATGTGTGGCTGATGATTGAGGAGCACAAACTGGGTGTGATGCCAGATCATCCATTTGTCACTTTAACATCTCTTTGTGTGATCAGCTGGTTAGAGGTTTTGAAATGATCTGTTCTTTGACTTTGGTTTTCATAGACATCAGAAACAACATCAAACATGGCATCAGTGGAAGAGGACTTCCCTCGAGGGGGGACGGCAAAGAAGCACGCTGAGAGTAAAATAGTGGTGCAGCGGACAGAAGTGGACAACTTGTTCCAGGTAGAAATATCCCCAAAAACGGGATTGTCAAGTATTGAATCATGTCATGTCATCATGTTCACAGACTCTGTAGTTTGAACACTCACTTTAGAAGGTATCAGTAAAATGTACTGAATAGTTAACAATAGTTTTCTGTTCCTTTGCAGTCAAACGAACAAGTGGAAACTAAGAAAAGAAAGGGGGCAGTCAAAGATGACGGCAAGAAGCTCAAGAAACCGAAGACAGGCAAAGAAAAAGAAGGTCTGACGCTGAATGCAGCAGCCAAGTGTGTGGAAATCCTACATATCAAGGTAATGCATTTATCAATAACCAACAGTTATGACAAAATGTGTTAAGCAGACTAATTTTCTCAGTCTAATTATTTTCACTGTAACACTGCCGTGAATCAAAAGGCTATTCAGCACAGTATCTTAATATGGAGTGTGTTTTTTTTTTTTTTTTTGCGTTTCCCAGAATGTGAAGGAGGGTATGCTGATGCTGGGCAGTGTGAAGGAGGTAACAGACTTTGAGGTGACTGTCAGCCTCCCTTGTGGCATGCAAGGCTACCTGAGCATCAAGCACATCTGTGACTCGTACGCCAAGCTGCTCACAGAGCAACTGGATTCAGCTGATACAGAGGTAGGTGTGCAGAGCGATGCTTTGAACAGACTTTTGAAGGTCATACAGTCTGTGAGATCAGTCTTAAATCCGATATTAACAAACATTAGACTAAGGGTTATTCATTATTGTTTTCATGTGAGAGTTTACTCATATTCCAGGATATTTTGTGGTATTTAACTGATGGATCTTGTATTTTTACTTCACAGGAGATCTGCTCTCTACCACACCTCTTCTACCCTGGCATGGTGTTCAGGTGTGTGGTTGCCAAGTTGGATACAACCAAACGTGGCTCTCTAAGCATCCAGCTGTCAATCGATCCAAAGCAAGTCAACAAGGCTTTCACCTCAAGCTCTCTGAAAGCTGGCATGGTGAGTCATTAATGAGCAGAAATATTTAGTGTAAACACTTTCACAACATTCTACTTCAAAGATTTTTATTGAATTATTTGGTTATTTTGTGACAACTCAGGTCTTGAGTGGATGTGTGGAGAGTGTGGAGGATCATGGCTACTTAGTTGACATCGGCATCAAAGGAACCAAAGCCTTCCTGCCCAAGAAATCAGTAAAAGACAAACATAATAACTCAGAAGGTATGCATATGTGGTATTTTGGATCGCGTGTCATTTAGTGAGAAAATATAAACAAACTCAATAACTTCCATCCTTTCTGGTGCAGAGTTAGGGTTTTTCTGACCTGATGTTTCTGGCTTTTATCAAACACATTCAAAAAGTGGATGATGGATCAGAAAGAAGTGTCAGTACATCTCTCAACCGTGCGTGTTCTCATGTGTTCAGAGCTGAAAGTGGGTCAGTATTTGACTTCTCAAGTGGAAGAAGTGAAGAATGAAGGACGTGTGGTCCGCCTTTCTGTCAGCCCCCCGACAGTCGCACAGGCCTATGCTGAACCCGAGCAGGGCTGGAACCTCACTAACCTTCTGCCTGGTCTTCTGGTCAAAGCTACGATCAAAAAGGTAGAGACGACTTTTATTTTGGTCGTGCTGTTTGTCCTTTTTTTATTATAATAATATGACTACATCTTCTGTCCAAAAATATGTGGAATTTTCTTTCATCCAGTGAATAATCTTCTTTTGCCCTCTTACAGTCGCTTCACTGGTAGATGTATTTCATTTGAATAAAGTCTACACGTTGGTATTGCAGGTGACCAAACATGGACTGATCCTGGACTTCCTGTCCTCCTTCAGTGGCCAGGTGGACTTTCTCCATATGGAGCCAGATCAGGCATCCAGCTACACCGAGGGAGCCGAGGTAAGCCTGGCACATGCATCCTTTTGGCTAACCGTGCATCACTTTGTGTCTGTGATTATTTTCAGCCCTCTGATCTGTTTTTTTGTTGTTGTTTTTTTTTGTATTTTGTATTGAAATGCACCTGATTAAAATAATGTTAAAAGATAAATGAAAGTGTGAAATGTCACCATGATTTGTGGTCCCTGTGTTTATAATTAGATTGTAAACTTGTCAGGCTAACCCTGTTTTGCATCAATCCACCCAGGTTCGGGCATGTGTGCTGTATGTGGAGCCGTCAACTCGCCTGGTAGCCCTGAGCCTGCGCAGCTACCTCCTTCAGCCCGGGACCAAAGTTGACCCCTTGCCTGCTGGAGGTGATCGCATTGGAGAGGTTGTGAAGGACTGCAAGATGACTGCTATGCACCACATGTCTGGAGCCATGTTGGAACTGCCAGACAAAACGAAGGCCTTTGTACATGTGAGTCTGGGTGTTGCTTTAAACATTTAAACATACTCTGACTGTTAAGAAGAATAAATGCTATGAATGTTCTCTGTAAATCTTCTGCTGAGGCAGTGTTAGGCTAATCCATTATCCTTCTTGACAGAGGAACCACCTGAAGGAGTCTAAACAGCCATCTAATGAGAACAGAGTGATGGCCATGACTGAGCACACCTGCAGGATCCTGGACTTCAGCCCTATGGACCAAATTCATTTTGTTAGTCTACGCAAGTATGTAGCACATCATTTCTGCATCTTCTTCCATCATACACATGGACCTCACTATTCTAATTTGACGTACTAACAACTCTCTTGATTGTTTGATTTCAGGAGTACGATTGAGAAGCCTTTTTATAGATACCATGATCTTCAGGCTGGTCAGATTGTAGAGGTAAGAAAAAAAGCATCACTATCCAAGCAACCTGTCGCACGCGTGATTTTGATTTTGTTTTGAAAGAATCAGTGAAAAAGCATATTTGTACTTTGAAAGAACAAACTGGTTAAATCTTACAATATGACATCCATTTGAGCCCTCTTCTATCAGTTTAGGTCTGACTGATTTTATATTAGTTCTTGTGTGCTCAGTGGATACTGCACAACGCACTTTTATTTGTGTTTATTATTTATTGTGTCTTTTCAGTTATTGGAAAAGAGGCTGCATTCTCTGTTAAACTCCCAGTTTTGGATGAGCAGCTGGTTAGCTTAGCACAAACACTATAAACAGGGGTAAATGGCTAACCTGGCTCTGTCTAAAAGCAAAAAAATCCTCCAACCAGCACCTCCTAAAGTTTACTGATTAACGTTTTATATATGACATTTGTTTAATCTGAACCAAAAATAAAGTGTAAAAATGCCAGTTTGTGGGTTTACAGGGGGTTATGCGGTGGAT
This sequence comes from Argyrosomus regius, assembly GCA_946959425.1. Classification (NCBI taxonomy): domain Eukaryota; kingdom Metazoa; phylum Chordata; class Actinopteri; family Sciaenidae; genus Argyrosomus; species Argyrosomus regius. The sequence continues at coordinate 24,207,233 of OX336883.1, forward strand.
TATTTCTTGGCTGTGCTCGTCGACTTCCTGGAGTCTTGTCGTCACTGAGAGGTTGCTTGGCAGCTTGCCTTGGCAAGAAAGCAAATAAGCTGATTTTCCAAAATATTCTCTCAGGGACCCTGTGTCGTCACTTAGATTTAATTATTTTAATTGGAGTTACATTTTGGAAGTTAATTTTCTATCACATCACAAATGGACACACTCCCTAGCAGGCTGTTAGGCAGTAAACGTATCTTTTGCTTACTTTGGGATGTTATAAGCAATTTAAGATTGAGGTGTTGAATGCTCAGAGGCAGTCGCATCAGTGCAAATTACTGTAAATGAGTCTGGAAACAAAAGCTTTAAGCGAGGAGACAGTTTAACTACCCTCACCCATTATTTTTGTTGTTTTCCTGTCTCATTCAGCTTTGTCCCTGTTTCTGTTGTCTGTCTCACATTGTCTTCCTTTCCTCCAAAGGGGACGGTGTCAGTCCTGCTGAATCATGGCATGGTGGTTCATCTGTCTGACCACATTAAAGGCCTGGTGCCTCGCACCCACCTGTCTGATATCCTCCTGAAGAACCCAGAGAAGAAGTACATGGAGGGCATGAAGATTAAATGTCGGGTCAGTCCAGTTCTCTGAGAAGAATAAGATCTCTGACTTGCTGTTTCTTCTGACAGGCACATTTACAAATCATCTTTCTCCTATGTTTCATGTTCATGTGTTAATATTTTCCTTTAGGTGCTGACTGTAGAAGCAGAGAATAAGAAGTTGTACCTGACCAGAAAGAAGGCCCTGATTGAAAGCCCCCTGCCATTGTTCCTCAGCTATGCTGACGCCCGTCCAGGCCGCGTGTCCCACGGATACATCGTCTGCATCAAAGACTTTGGCTGCATCGTTCGTTTCTACAACAGCGTCAAGGGACTGGTGCCGCTCAGGGAGCTCAGCTCAGAGCCCATCATGACCCCGGAGGAGGTCTTCTACGTGGGGCAGGTGAGGACAGGGGATTTAATGTTGTGCTTAGAAGTCTATTGGCACTTTTGTTTAAGATGTTTGGGAACAGTTATGAACAAGCCTATTTGTCATCTGTTAACTTGTTTGTTTTCCCCGATGATCCAGGTGTTAAAGGCTAAAGTTCTTCAGTGTGACCCCGATAAGTCGAAGATGGTGCTGTCATTTAAGGCTGCAGTGGAGGGAGTCACAGAGGCCCCTCCCAAACCACAGTTTGACTGTGAGGTGGGGAAGGTAAGATCAAGACCGTGTCTCGTTTACTTATATCTAAATTTATGAAATGTTGTCCTCAACATGTGTATTTGTGTGATGTAGAGGCTGGAGGCCAGGGTCCTGAAAAAGTTACTCAACGGCCTAGAGGTGGCCATCCTCCCCAATGAGTTCCGTGCCGTACTTCCAACAATGCATCTTTCTGATCACGTGTCCAACTGCCCTCTGCTGTGGGAGAGCCTGCGGGAGGGAGACAACGTCTCAAACCTCATCTGCTTCAACAAGACCAAACAGAATGTCGTATCCTTTCTATAAAGAGAAAAATGGAAACACAACCTTTACCATACTGTCTTTTTCAGGAAGTAAATTCACACGTTCCCTAATTATGAACAGCCGTGAAGTAGTTTCTGTTTTCCTTAACTGCTCCTCTGTTTAAGAGCCTCACCAAGAAACCGACAGTGAGGTGGTCACTGGAGGAAGGAGTGGTTGTAAAGGATTTCTCTGAAATAAAAGTGGGAATGCAGCTGATTGGCTGGATCAAGAACATCATGGCCTATGGCGTCTTTGTAGAGTTCCCATACGGCCTTGTTGGTCTCGCACCCAAGTCGGTGAGTAAAGGGCTTTGTATTGCATCTTCTGCCCTCTGAGTTGTTGTTTCCCTACTAAACATTCCTCCTCTGCTTTTCTTTAGGCCATGACCGACAAGTTCCTCAGTGATACGACAGCTGCCTTCCAGCTGGGCCAGACGGTGATTGCTAAAGTGACCAACCTGGATGAGGAGAAGCGACGTTTCCTGGTCACGCTGAAGATTTCAGAGGTCACATCTCCAGAGGGTGACGCCCAGACCAGACTCATTAATGGTCTGCAGGAGAGAAAAGTGGTGACTGAAATGTTAGCGATGAGAGGTATGATTGCATCTTGTGAAGAATACTCACATTGATAAATTGTCAGTACTTTCAGTAAAAAGATTCTTCATTCACGTGAAGTTTTGTCTTCCTCTCACTATCTTTGTCTTTACTCTCAGATAACAGTGATCTCCGCCAGCAGCTGGCTGCTCTGTCTGTCGGAGAGAAGCTGAAGCTGACTGTCGATACTGCGACGGACAGCGGTGCCATCTTTAAGTCTGATGATTTGGTCGGTGCTACCATACAGGCCACCAGGCACCACGTCATGGGTATGTAGCTAACCAGAAACACTTGAAGTTTCACAGAAATTCCTCAATGCTTCAAGGCGATAACAATAGTCTTCCCAATCCATACATTCCTGGTAATGTCTTGACTTGCATAATAGAAACTGGTATGGGATTTTTTTTATGGTATGATTACATCAACCAATGTGGTAAATTATGTACTGTATTATTGAAAGGGGGGAAAAAAGGAAATTGCGTTTTACAATTGGTGTCTTACTGGAGTTCGGGGACCTGTAAGAGACTAATGAAAAAGAAAACTATCACAATTGATGCAATGGAGGCTGAGATAACCAGACTTTTAGTCTCTAGTATGGATCAAACTACATTTCTCTGTATTTCCCATAACTAAATAGGATCTTTCATGAGACTTTCTTTGACTGAAATCAGACTTTAGAGCTACGGAAGGCATTATAAAGCTGTTATCACAGCCTGAGTTGTACTAACCAAGGCTGGTAAACTGATCTTTGTGTGTAAAATCAGTAGAATGGCCCTAAAACGCCAAAATTATGGCAATCCCCATGAAGTAAACACGATGCACGCCCTGTAACAAAGTGTTTTTGTTTGTGCTGCACCCCTTACAGAGATGATATAAGCAATATAATTTCCTTTCTGTTGCAATGTTTCTAGGTTCAAAATTGACCCCAGGACAGAAAGTTACTGCGGCCATCCTCCATATTGACATAATGTCAACATGTATCCACGTGTCCATCCTTTCCAAGCTGGTGGGGAAGAAGAAATCTGTGAGTAATCCTTAGTAGTACTTTTTATGTAATGTGGAAAGTTGGACTGGTCATGCTTTTTCTGGAACAGTCTAATATTACACCCATTTTCACACAAATGTAGATGGTGTATATATGAAATGTTAGGACGCTCATGTAGAGTCAGATGATCATCATGTCACGTAGTTATTGACTCTGTGTCTTCACTTGTGTTTTCACAGTTAACCGAAGGCTCAAAGTACACAGCAATAATACAGCACATCGACAAAGACTTTGCCGTCATCTCACTGGATGATACGGCACAGCTGACTGTGATCCAAACTAGCAGCCACCTGAACGAGGTCTCCCTGTTCGAGTCGGACAAGCTGAAAGCAGGCATGAATTTGGCCGTTGAGGTTATAGAACCCAGCTGTCAGGAGGTGCAGGGGCTCCCTCTTGTGTCGTGGCAGCGTACTGCCCCCAAACGACAGCGCACGGCCTCAGAGAACCAGCTAGGCTCCAAGGGTCACTGCTTTGGCGATATCGTGCAGGGTAAAGTGCGGACAGTGAAGCCTACCTCCATCCAGATCACACTCGAGGATGGAAGCACGGGCAACGTTCACGTGTCTGAGGTGGTGGAGGTCTCAGAAGTGTGTCAGGGATATTTCCCCACATCCTCGGTTAAGGTGGGCAGTATGGTCACAGCCAGGGTCATCGGAGGACGAGAAGCCTCCAGTCACAGGTACAAACCCTCATTTTACATGCCGGAACAGGCATTTCTTATCGCAAGGTCCTACTTTTGTTTTTATTTATTAATCATAAAAATGTGAAAGTAAAGATGAATGTAATGCTTGATTTTCAAATCTTATTTCAGATTCTTGCCCTTCTCCCATCCCAAATATACATACACCATTCCTGAGCTCACGCTTATACCCAGGTAACCCTATACCACAGTTCATTGTACAACATCCTAATATACTGCATGCTAACCTGAATATTAAATCACAAATTAGTAAATGTCATCCTGACATTGTTGTTTGCTGCCTTTTTTGTTTGAATAAAACAAGAGTCAAAATTCTAGTAACAATAATATGTATCTGTAATACAATACATTAATACGGATCTAGTTACAGTAATATTGATCTGTGGTGGTGTCATGTTTTATGTAAGGATGTGTTGTCATTCCCTTTCCAACACATTTTCTATCCATCCATGTTGTCCCTCTGCAGCAAACTGGATAAGAGTACAGACTTAAAACCAGTTACACCAAAAGACAAACTGAACAGCTATAAGGTCGGAGAAGAAATCACATGCTTTGTATCAAAGGTGAGTTGAGGAAATCAGCTTGCAGCAGTTTGCATTATTTCTTCCTGGCAGTTTCTGCAAAATGTACTTTTTGATCACAACTTGACGAGTCAAGAACAACTTTAAAGGACTGAAACTGCAGTATAGATTTTCAGTGTGTTTGTTCTTCTCTCTCCAGTTTAACCCAGAGAAGAAGTCTTTGGAGGTCACCAGTGATCTATGTGTTACTGGGACAGTTGAACTGCTGGCTATGATCGCTGATCCAAAGGTAAGCGTAAAGCAGTATCAGGGTTATTATGGGTTGAGAGAAAAACATAAGTGAACCTTGATTTCAAACCGATGTGACTGATGTGTTTAAATGTGATTTGCTTTTCAGGATGCAGGCCACCCGGAGAAACTCTACAAGCTGGGCCAAGCAGTCCGTGCCCAAGTGGTGGAGGTGAACGCCAAACCTCAGCGCCTCGTGCTCTCACTCACTGGTAGGAGACGCTCAGACTGGTTTCTTGCTCCTCATCATCATGCTTCACATGCCGTTTCTTATCAGTGTTGTTCCTTTTTGGTTTGCAGGTGTCCATAAGCTGGAGAAAGGCATTGTTACTTTGGGGATGGTGACTAATATTTTGCCACATGTTGGCCTAATGGTCAAACTTCCCTTTGGCAGCATGGGGAACTGTTGCTGTCACTGACCTGGCTGATGCCTACAGGCCAAACCTCTTGGACGGGTACAGCAAGAATCAGCTGCTCAGGTCAGTAGATGCAGCAGTGGCCTTTGGATAAAAGGCCTTTTAATATGTACTCAACACTGACTGATATAGCAGGCCGCTTTTAGCCTTGTGGTGTTTAATTTGAAGTACAAACCGTGTTAACTTTTATTTTCTTCCTCTGTGAACCCAAAGAAATAAAAGTTTTTATTGTAGTTGAGGCCAAACAGCTGTTGGAATCATTAGAACCTTGCCATGGTTGTTGTGTGTTGATTTTTGGCACTACTATCAGACTTCAAACCCAGTGTATTCTCTGTAAAGTGCAGATTTCAAGTGTATCCTTTGCCCCCTCTTTTTGACTCAGGTGTTTCCTTCTTGGGAGTGAAAATGGCAAGTGGCGGTTGTCTCTACGTCCGTCAAGGTATGAGCAAGTTTCATTGGATTTTTGAAGTTTGTCTGACGAATTCAAAGCTTTTTAGGACAAGTATCTTATTACAACATGTGACTGACTGTAACTTTACTCTCCCAGGCTGAATCCACAGCAGGCCAAGCCGGTGAAGGACCCAGAAGTTTTGTCTATAAACGAACTGAAGGCAGGCCAGATCATCAGAGGCTTCGTCAAGTCTGTGGGAGAGCAGGGAGTCTTCATGAGGTAACTGAGACATTCATCCAGTATTTACTTTGGCATCAGACTGGGCAGACATTCTAATTTCTACTCCATAGAAAACATATGAACTTTTAAAAGGAACAACATGCTCCATATTTGTAATGACATTGTAATGCCAGATATTTCAGCAATTATCACAGCGTATATCCTCTCTCCTGCTCCTTATTTACATGTTTGTCTACCAGGTTGTCGTGGAGCATCACAGGAAGAGCTGAACTTCAGCATTCCACCAAGTACTTTGTCAGCAACCACAAGGTCCTCTCTGAGCATCTCCCTCCCAACACCCTGCTCACTACCAAGATCGCCAGGTAAGAAAAATCAGATTTCCACTCTGTGGCTTTTAAAGAAAGAAAGTCATCATTCCAGAAACCAGGAATTGATTTTGACAAACGGGAAGCATCTAGCGGTGTAATGCTGACTGTGTGTCATCATGTCATGTTTAGTCTGCAGCTCTTTCTATTCTTGTCCTCAGTATTGACAAAGAGGAGGAGCTGGTCAACCTATCTCTGCTCCCAGTGGACACCGGGAAGCCCGACATCCTTCCAGAATCTCTCAGTCTGCCGCTGCGTCTGATCGGAGAGGAGAAGAAGACATACGATATTCAGAAGAAGAAGAAACGCAGACTGTCTGAGAGCGAACAGGTAACAAACAGCCTCGGTGTCCTTTCACTCTCACAGCAGACTTCCTCCCCTTCCTGCTTTACATTAAATAGTAAAGATGCTGCATTGATCTTGGCCTCGGTGTAAAAGTCTCTGCACACTCTGCAGCTCTAATGGCAGCCCTGTAACACTATATGTTTGTGGTTTATGTGCCAGAAACAGGCAGAGGTCCCAAAGAAGAAGAAGAAGACAAAGAAAGCAAAGACTGATGACAGTGACAGCGGAGTGGAGGTATACTTCAGAGAAGAAGAAGATAAAGAAGATGAAGAAGAGCCCAAATCTGATGCTGTAAAAGTAAGCCAATATGCTGCAGCTCAGTATTTCTTTACAGTCATAAATCTCCATAGATTAGGTATCATTATCCAGAACCTCGAAAATAGATTCCACCTTGTGTCTCTCAGCAGGTGACGCAAAGCTCAGCGGGTCCATCCAGACTACAGGTGGCAGCAGGTTTCTCTTGGGACGTAGGACTGAGCTCCCTGAAGCCTGCGTCCGCAGCGGAGGAGGGGGACTCCAGTGATGGAGAGGACCAAGACGGAAGCAGCAAGGTGAGGATGCACCAAGTACAACTTTATGTCTGTTTCCTCCTCTGTATCTAAACATTTTCTACCATCATACTCAACACTTATCTTCTTTCGTGTCTGCCAGCCCCAGAAGAAGACTCGCCATGAGCTCGAGCAGGAGAAAAAGGCAGCAGAGAAGGCCCTGGTAGAGCGTGAAGCTCAGCTGATGGATCCGAGCCTGCGGCCCCAGGATGCAGCCGCCTTCGAGCGCTTGCTGCTTGGTTCACCCAACAGCTCCTTGCTTTGGCTGCAGTACATGGCTCACCATCTTCAGGCCACCCAGATCGAGCAGGCCCGCGCTGTGGCCGAAAGGGCCCTCAAAACCATCTCCTTCAGGTGACTGATTGAATTGAATGTTTATTTGTAAGCACATACGTGTCCATACCTGTTGAAATAGCATATTTGATTGTGTTGATTGATGTAGACACATTTTTACCATCAGTTGGTTGTATTTCTTGTAAAGCGTGTCCTGTGTTGTTCCAGGGAGGAGCAGGAGAAGCTGAATGTGTGGGTGGCCCTGCTGAACCTGGAGAACATGTACGGCACAGAGGAGAGCCTAAAGAAAGTGTTTGAGCGGGCGCAGCAGTTCTGTGAGCCCATGCCCGTTTACCAGCAGCTGGCTGACATCTACGCAAAGTCCGACAAGACCAAGGTACAATATGCTTAGTGTTTTAAATTGTACACGTCCTGCTCATTTGTTGTGACTGATGCTAAAATACCGTGTTCTGTAGCCCCTAATGTCTGCATGTCTCTCTGTCTGTGTTATCCGCTCTGTCTCGTGTGTGCCCAGGAGGCAGAGGGCCTGTATAAGACGATGGTGAAGCGTTTCCGTCAGAATAAGGCGGTTTGGCTGAGCTACGGGACCTTCCTGCTCCAGCAGGGTCAGAGTGACGCTGCCAGTGCTCTCCTGCAGAGGGCGCTGAAGAGCCTGCCCTCCAAAGAAAGTAAGACGGCCTGTCCAAACACTGAAGATGAAATATTACAAGACACTTTTTGGACTGTACGCCCACTATTGACTGAAAGTTCTCACCCGTTCGACTGTGCAATCGATGTATCTCCACAGGTTTTAACCTTTACTATTGTCATGCTTCCTCTCAGGTGTGGATGTGATCGGCAAGTTCGCTCAGCTGGAGTTCCGCTATGGCGATGCAGAGAAAGGTCGCGCCATGTTTGACAAAGTCCTGACGAGCTATCCGAAACGTACAGACCTCTGGTCCGTCTTCATCGACCTCATGGTCAAACATGGATCGCAGAAGGATGTCAGGTGAGCTTGCTTTGCTTTCACTATTGTTTGATCATCACTCCATGATTTACAGGATAAAACTGGCGTTAATAAGCTGGTTAAGTGTAAAAGGACCAGATTTATGATCATAATAAAGAGTTTTCCAACTTCCTGTCTCCTTCAGGGCACTCTTTGATCGTGTGATCCACCTGAGCGTTTCAGTGAAAAAGATCAAGTTCTTCTTCAAGCGCTACTTGGAGTACGAGAAGAAGCACGGCACCCCACAGAGCGTCCAGGCAGTCAAAGAGAAGGCCATGGAGTTTGTGGAAACTAAAGGCACAGAGGCTGCCAACTAATGACCATATACACACAATAATACACACATTGTGTATGTGTGTGTGGACTGTTGGGGAAACAAGTTTGTGGCTCTGGATGCTCATACAGATTCCACCACATAAAAAAGATCAACTTCTTAGTTTGTAATTTAGCTTTTTTTTTCTTTTTTTTTTTTTTAATGGCCGCTGACTTTGGACTGTTGAACCCGAACGTCTGTGTTTGATGCTGTAATGTTGCAGAACACAACAAACCTTTTGTAAAGTGGGTTGTAATCATCTATAAATGTTAAAAACAAACTGTTATTTAACATTTCATCAACTTCATTTTAGTCAGTTTTGTATGAGAATGTGTGTGTGTGAACCATGAAGAGTATAATCAATTACTATTAACGTGCATTTTTGAATGGATTTATTAAAACACATTTGTGGAAATATTTTCTATTAAATCTTCAATAAATCCAACACCATTACAATACATTACGTGACGTTTTATTTAAAAGCAACAAATACAAAATAACAATATATAGGGACATGTTTACATACAATACATACAGGCAAGACTAGTTTTCTATCAGTCTCTTTTTAAAAGGAAAGGGCCTGGGACACAATCTGTAACAATATTGTCTACTTAAATCGTCATGGTTGTAATCCCGCTGGTCTTGGTTTCAGCTGGAGGTTGTGGCTACCTCTGACTGCTGAAGCATTTCACCTACATTGGCAGTATTGAAGATGCATGTGTGGCACAGGGGCTATAGGGTGGCTGACATGGTTTGTGCTGGCTGTATTGGTAACACCCCTGAGATATTAGAGGTATCCATACTGATCCTGTACTCTGATGTCCTGCTCAATGCCTGAAGTGTTGTTGGTCTCTGGCAGTGCTGCACTAGTCGTCCAGTGACAGTGGCAATGGTATCCTGCTCTCTAATGTGGCTCCTTTTCCTGTCATGTTTTTGGTGAACAGTGCAATATGGAAGTAGAACTAGGAACATTTTTATGAAAAGGTCCTATTCATCCACCCTCTCCCTGACTGATCTGACCAATTCATTTTGGTGCTGTCAATATCCAATTCCCATCAAGGCATATTGCTTAAAGGTCAGCAGCAGGGCGGCCACTTGGGATCATTATCAACATTTCCTGTGAGATGTCTTAAAGATGACCGCTGTCCATCTTCCCTAGTGTATTTAATGTGTGTGTTTTCTCTGTAAGGGGAGTCCGGTTTCTTCTTTCTCATCTCCCTCACACTTCCTCCGGATCCATTGGACCCTCAGCACCCTGGGGAGCGTCTGTGTGGAGCCGGAGGATAGGTTTGTTACACATGGGGCACACGCTGCGGATCTCCAGCCACTTAAGCAGGCACCTGAAAGGATAACAACATTCACAGTTAGCTGCATAACACATCTTTAACAGCAACTTAACAGAATCCAGTTTTACCAGGAGTAAATGATACAGTAATTCCCAAGAAAGAACAACATCTAGACAAGTCTATAAAATAAGCATTACTGGGTATAGTAGAATTTATTTTTAGCATTTTATAATCGATATTTTCTGGTTTTAAATGTTATCAGCTATTACATTTATTTGGTAATTTTTCACATAAGTTTTGCACCTAAACATAATAATTATTTCTTATTATAACATAATTCTTGGTAAATGTGTCTTTAATATAAGATGCAAAAATACTGTTTTTTACCTATTTACCATAAAGGAATAGTAAATAATAGTAAGACATTTAGGGAAATAAGGTAGATGAGTAAAGTGATACAGCTCTTGACTGTAAGGGATGCTGCAGGCAGCAGATAACTAGGCTAGCCTGGCCCTTGTCTAAATCGACTTAACAGCACCTCTAAAGCTCACTAGTTAACATTTTACATATCGTTTGTTTAGTATGTAAAAAAAATAAGTCTAAAGCACATAGCTGTGGTTTTATGTGTGTTATATATTATTATATTTATATTTGTTTGCAGGAACATTGGAGTCTAGACGTCGTCGTGAGGTTGCTAGGCAACCAGCGACCTGTTCTAGAAGGCTAGCTGTTTATGCTAAGTTTAGCTAATCATTAGCAGACTGTAGATTATTTATTTTACAGACATGAGAATCTTTTTTTTTTCCTCATCTAATTTTCGACCCAGAAGGAAAATTAAAAATCATATTTCCCAACATGCTGAACTATGTATTTACATGTATCTAATTATAAAATCCAGTTTAATAATAACACTCACTTCTTGTGAAATGCATGTGAGCATGGACACACTCCCAGTTCATCTCTGGTCCTGAACTCTTCCAGACACACCGCACAGGTTTGCTGCAATAACAGACATAACAGCAAGGTTAGTTTATGTGTGTCTGGCTTTTTTTGTTTGTTTGTTTTGTTTGTTTGTTTTCTGCCTCCATCTCATCTCTATCCAACAGTGGGCTTGTATCTAAGCCAAGAACAGCCATTTGTAAATTCAAGCAATAAATTAATTCAATTTGACCCAGATTGAGAGCACAACACAAATATAAGGCAGTGCTTTAAAAGAATGCTTAACTGTGTTTCCAGGTAACAGGGCTATTTCAACCTTTCCATTGTACAAGAACAGTGACTGGGCATTGAGTTGAAAACCAAAATTACTCCCAACCACCACTGCAGCCTGGAAAAAAACAAAACAAAACTATGGACTCACAAGAGACAGAGACAGATCTTTTTATAATGCATTTTGAATGAGTGCAGTTATTCCTGGAGTCCTAAATTCTGCTACAAGAAGAGAGCCAAGCAGGCACTCTGACATGTTTCTTAAATGGCTGCATTTGAGATACAAGATATTTTCAGGACATCTCCTCTGAGTGTGTGTGCAGCATGTTAATCACATCTGAGAGGAGAAATTGATTGAGTTAACCAACCGAACCCTCCCAGCTCGTAATGGATCATGAGCTGGCACGGAAGCAGTGTGGGTGACATGAAATGTGTGCAGCTGCCAGGTTTAAACTTATATGTTTAGCACAAGTGATGCTTTGCAGGAAGAGTGACTTACTCCTAGGAGGCTCAGTTTCTTGCTTGCTCCCTTCAGCACTACCTACAGTTGGAAAAAAAGGGAAAGAAAGGAGAGAAGGATTGGGTCATGTGAATGATGCGTCAGCACTATTATGTTGGCAGAAAATCTATGGCGTGAAACAAACACTTCAGATGGGTTCAATGTCCTGATGTGACTGGCTTAGCGTGGTGCGTACTCTTTTGTTTGTTGCATGGTTAAAAAAAAAAAAAAAAAAAAAATCATTATGAATACAGATAATACAGACAGCTGCAGCTGGAATTCAACCTTCCCCGGAGCTAAAAACATTGTCACCAACTGTCACCACACCTACAGCTACACACTGTCGCACCCTGCTACCTGCTGGGTTAGCAGATTTGAATCAGTATAGGTAATGACACATGGATGGAGTCAAGGTCATCTGGTGTTAGGTTTCACAGTTGACGATAACAGTGTGAAATGCTATAGTAGTATTTATAACCTGCTTCAGAAGCTGGTGTTACATGTTCACCCACAGTGACATCTACTGCAGTGACATACCTCATTGTAACTGAACTGCTCCCTCGTTCCTTGTTGTTTCAACCTGAGAGAGGCAGAGAGATAACAACATCTGTATATTAGAAGTGACCATCGTAACAAATGTAAGTTAAATTATTGGTTCCCAACTTGGGTGTCAGGACCCTTCCAAGGGGTCACATCTAAGGGAGATGGTAACAAGGTAGAAAATAAAAAAAATAAATAAATTCTGCCAAATGTCTATTCAGTTTTTAGGACCAGATTTATTCAAATGAACCAATCTCAGAAGAGAAAATCACACTTTGACTGACATATATAGACATACATTATATACATGCAACAAGCAAGGGGTCACATTCATATTTATATTAAGCAGTCACAGCACCATCACGACATTGGGAACCATTCATCAAAACTCTGTAACAGCACTTGATTGATGACATTTTTATTTGTGCGACCCAACAGATGCTGCATTTTTTTTAGGCCAATAATCACTGATATTTGAGAAAAATCTGACAATAATATGTATTTTTTAAATAAAAAAGACACACATAAAAAACATTTTTGATCTCTCTGGGGAGCGAACAATCATCTGCAATAGCAAAAGCAGTTGATAGGGCCATTGATAGGACCCTAGAGGGTTAAATGGTCTTTGAATGTGGTAAGTGTGCACTTATTGATTTATTTGGCCACATGGGGGCAGCGCAACAAGCTGTAAATACAATATTGACATAATATCACCTTATGAAGTTAATATGGCAAACGGGAGCAAATAGCTGCTTATTGACACATCCAGCAAGCACGGAGCAACATTAGCATTCATTTGAAGTTGAGCTTGTATCCACTTGATGAATGTTAGTCTAATATTCACTCTCCTTATTGTTTTTTGGTCTACCTAGCTAGTCAGCTAGTTATTTGCTAGCTTTGTCTGTCTGTAGACAGTCTGCAGTGTATAGTGGCTTTTAGTTCCTTTAACTGTTGCTGATGAGAGCCCTGAGACTGAACGAAAACAGTCCAGCTGTGGGCAGAAAAAGCAAACAACGAGCTGAAAGGCACTAAAACGCTCTGGTGAACTACGGAGTCAATTCAGTTAATTCTTTGGGTTTATCAATACTAGCAACCTTTTTCACATTACAAGTAATGATTTATTTCATTATTAATACAAACATTAGGCCAAGATGGTCATATGTGACATTTTGTAGTTTAAAAAATAAACTTGTCAGTAATTCTTGGTTGACAAACTATGTAATAAAGACATAATGACCTCAAACGTATCATTGATTTATGTGCAGATATTTTTTTGTTACTTTTCTGCCAACAGATACCCACATATCTGTAATCTGCTAACAGTGACAGGTGGCCACAGCTTTTGCTAGTCCAGCATATGTCATGTTGTATGTTGTATATATCTATATACATAAATACAAGCATAGAATTATGTTTTTATATAGATTATGATAGCAACTTTGGCCGTTTTGCACGGAAACGCTCAATTTGCAAAACAAAATTTGCACCAGAATTGCTGCTATCATGAATTAAGATCTTACCAAGGTAGTTTTGCATTAATTTTTAATCTGCTGTTGCACACTGTGTTGCAATGTATGTTCAAACTGCCAAAAGATTTTTTACCGGATTGCCCTCTTGCTGTAATGTCTCTTTTTGTACTTCCCGTTTTTTTTTTTTTTTTTTTTTTTGGTTCGTTTGTTTTTTGTCACCCACTCTAACACTCTTCCCCTAAACTTCCTTTACCTACCTGAAAAGGTAGCAGCAGAAGATGAGGCTGAGCATGAAGACGAAGAGGCCGATGCCCAGCACAATGACATACACATTGAGCGGGAGGTGATAGATGTCAGACGTCATGCTGCAGTAGTGTTCAGAGCGCTGAGAACCCAAACCACACAGGCATCCTGCCAAGAAGAGTTTGCAGATACAGAATATAGACTCAGCACACATTTACCTTGTAGGGTTAAAGTGAAGAATGTTAATGTGACTAAGTTTGATCTTAATTTAATCTCCTTCTATAATTTCTTATATGGTTAAAAGTGGGCAGTAACTGTTATTCTGTGTGAGCCTCAATGTTTTAAACTGAAATTAGAGAGCTACTGAAAAAAACAATATCCAGTTTTGCAACTTCATTGTTTACTTTCCCGCTATAACCACCAAAACTCCCCAAAGATCTACAGTATTCATTTGTTAGTGCAGACAGAGCAAGTCTAGATTGGTAGGATAAACTTTAGATGGTGCAATTTGTCCAGACAATTGCACTGTTATGAGTTTCGAGCAAGCTCTCGAGCTCAGTGAAAATCCTTTCCATTGTGAATAAAAAGTCAGCCATGCTGATTATTTGCAAACAGTATAAACCGCATTTAAAATGTAGAGTGAAGAGAAGAAGCATTGTGGAAAAGAATCATGGCAGAGAGGTAGAAGATTGTTGATCATTAACTACAACATGAATCTACGGCACCATTACAGGCTTTCAGTGCCACCGGGCTTTGAGTCTCCGGCTGCCAACCAACGATACAAAAGTGTGCGTAACCGTAATAGTTGGTGTTTGTTTGGTTGCAGGTGTGTCCAGGGAGCTGGTGACTGGCACTGTGGTGGCAACTGAGGCGCTCAGGACTGCACGTTAATTGGCTGTGAACAAGACAAACATGGAGGACAGACAGCACTTCCGCCACACCACCATCTGTTCCTCAGACTCTATAGAGGTGACTGGTGGAGTGTGTGTGTGTGTGTTTGTGTGTGTGAGAGAGACAGCACTAGGGGATAAAGGGGGTAGGGGTGTCTGTCTGCATGCATTTGTAAGACAGAAATGTGTGTGTGCGTGTTGCAGGTGGCAGGGGATGGGGTGTATTAACTAGGATGAACTCAGGGGACTAAAGGACCATTTGGTAAAACAATAGCAGAGGAAGCCCCACTTCCACAGACCACATGTGTTCCTATTAATTTGCAGCAGGGATGTTCTTTGCCAGGCACTAAATGTCCATGTGTCTCTCTTTAGAGTGAATGAATGGGTACAGCTTGCACACTGTGGGGGGTATGGGTTGGATAATTTAACATGGCTGGGGGTTGGGGGGATTTACAAGGGGGGGTTAGTGTAGGGAAGACCTAGGGTAAGCATAATGAGATGCAATTATGAACCAGACACGTATGCACTGCAGAATCAGTCAATAGTAACAAAACAAGAATATAGGGTTAGATTAGAGAACAGAAAATCTTCAGGTTCTGTTGTCATAGTTGTCAAACAAACATGACCTTGAATGTGGCATATTTTAAACAAGGTTTCAACCCTCTCAACACTACATGGATCCCTTAAGCTGGCAGCCAGAAACTAAGTTCTTGGGTTTATGAGTTACAAATACACGTGCTACCACCTCTTGTGTATTGGCAGACTGAACAAAAAATCCACTCACTTACCGTTACACCATTGGAATGGTTGCATGAAATTTGACTCCCAGGGCAGCAGCAGTATATTCAGGCCCTGTCAGGATAAGGCTGGAGATGAGCCAAGCTCGTGGGCCGGAACCCCCGGACACTGGATCTGTTTGGACCCTGGATTTCAGGCCCCCTGACCTGGCTCGCTCTCTCGTTGTGTTGTGTTGGCTTTTCTCAAAACAACCATCAAGATTTTCAGATCTGCTCAGATTCCACAAATCCTCAGGAGGTGCGGTTTTGTTGGCTCAGCAGTCTGTGCTGCCCAGCATTCCCAAATCTGGATTAACCGCTCCGTGTAAAGATTGGGTGATTTGGGACTGAGGTTTGGACCTGGACCGAAGACCTCATGTGCTCCTGGATCCCAGTGAGGATGATGTCATCACAGGAGAGAGAAGAAGAGACAAAGAAATCTTGTTGAGAAGACATGATTGTTTTTCAGGTCCGTCATACCATGTGTTTATCAGGAGTTGTTATTGTGAAAAGCTGAATCGCACTTAGGCACAAATGTTATAAGCACAGGCTGCTCGGGAACAGGAAATACTTACATTTCCAACAGAAAAGGCCCTCTTTGACTTCACTTTGCGTCTGCAGTAGCGTCCCCTTCACCAAATTCAATGACAGCCACCCTTCAAAGTGACAGTCCTCGTCCAATGAAGGTAATTATCTGGCATTAGTCCGTGCTTTGTCTTCCTCCCAAAGCTGCTTTTTTTTTTAACAGAGGAGGATTTTCACAAGTCTCATCCCCCTCTCCTCTCCTCTGTTGTGTCCTCCTCCAGTCCTCTGATCTTGCAGTGGGTATTCCTCCTCAGTAAAGAAGGCAAAGATGTGCTTCCCTCTAAAGCCCAAACAAAGTGAGGACAGCTCCATGCAGTCAACAACAGTCCTCTGGCTGGTTTTGGTATTTTGCTGGTGAGTGTTGTGTGTTTGTGTGTCAGTCAGTGTGTGCGTGTGCAGTGTGTGCGTGTGCAGGGGGTGGGTGGGAGGGGGGATCCTACTCTCCCTCTAACCATCTGCTCCTTCAATTGAGAAAAAAAAAATATCAGAGACAAAGGCAGTGTGTGTGCACGAGTGTGTCTGCGTGTGTCGTTGTTTTTAGTCTCTCCCACCTCCAGCTGGCTTTGTCATGGCAGGCTTCCCTTCTTCCTTTTTCAATCCTTAATGGTGCTCAGAGAGAGCCTGCTTTTCGCCTTTCCCTTCCTCCCCTTGCTCCTGCTCTGCTCTGCCTTGGGTTTGTAAACAGATCTCTGCTCATGTGACCAGCCGTTTTGCCTCGCAACTCTCCTCTCCGTCAGCCCTCCCTCTCTACCTCTGTCCTCCAATCTGTAGGCAGAAGGAAGGCAGAATGAGCCAGACACTGACGAATGAGGCGCCTGCAAGCATGCTGATGTGTATGTGTCTGTATGCGCACACCCCTGTGCATGTATATGTGTGAGAGAGAGAGAGAGAGAGACAAGAGAGACATTTGCAGCAAAGTCAAGGGAGGCCTTGGTCAGTAACATGCGCATGGCTGATGTCCTGACAAGCAAAACAAAGCCATTTGTGTGAAGTAGAGGTCAGCAAACGAAGAAATGACGCAACTTCAGCCACCATTTCCTTCCTTCGCTCATACACAGATTGTATTTTTAGAGCTACGGCAGGTTCTCTCTGAAGTTTGGTTTGATTGATCTATATATAAACATCATGTCATTCTTATGCAGAGGAACAATGAGGCAGGTAGAGCAAGGAAGAGGGGAGGAGGTATCTCCGTTGACAGATGTAACAGAAGAAATGAAACGAGACATAAAGGCAAATGATATCAAGAGAAAAAGAGGGAGACACAGAGAGTAAAATCACAGCCCTGGACAAAGACGTCCACCCCCACACAAGCGGTCCTGGCTGCCAATTCGCTGAGGGAGAGAACAGCTGCTGGGCTACTGGGCGAGATGTGAGACGGTCAAGGGGAGTGCTGCTCCACCAATCCCCACAGGGGAGGGAGGGAGAGGCTTCAATGGGACCCATGCCATTTTCATTCACCCTCCCCTCCGCCCTCCTCCCCTCCTCTAGTAATGACATTACTGCTCAATACTGAGGAACAGCTGGATTGACCGCACAGATGCATGAGCACAAATACAGCTCTTAATACACTGCATGCATTGTTGGCTGTCAGAATTCAAAAATATTGTAGCTACAGGGTCGTGTTGCCATTGTTGCTGCGTGAAGGATGGTGGTTTTGGTAAAAGCCTTCCCTCTTCCTCTTCCTGAAGATCTACAGTATGAAAATGAAAATGTTCTTGTTATATATATTAAAATAATGGAACTGCTGTTAAAGGCCTTTTCAAACATAGAAGAGAACTCATCAGTGTTTGAATGAGCAGGGTTTTACCAGAGAGTGACTGCTGAAACTGGCAACCGAGAAAGAAAATGAGGGAGTGAGCGCGATGCAAATGCTGACCTTGTTTTTTTAGTGACATGTAAATTGTTTTGGCTGTCACAACCTCTTCTTTTTGCATGAATCATATGTTTGATTGTGATTCGGAATACAGGAGCATTGTAGGGTTATCTGTTCGTGACAAGGTTTAAGACCTGATGTGGTGAGGTGTTTGCAAAGCATGTTAAACTACCATAGCAGTGTTCTAAGTTGTTATTTCTTTACATAATTCTGACAAAGACTAACAAACTTTTCGTAACTTTTTTCTCAACTGGGGCCACTGTAGCCATAAGTGGCTGTCAGAAAACTGACTTCTTAATGTCAGTTACACAGCAATGTTTAGCTTTTTTTTTTTTTTAGCATTTCAACTTTCCAGTTTCTAAAGAAGATGGTGTTATTTCCTTTTTCTTTCTTTTTATCTCTTTCAAAGTTAACACATAGTCTTGCTTCGAAGCAAGGAGTGCACGCAGCTTTTTTCTTTGCTCATATGAACCATGTTAACACTTTCTGTATTGTGCCCTGGGGATATTTATGATGGTCCCGCAGTTGAGAGCAACACAAACATTCATTAGCGCTGTTATCAATGAGAACTCGCCAGAGTGCTGTAATAATACTTTACTATCAAACATTTACAGCAGCTCTATTTCTGCAAACAAGAATTTACAAACTTCAGATATTTGCTAAGCTCTGTCCCTCAGAGAGAAGTGGCAGAGTGAGTGTTTAGCAATTCATGACTTGTAGATAAAACATAGTTGTAACAAGAATAAAAACAAGTTTGGGGCTACATTCAGCCCTTCTGGATAAACTGTATGTGAAGCAGAAATATCTTAACAATCTAATTTTTTTCCCCCATTTTGTGTGTACATTTTTTGAGTACTGTACCATCAGTCAAACTATGTATTGCACTTCGTTCAATTTACATAAAATAATAATAATAAAATTCTACTAGATCTAACAAACTTGCCAAATTTACTAAACATAAAGTGAGAAACAAAAATCATTCCTGAAACTCTGAAACAATATAATAGTCTGAAAGTTATAAAGGAGCCAGTTCAAGCTTTTCTTTGTCCTTTTGAACTCTTCAGACCTTACTGTAGTACACTGCCCATTCCTTTTTCTCCATGTCATGGGTGTGTCCCTTTAGAAATCCATTTGCTGCTCCATTGGCCTCTCCATTCATTATGCCATTATTTTCGCCATCCATGTGGTCCTTTCTCAGAGCCAGAGCTGGCTTACAGGTGTGCCAGTTCCATAAAACTTTATTCATATCATCCTGGGCCCTGATACCCAGAAGCTTTTCTTCATCACTTTTCTTCTTCTCGCCGTCTTCGTCGTCACTTTCATCCTTGCTGGAGCGATTGTGGTGGAAGTTGTGCATTTCTCCACTGATGTTCTCAAAGTACTGGTGGATGCAAACCTTGGCAAAACTCTTGGCATGCTCCTTACAAGTGTCGTCGAACATCTTGCGCTCAATGTCAATGTAATGAGACCAGTACTTGGTTTTGAGGAAGGCGGCTTGAGTAAAGCATGGTCGAATAGCTCGGATCAGGAAGGCCGTGAAGGTCATCATGAGCAAAAACATCCATCCACATGCCTGAAAAATACAGACATTATTAAATAACATTCCAAAAATTATTAATACATACATACAATATAATTAAATACCAAAAATCATACTACAGATATGAAAAAAAAGGGAAATTGACTTTTAGAAGAGAATCTAGTTCATTTTGACTCCTTGACCAACACTTGTAACTGTTTTGTGTTGTATTTCAGGCGGAAGTCCAAAATGTGTTTGAAAAATACCCCAGAGCTTCCTGACAGTTTTATAGCTCATTAACAGAATCTGTATATCAATAGACTTTTTAGAGACACATTACTTTTAAGCCTGTATAATTGCCCTTCGGCAGATCAAAGCCCTAAATAACAGTGTGGGTGTTTTTGGATGGATTGAAATAGGTCCCAGTTCCATGAATAATAAATTTAGAGGCTTATCTATCCTTCTAATAAGTGAACAGGAAAGCTTCAGTGAGCTCAAAGTGCAAAGCTAGAGTCGTGTGGGGAGATTTAAGTTAACTGCAGTTTTTGAGGAATAAAACAAGGAAAGTCATATCTGCTTAGTCATCATATCCTGTGATGAAGTTGGTAAAACTGCCATTTGAAAGTGTCCCAACTTTTGCCTACACTTACAGCGTATTTGATCTGACTATGAAAAATAAAAACATTTATTATCTTTTCATTACTTTTATAGTCAAAGACTCCCCAAATACTAAAAACACAGTGAATGATAAAACAATATGTTCATTATTATTATATATTTAGCAGTACTACTTCTACTGAGGGCATGACTAGTGCCTTCAATAGCCCTTTGTCGTGTCATTTTCACTCGGCAAGTGTTACTAATAACATTAATGTTGCCATTCTATTCCAGTGTCCCAGTAGGCCATGACAGTGCATGCACAACACCAGAACCCTGACACTGAATCATTAATTTTAATATTTGTTTCCACTTTGCTCAATGTGACGTGTCGAAATGTATTCTTTAAAAAAGGTCCAGGGTAGCTCCGACCCTGATGACAGCTTGCCCTCATTAAGTGGTCTTGTTTCTGTCAGCTAGCTAACCCTGCTGACCCCAAATTAAAATAACCATGCTAGGTTAGAGCTAACAGCAGCAGCCACTTGCATTGAGCTTTAACCTCATATTTTGGCCAGAATTTCTTGTTTGTTATTCAAATGTGCTATTTAACTAGTCTTGTCATTTGTCTCAGGTTTGACTCTGTCAGGTTGGCCGCTAATCGCTAATGACCCCTCAGTTTAAGTGGAGAAAAAAAAATCGTCCGTGATACCTGTGATATACACTTGATGTACCGTGATGCTGCCACTCTTATTTCCTGATTCTCAAATAGGTCTTTGCATGGAATCCTTGCCAGCAGTTTTAACTTCTCCGCTTCTGACATCTCGTTCACAAAACTGTAGTTCCCAAACCTGTCAATATCCAAGTTGACGCTGAAAGCACAGAGAAAGCTCTTCCCATCCATGAGAGTGACAGACACCCATACTGCTGGTGCTATCAAGGATCTCTGTGTGATCGAACAAAACATGTAGCGAAGGATTGTTGGATCTTTCCTCCGTTTCCCCGTGGGTCTTTTCCACTCCTCTGCGAGCACTGATACATTATTATTCAATACAAAACCTAACAGAAAGAACCATATAGGTGGAATGATGAGCAGTCCGATCCCATAGGTGTAGTTGTATTCTGGCATACAGGGGCAGCTGAACTCAAAGGCCGAGTACATCTGTGCACTGGCCAATGCCATGATACCACAGATTCCATTCATAAAAGATTCCTGGTTGGATTGGAGGAACTGGAACATCATACGAAACTTATCCATCTTGGGAGATTGGGTGGATTTTTGATTTAGATGGAATCAAATCTGTGAAAAGATATACATGTGTTCAATCGGTGAAGAAGTGGTAGACAAGGCACCACAGTATGCTGATTCATGTCCCATTATGGTGCACATAATTCACTCAAGAACCAATGCATTGAGTTATCAGGTTTAGTGGAAATCGCTTTACAACCTTCTGACGAGAACAAATTTCTACAGGGATTAGTTGTAACTAATGGCTTTATTAATGGTTAATCAATTGTTTACTAATGTTTTATAAAACAATAATAAGCCATTAATAACAGCAATTTTGAAATGATGAAATATCTCTCTGTTGATATTATAAATGGTAGCTAACAAAGTGCCAAAGGTTTCTTACTTTCTAATAAGCCAACAACAAAAGTTAGTAAGTCATTGATAATAAATTTAAATAACTCATGAATAAAGAGTGCTTACAATCTTTCAAATGAGTGATAACTCTTTGTCTAGATGCTTTGCACCCTCCACAAGTCTGGAGGTTCAACAGTCAGAGAGATTTTTCATAACCCAGGACACCTAAAAGTTGTTCTCATTAATGGCTTATTCTATACATTATTCTATAAAGAAGCCCTTTATTAAGAGTGACAGTACTAAAGTCCAGTATGACTTATTATAAACCAGCTTTCATACAGGAATATCCCAGTTTCACCAGCTTTACAAAGATAACACAATGTCAGGCATCCATAGATTGATCACAAATTAACATCACACAAACACACTTACCTATATTCTGAAGAGTGGATGAGCAAAAGGAAAAATTCATATGACGACAATGTCAATAGTAAATAACTTGTAGTTCTTTATATAGTTATCAGACATGGTAGCTCTGACCGACTGACAGGTGTTTCTCGAAGTATCTGCGGTGCTGTTCAAACCCAACCACATCATCTGTCATCATGCCCCTCCCTTTACCGGTGTTTACTAGTGATGTAACAAAAGATTCTCATTCAGCCCAGACTTTCTCCAAAGTAAACGTGTTACAGTGCTTAAAAAAAACATTACCAGTTCAGTTCTTTCACATTTCACATTATCTTTTCTTACTAATAGAAATGTAGTATTTGATAGTGTAAACTCAAGTTACCTGAACCTCAGGGATCAAGTATTATCCAGCTGTAGCCATAACAATCCAGACATGCAAAAATGGTCTCAAACCATTCAAATATCTGTGGCTTTGGCTGTAGAATTTGGTTGTTGACTAAGAGGTGAAGGTGAATCTGTTTCCATTTGTTTAATCAGAACCAAATGAATCAAGGGACAATAGTTCATCGCGTGCAAAAAATATATTTATTAAATCTCCAAGGGATTTTTTAAACTTTATTTCACATAGCTCTTTGAACTCAACTGCACCCACTGAAGCTCGACAAACCAGTTAGAAGCCCACAAGAGGATGAAAGGCAGGGGCTCTACTATTCATAGACACAAACAATTTTCCACACATAGTTTTTAACAATAGTATGTAGTCTAATGTTTTGTTCTTAATAATGTGAAATAATATGTCATTTAAACTATTTATGATTCATTCAGTGACTCAGAGTGAATTGTTCTTTTCAAACTATTCTGAGTATGCATTTAAACTCACAGGAAGTGTGTTATCTGTTTTCTTCTCTATATTGCACAGGAAAGTGTCACAGCAGAGCACATGGGCAGGGTGTGCAGGAAATAAGTCACGGAAGACAACCTACAGCTACATCTAAAATAGGAAGAGATCACTGAGCCTGTTGCTGTGCAAGGTTAGTCTCGTACTTCCTCCTTTGTACCTATTAACACATTACCGGAACATTACACTATTGAGATAACTGATCACTTCTTTTGGTACGTATTTTTCTTCTTTTTTACTGTTTCGTGCAATAATAAATGGCGTTTGATATACAATGTAATCAGAGAAATTAGTCCAAAGGATGCTTCCAGGCCATCGAGGAAGTAGCTTCTTTCGTACTTGCATCATTGTGAAATTTGCCAGCAGGAATATTTCTCATTGAGCATTTTTACATACGATTGCATGTATTTTTATTCAATCTTTTGTTTTTACATATTTCAAAGAACACTAATGCACCTTTTGAAATCACTGGAATTATTTGTAACTATTCTTTACGCTTATTCACAGACACTATTGAAGATGCAAGATACTCTGCTGCATGTATTTGTGGTGGCTCTGAGTCTCCTAACATATCCAAGGGATGACTCCGGGGTTAAGGAATGGGATGATATCACCACAGTAGGCGTGCAAAAGTCTGAAGAGAGTCTGCTGAGAGGAGAGAAACTCAACCACGAAATGGCACCTGTCAGTGAGGAAATGACACAAGTCCATACTGACAAGGGAGGGTTTGGGGATCAGTCTGATCCACTTGTTATTGAAAAAGATAAAATGCCAGTCGTAAATTTGGAGTCAAGTGCACCACAAAACTCCAAAAGTGAACCAGAGAAGGCCCCTGAAAAGCAAAAGGGAGAAGACATCCAGACTGATGGCCCTTTTAGAGACCCAAGAAGTCCACAAGGACAACAAGAAAATCCTGAGGAGAAGGAAGGGCCCAGTTCCAAA
Source organism: Argyrosomus regius (assembly GCA_946959425.1). NCBI lineage: Eukaryota > Metazoa > Chordata > Actinopteri > Sciaenidae > Argyrosomus > Argyrosomus regius. Next base: position 24,231,106 of record OX336883.1, read on the forward strand.
GAACAAGAATCATCTCAGTCGCACCTTCATACCAGGACATCGGAAAATGAAACTTCAGGGAAGGCCATCGTTGACTGGGAGAAGGATTACCTTTGGTACATATGGAATGCGTTCTCTATCATTTCCATGATCCGCTGGTTGAGGAAATACCTGGGGAGACATTCCCAAATGGAACAAGAAGATATTAGGGCCTCCCCAGTGACCTGCACCGCAGACAAAGTGGCTTTACCGGACAGCGACACTCTGCAGCAATTTCATTCTAAATATATTCAAGTCACATCCGATAAGAAGTGGAGAGATTTTTTGGAGGGGTTTGCAAATGATCTACTGGCTGCCATGAGGACTGTCTGTGATAGTAATGGCGGGATGGTGATTGAGGACTTTCAGATGGTGGATATGTATGATATCATTGTCCCCTTTACCCCACCTGATCCGTATAGTTTTCAGTATCTGCTGTGGAACAATCAGGCGAGTGACCTGCTGCCAGATATGCAAGTCTGTGGTCAAATAAAACTGGTGGAAAATAAGAAAATCCAAAATAGCTGCCCTTGTCAGTCTCCTGATGCAGATGATATGGTTTGCCTGCTGCATTGTGACACTGAGAAAGTGAAGACAAAAATGACTGATGTTTGTGATGGCCTTCTTTGCATGAAGAACTCCCCATTCCTGTCACAATCACAGGTTACCAGATGGTTTCAGAGCACTATCAAACAAGCATGGGCACAGATTTCGCACAAGTATGAGTTTGAGCTGAACATTTGCTACATTTATGCTCCAGGTGCTCTATTAATTCGATTCAGATCAGGGAAGAAGATTTGCTTCAGTATCAATCCTGTGGTTAAATTAAACACTGATGCTCATTTCTTTGTTACTCCTTGCTTCCCAGACAGCTTTGATACTTTCTGGAGTCTCTCCCTTACCAACTATGAAGATCAACTCTTAAACCACATTGCTAAATGCCTGCCTGAAAACTCATGCCACAGTCAAACTCTTGAAATTGCACTTTTCCTTCACAAGAGACAGACAGCACTATCAGGAAGTAATGCACTCAAGGATTTTCATTTTAAAACTGCACTAATGCATCTGCTTTTGACCAAAAACCCATCAGAGTGGAAACCCAAATATGTGGCTTGTAGGTTACAAGATTTGCTGGTCTTCATGGAGAAGAGCCTTGAGAAAAAGCTGCTGAACCACGTTCTTATTGGGAACCCTTTAACTCAGAAGCTTATTGAACTTCCTGCTGAGTTTACTCATGCAAAGACTGTGAATCTCTTCCATCCCCTTGTGGTACACAACTGCATCTACAGAAATGCTGTGATGCATTTCCAGGAAATGCTTAGAAACACACACATGCTGATACATGACTATGTTGATTAGTGTAATTTTCTGTATCTTGTGAAAATTCAGTTTTGAAAACTTGAGGTACAATTTTATCATTTTAAAGTGCAGCAATAAATGAGTCATGTCTATTCATGAAGCTAGAAGAGTAAAAAAACCCCAACAAATTACTCCAAAAGCACAAGATTTTAATTTAAAATTTGGATCATTTCTACATGATAAACTTTATTCAGTAATCATTCTCCCAGTAGCTTAGGAAGTCTTCATGCTCTGCCATGTCAGTGTCCTCCAAACTGAATGTGTCAGCGTCAAAGGATTTCATCTGAGGTTCAAGCTCCACAGAGCCATCCATGCTGCTCAAGTCGACCTTCCAAGAGTGGCTGGTGATTATATTCCTAGAAGCTGTTGAAAGGGGCATAAGTCATTTTGTGAAAGTAGCAGTCAGTAGAGTCATTTTACGCCTCAAAACTCTGCAAGACTGCAGAGTCTTAACTTGTTGATATTGCCTGTACATGACTGCAAACTTTTTATTTTGCTGATTGATGCCTATTTGAGGTTCATGCTACCATTTCATATAGACGTCAAGATTTTCTGTAATTTGCACCACAAGGGAAAACCTACCCTTAGGCTGTACCAAGCAGGTGGATTCACAGCAGGTGCACACGGAGTCATCCCCATAGAGCTCCTTCCACCTACGAACAAGGTTATTGGGTCATGACCACACCAGGATGTTACGTCAATGCAATAACCACAGATGGAAACGCAAAACTACTGAGTATTGACAAAAGCTTAATTTTGTGTTTGTCGTCAAGCACACACAGCAAGACCTTCAAAAAGGCTCCTGCACCTGTGGAGCCAGAGTCTACTCACTTTTTGTTGGTAGAATCGTAATTGCAAGCCTTCGAACTCTGAGTTGGAGTCATTTTCCTCAGAGAGATATCACAGTGCATGTAGAGTTGCTGAAAACATTGGTTCTGTGTTAATACATTTTTATCTGACAGTGTAGATCTGTGTACCACTTGCTTTTGACAGTACCTTTGAAGACGAAGTGGAAGCCTGGTCCTTGAAAATCAGTGCACCCACACTGAATTTCTGCACCATCTTTGAGGAACCAGTGAGGAACTTTGACTGGTAACTCACCTTGCTATCAACCATACAGCTACAGTGAGAGAATATGCATGTTTATTTCTAACCCACACCCATTTCTAACACGTGCATTTTATTCTGAATTCTTTTTTTTTTTTTTTGAATCTTACCCTTGGTTGTCAATGACTGTATATTTAGGATTTGAGTTAGAGTCTTGGGAAGCAGTCATGAAGCACTTGTTGATGTACAGCCTCTGATCTCCAGATCTGGCTGTGCCATCTGGTTTTTTTGCTTCAAAGTACATTGGCTGGCCCAAGGTAAAGGTTTTGGTCCCAGTAACCTCATTCCCTGATGCTGTGACAGAAGGGGACATTAGTCAGTGAACAATTTTATACCTACAAATTAAGGGCTGCTGCATAGATTGCATTTATGTGATTGTTGAAAAAAAAAAATGTCAAAACTGTATGAGATTACTTGTTATCGAATTGTCTGCTTATCTTCGAATGCTTAAGACAGACCTGGCTATGGTGGCATTAAAATGGTAATTATAATTTTGTATGAAATAAAGTGTTTGTCTCCAGCTATGCATTGATTTTGAATGCAACTTTCCCATTGGATGCAATTACAGGTGTGTTAGCTCAAGTCCCGATGTAGCTTTGTCAGTTTCCTTCCTTCTCAAATTACTTGCCTGATAAGTGAAACAAGTTATCCATTTTCTACCAATTGTTACAATTACAGCAACATTTAGTGTTTGCCCACTTATGTTCAAGGTAAATGTCTAGAGTGAGCAGTAAACCTCTAGCCAAGTTTAGTTTTAGATATCTTTGTACATTTATAAGTTATGACTTAAGACAGTGTTAAAGGCCTGCTCCCGTTTCAGTCATCTAAGTGTTTTAAATCTTAAATACTGGTCAACTACTTTGCATGATAAGAATGCTAGCACCTGTGAACTGTGAACCTGAACACCTATGAAGTCATGGGAACATACCATCTTGAGGAGTAAGGGTGAAACTACTTTTTGGTTGGAGTGCTTTGTAAACTGTGCCTCCCTGCGATACAGGATAGAAGCCAACTTTAAAGGTGTTGAAAAACCTGTAATACAGTGAAAACATGCATTAACAAGATAATAAATTTCCTTGTACTAAGTGTTGAAAAATCCTTAATTTAGACATAGACTAGCCCATTAAATGCAGGTACCTCTGTAATAATTAGTCAAAAGTAAAAATCTTACAGGTCAAAACTAGACACTTAAAGGCTTACCTAGGAAATTTACACTCCAGGGGAATGTTAAATGGCCGCTCCCTTAAGACTGGACCAGGTGGTGTGTATTTGAGCACATTACGAATGGACAAATAATCTGCTTTACTCTGGAATATAAAGGTTTTGGTTGTAGTTTCTCAAAATGAGGCAGAAATGTGTAAATATTGAAAACAAAAACAAAAACACTTTACCAACCTCTTTTGTGAAGCCACAGTCATTTTTCAGGAGGTACAGAAAGTAGTAGTGTACTTTGGTACCACGGTTAACAGGACAGGTGCCTAGTTTCAGATTTTTGTATGCATCCCTAGTCTTAAAGACCTCTCTTCTGATTCTCACATATACTCTGTCAACATGGCACAAGACTTCAACCATCTGTGGTCTAGTTGTTCCAGCTGCGGTAGCAGGGGCAGCAGTTGCAAGTAACATTTCCTTGACTGAGTTAGGGAGGGGTCTTGCACCCTTTTCTGGCTTGAAAACCTCTTTCTGAACCTGGGAGGCTGAGATAACCTCATACTCAGGAACCTTCTTAGCTTCAGGTGTTGAAGGTGATGTCATCGAGGTTTGAGAATTGGGTGCAGGCGCTCGAGGAGTTTTTTCACCGATCACTGTCTCCATTCTTTCCCATTCTAAGTCAGGATCTTGCGCAAACAGGCCATACCCAGCTCCACTTCTAAACTGAACAGAAGAACAAAACAACAATAACAAAAGTCCGGCATGCTTCAGTTCCATTTTGACTCCAGCAGGTGCCCCCCCTCACCTGAACAGTGTAACAGAGGTGTTTCACCTGGCTTTTATATTCTGCAATCAGGAGAAATCCCACAGCTGCTGCAAATGCCAATCAAGAACAACCAATGAGAGTAATAGTCACGATTAACAGGCTGTACTTTTTTCTTTATCTGTTACAAATACCAGTGTGGGTTTGTAAACTATATCATAATGTGACATTTCCTTCTCTGTTCCAATTCAGTGGTACAATGTGGAAAATAAAGTATTAATGAAATCAGTCAGTTTAGTTTTTTTACTCTATGTTGAGGCAGCAGCCAAAATTTCATCAAAATGTGCATCATAAGGGTGACAGAACAAAGACATCAATTACATCATTATTATTAAATATGTAAAAGACTTTATTTAGTATAGGACCTTTCACAGAGCAAGATTACAAAGTGCTTTACAAGAGCAATTTGTTAAAGAAATGTAGCTTGTTACATATTAAATAAAAACAGGCATAACATTACAATGAAGCTAAAACAAAAAGGGATAAACAGCATAGTTATCTTACTAAAATCTATTAAAATAACATATGTAGTCCTACTATATAGATTTCCTGACACAGAGTATTGGTGTAATTTCCTGAGATCACATTTAAAAGATGGTGGTGATTTTGAACAGTAGGTTCAAGACTCAAAAATAAGTAAATTAACAAGAAAAAACACATTTTGTGTGCCTTTTATTTTTTTAAACACACCAGGATGTTACGCAGCTACTGACGTCAAGACTAGGAAGTTCCAACACAGTCAACTTGGCTGTACGCTGTGCTCGGAAGCTGAATATCTCTCGTTGGGGTTTTTCTTTATAAACAAAGTGAAGGGGTCGTATTTGTTTTGGTATTTTGTCGTTTGAAGTGGGACGAAACAGCCTCGGTCTTACCGTGTATCCTCTGTTTGTGCTACAATGCGTTATTACCGTTTGTGCTAGCTGGCTAGCTGACAAGCTAACAGCTAGTTACGGTTGTTTTGATTATTAACGTGAACGTTGACGTTACATCGACGGTGTCTCGAGCCAGCTTCCACTGCTCGTAACGTACTTTTAAAGGTTTGTTTGACACGGTGAACTCGTTTTTATTATACGTGTTAGGCGTTTCAGAGGACAGAGTTCATGTGAATCGTGGGTAGAGCACCAGCTAGTTTACCGCGGTCTCCTACCTGAAGATAGCACTGCTGGGGACCGTCTGGTTTGTCCCCTGCCCCGATCAGTGGACGTCTGGCGAGCTTACAAAGCTCTCTGTGAACTGGATCCAATGCGTGGGATGATGGGTACCCAGAGTAGTCCTGTCAAGAGTTACGATTATCTCCTGAAATTTCTTTTGGTGGGAGACAGCGATGTTGGAAAGGGAGAAATCTTGGACAGTCTGCAAGACGGATCAGTAGAGTCTCCTTACGCCTACAGCAGCGGTGAGTAGTTTTCAATGCATTTGTTCAGTTGTTTAGAAATTACTTTAAAAAAACACCAGAATAACCAACATGAAATAACTCTGTGTGTGATCTCAGGGATTGATTATAAGACCACCACAATTCTGCTGGATGGGAGAAGAGTGAAATTAGAGTTATGGTAAGTGTTTGTGGCGATATAGAATAAATGGTGGCCGCAGTAGTGAACAAACCCATAGCATACTGTGTGTGTGTGTGTGTCTTCAACAGGGACACATCAGGACAAGGCAGATTCTGCACCATCTTCAGGTCTTACTCTCGTGGAGCACAGGTGAACACTTGTAGAGCACTTTTGGTGTTTTTCCCTCATTTTGTGTCGCTGTATATATGCCAACATGTTGGGTCTTCATTCCACAGGGCATCCTGCTCGTGTATGACATCACTAACGGCTGGTCTTTTGATGGCATTGACCGCTGGATCCGGGAAATTGACGAGGTAATCTCACTCATCCCGTTTGGGGTTGACAGAGAAAAACAGGAAATGAATGGGAAGGGGGTTATATCCTGTCTGTAATCCTTCCATCCCTGAGGAAGACCATTGTCTTTTGATCAGCGCAACTGTGAATGAGAGCTGTAGAACAGCTCTTGGTAATCCTGTTTAGGAGATACAGCATATAGCAACAATATTTTTTGTTTCCATCAGCATGCCCCAGGCGTGCCCAGGATCCTGGTGGGCAACCGGCTTCACCTGGCTTTCAAGCGGCAGGTGCCAACAGAGCAGGCGAGGGCTTATGCAGAAAAGAACAGCATGACTTTCTTCGAGGTCAGTCCGCTGTGCAACTTCAACGTCATCGAATCCTTCACAGAACTTTCTCGCATTGTGCTGATGAGGCACGGGATGGAGAAATTCTGGAGGCCCAACAGAGGTGAGCTGGTCTTTTTTTTTTTTTTTTTAACATACCAAGTCTGTCAGATTAGGACTGTCTTAGTTTTGGTGGAAAAGGGTCAGTTGGCACAAATGACATAACATTTTGGCAGAAAATTTCAGTTCTATTTGTCCACATTGTGAGATATTTGCCACCCAAATGCAGTGGACGTGAATGTAGTTCTGTTTATACCTCAAAAATATTGAGAATAGATACTGTATACTACTACAATGGTGTTACTTCTTTGGTAGATAGTACTTCCAATTAAAGCCATTCAGTGTAAGGTCTGATTATCGAGAGTAACTGGAAATTGTTTCTGGAAAGTTACTAGAAACCTCTATATGTATAGCCGTTGTTTACCTACTATTGCAAGCTATTTCACAATGCCAGTTTCTATGAAGTGGCACTTGAGAATCCATTTTTTTTACTGTAGCTGTTTGTCTTTCAGGTGTGTTGTTTTTTCCTATCAAGGTATTGCAACACGAGTCACATGACAGAGCTACATCCTTGTCAAAATCTAGTAATTTATCTTTCAAATATTATTATTCTTTAAGACAGGTGTGTAAATGTAAGTGGTTTCAGCTTCATTGTTGGAGAGCTTGAGAAGGAACTAAAAAAAAAAAAAAAAAGGAAGAGAAAATACAAACAAAACAAGTAACACAAACATACTGATAACAGCGTGAAACTAATTTTATAGAGCAAACAGAAATACGAAATGTGCACAGTGAAAATCTGTACCTGGCGGGGGGGGGGGGTTTGACTTTTTAGTGCCGTCTAAATAGTATGTATTGATTTCTAACATGACATGACCTCCAGTCATTACATCCATTCATTTCCTTTTCTTGTTCCACAGTCTTCAGCCTCCAAGACCTGTGCTGCCGTTCGATCGTCTCCTGCACACCGGTGCACCTCATTGACAAACTGCCCCTCCCTGTGGCCATCAAGTCGCACCTCAAGTCTTTCTCCATGGCTAACGGCATGAACGCGGTCATGATGCACGGACGCTCCTACTCTGTGGCCAACAACGCGGCTTCAGGTGGAAGCAGCGGGGGAAGCAAAGCCAACAGTCTCAAACGTTCAAAGTCCTTCAGGCCTCCGCAGAGTCCTCCAAAGAACTCGTCGGCGTCCTCCAAGGGGAACTGTAAGATTTCATAGAGAAGGAGTGGACTAATGGGTGCCTCCGTAGGGCCAGTATTAAAGGTGTTGTTGCCCCAAGAGGTCACGTGGGGCACAGAAGAGCATGGAGAGCTACCAGCAGTCTTCACCAGAAACAGATTCAGCTGTGAACTTACACTGACCTTTGGGAAACCGTCTTGGATGGGTGGTTTGGTTTCTGTTCTCTTTGCGCTTGCTGGTGCCATCTTGTGGATGTCCGTTTACCCGTACTGTTTACTACAGAGGCTCACTGTGATCAAGTAGAACAAGATTTCCCTGGGACCAACGGATGTGAATCGAGGATAATCACTCTCCTGTTAACACTACAAACGAGTGGAGGGACGTTAGCTATCTTTTATTTGGAATATGATTGTTGTATTTAACGTTGGACTTGAAGTTGTAAATATATATGTGCTAGTTGTTCTGGTCTGTGTTTGGTAATCGATCCTGGAGAGGTGCTTCTTATGCTTGTTTTGTCTTGAATGTTTTCGGGAGACCTGCTTTGGTGTACAACCTATTTGTGTAGTGTCTTATGCCCTTCGTCTGTCATAGAAAAATTCCCTCTGCAACCTCAAGGGCGCTGAGCTACTTATTTAAAACTCAGATTAGTGAAGTTTTAAATAAGACTGGCTTAAGTTGAATGTTCTGAGTAGAGTGGGGCTAGACTAGTGCTAGACTTAAAAAAACAAAACAACCTTCAGTCTAGCACTACTTCATCTTTGAAACCTTCCAGCAAAGTCGAGCCGAGTCGTCCCGCTTTGAAGACTTCCTGCGGTGCCCCTAAATTCCAGCCCAAATGAAATCCCCCTCCATCTCCATCAGTCATTGCTTTGAACATCTGTTGACTTTCTCAGGCCTCTAAATCTAATAAGCTCAGTTTGTCTCATCAGTTTAACCGGTTTAACCCACCAACAGCATGATCAATTATTATTAAACTCTCGGTGCAATTCGAAGACTGCTCGGCGCTGACGAGGAAACCTTGTACAGATTGTTTGCTCGGTTGCGTCGGCTCGCCTTCAGAAAGTGTCTTGGTATCTTAACAGGAATTTGTAAAACTCAGTGAACATTGGTGAGAGGATTCTTTTAATTTGATTTGCATATTGTATGTATATGCTATGTATTTATGAATGTAAAACAATATTCATCCGCTACTTCTTTCTGTGGCCATGTGGCTATAATATGTGGGACTGTAAGAATCAGAGGTGGAAAGTACTGTAAACTTTTTATTGAGATATTTGTACTTTTGCTGCTTACGTTTATTCTTATTTTTTAGACCGGTCGTTCACAGCAGAAAATGTATTCCTAACAATGTGGCCACTAATGTCAGATGAATTTTAATCAGAGCTAATTAATGATATCATTTCTTTTATAATTGTATAATCGACACAGATACTTTGATTCTGATATAGATACTCAGTTTTCTTTCCACCTCTGATTAACATGTGCTGTATTTCCACTTCAACATTCCCAGTGTCATGGCTACATGTCTGTGATAAGGTCATCCAGGGCATAAAAAAAATGATTGGTGCATGTTTCTTCCCGGCGCCTGTTTTTATGTGGTGTATTGAGAGCAGTACAATAGGCTAACACAACTCTTTGGTGAACATTTAAAGCACTATGTGTAAACGTTTGATAGTGGTTGTTGCTATCAGAGCTGTGTCTACAGGTTTTGGATACTGGATTCATTCTAATTTGTCTCCATTGAAAACAATCACCCATCAAAATAAAGGGTAAAACTACAAGGTCGCTTTGTGTCCCCCCGCCCCCGTCAACTTGTGCGTAATGCTGCGATCATGTGTCATTTAAACATTTATCAAGGTCACTGTGGGAATTGTGGGAATATTTTTTTGTACCCTTTGTCCAGTCCGAGGCCGCCGGTGCCCAAGTAGCAATAAACCCCGGTGGGGAGGGGGGGGTTTGCTGAATTGATTAGCTGCTCTCTCGGTATTGGCTAGTTTTGGATAACCGGCACATCGCCGCAGCGCTTGAATGCAGCGCGGTCAAAAGTCACCCAAAGGTTGCAGGGTCACTTCCAATGAAAAGATGAGGGGTGCTGCTTCTCATCGCCTCGGAGCCTCGCGGGGACAAAGATGAGACGCACACTATTGAAAATGTGGCGCTTTACGCCTTCCCACCTGACCGTGGCATCTCTGAGCTCCGTGTGAATGAGGGACCGGTGGTAAATTGACCGACGTCTAGACAAGAAGGACGTAAACAACATGTTTTGCTAGACGTGATGCGACACGCCCCGTGTTTTGGTTTCACGCTTTCCGCCTTGCGCTCCAGGCGACTTTTTTTTTTCTCTCTCTCTCTTTTTAACAGTTTGCCTCCTCGATTTGTGCGACAAAACTAAAGTTTGCATTGCGTAAAACATCTGGAGATATATTATTAGAACTGAAGATGGAATTCTAACTAACAACTACAACAACAGCTCTGTGCGAGAAAAAAAAACAGCTTATTGCCTTATTTATGAATGACACCTCTATAAATTCTGTCTGGACACGTTTAACGTTGGATTTCTCACCGGAATGTGTAGCTCCGTGCGCACGGTTGTTGGGACAGCTTGCCACCACGGCTCCACGTTTTCTTTGATGTTTTTACAATGTTTGTCCAGTTGCTTAGCGCATGGTGCTGCTTCATAAGACTTTCAGACACTGGACGACTATGGGGGCGGTCAGAGGGGGCTGCCCTTTCCACCTCCATTCACACTCTGAAAGGCTGATGTTGCGTCTTTCTCTCTTCATTGTGCAGTTTTCGCTCGCTTATTTCGCTGTTCGGGGAAATCAACCTGAATGAGAGTTTGCCCATTGTTTCAAGGGTTTTGTTTCGATGATCAATCCGAAGATTTCATTTGAGCCAACTGCGTTTTTAAGCGCGTTTCTTGGATATATTTTGATCATTAGATGACCAGTGTGCGGTAACTCGTCCTGATCTTTTGGCTTGCTTGCTGCAACTCTCCTCTCTGCGCACAGCAAACTGATTTCCACAATGTTTACGCACAAAACGGACGACTACACTTTATTCCGAATCTGAAGACCTAAAGGAGGAATGGATTTACTCGGTGGGCGACTCATGCAAAAGAGCAATGATGTTTAAATTCCCTCTGCAACTTTTGGAGGATATAAGTGTAAAGGATAAAAGTTGGCATAACGCACCCAACTTAAATAAACCACTGTTTGGATGGATACTTGCGTATTTGTTGATGCTCTTGGTTTGCGAATTACCCGAACTTTCTTTGTGTGCAAGTGTGGCAGGATCCAAAGTTAAACATGAAGGATTTTGTCCCAACAAGCTGAATTCCAATCTGTGGGTTGATGCGCAAAGCACCTGCGAGAGGGAATGCAACGTCGATGAGGTGCTGTTATTTAAGTTATCCCCGTTAGTGTTTTTATCTGTTCATTTTGTGATTTGTTCGTTCGTAAATGCTGTTTTGTGTCCTTGCAGGACTGCGCAGACTTTGAGAAATGCTGCACCAACGTGTGTGGCCTCAACAGCTGTGTGGCTGCACGTTTCTCTGATGGCACCCCTGCCCAGCCAGATGGGCAGGGTGGAGGAAAAGGAAATGATGCCCCCACCTCCACTGCTACCTGTGAGGGCTTCATCTGCAGTCAGCAGGGGGCAATCTGTGACATCTGGGATGGACAGCCCATCTGCAAGTGCCAGGACCGGTGTGAGAAAGAGCCCAACTTCACCTGTGCTTCAGATGGCCTCACCTACTTCAACCGCTGCTACATGGATGCGGAGGCCTGCATCCGTGGGGTGAGTTTAACTGTGGTCACCTGCCGTTTTTACCTGGCCGGGCCTCACACCAGTCCACTGCCTCAGGACACCACAGCTAACCCCACGCCGACATCCTCGCAGGAGGATCCATTGCCCCCCACACTGTACTCCAACCCTCACCACCAGTCTATCTATGTTGGAGGCACAGTCAGCTTCCACTGTGATGTTATTGGAGTCCCCAGACCTGATGTAACATGGGAGAAACAGAGTGAAAGGCGCGAACGCCTGGTCATGAGGCCTGACCAGATGTATGGCAATGTGGTTATCACCAACATCGGTCAGCTGGTCATTTATAATGCACAGGTGTGGGATACAGGTATCTACACCTGCATTGCACGTAATTCTGTGGGAGTTCTTCATGCAGACTACCCGCTGTCTGTTATCCGCCGGGCTGATGATGATTTCTCTGAAGATCCTGAGATGCCCATGGGCCGGCCATTCTCACCAGCAGACTGCCTGGCTGAAGTAGACCTGAGAGTGTGCAGTGGTGAGCGTCATGTAGACTGGTATTATGACAGCAAGCTGGGCTCCTGCATGGCCTTCAGCAACGGTGGATGTGACGACAGCCGCAACCGATTTGAGACTTACGAGGAGTGCAAGGCCTCCTGTCAGAGAGAGGGGATGGGCATTTGCTCACTGCCTGCTGTCCAGGGCCCCTGCAAAGCTTGGGAGCCACGTTGGGCCTGGAACTCACTCATGAAACAGTGCCAAGCCTTTGCCTATGGTGGCTGCCACGGGAATGCCAACAGCTTCCGCACCAAGAAGGAGTGTGAGGCAAACTGCCCACAACCCAAAAGGAAACCTTGTAAGACCTGTCGGGTGAAGGGGAAAATGGTGCCCAGCTTATGCCGGAGTGACTTTGCTATTGTGGGGCGGCTGACAGAGCTGGTGGAGGATCTGGACTCTGGACTAGCCCGCTTTAGCTTGGAAGAGGTCCTGAGAGATGAAAAGATGGGCTTGACTTTCTTTAATACCAAACACCTCGAGGTGACTATAGCAAAGATAGACTGGAGCTGTCCCTGCCCCAACATCACCATGGAGGAAAACCCTTTGCTGGTGATGGGTGTAGTGCAGGATGGCATAGCCATCATCCAATCAGACAGCTATGTGAGAGCCATAACTGAACGCAGACTCAAGAAGCTACGTGAGGTTTTGGGTAAAAAGACCTGCGAGGCATCTTAAAAGTCCCAGAACTCAGACTTGGTAGCCCACAGAAGGTTTGTGGTCACCTTTACCTTTAGCACTGAAGATGAGCATCAGAACTGCAATGAGAAAAGCTGATATTTAATAACAGCTCTTTACATCAAAAGACAAAAACATGTTAAATACTGTATGTTAATTTGTATGTACAATACATATTCATTACAACACAGGTTGTACTACATTCCAGAGTTAATATCAGTGCTAAGTTGAAATCTAGTCTAATCTTGTCTTTTGATGTTTTCTGAATGTTCATATTCTAAAAAATGAGATAGTAGCAGGATAGCAGCCGCACAGGTGGATTAACTTGCAAAAAATCCTAGTTTATGATATGAAAGATTTAGACTTTTATTGTGTTTTTCTGTTTATTTTGCATTGTACTCTTTATATTAGTTATAGGTGTTTTAAATAGGTTTCCTTCTGTTGTTATGTCTTGTTATTTTAAGATCTAATGTACGGGAAGTTGTCTCTTAAATATCTCCCTCTGCAAAGCACTTCTGCTAATTAAGTTTTACTGACAGTCTCTGCAAACTGAATGAAGAAATAAAACAGTAGGTGGCTGTGTCAAGGTAAACATAGTACACACAGACAACATACATGTGCGCCTTAATAATTTTACTCAAGTGTGCAATACAGAAGAATACAATGTATAATAGATTACATTATTTCAGTTCTCATTAAACGATTTCATATAATGTCAGTGTTGCGTTGGAATCTTGGGAGACGTTTCATTAACAGTTCTGTAAAATTTGGCAATGTATCTGAGCTTCAAGTGTAAGTTTAAGGCGTTCGACCGTCCTGCTCCGGAACAACAGGATGCTTCACACCAAACTCTCCTTCCTGAACAGAAGACACTTGTTGTTTGCTGGCATGTCGATCTAGAAAACATTCAAAATCAAACATTAGTAAAGCAGTACTCCCCATAAATGCATTGTTTACATTCTCATCATTTCACATGTCGAAGATGAAGATTGAGTTTGATTATATGAGCTGGTTACTCACCATCTTCTCCAGGAACAAACCATTTCTCTGTGCGGTAGAACTGAGGAGGGAGATATCCCTGAGTCCCCATTCTGGGTTCCTGTGAGATTAAACAATATAGCATTTATATATCCCACAGTCACCTTTGCATTATTTATTGTATGGATGACAAAAACAGATGAGCCTTTGGGATTATGTATAAAATGCTAATTTCTCTTCCACAAAGCAAAAAGATGCAACCGTATTTCAGATCTGATGAGGAATTAACATCTTTGAAGTAAAATTATATCTCCTTATAACCGAATTAACTCCATGAAGCATTAAAAAAGATATATAAAACATTAAACATATAGTACTTTACCTCTGCCGTAGGCTGTAGTCAAAGTCAATATTACTTTGAGGGGAGATCTGACCATTCACTGCATAAGGCTGAGGGTAAGGACAAAAATATTACGTAGCATCATTTGATCATATGTGATAATTACTTGTCATGAATGTGGTAAGTGTGTGTTTATGGCAGCATGAAATGTTTTTTTACTCACCCCGTATGTCAAAAGAAGACCTTGTGGCTTCAGCACTGTTCCAGCCCCTTTGAATAAACCCTGGAAGAAAACAGTGATGTCTTTAGGCACTAGTATGACATCGCATGTGGTGGGGTTGAGTGGCAGGAGCCCCTTTTTGTTCTCTGTCTTTTTATTATAGACTGAGGCAGAAATTGCAGAGGCTACCTGCCTACCTTTGAGGAGTTATGGCTCTAAAGGGTCATACTGTACACACTGGGGGGCATACACTGCAATATTTCCACTTTATGGAAATAGATCACCTAAAGCCAGACTGTGTACACGTTGAAAGAAGACAGCGCAGTCTTTCTCTTAGAAATAAAAACTTGAATCTATAAATAATGAAAATATTCTTGCTCAGTTCAATATACTCAAACGCATTTCAGTTCTGCTGCTCCAGCCTTACTTGGTCTGGTATGACCAGTTGCATACGGTGGCTAATGTTTGCTAATGCAACCTAGATATTGATTTGACATGTTAGATTATGTTTTTTTAGTTTTTTTTTAGCTGCCACATGTGGCTTTAAGTAATAAAGCATTGCTCCTAACTTTGGGGGCGTCTCCTTTAAAATCCAGCTATGTTTGGGCAGGATCAGGGCTGAATTAACCCATTATAGGGGCCCTTATTGGTAATTAGTTTGTGGTGAGTTCATTAATTACAGATTTGTTCAGAGATGTGCACTATGTAAACACGATATAAACCAAAATAATAAAGGTCTTAATCTAGGGGCCCCTGTGCTATACATGGCCCTGTCCTGGGTCCTGAGCCCCCCCTGGGGACGTTGCCCACTTTGCCAGTTGGTAATCCAGTTTTAGTTCCTTAAATTGGCTTAGATAACACCAAACACAACACTGCGCATGTATAAATATCTATAAAACCAGCAGCCCCACCTCTGTGCAAGCAAACGGAGAAATGTGGATCATGTTGATGTTGACTACCAGATCGAGGCTCTCTGGCTGGATCCCTCCCCAGTACTGAGGGGGCAGAGAAGCATCTAGGTGGATGGCAGGTTTCACATTGTGCAGCTGGTAGTGGGCTCTGTACGCTTCTATACTGAGAATGGGAACAAAGGTGATTATTGTTAAGGCATGCAGCCTCCAACAAAACACACGTTTTACCAGCACAGCATGCCTGTCCTGCATCAATAGTAATAAATGAACTACCGTAATACGTGAATAAAATGACAAATGCCTTACCATAAGTAACTGAACGTCACCAGAGTTTATAAACATATAAAGGCACACCAATAATGTAATACTGACACCCACACACTGTGTTTACCTGGCTAGAGACTGGCGGTCATACTCTGACGGCTGCCAGATTACATTCCGCAGGGCCTGAGCGAAGTGTGTGACATGCTGCCCGGTACCGGAGGAGATCTCCAGAGCCTGCAGGGGTCTCCCGGTGTTCACGCTCTCCCGGAGCACCGCCAGGATGGGCTCCTTGTTCCTCTCCGCGGCGGCGGCGTTCAGCATCGTGCCAAACCCCGGGTATAACTGTCGAGTTATGCGGCGCAGTGCACGAAGCCACTCCACTATACCTGAGTAAACGTCGGTCCAGGTTGAATAACTGAACACCACCTACGAGCGTTTTATGTTTTCGGCTGAAAATGGTACACTTCCGAATTTATTCACGTGACCGACGTGCCGACCAATCAGGGCACTGGGCGGGCACAACCTCCACCACCGTTATAAAAGGATGACAGTGCAGATAAATGTTTTACACAGAGGGTTTCTTTATTTAAGGGAAAATAGCAGTCAGGTACACATCCTAGTTTACAAGATTTACACAGTTTCTCACACATGAACGTAATATTTCACCTCCCCCAAGGCTCAAATTTAAATCTAACAGACACGGCAATCAATTTATAATAATTTAAAAGTCTGTCCAAGTAACAGGACATAAATAGGAACAGCAGGAATGAACAAAATTTTTTGGCAAACACAAATATATAGAACAGGATTGTCAGTGTGTGGCAAAGTAAAGGTGAAAGGGGCAAAGGAGGATATCTATCCATACGTTATATTGAACAGAATTGAACAGAAAATAACGCTGTGAATTGTTGGATCTATTTCTCAGGTGGATTAATGTGCTGTAAAGGCTGTTAATGTTACTAAAGCAGTGTGAAAAATAAACACCTTTCATGTACACCTTTTAAGATTACTGTGTACTCAGGTGGAATAAAATGCAAACGTTAAATTACAGTGACTTAAATTGTGTGCTTCAGTTGATGTGATGAAATGCAGCTACCTGCTTTAGAATGACACAGTACTCAATGATGATGTGACAGCTGCTTTCATGCAATTGCAAGCGGCTTGTCCTCCAGCCCAGCTGCAGGTTCTGCAGTTTGACTCGGCTCCTTCTCCACGTTGAGCAGTGTTTGTGGTGTGTCCTCCTCCTGGCTCTCAAGTGGACAGTTTTGCACCAGGGATGGATTCAGACAGATGAATGTCTGGTTGCTGCCGAGGGCATCCAGGCTAGTTGTGGTTGTGACCACAGAGTCACTGAAGATCGTATTTGAGAAGACAGAGTTGAAAGTGAACGAGGAGCCAAAAAGTGACTCCTGCACACAGTGCACAGGGGATTTGGGACGATCTGTGGGAACAACAGCTGCTGGGTCTCTGGGAGGTTTGATTGGAGGAATGGGCTCAGGCTCACTGTCATTGGTGTCCGGTTCTGGTTGTTGCTGACTGGCTGTTTCCTCTTTAGTCACCTTCTCATCTGAAACCTGGACAGAGGGCGGGTTAGCCTTGATCGCCACCCTGCAGTCACTGTTCACACTGGAGCGTCGAGATGACCCCTCTGCTGTGGAAATGACACTGCTGGCTCGAGGGAGACTTTTGGGCGACTTGGGTCCTTTCAGTCGCCCCTCTTTCCCCAGAGGGGTGGAGAAGCAGTTGAGGCAGCCAGACATTGAGGATGACTTACCCTGAACATACAGCACTGTGATAGGTGAACAAACTGAAACTCTAGTCTCAGCTTTGTTAGAGCTCAGTTTTGAATTCATCCCATTGAGCCCTGGGTTCGCTTTGACTGTGCCCCCTGAATCTGATGAGCGCCGTATCACTTTCCCTCTAGACCCCCTTCGGATGCTCTTTGTACCCCTCGTGAGCCAGAAGTCCGGAGCGAGCACAGGATCTTTCTGCTTTGATATAAACTGGATGTCTGAATTCTGACTGCTGGTGATGGGCATGGTAGAGGCTTTCTCCTTGTGCTGCTGCTGCTTCAGTGTGTGTTGGGGTGTGGAGGTATCACTGGGTGGCTGGTAGGAGGAGGAGGACCGGCGTGATGGAGGCTGCTGGACTGGACTGCTGCCATTTGACCATGGCTCATTTTCCATGCTCAGGTTGAACTCACCACTGCTCTCGCTTTGGGCTCGGCTCTGGACACCATTCAGCACTGCAAAGAGATAATATTCTTATTGACCAACAGAGGGCAGCAGAGTCTTTCTATAACAGATGGTTCCTCTGTGATCAGTATAGAGATTAATATGAAACAGGGTCATGATTGCAATTTGATGGATTTACTCTAATTCCTGAGCTGGTAATACATCTGTATGCTCGCTAAATCCTCTACTCGAGTATCCACGGAGCTTTACCGTGACTTTGCAGCTCGTCGTTGTCCTCAAATCCAGATGGCACGGTGCTGTCATTTGAATCCTTGTCTGTGGGCCATGAAATGAGAAATTACTGAATGGCCATAAGTGATTGACACGCCTGGCTTCTACACTTAAAACGAGTGTTTGCTCTAAGCTTAAGTCTAGCGTCTAACTAGCAAAGCTGACATCAAACCAAAACAGTGGCTCATGAATGCCTCTACCTGTCACCCAAAGCTCAGAAACATCTGGAACAGTGTCGGTGGTGTCAGTGATGGTGGTGGGGATGTGGCCAGATGGTAGAGCGGTGAGATGATTGAGGTGGAGGATGGACAAGATGGATGTGGTGAGGGATGAGGTCAATGCGTTCTTCCTGTCCTCCACATCGGCCTCTGACCCTTCTAGGCACTCTGAGCTGCCTGGCCAGCGCTCCTCCTTGAACGGGGCAGAGGGGTTCACCAGGCTGCTCAGGGCTGCATTTTTAGACCACGGAGTGGAAGAAGTGAGGAGCAGATGAAAGGAGGGGTACAGACAAGTGAAGTGCTTATGGAGATTAGGTCATTTTGTGCTATGGCGTGGAAGACAGGGATGGTTTGCTTTCTCTGCAGTCCTTACAATAGCCTAGAATTTTAGTTTTAAAATGTTTGCCTACAGCACAGGCCGCTCTGGGTAGGACAGAGAGCTCATGCAGCACCAGTGTCCTCCTGCAATGCAGCATTTCTTTGACCTCTATTAAAAAATACCCCAGATTGTCTTAAAATATAGCCACTCTGCTAGAAAATGACTGGTGCAGATGCTTAAAGCTGTAATGTCATACCTAATTTTAAGCTAGTGCAGTGAAATGAGGTTGTGATGGACACATTACTAACATATGCCTTCTGATTTTAAACCTGCTGGTAAGCATCCTTGCTGACGTTGATGAATCCTACTCAAACTAGGGTTACTTTGTTGTTATATCATGTAGTAGATGGTGGAAAAAAAGCAGAGATTCACTTGGTATTATCAAGTTAGCAGTGAAATAAAAGGCTACAGTCAAGATGAGGAAAGACGCCGGACCACAATATTTCTTACACATGGAACGACGGAAGAGGGACTTGACTTTGTCTCTGTCCTTCAGCCTGTTCCTCATACGGGGAAACATTTTCAGAGTGGCTATTTAACAGCAAGTGCAGCAACATGGGAGGTAGACAGAGGGATGGATGTAAACAGAGAGAGGGATGTGAGGGAGGAGAGAGGCAGGAAGGGAAAGAAAAGACAAGGGAAGGAAGGAAGGAAGGAAGGAAGGAAGGAAGGAGTGAAAAAATACATTAACAAACAAGAAAGACAAAGGGAACGTATTGAGGACATATTGAGGACTTTCTGAAGAAAGTTCACACACACACATCATGCATTAGGAAAAAATGACCCTGTGGATATGACACACACATATGTTCGCTTTAAAAAAAACAAGCCTGAGTTTATTTATTTATTATGTAGACTGGTTGGATCTTGCTCACTATAGACATGCCAACTTTTATGAATTACTATGAGAAAAGTTAAGTAAAACTGAAGGCTGAGTTTAGGCCACACTGTGTGAAGGTTGTGTATGATGGATAAGAGGTGCATTTGACAACAGTGTTGAAACACTTTGAAAACAATTTATTTGAGTTTTTGTGTCTCCTGAGGTGGAGGAGGAAGTTTTATCAATTTTTTGAAGAATGTCTGTCCAACAAACGCAGCTTCATGTGTAGATGAATCAGTTGTGGCTTTTGTCTCACCAGTGTCTCTCTGTTTTCTGGCTGTGGACTGGACCTTACACGAAAACACTCCTGAAACATCTTTGAGCCCTGATCTTCCTTCCTGGTCTATGTCTGAAGCTGTGAAGGGGGGGCACTTTGGTACTTTGATGATACCGGTACCGCCAAGTCAATGGGAGACGACCTGGTGAATTGAAGAAGGTCATACTCACTGCTGTTCCGTTGGGGAGAGATGGCATCACCTGCTGAGGTGGAGGCTGAGCCTCCAGAGCCATTGGAGCTGATGAAGTTGTTGTCGTGACAGAAGTGGTGCGACTCGGCAATGCCTGAGTGTGTGGGTGTGGGTGGGCGGTCAGGCCCATGCTCACGACTACTGGATTTAATCAACTTCTTCAGTTTCAGGGTGATCCAGTTTCCACGTCTGTTGAGCAAAAAGGGTGGTCAGTCACCAATCATGTAGAGGTGAGCTAGACTTGCAACAATTGTTTGTTTTTTATAATATATATACTGTATATTCTTTTTAGGAATGAGCAACTAAACAAAACAAAAGTATCTGTGAAAGAGGTCTGAATTATTATCAAACTCTACATTCCTCATATTTTAACTAAGCGTTATAATGTCTTGCAGCTCATTGTTTTGGTTTTATGGTCAGCCTCTGACCCAAACATAATTGTTTTGAGTCACTCTCAATCCTCATAGTGGCGTTTTTGTCTGCAGCATACATCTGGTTTTAGTAATACACCCACAGTGCTCTACCTGCCCAGTAACAAAAGATTTATACTCTCTGGAAGCTGGCGGAGACCAAAAACAGAGCTAAAACAAACAAAAAAAACATGTCCTGCTATACAGAGACAGAGAACTACAGAGCTCACTGTATTACTAACAACACTATGCATATTTCTTGATCTTTATTGATCAAATAACGGTGTATATGAACTGAAATAACATAACTTGAGACCACTGTAGAAAGTTCTGAATGTGAGAACACAAATCTCGTCACAGTCATTTCACCACAGTAATAGTGAAAAATATCATAGTTCTCACCATTATAGACTTACTTACCTGCGAGGAGGCGATGGCTCATAAAACTTGTACTGGTCCATTATCTTTTCCTCCAACTTCTCCTTCTGCCTCCTCAAATCATTAAGCTTGTCACTGAACAGAGACAGGCAGAGAGAGAAAATAGATGGATAGATCATCAGGAATAATTACAGGCCTGCTGTTGATTACTTTGTGTTTACTGGTGCTATGAATAGGGTACATTTTATGCTGTTTGCTTAATGCATTAGCTCATTAACAGAACATGCTCTAAATCCACACATTAGATTCCATTTAATGCTTCATTATCCTGACATGGTGTTAGCTCTATTTGCTTACATATACTGTCGCTCTTCAACATGAAACAGATCTTTGCTCTCCATTGTCTGCTCCAACAAGGTTCGGTTCTGCAGCATCAGGGTCTCGATCTGGCTGAGCAGGTGGCGATTCTCTTCCTCCAGGTTGCCCTTCAACTGGCTCAGCAACTAAACATCACACAGGCAAGCAGGCATATGTGCACATGTGTAAGCTATACACAAAGTCAGCTTATTAAGCCTGTGTAGCCTGGAATGTAATCGTGCATGTACCTCACACTGGTTGGTGAGTTTTGTGGAGGTGATGTCCAGCTGCTGGAACTCTTTCTTGAGCTTGGAGAAGTCGGCTTCCAGCCATGTGTGCTCCAACTTGGCCTCATTCAGCTGGCTCTTGAGCTGCTTGTGATCCGCTGTCAGCAACTCGTTGTCGTTAAGAAGCTGACGGTATGTCTGGTTCAGCCTTAAAAAAAAAAAAAAAAAAAAAAAAAAATGTGAGGTGATGTTTGTCCATGCATTCGTCTAGATGTGTACAAGTAATAATGTAGTGTGTGTGTGTGTGTGTGTGTGTGTCCTCACCAGTCCTTCTCGTCACGGAGTCTGCAACATTCAGCTGCAGTGGTCCTGTGCTGTTCTTTCTCCATAGCCATCCTCATCTGCTCCTCCTTCAGGGCTTTCTCCAGGTCCTCTAGCTTGGTCCTCTGCTGCAACAGGCTATTGTACCTGAAGACACCACAAAATACACATAAACATGCAAGGATTCATAACACATGGTATGACAATCCATCTATAGTCACTAGACTGTGGCTGCCTCTCCTTTCCCCCACCTGTCCTGCAGCGTCCGATGCTCCAGCTCCAGTGTGCGGTGGGCATTTTTCAAACAGCCATGCTTGCCCATCAGGGCCTCATACTCCATGGCTTGCCGCTCATGCAGAGCCGCCAGCCGCTCATGGTCTCTTAAAAGCTGCTCGTGGACACCGCGCAGCTCTTCACGATCCCGTATGGCGCTGTCCCGCTCGCTCTCTGTCCCCGACTGCTGCTGCTGCAGCTGAGCATTCTGGGCCATGAGGGAGGCGCTCTGTGAGTTTAGAGTGGATTTCTCCACCTGGAGAAGAAGGGAGCCAGTAGATTAAGATTTAATGTAGCATAAATGCCTTCAGTGCGTGCTGTCTGCATGTATACTAGGCTTCACAGAGAATCTTATGATACTATCAGTGTGAATCGTGTGTGTTTTAATGGCACCTGCAGGTTAGCGTTGTGCGTCTGCAGGGCTGTGTTGTTCTCCTGCAGTGAGGCAGCTTGCCTCTGCAGGGCGAGGATCTGAGCCTGCTGGCTGTCAGACTGACTCTCCAGCTGCTTGAGCTGGGCCTGCATAGCCTGGCGCTCTGCCTCCAGTGTCGCATTCTGTAGAGGAGAAGACGGTCAATATGTTGGCAGGAAGAAGAAAATGAAAACCAGGGGGTAGTGTTAACTTCATATCCTCAGTGTATTATTGGCATGAATCAACATCAAAAGCAAGTATTAGTGTATTTATGAACCAATAGTACAATTTTAAAAATTGGTCACTGTAAAGGCAAACCACTAACATTCCTCTCCACTTCAATGAGACGGTCCTTGAGCTTCAGCAGTTCCTTGGTGGCCTCCTGGCTTTCACGCAGCCATTCGCTCATTGTCCTGCCAGTCTCTCTGGGAGGGGTGGAACACGACGCTGTCCGTTCTTCCTCCTGCCTCTGTTGCAAGGCCTCATAGCTCAGCTTCACCTGTGGGGTCAAAGGGGTCAAGGGGGCAGTTTTTCTCAAATTAACAAGCTAACAGGTCTGCGAAGGTGAAATTCATGACTTACAGTCTTGAGCTCCTGGCGCAGCTGCTGGTTTAGGGTGGAGGATTCCTGAAGACGAGCCTCCAAAGCTGCCATCTTGTCGTCTTTAATCCGGAGAGATTTTTTCAGAGATGATTCTAACTCTGACTCCAGCATCTTGAACCTGCTGCGCGGAGACAAGAAGGGTTTACAACACTCCTCATTTCTTGTCTTATTCCCTTCAAAAGTTACAGAACGGGAACTCCAGACAGTATGTAAGCACCTGTTATCTGGTGCCTCCAGTTCAGTCTGCTGTGTGCTCTCCTGGTTCAGGACCTTCATTTCCAGCTCATGGGCCAGTCTTTCCAGTTCATTGTCTCTCTGCTGGGTCTTCAGCTTCTCGCTCACTAGCTCCTAAAGATGGACAGTAGTGCAGGATAACACTAACAATTTAACAATTTGTTTTAAGGGCCATTTATTGACATTTAATGAGTTTCTGTTTGAATCTGTGGTTCCAGTGGTTTTAACTGACTTGACAGTCAGGAGTAAAACTGTGCCTTTGAGGTTAGAACAAAATGAAAATAATAATAATAAAAAATAATCAGACCACTGAACATGTGAGAGCCTTCACTTTAGGACATAAAATCACATAAACTCACATAAAATCAGTGTCACTGATTAGTTGATGCAAAGAAGCCCCAAAAACATAAATTTTACAGTTTTTTTTCTTGTTTTTATCAGAACTCGTGTATGTGTGCCCACGTAAAAACCTATCCGAGAACACATGCACACTGCTGCAGCATTATCAGTGAAACGTCGGGGCAGATTATTTATTCGGTCAGCATGAACTCGACAGCACAGACTTCCTCCCCTCACCTCTCTGAGGGTAGCCAGGGTCCTCTGGTCGATAGCGGCTTGCTTCGTCAGTTCTCTGTTGTCTCCCTCCAGGCCTTTGACCCTCTCAGCAGTCTCCCTTAACCCCTCCACCTCCTTCACAAGAAAACGCATCTCCCTTTCCAGGCTGGCCATACAGACATTGCTGCTGTCCAAGTTGGCTTCCTGGATTTCAGCCTGGGACAGATGAAAGTAGAACAGCAGCCATTTTATTCAAAGGTGTAATACAAGTTACATTATCCTACTTAACTGACACTTTGCCCCTTAGAAAAACAAGCCTTCCTACCTGCTGGCGGAGTCGCCGATTCTCTTTCTCTAGCTGCCTCTTTTCCCTCTCCAGCACTGTGGTTTCTTGTTCCAAGCTTTGCTTCTCTGTTTCCAGTTGCTCCAGGCGTCGTGCAGAGATCCGAAGTTCCTCTAAAGTGGCCTGCAGACTCTGGTTCTCTGCCTCCAGTTCCTGAACCTCCGCCTGCAGGCGCTGAACTTTCCGGTCTAAAGCGATGGAGTGGGATAGAAGAAATAACTTAATTAGTAACTGTATGACTGCATCACTGAAATCTTTGATTGAATTTGAATGATTATTTTATCTACAGAACCTACCAGTGTTATCGAGAGAAGTCTGTAGGT
Organism: Argyrosomus regius; assembly: GCA_946959425.1. Lineage (NCBI taxonomy): Eukaryota > Metazoa > Chordata > Actinopteri > Sciaenidae > Argyrosomus > Argyrosomus regius. Next base: position 24,255,537 of record OX336883.1, read on the forward strand.
GTTGGTTAACTGTGTCCAGGGCCCTGCACTTGGCCTCCAGCCGCTGTGTGTGCTTGGTGGCGTAGGAGGACCGTGTTGGCAGACCTGTGAAGATGCTGTCATGGCATGGACTGCTGCTTTTTGAGCTAGGGGAGCTATCACGTGATCCCACAAAACAATGGAGCCTGTTGTGATTGTTTTCTAAGACCTCCAGATCAGACATCAGTTCTTTGAAATGATCTCCCCTGTTTTCGTCCTCTAGCTGTCCTTTCTCCTGAATATGAAGGTCCGGATTGTCCGTGAGTAGGATCTCACTCTGGACTCCCTCCAGCTCTTCTGCACGAAGATGGCAGTTTGAATCTCCATTCAGCATTTGCTGTGTTACTGTTCTGAGCGGGAATACATTAGTGTGGCTTCCTACATTTGAGCAAGAGGTTTGTAACCCTGTGGATTCATCTGTTGATGAGGTACAGTTGTAAGTGCTACACACCATCTGGCAGACATGATCACACTCCAGGTGATAGTTATGTTTAGGATGTGTGCTGTTGTTCAAAGAGAGAACTCTGAGTTCTTCTATGGTCCTTAAGAGACTTTGGTTCTCCTTCTCCAGCTTCAGCATCCGACTGCAAGTCCTCTCACTCACCTCCTCGCTCAGAGTCTGCTGGCCTTTAAAAAAAACACACGATGGCACTTAACTTTCTTACTTATCCTACCTTCTCAACCAATCCCATCCATTAATTTTACAATTACTTCATCTTACTCCATCACCAGCGCTTACCCTGAGAGTTCTCAGTGGTCATGGAGAGCTGCTCTAACTCCCAGCCCAGGTGTTGGGACTCCTCCATGCTCCTCCTCTGAGCCAAACACAGAGTCAGGTTCTCATCCTGAAGCTCCTCAATTCGCCTCCGATCAGCCTCCCTCTCCTAAAGTGGAGACACAAAGTATCAGCAGAGGTATGAGAACAGATTCTGTCCAGCGGCTGAAAGGACTAAATGATCATTCAATGATCATCTAAAAGAGGACATCCGATGTCAAGAGTAATGCTCTTGAATTATGCTTTCACTGATCTCTCTCCTTGTGTGCAGATGTCTGACCTGTTCCATGTCGTGGACCCGGGCCTTCAGCAGCAGACTGTGCTTCTCCAGCTGGTGGATTTTATCTGAGCGAGCCCTCCAGCCTTCCAACTGATCCTCCAACACCTCTTTGGTCTCCTGTAGCACCCTGTTATCCTCCTTTAGCTCCTAGAACACACACACAAAAACACCTCCTAGATTTGCTCATCCAATAAATCATATCTAATCAAAATTCATGTCTCAAAATTCAGTGGTAAAACATTTAGAAGACTGCACCAACCTCTACTTTTGCCTTGTAGAACTCCATCTTATGCAGTTGCTCCCTGTAGCGTCCCACCTCACTCTCCAGCTTGTCCGCCTTTATGGCTCTCTCTCTCAGGGCGTCCAGCTCGTCACGGTAGGTGCGGGCTGCACGGGCGTCTACCAGAAGCTGGGAGTTCTGGTGGAGGTTCAGACAGAGGCATGATTTAGAGCAAAGTTAGCCCTGCACCGTTCTTTCTTAACTAGTCTTCACCGAAGGAAACTTTCTTCGACCAAGTTGGAAGTCTTAAAGTGTCTCTGCAGGTAAACATGATTAATGACATTTTATTTGTCTTTAAAGCTGCATTAATTACTGTCATTATAGTGACAATAGATCAAATGTATTGTGAAAGGCACTCATTGTGATGAAAACAGAGAGAATCATCACCAAGCTCTCTTATTTTAGATTTTAGTGTCATTCAGCTCATTGTTTTGATGTTACAGCCTGCTACCTTACTGTTTTGGTTCTCTCTCTCTCTCAGCTCTCACCAACCTCATTTTTAGGTTTTTAGCAGGCAGTTGTAATAAACCCACTGTAAGCTACCCGGTATATACAGACAAAGTTAGCGTCTAGCTGGTGCAGCTAAAGAGCCAGATATTTCCCTCAGGAGTTGGTGAAGACTAAATTGGAGCTAAATAGAGAGAGGACTCCGTGTCTGACTGATGTATAAATAGGCCAGCTGTTTGCTAGCATGTTCAACATATCAACCTTTTAAGGTGATAATATGTCAGTGTTGTGGTTGCTGGAAACAACTCTAACTAAAGCAAACAAGAGAAGACAAGAATTAGAACTCCTGTTCAGACAAATTCATATAATCTTTAGTTGTATCTCTGAGTTCAGAGGTTTAAATTTGTTGCCATTAAGCACTGCTCTGCAGCAAAGTATGGTGTGCAATAATCTGTATAATCTGCATTGCGATCAGGAGGTTACTGTGTGTCACCATCGGATCGAGCTGCAAGCTATCCTTCTATTCTTCAAACCTCCTGCTGGATCCTCTTCAGCTCTGCCTCCATGTTCTCCAGCTCATGTCTGCAGTCCAGCATCTGCTCACTCTTCTCCTCTCTGGTGTTGGTCAGATGTGCAGTGCACAGAGACAAGCAGGCGCGTTGGTTAGTGTGTAAAACTGTCTGTTTTTTTTTACAATACTTACTTCTTATAGATATTTAAATACTGCAAAGGACCAAATGTATGAGTGAACACACACACACATGCATCCCCCCTTTTTGTCACTATTGCAAGAGATCACATTTAATCAATTATTTTCAAATGCTGGGGGACATGTACTTGATTACAACATAAAGCTTGCTATGCTATTTTTTCCCCCATGTTATTGAGCTACTGCAGGTTCAGATGTATATGTATGCCTATGATAGAACTGTCTAAGGTCAGGGCCATTCAAAAGTTCAAAGTAAAGCCATACTTGATGCTTTAAGTGATATTGTGTTTGCTCAGAGGCAGCAGTACGTGAATCTGAGCATCCCAACAACAAAGGACAATACAGAAGAGAAGATGGGATGGAGAGCTGAGGTCTTGATTGGATCAGTGTTAATGTGTGTGCCTGTGTGCTCTGAAATTCAGAGGCAATGTGGGTCAGTGGTAGTGCACAGCCATAGAACCTGCCAAGCAGGCATTAATGTGGGCCAAAATCCCCAGGGCATCTCTAGTATCTCTCTCTCTCTCTCTCTCTCTCTCTCTCTCTCTCTCTCTGCCTCTCATTCATTCTCTATTGGCAGTTCCCCAAAGGAAAGGCTAACTTTTAACCAACAGCAACCCTGAAGAGAAACTCATACTATACTAGCAGACAACTTCTACCCCTGAGTGTGTATTTTTAATACCCATGTATTGTCTCTGTTTTCTATGCACTGACAGGTAAGATGCTTTTCAGAGAGTGACATTTTTCAATTCAATTGAAAAACATTTTCAATTTTGTACTATTCCCTTCCGTACACTTTCTTCTGAATTGTATTTTGGAATTTCTGTAAAATAAACTAAATGTTTATTTTTCTGTGTCCACTTGGTACTCACAGCTCTTGTCTAAGTCGTCTAATCTTGGCCTTAGAGTCAGCCAGCTCCACCGCCAGGTGTTGCTGAGTCCCCGCTTGCTGCTGCTGAATGCTGGGAGAGTAGCTTGCGGACTGCGGGCTGGAGGGGCTATTGAGCAAGCTAACCACACCCTCCTTTTCCTGCATTAGCTCTGCTATAGTCTGCAAAAAAGACAGGTTACAGATTACCTTTAGCATATAACTCAACACCTAATTTACTTCTTAAAATCTGTGTACTCAGAGTTAATTGCAAAAACTTGAAATGAGAAGTTTCATGTCTTATTATGCACACTTTGTAGCCAAAACACAACCACAACATGTCTTTGGATTCATAAATGAGTTAAGATCAGTTAAATTCACAAAAACCGTGCAGTTAGTATGTATCTCTCAAACAAACAGAATAAATGGTTATGGACCTCTAGATTGGTGTCCCTCTGGTCCAGCAGATGCCGGAGGTGCGTGGCCATGTTCTTCGCCGCAGCCTCCAGCTCATCAGGGTGCACCTCGCTGGACTCCAACCACTGCAGGTCCAGTACGTTCTCCTGATTGTGGGTCAACTGGTAAACATGGGAAAAGACAGTTAGTGTAGCAGGACAGACATAGTGGCTGTGAAAAATTTGTCCCTACACAAATTAATTTTCTGTACGATGTTGTGGCATTTCAAAGCTCAAGTCATATAAAGTGAGATACCTCCTGAATATGTGCAGCTATGGCAGCTTTCGTGTCAAAGTCAAGAGTCTGGATCCTCTCGATGTACTCTTCTTTCTTCTCACACTAAACATAAAAACATAAACAGATTAAATTCACACAGTTCATGCAGTCTGTTTCCGGTTTTCCGCACACAGATCATCACACTGTAACCGTTTACCTGGACTGCACATCCTAACAACAGCAGCAAAATTTTCTTTATTTCCTCCAGACTTTGTTCTGTGGGGAGAAAAACAAGTTGATTATCTAAAATAAAACTGATCAGATTGAAGCAGTGAGGGCAGTGCTGGCATGGGGATAAGATGAAACAAGTACGAGCTGGTGAATTTGGGTCACCACTTGCCAATGCCTCACCATCACAGGTCAGTGTGGTTATCCAACTGATAGAGTGCAATTGAATTAAAACTGTTATCCAAAACAGTTAAAGCAGTCCGTCTGACAGGAAATACTACGACTGTTTTCAGTGCTGGGAAGCCGTTTTTGAAAAATGCAACCTGACTGTCAATGTTATCACTTATTTTGGAAAGCTGCCATGCAATTAACTATTATAGTAATACTAGTATTTCAGTTTAGTTTCACTGGCGTGGTAGTTTTCATATTTTTTCAAATAAATCATAAATTGGATCAATCATTGTTCATTAAACTCAATTCATTCTTTCTTGAATCTTTTAATTTGACAAGTTTGGCAAATGTCAACAAATGACACAAAGTCTATATTACACATATCCTAATCTTAGGTCAATTATGGGGAATCAGTGCAGTACAAACTAATCAAGCTTCCAGTATACTGACTTAGCAGCTCCAATAGAGAGGAGAGATGAGGAATCAGAGAACACAGAGTTTCCTTTAAAAGAGCATACCACAGTAAGGAGTCCTGCCAAGCAGCAACACGTTTGGCAAGGGAATCATGATTAATTGTCTCAGATTATCCTGCAAAAAAAAAGAAAAGAAAGAGAAACAGAGAGGGACGAGATGGGTTGAGAAAAGGGAAGATAAGCACATTTAAGACCAAACTGAAACAACACTTTTTGAGGTCTAGCCAAAGTGCTTGAATGGACGAGGACGTATGTATGTACAGCACATAGCGGCTGCTTAAACACATGTATAGAAACACAGCCAACAAAATGGAGGGGTTCCCTGAATGGGTAGATGACGGAGCCAGTTTCCGTGGTGCAGTGGTGAAATCCACCCAAACTGTTTGGTACAGCCTTGTATCAGCATACAAGTGGTTTGCGTTCATGCGTGTGTATACAGTGTTTGTACAGTGTAGTAGTGATTGTTAATGGCTCCTAATGAGGATAAGTGTCCCTGTAAAGTTCAGGAAACTATTACTACTTCCCATGCGCAAGGAAAGCTACAGTTGAGTGGAGTCATTTTCCAGTGACTGCCACCATGACCCTTGAAGGGAAGTTCAACTAAAGTTCACGAATGCCCAATCATCTTCTCCTTTACTATATGTGTGATTATGGAGTGTGAGAGCGAGTTTCTCCTCTCTGATCAGGAAACTGTTTCAGAAGATGAAAACGTATACAAGGTTTTGTAGTATGTTTAAAAAACAGTATTTTAAGAATATCAATTTGTTTAGCTTGATACCAGCAGAAAGCACACCAGTCATATTTTTATTATGCCCCTGTACCGAAGCATTTTCGAGTCAATCCAATGGGTTTTGAGAGGACATATAAAGACTTGATGTTGCAAGACTGTTGCAAGAGTGTCATGGCTCTAGGATGGCAATGCTTAATGGTCAGTCTAACACTTTGGTCCAGACTGAGATCTCAACTATTAGATGGATTGCTATAGTTATAATGTAGTTGACTTTTTGTTTTGCTAGTAAAATGTCTTGACAACAAATGGATGGATTGCCATGAAATCGATGATGATGATGTATTTTAATGACTTTGGTGATCCCCTGACATTTCCAAGGTTCATATCACAACTTTGACTGAAATATCTCAACTATTAGATGTGTTACCATGGAATTTCATACAAATATGTATTGTGTCCTTGGGATAAATTGTACTAAGTTTGGTAACATTTCATCTAGCACCATCATGGGGTCAAAACTTCACTTTTGGTTTACGAACAAATAATTTAATAGGATTCTCATCAGCCTCAGCTGTACTTTATATTTAGTTCTAATTAGCAAATGTTAGCATGCTAACAGGTTAAGCTAAGATGGTGACTGCAATTAACATTATACTTGCTAAACATCAGCATGCATTGATGTTGTAAACATATTAGCATGCTGACATTAGCATGTAGCCCAACGCGATGCTGTACCAAAGTATACCCTAACAGAGTTGCTGGTGTTGTTGTAGACGCTTCAGTCTTATTTTGGAAATGAAGTCCTTCAACTGACCATACAACATAAAAATGGAAGTGATTTTCATATAACGCAGTGAGAAAAGCACAGAGAGAGGTGTACTTGATTAGTTTAGTACAAGCAAAGGCATGAATAAAAAACATACCTTCTGGCTCAAATGTGTTTTTTTAAGCAAGAAACCAGCTACATATGAGGATTTAAAATATACTGTTGTGAAAAACAAAGAAATATATAAACCCATCATTCCTTTGTGGTGCTAATCTGAAGAAGTTGATTGTCCCGCCCTCAGTGAAATTACTTTTGATGCGATCTTAACAGAAGAAAGCTTAGCTTGAATTGTACTTAATGACTCTGACACAGAAAATCCAAGATTCAACATCAGTGTCTGCTCATCAATCTTGTGACTTCATGTGTCACTCCAAAGCTCTGACTGCAGCTTTAATGTGGCTCTCTGCTGTGCTCTAGCCTTGCCGCTGTGCTGATTACACAGATGTGTACGTGGCAGATATGTAGGGCATGCATCTTAAGAAGAACTAGTTGATCTGCTGGGACATGAATGCTACCAACGATCTGGTTTGCGCATGTGTGATCCAATGTGTGCGTGATGGAGGACACAAATTGAAGTAGAGTTGAAAAATCCAAACGAAATGTTCTGATATCATAATCTGATGTAGGGAGATGGATGGAAAGCTTAACAGCCGGTAGCTTGGACACATTATATAACATATCGTATGTCTGAGAAACTCACCAGATAATACGTCTTGATTTGCTGGACGAGGAAGTTCAAGTTCTGGATCCTCTGACTTGGATCCCTGCTCACTTTGTTTGCACCCTGAGGTGTAGCGGAGGGATTTCTGAAGATGGGACACAACATAAAGCCATTTTATTTGACATTTCTGGTATTCACAAACAAACACATGGTTGTCAGTGGAGTGGTGTGAGAGGAAGCTGTGAGCTGGTACAAGTCTTGGCTCAAGGATTGCCATGAAAACATGTATGAGGTCTCTATTCATTTCTAACTTTAGCCTGTGTGACATCATCCTATTCAGCCAAGAAACTGGGCTGTTTCGAGCCAAACTGGGTGGCATTCGACTTTCCACCCAAAGGAAACCCTTTAGTTGGATGCTCGGGCTGTTGGCTCTATTTCACCTACTGCTGTCTGGGGTTGAACTGTCATACTTTATAGCTGAAATGCTATCATTCATGAACCCATTTGCAGAAATATAGGTCAGACCTCATTATGTTTCTCAGGTAAGGAAACCTGTTTCAGGTAAGGAAACATGATGGATGAAGGAGATGCTGCTCAGTGCATCACATTTTTTAGTCCGCCTGCCTCCATCTCTGTGCTGTTTGTCCTGTTTCTGTGCCTCCTCCACCCTCCCATCTGTGTCCCAGTGCCACTAAACACCATCAACAAGACCCTAATCCTAGGGTCTCCCAATCCAGGAGATTATCCCGCCTCTTCCCCTCCCCTCGGCGCAGCATTGTTTTGCATTTAGAGCTGGTTATTGTGACCCTGGGGGATAAGTGGGATGAATGGATACTGTAGACTTGGGGTGACTAGACAGCATTATCCACAAGTTTACTGGGTCATCAGTTTTTTACCCTTTCTTTGCAACTCTTCAATTTCAGTCCGTAGTCCAACGTGAAGTGTCCTGACAGGGAGGCTAAAGTAAATGTCAGCTCGCTAGGAGTCTTTAGTCCTTAGGAGTCTTTGACACATTGCAAACTGCCAGAGGAGCATACTGTTTGTTAAGGGTGAAGGTAAGTCCCCCAGAACATAAGGCACCCAAATCATAATCTCTTAAGTAGCATCTTGACAGTAGCTATGATGTCTTGGCAGATCTGGTCTTTTTTTTCTAGGTGAGGTCCCTCCAGAGTATTTATAACTTTCATGTTAATTCTAACATTTCTTTTAAGAAACCCTAACCTGTAAGCAATGAGGAGATTGCATTTAAAGACTGCTGCAGACTACAAAGATCCCATTTATTTCTGCAGAGTGACAAAGCCAGTACTGTTGGTGCCTGGATAAGAATGCAGGCAGACGCTTGATACTGTATCACTAGCTGCTACAAATGGCATGAAGGGATGAGATACCTAATTCTTAAAAAAAAAAGATGACTTTTATTGGGATGATTTCTAGTATTTGAATGATGCACAACCACTGATATATCATCCAAGCCTTTTCCCTTTAAACCTCACAGTTAATCATAACTTAAGTCTATGACAGCTAGCAGCTTCAAAACCCCGGCTACTAATCTGAACATCCATCTGGGCACTGCTCACAAGCTGGATTAGGAATGTGACAAATGAAATATAAGCTGCGAGAACAAAGCTGGCATGAAGTGACTTACATTTGTGTCATTATGTCATTTAGAAAAACTCCATCCAGTAATTCAGAAAAGTCCAAGTGCATGCCCCCATCATGTGGCACAAATGTCTTCACCTATATCAGACAGAAAACACAGGATAAGAGGTGTGAGATCACAGAGTCTGGCAGGAAATCAGAGCTTCCTTCATTACTTACCCAAGTGACAAGTGGGCTCAGCATGAACTGATCCAGACAGGGCAGAAAAACTCCACTCTCCATCGTTACCGAGGTTGTGGGTGATCAATCTCAACAGAATATCCCAGCTGCTTCGGATCAGGAGAAGACTGGTAAGCAACCTGGGATCTACATTTTCTTCAGAAATGAGTCAGTCCTGCAGAAGTGCAGCATTCAAGTCGTCCCATCCATCTTATATAAACTAGTTGGGGTTTTCATCTTGGCACTGCGGGTTAGATGGTCGGCGTTTTCACTCACAAGACTCCTCTTAACAACAGCTACATCCACAGGATACGGCAGTTTAAACGTGCACGGTGTTAAACACACAGTCCTATCCGCATTTTGTCCCGCAACGCTACACACACACACACACACACTCACACACTCACATCCTCCTTGGTCCTCTGCTGCAAAGGCATCTGCCGTCAGTCCCCTCAACCCCTCCTCCTCCTCCTCCTTCACCACCTCCTCCTCCTCACAGCTTCCCTGCTCGTCACACAGGAAGAGTTAGCACTGATAAAGGAGTGATTTAAAAAAAAAAATCAAATAACGAAATAAACTGACAATTTTAGACAAAAGTGTCGTCCCCTTAAGAAAACCCTCTCTTAGCCTAGACTCCATACAGTGTAACGATCAGTCCCTTTAGGAGTGATAGTTTGTAGACACTGCAGCAGAAGTGCCAATACAGCTATCTGAAATATCTTTTTTCTTTAATCTGTTACCATGACAACGGCGCACCCCCAGCCCTCCCTCTTTCACACGACAACAAAAGCAACACTGCTGCTAACACACCCACTGCAACGTCAGCCACACGGCCACTTTTAGGAAAGTTGTGAATGTGTATGTGTAATTTGAGGATAAAATTGTGTAATGTTTTTGTTATTAATTATTAAATTCCCTCGACGTGCTTTAAGATGCAGCCTAATATGATTTTACATAAATGACTGGTTGAGCTCAGGGAGCCTGTTCAACTTTAAACAAGCGATAAATTACATTTTATTTTATCCAGGACAGGTAGCCATGAATGTGATGAGGTTCCTCCCTCTGAATACAAAACCTCTGAAGTCGTCCTGCCAAACTTTTGCTGCCAAATGCACTAACTGTCCGTGATGGTGCGATGGCACCACCTTGTGTTAGAGACTGGAAATACATCTGTACTAGTAGTAAATACTGAAAAAACTTGTAATGCCTTTGTTCTTTAGTATAATAATGATATATTTTTATCACATAAATTATGATAATTATAAAGCAATCAGAATTAACATTATTAGTAATTAATTTGATAAATTGACGAAGTGAATGATATAATGCAACAAACTTCAAACTTTATGAAGGTTAATATGTTTCTATTCAGGATGTAGTTTGTTTTGTGCTGTATGTCAAACTGAAAAATGATACGCTGTTAAAGCAGAATTCAACGTAGAGCTGTTAGATTGTACAGGTATACTCGAAGCAGCTGGTGAATGTACGGATGTAGGATGTAGTTAGTTTGGATTAAAAGAGGAACCAATGGTTTGTACTGTTATATAACATTACATTTAATCCAAGTTTTCCTTATAAATGTGTTGATTAGATAACTAGACTTTGACTCAAATAGGATGATACTTCTGTGTGTGGGTGGTGTAGTGTAGGCCACTGTTTGCTCACACACCTCCAGTGGCTAAATTTGGTTCACACAAGCTGCCTGAGTTCATTGCAGAGCATAGATGGAGCAGCCAACAAACTGAATTCATGTTTTGGAATATTTCCAATGTAACAGAGTCAGCCATACTGGAGTTACTCTGTTTTACCAGCAGGTGACACTAGCTTTGCAATAATGCAATATTTGACATGGTGCAAATTTAGAAGATTATATTATACAGGCTGTCCTCATTAGATATACCTGTCTGTCTGTGTGTATATAATATGAAGGACTTTATTTAAACCCAACAACAGGAAGTGATTCTATGATCTTAAAAGACCTCTTTATGTTTCAAATCTAAACTTCTTTCATTCTCCCAAACTAACAAGAGGAACGCTGGTAATTAACTTACAGCTTGTTAGTGGCTCTGATAAAAGGAAAATATGAACAATGTTTGGCAGCAAAGCTAATTAAATTCTATAAAACAGGAAACAAATTAAGCAGAAGGCAAAACACAGCCTCACTATTGCCTGTGGAGAAGAACCTGACCTTGTTTTGTTGCAATTTGTGTAAATGATGGCCAGTCTATGCTTCCCAGTGAAGTGATGCTGAAACAAACACAACAACAATTAGGAAAAAAGTACACTTTATAAGGACAGATGGACATTTTTAATGAGATGTAAACAGCTGTTGTCACATCTGTATAACTCCAGCTTGAGGCTCTGTGTGCGTTTCAAGACATTGAATTCTTCATATTTGCAGGCAATATAGCATTAAAATCATAAATTCTATGCAAATCCAAAAGTCTGAAAAAGTTTATAAAATACATATTAAAACTGTAAACAAAAATAGTGCATCATCGTTGAATCCTAAATGTGATTTGGTGAGTTTGATGGAATGTGTTTCTGGATTGAAGTAAGTTTCACATAGAGCATATTGATTTTATAATCAGCATATTGCTTGTCCCAGTATATTGAGTTTGAATATTGCTTTCAATATTCATGCATCATATCATGCTCATATAACAGTCAATAATTCATTAAGTAGTTAGATACTATTAACTTGTAAGTGCAGTGAGTCAAATTATTGCCTCAACAGTCTTTGTTGACTGTAATTGAATCTATTAAAATAACATCAAGGTATAGTCAAGTCTAATAGAGTAAATCACATTCCCATACTGTGTAAATGTGTTGTATAACTGAGAGTATTCAGTCTCATGATGCTTTAGGATATAGAGACATTCTGTGCTCATAAAGATGAAGGATTGTTCCACTCGTTGTCCTCCTTGGTCTCCATTTGAATTGTCGATTGTTGCAGGTTTCTGTATTTGCCCTGTTGATCTTCGTTTCCTTGCAGACTCTTAGCGTAACGTGACCTCCAGTCTCTTTCAAAAGCAGCCTTGACATGGTCCAGGATTGTTGCTCCCCTGTTATTTTTCATCTCGACCACCAGCCCAACTCCTACATTAATGGCAAAGTCACTTCCAACCCAGTCATGGTTACCTGTGGGAAAAGTGAGTGAGCAAACATTTTAAAGTAATAGTTCTACATTTGGAAAAAAAAAACATGCATATTTGCTTTCTTGCTGAGGACTGAAGACGTTAAATATAAAGTTAGAGCCAGGAGAGGGTTAGCTTAGCTTAGCTAGCCTTGCTTTGTACAAAGATTTTAAAAAAAGGCAGACCAATACCACTAAAGGTCACTGATTTTGATGTTAGGTATAAAAAAAAGATGTTTAAAGTTAAAGTTTGTACATATTAAGTACGCACAACCACAACCTTGATCTTCTACACCTGTACAAGGTGAGTTCTTTGAACAAGGCCCAGTCTATCCTGGCTGACCCTTACCACGCTCGCTCTGTCTTGGAGCTCAAGTTGCTTCCATCTAGCTGCAGATACAATCTGACAAGCTGCAGGACGAATAGGCCTAAAAACACATTAGTTCCTGTTGCCATTGGCCTTTTAAATAACTTATGTGTGTCCTTGTCTTTATTGTTTACTGTTTGTTTATTGTTGTCTGATAGTTTTCTGATCACTGCTGGCTGTACTTCTGGGATAATAAAGATATCCTTGACAAGTTGTGCTTTTACGAAGAGTTATATGCTGGACTATTTCTTGGACGGGCACAGCCTCAGTTTTAGCTCAGCCTCTGAGTGAAAAAACTCCTCACAAACTCAAGTTCTTTCTGTTATTTCCCTCCAGTCTCTCACCTTTGTCCTCTCGTGTTTGTACATTTATGAAGCAGATTCAGCCCTGAGAGCTAGATGTTTCCCCATTTTCAGTCTTTGTGCTGAGCTCAGATAACTGTCTCCTGGCTGGAGTTTCATATTTAAGGGATCAACATATGTAAGTCTTGACAAGAAAGAGAATAAGCCTCATCAAGATGCTCTGAAACACCTTGAAAATGTGCAAATGCAAGTAAAAATTGACCATAAATACTTTCTTACCAATGTAGACAGCGTTATCAGTCACCATGTACTTGTTGTGGTTGAGTCCATGTTGAATATCATCCTTTTGCTCCTTCTGACTAAAAAACCTCTGCAAAAAATAGATTTAACAAAATAAACACACCAATTCTTAATTTAATATTTGCAAGAAAGCTCGGAAGTTCACTTTCGCTTTCATAAAATATTTGAAGAAATGATGTTAATTCACATACCACCTCTAATGAACAGTTGAGCAGCTGCATGCAGAGCGACTGGAGGGAGGTGACAAAGTTAAAGGTGAGGGGGTGAGTCTTCTTCCAGAAACTTATCAGCAAGCGAACTTTGATTCCTCTCAGTACCACCGCCTCTCTGATCACCTCATCGATAGGCGACCAGTACCTATCAATGCAACCGTTGCATTAAGACACATATAATGTGTTTCTCAAACTCAACTTAATGAAATATTTGATTTCATTGAATCTTTCTACTGTAAATGGAACTTATATGTTACAAGAAACTATATTTGTTTGGATGTACCTTGTGACTGAAGTTCCTCTGAAACTCCTGCTCACCAGTGGGAGGTAGTCTGTCACAGATATGAAGATAAATGTCTTTGCACTCTGGATGACTTGATAGATTGCATCTACATTTCTGGTGCGATCTTTAGAGCAGAAGAGTTCAGGAGAGGTCTGTGGAAAGGATACATCACTCAGACAAGTTTGTTGCAGAAATTATATAAACGTCACAAAAATCTGAGAAATGAAAGGTGGACTTAGACAACCTTTAGTATTCAGTTTGTGTCAGTTCAATAAAGAAAAACTGATAAAAGTATATTTCAAAGGTCTCATATTGTGGAAAGTGAGATTTTTCTTTACTATAAAGCAGGTCAAGGAGTCATATAAATACTGTGAAAGTATCAAAATGCTCAATCCATGGAGAAATGTACACCACCTGTATTCAGAAACTGTGTTTTAATAAACTAAATGGATTGTTATCACAATTATACAGCCTGCACCCTCAACCACACCCCAACCATGGAGGGGTGTGTCCAGGTGGGCTACAATCTGATACCTCTGGTTTCTCAAGTTCCAGAGAGAAGCGTGAGACAGGAGATGTAAAACTAAATTAAGAAGGTTTCTGGTATAAATATATCTTCTTACAGATATGGCACCTTACACTGATAAGGACAAGATGATTTGAGTATTTAATTTTCCAAATTGCCTGACAGATTCAGTGTAACATTTTGACAGAGTAAAGGATGAGAAAAACAACAAAAAACACTTCTCCAACCATGTATCGCTGCTAGTGAGACAATAGAGCAGGGTAGAGTTGCCAGCAGCTTGTGACAGCATGGCTCCATTAGTTCCTATAGGATGATAAATGTCCTAAATGCAACTGATAAGCGTCTTGTCGCTTGGAGGGTAACAAGATTCATTACTGTCAAATTAGGCTGAGGTACTGATATATTCAAGGCCCAGGATGCTCCTCAGCATGATATTAACATGATTAATCACCCCCCGTGTGTGTCTGTTATTAGTTGGTAATGAAACTTTAAAGACATCTAGTCCAGAGTCAGGAAATTGGAGCCTTAAGAGGAATATAAACCAGTCTAATAATTTATTACAGACACAGTCTGTGGTTTGTGCATTTTCTATAGAACCAATTTATGTGTTAACATGCTCTAAAGACTGCAACATAATATATTTGTTCCTCACAGACACATAAGCAGTGGCCTGGGTCGCGTTGAGTTGCAGCTCCAGGGCATCATGCCTCCCGTAGAGGGCTGTAACTCTCTTTGACCAGATGGAGGGGATGTAGTCCCTCTCATGAAGCTGCCAGTAAAATGAAAAGACTCGGTGGAGGTCCAGAGCCAGGCAGCTGCAGTTGTACATCACCACTCCCAATTCTTTCCTCTGTGGGGTGTAAGAAAGGAGCACACAGGAAAGAGGTGATGCAGCAGAAAAGTTGCAATAAGTGTAGGTGTGTTCACTGGATGGACATGCTTTAGCAATGTGAGAGAGAAAGTTAGATAGCAGCAGCACTCTGTGAGAGGATTTGATGATCTAATAGTAACAGAAGATGACTGTCACTGAGGGAAGCATATAGAGCAGCTATCTCTACAGCCATGCTAGCAGCTCTGTTAGGTAACATTCTCACAATGACAATGCTAACATGTTGGCGTTTACCTTGTATGGGACCATTGTAAATGGTATATATTCTACATGGGCGTATTAGCATGTTACCATTTGCTTAGCTAGCCCTAAACAGCTGAGGCTGATGGGAATGTCATTAGTTTTGCAGGTAAGCTTAGGTTGTGTGATTTGTGAACCACGTCTCATGAACATCCAGTAAATGTTAACAAATTCCACTCAAAGCTACAGATATCAACCTCATGGTGGCGCTAGAAGATCATAAAAGTCAATAGGATTTATTCTCTGGGCAGAATTCCAGTTTTGTTGTTGCCCAATTGTTGTTGAGATATTTTAGTCTGGACCAAAGTGGTGGACTGACATTGGCTGCCACCCATAGAGCTGCTAGCATAGCTAGAAACAAAAGTGAGAAAAGACAAGAGAATACAATGAGAGAAGAAGAGAGGAGCTTTCTAAATATATTCTCGCCTGGTCATTAATTACACAGCAGAAATTTGTTTTGTGTTTATTCTATTTTGGTGGGTGACCCAGAAGGAAGCTGCTCTGCTACCATATGTGGTGAATCTCTGACAGATTCTGCTGCTTTGTTCCCTCCTTGTCTCGCTTCTTTGCCGCTCTTCTATCATTTACTCTGCACAGTATAATTGTGTGTGTGTGTGTGTGTGTGCACCACACACACATTCATACATGTGTCCATTCCTTGCTTCCCTCTGGCTCCTTAATTACACTGAACAGTAGTTTTACCTCCAGCCAGCACTGAAGCATGAAAAGTGCCAGGTAATCACTTTAAGTAGTAGTATGCTGATACTCATTCGTTCCTCCTCGATTGTGAATTATACACTAAATACAAAGTGAACTAAATGCTTCTCGTCTTTCTGTCCTTCCTCAGACAGCAATCTTAAATCATCTCTGATTCCCATTAAGAGTTGCTGAAATTACTGCATAAAGAGGTACAGGTGCACAGAGTAACTAATACAACATAAACTCTGTGTTTTGTTTAAGTCCCTTTAATTTAAATATTGTGTGTATGTCCAGCCTTTATTTCTTAGAGACCAAAATCTACTGAAGCCATTCCTGAGGCCAGAAATGAACTGCAGACCTGACCACGCCTGACTGCAGAGGCTCATTTATCCCCTGTTTTGGATTTTACTCTGCACACTCGTGTTGTTGATGTTTGTTACCTTGGAGAATGACCTCCAATCCATATCGGCGCTCCCGATGTAAATGTGCTTCCGATCCACTATCCAGAATGAGGAATGTAGTCCTCCTCTGGTAAAAGCTGTCATATTAACAAAATGAACTTCTGCATCTAGACAGACAGACAGACAGACAGACAGAGAGTGGTGGGAGTTTGAACAGTTTGAAAGAATGAAATGGAGAAAAATCTGCCAGTTGGCCTTGGCTTGTCTGACAGACATGTGGGCAAAGCAGGCAGGCAGCCTGAGAGGCTTTGACAGGAGCCCAGTTATGTGCATTTGCACATTCATGATTTTTTTACCTTCATTGTGAAGTTTGGCAGACATGAAGGTTGTATGACACTTTCTGTAGAGCTGCTGGATCGGGCTGCATGGTCTTAATGAGCCTACATCTGTTTTCCTTTAGACAAATCAAAGATGCGTATCTGATATGTACAATATTGTGATGGCAGCTTTACACAGGCAACTAAAAAATGACTAAAATTGTCATCGAACACATGGTGATCTTTAAAAACTTCTTGTGCACAACCCAAAATTTTGTCAGGTGTGTTGTTAGATGCGATATATCTTCATTCTGGTTGGCTACAGTGGCATAACAAATTGCTTTTATAACATGAAAATATGACAGCCACTCACTGTGCGCTGCCAAGGTCTTCAGTTCAGTAGAGTTAGTAAGACTGCTGGCAATCTTCAGTTTAACCCCACGAGATTTCAAGCTGAGCAGTCTCTGGAACAAAAGCTGACCCTGAAGAAGAGAGTGATGTTAAGCATTTAAGCAGCGTTTCTGAATGTCTCTTAAAAGGGCAATACTTACATCTCTGCAGGGCCAACCTCATTAACACACTTGAAGACTTGAAAATAATTGCATTACCTCTTACAGAACACCTGGGAATGCAGCTGGCTCATGTTCTGCAGGATATATTCAGACAGTCTGCTGTGATTTTGTACCTGTTTGACAGCGCTTGGCATTGTTTCCAATTCCCAGGAGTTTAAGGCCCAGACAGGTGACACCACCTCAATGGAGCGCTTTGCCTGGTCCAACAGTGTGTGAAAGCCAACAGAGAGAGGGAGGTGGGGTGTGCCATCCATGGGGAAGGAGAGGTCATCTGGAATATTCTCCACAAGCTGGATGCTGAAAGTAACACATGCCTCTTGAGTTTCTGGAGCCTTAAAGGGGAACTCAGTGATTTTACACATCAATGTCTGTTTACGCATCTTTAGGGGTGAAAGAGGTGGCTTCAGAGGAAGGTGCGTGTAAAATCTAATAAATGTCCTCAAGTGATGTCACTTGAGGCACTGTCATTTGGGACTGAAGACTGCAAATCTGAAAATGAAACAAATCTTTGTGAAGACTTTAATACACATCTGTAACCCGCTCCTCATCCCTGCTTAAGGCTGATGGCTCAAGGCTACATTAGCCGTTAGTAGAATGACATATGAGTCTCTGACCAGACTTCCGGCTGTGGGTAATGTGGTGGCCATGCTTCGACAAGGAAAAAGAATGTGTGGAATAAAAAGGACAATCTTTCAGTTCTTCTGCATTGATTTTGAGCCTTTTTTTAACTGCGTTAAATTGGTGGAGCAGTTTCAAATGTGTAGAAATGCAGAATTTATGTGGAATTTGGTAGCCTGAGCAGTTACCAAAGAACCAATGAGGACTGAATCAGAACCAACCTGATTTTATGAACCGGACTTGTTTCTCAATAACTTTTATTTATATTCTGAATTTAGGATTATGCAGTAGACAGTGATTAGTCACTGGGGAACAGACCTGGAGATACTCCATGATATTCATGAAAAAATTAGTTGCAGTATACATGAATTATTTCTTATCTTGTTATGTTAACACGTACAGATTACATGCAGAACATCTTACTGGCAGTCTCTGTCACAGTTTTCCTCCGTGATACCGTCCTCATCGTCCCCCCAAAGGTGGACTGAGGAAAAGGTCATCACCATCAGCACAGCAAAGCAGGAGAGAAAGGCAAAGATGCCGATGCACTTCTGCTGGGTCTAGAAGATGACACACACACGTACACATGCACACAAACACGCACATTGAGCAAAAGTCTGCAGCACTGTACAGCCGCACTCTTCAGGTATACAGCAGGTTAACAAGTTGCAGTAAGGACATTGACATGGCATTTAGTTTTGGGTGGCATTCAAAAGGGAAATTATCTGTCTTTAAATGCTAATGTCTTCAGTCAATACAATTGATTAGAGGTTAGGATTCATGATCGATACAACACAACAACTCCATGTCTTCTTTTGACAGTAGAAAGCATTGATTTGACAACCAGCCTGCGGAGGAATTCAAAACCCCCGAGCTTCACAAATCTCACTTTAAGCCACAGAGCAGAGGACGTGAAGTGGAACGCTGTGCAGCTGAAGGCAAATTGATACACAGTAAAGCCAAACTGTGAGGAATATTGGAAAGCTCTGGTTTATGCGTTTTTGTATTCTGCCTGCTTTGTTGTTCATGTGAATCCCAGCTGAAAGAGATTTTATGACCTCTGTGCCAGGATGGATACGCCTGATATCACATTTATGACAAGCAATATGAAAGGCTATATTAGTTTGCATGTATGTGTGTGCAGTATATGGGATATACCGGCTTTAATAAGAGTGGAGTGACAGTCAGTTTGGTCAGAGGTTACGATGCAGCAGCCTTATTGCCCTGATCCAGCCCGAGGAGTCTTGATTTTCAGTGTTTTAAAAGTGCAGTTAGGCACTTCTGTTTTGCTTACTACTACAGATTTTCACCATCTCATTCCCTGCCCTGTTTGGCTTTGTCGGTTTTGTGAGCTGTCATCACGTCACATTACATATTCTGTTTTGTGTCGGATCAGTAGCATGAATTGTATCCCGCTTTCTCAGAACGATGACTCCCGGCTATAACTTGTATAACTTAAAAATTTGACTATTAAACAAAAGAAAAACACTATTCACGACCAAGTTGTAGAACAGATGGGAGTTGGAGGATGTTTGTCAAACTCGTCTCCCACATGTCTCTACACTGTCTGTCTCAGGCAATGAAGCTGAAACACTGGTGCCAGCCAAATGCACCTTACACTCCTCTGCTGTCCACTGAGACCACTGAGCTCTTCATCACATTTAGCAGAGTCAAGGACCATGCTTGACTTGTGGATGTGTACAGCTGTAAGGAAATAAAGTGTCACGATACAGAACAAGACTGACAGAGCGAGACAGTCAGGTCAGTTGACAGCTGCCGATGCAGAAAGATAAAATATTTCCTTCACTGCAAAAACACAAAAACACACCGGATACACAATGGGTTTCCACAGCTGTTTCAGTGCAGTCATAAATAACCTCACATAGCTATTATTCAGTTATTTGACTGAAAGAAAGTCAGTTAGCACAATACAAACTAGTTTCTCAAATATATGGTTATTCTTATTTTCTCTGTTTTATACTTTTATACTACTAATTAAAACATTATGCATTTATTTTACCATTTACCACATGAAGTGTGGAACACTTTACTGCACCAAATAAAAAAGAGTGTGGCCCAGCAAGACGTAACAAGAATAAATCTCGGTCTGGCTTTTAGCTGTTGGCGAGCGCTATGAGAAATAAAAGGCTGAACGACAGATGCCGAGCTGGCCTTCTAGCTGTTCAACTAGTAAGTAAAATTAACTGGCTGCTATGTTGCGTGTTGATGCACTGCGCTAAAAGTTTGTGTTAGCAAAGTTGTCAACTCCCTAGTGTTTGATCATAAGTAATATGATCATAACAAATACACAACTGTATGTACAACTGAGATGTATAAGTGAATTCTGACACTGTAGGGGTGCCAAATCACAAAAATACCAATTCTTGCATAATGTTGTGTACGTTGACTTTGGATTTTGTAATACTGTTTTGGACAAAACAATTTAAGGATGTGAGAAATTTGGATAGTAATATAAACTAAGACATTGACTGAAAATGTATTGCTGTTCCCTATTTTTATCTGTAAAAGTATACTGAATGTCTTTGGAGCCCTGTGATGAACTGGCACCTTGTCCAGGGTGTACTTGCCTCTGGCCCAATATCAGCTGGGATAGGCTCCAGCTCCCTGCTATCCCGATAAGGATAAGCGGTAATAAAGAATTAATGTGTTTGGGCTTCGTAATGTTTTGTATGGGAAATTTGTATGGTAATTTTTTCACCACTTTATGACATTTAATAGACTAAATCATTAATTGAAAATGAATTGTCAGAAACTTTGGTAATCAATAATCCTCTTCTTCTTTATCAAGCAAAACGCCAAATATGAGTTGGCTCCAGCTTCAGTGTGTGAATTTTCTTCTTTTCTCTGCTTTATATAATTGTAAGTTGAATCTTTGGGTTTTGCAGTATTCTTTGGACATCCCTTTGGGCTCTGGGAAATTGAGACAGATGACTTTTAGACATTTTACAAACTGAAATTGATTACTAATTACTAAACTAATTGATAATGATATTGTTAGTCACTGTCGCTCCAAATTGCGTTCATTATACACATCACTCTTTTCACTGGACAATTAAAGAACACATGGTATGAATTTAAAGCTTCATCCAAATTACTCAATTAATGAATAATGTCATGGAAGAAACATGCACTATAAACAGACAAAATGAGAATAATAGCACATATTAAGAAGATGCAGAGTGAATCAATAGTTGAGGTTTGTAAACATCACCTTCAGCGGCCCCTGTGTAGTCGGTTCCGCCATGAGAGCAGCACTCCTTCAAACTTCTCTGACAGTTGTGAAACAGCAGCTCAGTCGCACATCTTTGGCTCTCTGTCTATCTGTATTTATAACCCACTCCTCAGTCTGTCCCTCTCTGATGGTTTTACTCTGACACTGTCTTCATCCTGCTGGTTCCTCACTATCCTGGAAGGTATGTGTGTGCTGCTCAGCTCCTGGTCCATCCCATGTCCTGACATGGTTCTTCCAGCCTCTGCCTGTGTGTGTATGTATGTGTATGTGTATGTGTATGTGTGTGAGAGAGAGAGCTGTATGTGTGTTGTTCAGTCTCTGCTGTGGAGGTGGTGAGAGAGATGGAGAAAGACCAACCCCTCTCGTTCTCATTCGGCCAATACAGAGCTGTAGCTCCGAGCCCCAGCAACCCCCCTCCTCCTCCTTGATTCCTCCCTCCTCTTCCTCATCTCTCTTTATCTTCCTCTTTTATCTGCCTTGCGAACAAATCTCATTTGGCAGAAAGCAGTTGGGCTTGGCTTTAGAGGGGAGGGATGCTGAAACATGCCACTGGTAATCCACAGTGTTTGACAGCTGCTGCAAAACTACTAAATTGTTCTGAGCTCATTAGGTGGGACATGTACGCACACTCAAACACACACACATATACACCCAGATCTGCACTGAGAAGACAAAAGAATTTAAAACAACCTTCTAGCTCCAGTTAATAACTTCGACTGATGACATGTAAGTCAGCACTATTGTCTGTTTTAAACACCACTGTGTTTAAATCATCATAAGAGATGTGCTTTTCAGTAATGCACCAGACTCTGGAGCCCTCATTCATGTTTTCCTGCCACTGCATAGAACTTCAAATCTAAAGCTCTGCTCTCGTATTGAACAGAAGTACATTAAAGGGCCTCGGCGGGGAAAAATGAAATATGCAAACACTTTCTTCCACACTCTTATTCGCCCCAACCTGTTTCTCACAGACAAATACAGTGTTGCCTTAAAGCAGATAACAACATGCTGCTGACTGCAGGCAGGCTGCTGGTGTTTATGAGTACAGCACTGTATAGGGAATAAAGGAAGGACCTAATGAGGGACAAGAGAGAAATGAGGGTAGAAGGACAGAGGAAAAGGCCAAAAGTTTACTTGGATGGAAATTCTGACACATATAGCAGTGCTCAGTGGCCTGAACTAGCTCAGTGGATAGCAGTGTGCTATTTTCTATTGGAAAAAAGTATAACGGCCTTGTTTTTAGCCACATTAGCATGGAAATATCTTGACAACTGCAGGACATCTGGGTCTTTTTCCAGAACTAAGAAAACCTTTTTCAAAATCTCACTGATATTGGAAACTATGCTAATACAAAGCCTTGGAACCAAGCGGCAACCTCTGGTGCTGGGAAATGAAGCCAATGCGAAAGTGAAACTGTAATTCCTAGAGTGGCCGCTTGAGACAGGCTCTGGAAGTGAGTCAGTCTCCATAAGCGGTCGTATTAAAACGCCAACTTGTAAACATGTTTACAGATTAGTTTTCAAATTATTTTAAGGTTTATTTATATTAAGGCTTTTTTTTTTTAATGAAGTTACGCATAATTATCAGTGTTACCACTTTGATTGACAGTTAAATGCCGTTACAGATGGCTTACTCAAGCACCCAAGTGTCATTCAGCCCGCCGATAATCCACGTCTTTGCCTATATGTAGCTCAGCCAGGAGGCGGAAGTAGCAGTACATCCAACATGGCGGCGGCTAGCGGTGCATAATTTTGGCTTCAAAACAGTGCTTCGGAAACCTATGGGTGACATTTCCCAAGCTCTGTCCATTCTTTATACTGCCATTGCTTGGAACAGAGCCTTTCTCAATAGTAGGTTACATCATGTGGCTCGCTTAAGGTCTAGATACGGATGGTAGTGTTTTTAAAAATCGATCTTTTAGCGGCCTTCAATGAACACCGTTTCTCATAATCCTCAGATGTTCATTGGGTAAACAGATAAACTTTCTTTCTTTCTCCATGGCGTCACCCAAAGATTTCTGAAGAGTTGTTGTGAAGCTCAGAGTGTGGTGGCTCTGGCCATCACCAATTTGGCAAAAACGGGGAAAAGATGCGGAGTGTGGGTGGACCTGAATCAGGCTGAATGAAGCCTGGTGGCTCAAACAAGCCATGCTTGTGGTTTTTTCCATGGGAGTTGTAGTTTTTTCCTCAACTCACAAAACAATTGTTGTTTAACTTTATTTCAGTTCCGTATAGCTTCTAATGGGTGTTGATTTGTCAGAATATGGAAAGTAAAGCCCAGGAAGAAGCTTCATGTTTTCAGAAAGATGCATGAAAAAACAACTGAATGGGATATTGTACTGAGTTACAGCAGCTAATGGAACCGAGGCTACCCTGGACATGCTGTCATGACTTCAGTTCTTTATACCTGCTGTCTGTTAGGATTGTCACTGTGAGCATTAGCATTTAGCACTGCTGTTTCTTGTACAGTATTATAGAGCCACTAGTGTTGATGTAGTCTAGTCTCCTAGTCTTGTTACATTCAGTAAAATAAATTAGTTACTTATTATACTGTACAAAGATCCCAGCCTGTGGTAGTATCTTTATTTATCTCCTTTATATACGTATTAACAAGACTAAAGACTTTTTAGCAATGAAACAACTGATGATTTGTCAGAGAAATTCCCAAAGGACATGTAGCGTTAGTATATTTTTAATTATACTTGTGGAGCACTGTGAGATAGCAAGTGAAACACTGGTAGCAGTGGAGCAAAGTCATAGCAGTGAAACTTGCTGTGTCTGTCTGGGGCAGGTGACCTCTGCATGTCACCCTGTCTGTGAGCAAAAAGAGAGAGGGAGAGAACGAGACAGACGGGACAGAAGTGTTTGGAACACTTCCCAGGAGAGGTGAATGTTCCTAAAGCTGCATATATGGGGTCAAAGAAACACGCTTTCAAACGGGGGCAGAAACAAAGCAAGAAACAGGATGGGATTGTCACTGTTTTTCTGACCATCATGAGCACATACAGCTGAAACAGACCAGGGGAGCGAGATCCCCAGCTAATGGTCAGTAGCGGTCATGCCAGGAAACAGTTGACATTTGCGATTTACTAACTGCACAGTCACCACCACGATGCAACATTGAATACTAATGTATGAAATGCCTACCAGTCCATTTTCCATTAGGTTGAACACTGAAGAGCTATTTTTGATCTGTGCATCTTTCTAGGCGTGCTGTTCGCAGGAGGGCAGTTCAGAGGTCACAGCAACCTTAACAGTTTTCCCGGCTCCCTCCTGACTGTCTGTACGCAACATCATTATCAGATAATGTACTGCACAGTTCTCCAACACAAGGGACCAATTATAAATAGTCCTCATTTTTTAAGAGCCACACTGCAAGGCACATTCAGACTTTACACACAAATGAGCAAATTATAATGCAATGAGCTACACCAGTAAAGGCTGTTATGCACAGTGCTGGTGTGTGTGTGTGTGTGTGTGTGTGTGTGTGTGTGACAAAAACAAAGTGGAGAAAGAACCTTGGAGTTTTATATTTTTTCAACAACTTTTTGGTTGTTTTACTGCAAGAATGGGACCTCGATCCTTTGCCATTTTGGTGAGGTTTGATTGTTTTAACAGATGATATCTCAGTTTGCAGTTAGGTCTTACTGTACTTGATGAAACACAGTGAATGACCATGAAAACAGATGTTATAATAAAGACTTCCACAAAACTTTTCAATCAGATTTAACTAGATGTTGATTTTGACCTGCAAATGACCTAAACTATCTTCATAGGTGTGCATTTATAATCATTCAAAATGAAATTTAGTTCTGCATGAATTATGCAGACCCCCTCCTCCACACACACACCTATGAGAGCCAAGGAAGGACGCCTCAATGTAGCTGTTTCACCTTCACACCCAAAGCTCAGCAGCAGGTTTCCATGCATGCATAGGACTCTTTTTTTATTCTGCCATGGCGTCACACTCAGGATATGTGCTGAGTGAAAGCTCACTGGGCTCAACGCCATGGGAGACAGCTGGGCCACATGCCAAAGGGACTGTAGATGGGGTGCATATAAGGATCCAGCAAGGGGAAAAAATGATCCTGTTAGGTTGTCTTGTTCAGAGAGCTCCAGCAATGTGTGTCTGTCCGCAGCAGAGCACTGGAGCTACAAGTTCAGCCTCTACAATCAGCAGGCCTAATGATTAAAAGAAGGAGGAGTAATGAATTGTTTAATTGATCATTTGATAATGGATTTTTTTTTTCATGACTAAGCACTTGCTGGATGGAAAAACAACTAGAAAACACTCAGTGGTGGAATTATTGACAAACTTTTTCTTTCCTTTTTTAAAATTTAATTGTATATGTAACAGCAAACAAAAGTAGAGATTAAATGAGGGCAAATAAGGACGTTCATACAAGCTGTTCAATGATATTTTGCTGTAAAAATGTAGAATAAAAAGATTACTTAAAAAAGAGAAATAAATAGCATTCAATGATCAATTGAATTCATCATAACCGGTTGTTAAATAACCTCTGCAAAAATCCTTTTAGGCACAAATATGTGAGAACGCTCCTGAGGAATCCTGTTCAGGACTTACGAGCAACATAAAGTCCTGAATGACAATGAGGCGGCACCCTTGCAGGTAACCTAACTTGACACCAAATTTTACTGAAATCTGTAAAGTTTACTCAAAACATGACCTTCGAGGTGGAGATAATAAAATGAGAAAAACTGCCACTAATTTGTATTTAAACAACCCTAACCCCTTGTGCCATTGCACACATCTGCTGAATATGTGACTGGATCACAGACTAGGCAGACAGATGGGCTGTAAATATACCGTGTATAAATCTCTCCTTTAGAGTTGTCAGAATAAAATGCCTGTTGCAGTTTTCCAGAGCAAAAGGTGATATATAAAAGCAACAAATCTGAAACCTGCAAATGTTCAGCATTTTTGAGGGTCAGTCATACTAAAGAAACATAGTTGGCTGTTGAGTCTCATTCCCACCTTTAAAGGGTTAATCAATTACTAAATAGTTTACTATAATTTATTTTCTGTCGTTATTGATTAAATGTCACTCCATTAACTCTTAGTCCACAGTTCATAAAAATAATTTATCTGTAATTAAGATTATTTATTAGAACTAATCACACAGAAATAAAAATATCTGTAAATTCTGTGAGTTTAGATTGTAGATTCTTTGTGCGCATCTCTTCTGTGTTTGTGTGAGTCTACTTGGTCTGTGGCAGCAGTGAAGAAAGTGGTAATCAATTCTCATTCGAGGCAGCAGAGCTCAAATGCACACTTATCCAGCAGCAGTTCTCCAGTGCCAAGGCGGATGCACTACAGGCTTGCAGAATGAATGTGTTTTCAGTTGGTGCCAGAACGCATACTGGACAATAAGGCTGGTGACACACTTAAACCACATCTCCTAGTATCTACTTGTTGTCACATCTCTCTCTTAAACTTCACCTCTTCACCTTCCAAAAAGCAGATATGAACCATTGTTTGATATTTGAGAGGTATCTCACCTGTTCCAGCTTGTCTTTGCGTCGGAGAAAGATGGATGCAGTGTAGCCCTGCTGTTGGATGGTACTGTAGCTGCTGCTCCTCACTTGGGACACACAGGGAAGGTGAAGTGAGGGAGCCTCCGCTGGCCCCCTCGACCTTGGATCATCTGACAGCTCCATTGATGACCTGTGAGCTGCTGCCTGCTGGGACACAGACAGTCTAATGTACACACACTCTTAGCCAGGTACACATAGAGCTGCTGTCAGTCCTGTCTCTCCTCTTTCCTTTTCTATCTATCATTGAGTAGCAGAATCAGCCACTATTGGTTTCATGTTGCCGTCTGAGCTACCGTATGCACTCTGTCTGTTTGTGGCCAGAGCAGCTATGCCTCCCACACACTTGTTGGGGAGGGTATGTATGTAGTACAGTTTCCCAGGCGAGGCGGTGTGGGAGGGGCAGGCTTCTGGACGGGGCGAGCTGCTGCACTGGACAACAGAGAACAGCAGACAGTGAAGGAGAGTATAATCTGATTGAGAAAATGTGAGAACACATGAAGACACGTACACACTCTCTCAAACACAAGTGTATGAAATCTAATTTTCCATTTCCACATCAAGTACAGAGTACTGATAATGGCAGAGACAGAGCGTCCTGAAGTGCTGTAGCCTCACCTTAAGAAACCTATGGCTCAGATCGAGAAAGGCACCATATGTCGGCTATAAAAGGGGCTCACACACACACCTAAACACACACAAAAGAGATGACTGAAGATTTTTATAGCCTGCACAATTTACGTTATGATACAAAAAGGTGCTTGTGTAAGAAGAATGGACTTCACTGATCTAATTCAGAGCACAAATCCTCCCGTGGCCTCTGCGTCAATACTGGCGGAGCTACTGTAAGCATCATTTAGATTAATGAATTCATTAAGAAGACGACTGCTTGCCGGTAAACATGGATATAAACAACAGAAGTGTCAAGCTGTTAAGAACAATTGGCTTTGCATGTGTTTTATGAGGAAGGAAACACACTCATCACATCCATTAGACCTCAAGGATACACACATTGCCTTTTGTGGCGTATCATAACAGAACATAACTTTGGTTTGTTTACAAGAAAACTCCACAGGGCACCTTTAAGTGCCAGGTTATACCTGGAACTATGTAAGACATGTTTGACGTGTAAAGCAGGTTGGGAAGATGTGGTAATCGTTAAATATGGTGACATTTCAAGAGATTCTCACCTGGATAATATTCATAGGGTTGATTTCAGCAGTTCACATGAAAAAGGTGCCTGTGTCAAAAAAAGCTGGATATTCAAATCCTGGCTTTTTTTCTCATGTCTGCACAGCAGATTGTAAATTTGGAAGGTGACAGAAATGGTCAAACACACACCTGAATCTTATGTCAGAAAGGTATGGGTGAGGAGCAGAGTTTCCAAAGCTGTTCGACCATCCAACAAGCAGCTCTGATTAAGCAAACTGGCCACTATAGGTTTCTACTAGTTGCCTGTCTTCTCTCTGGGTACTCCGGCTTCCTCCCACAGTCCAAAGACATGCACTCAACAGGTTAATTGGTGACTCTAAATCGGCCGTAGGTGTGAATGTGAGTGTGAATGGTTGTTTGTCTCTATGTGCCCTGTGATGAGCTGGCGACTTGTCCAGGGTGTACCCCGCCTCTCACCCAAAGTCAGCTGGGATAGGCTCCAGCCCCACCGGGACCCTGATGAGGATAAACAGTTACAGATAATGGATGGATAGTTGCCTGTCAACCTCATGGTCTGGACAAGACAGCACAATCCAAGAAAAATCTGGCAGATAACCCCTGCAAAACCTTCACATTTCCTCTTTTTGTACAGAAACAAGAAATAAAATGTTAATTTGTGAACTTGTTACCTTCAGACAGAGCAAGGCAGTTTCCCTTGTTTCAAGTCTTTATGCTAAGCTAAGCTAACTGCTGTTTGCTAGAGTCAGTCATAATCCACTAATTTGCCAACAGCAAATATTTATCAAAATGTTGAACTATCGCTTTAAGAATATAAAATCGTTTACACTGGGGTGGCTAATTGTTCAGCTTTTCAACAGTAAAGGTCAATCAGGCATTTCTTTGATGGATTGTACCTCCCTACCTGTGTTTGTGTACTACTTCTGCACCGCCCTATGGCGGATTTGAACACACTGAAATTGCTGACAAAGCTTTTTTTTTGCCTTTTCCTGTTGTTATACTCCCCAAAGCGATGATGGCCCATCAATGAGGAGGTGCAGAATATGTAAATGCCTCCAGTATCCTGCACACACACAGCGTAGCTTCGTACGTCTTATTCACTCGGAGGCCGCACAGGTGCTAAATCATCGATGGCAGTTCAAATTACATTGAATAGCGCACGGGGCGCATGCTGTGCATCACCTGGCAAATTTTTTATACTCGTATTAATTTTTAATTTGCTTACAAGAGCAAATAAACACATCATTTTTATTTTAAGGAGGTCCAGACTGACATGTCAGAGCCAAGGAGAACTGCAGTAATATGAATATTTTATTTCTGTGCAATAAATACAAGCAGTGTAATTGCAGCAACAAAGCCTACAGGGAACCTGAACTTAATAAAACTAAGTGGGAACAATTCAGTCAAACTGTTCCCACTTAGGTGAACACCTGCAGAAGCGCTGATGTGCACCAGCAGCCGCGTTGAATGTTGCTCGCAAGGGAGAAAAACCCTGACACAGCTTTAAGGATTAAGGAAGTAGAGCAGAATATCTGGAGACATGCAATTAGTAGTGCAGTGGCTCTGGCAGTGGGGCCACTAAAACTTAATTTTTTCTCGTGTACTTGCCTCTGCATAGAATGAGAGACAGGCTGACTGGGCTGGCAGAAGGATCTGGCAGGTTGTAGCACTGGATGATGGAAGCCAAGAGGTTTTTTCTTGAGCCAGACGAATCAGGTTTGACCTCATTTAGTATAATGTTAACTTTATCTATCACATTTTCCCTTTTTCCAATACCAAGACCAAAATGTGAAACTACTTAGCAATAGAAGCAATTCACATAACTCTGCATTCAACATTTTACTTTCTCTGACAATGCTGTCCTATTTGTTAACAAACTGTAAACACATTGACATATTATGACCTGTTAAGTTGATATTGTGAGCGTTATGTTAGCTGTTGGGATGGCAGGGTAGCAGCTGGGCTTTAAAAACAGGAGCCATGAGGAAGAGGTTACGTGCTGACCAAACCAGGTGTTCATTTCACCCACACTGATGACATGTTAACAAGGCAGACATTTCTCCACATAAAACGCTGTGCACCTGAGGCAAAGTATGATCCTGACAGTTCTCTCTGCAGGAAACTGGCAGCCTTATATAGCCTGCTACTGGCAATTACCTGGACCCCTTCCACAGTGTAGGGAAATCAGCCAGTCACCTGACAGTAAAACTTCACAAAACACAACAAAATACCTTGAAATTGCTATTTAACTGACAATCAGTCTGCATGATTTTACTTTATGTTACACATTACAGAGGACTCATAGAAGTCCTAATGAGCAGATTAAATTACTCTCCCCTACACTAATTAGCACATGGTATCTCCTGGAAGCTTTAAATTAGTGCTCTGTTTGCCTGGGGACTTTTAGCCTGAACACCCTGGAGAGGAGACACATAAGAGGTGAGTGACCTGAGCACAAATATTGCACAATCAATCAACATTTCACATTTTCTCATTTCATAGTTTTTGGTTTCGATGTTTAGATGCACAATGAGCACATTATGTTGAAACGAGCCAAACTCAATGCATGTTTGTTTTACATGGTCAGCCGTCAATCGCTCTCAGCTGAGAGGCAACATCCCTTTGGTTTGTCTAATTTTTGTGTCTCAGCCGAATTGTCTACGCATTGCACTACCAAATATAAGTACTACCAAATACTAGTAATGAAGACCTTCATTTAATTAGCAAATATTAGCAAACGG
The DNA here is from genome assembly GCA_946959425.1 of Argyrosomus regius. Classification (NCBI taxonomy): domain Eukaryota; kingdom Metazoa; phylum Chordata; class Actinopteri; family Sciaenidae; genus Argyrosomus; species Argyrosomus regius. The sequence continues at coordinate 24,286,068 of OX336883.1, forward strand.
TTCCTTATTTACATGTCCAGCAGTTACAGTGCAACATTATCATTCATTTGGAGATGTTTCTGTCCACCTGGTGAATCTAAGTCAAATATTCACTCTCTTTTTAAGCTCTGTTTTTGGTTTTCACCAAATCCTTAAGAAAATATCTGTCTCTTTAATTGCTAAATGCTCTCCACTCTGTCCACCATCTAGTCACTAACTACCTGTCTGCTGTCTGGTGCTGAGCAGGTGGAATAGCTCCAGTGGATTTAAGACATTTTTCACAAAAACAGCTGCCTGCTGCATCTGAAAAAGATGCTATAATTGGTGAGGGTGAAGCAAAACAAAGTTGTAGACTGTAAGACCAAAACAATGAGCTGAAAGATGCTTTGAAGCTCTGCAGAGTTGAGACTGAGTCGGTTATGATTCACCATGGATTCATCATGCCTAGGAACATTTGAACCTTATTATAAAAATGTATTTTCTTTACAAAAAAATGAACAGGAGGAGTATCAGCAAACAAGAATCTAAGGGACTAAAATTGCAGAATCACTCCTTTTCAGAGTGTTGCATTAACATGTTGGTTATAAATAAGTTAATTTGAACTAGTTTATTATGATGTGTGGTTTAATTTGGATGCTTTATATTTAATAATCTGATCACATACATAAAATTTACAATCTGTTGTATTGAAACAAAGAAAAGAGAACAATATTTACCTCTGAAATGTAGTGTAGTAATATAAAATGTCATGCAATAGTAATACTAAAGTACAGTACAAGTAACTCACTGAAAACACTGAACTTACACTGCAGTGGAATTAATGTTAAACAGAACAAACAATGGCTCATGATTATCATGCATTTTATTGGAAATGAGACAAACAATACACAGGTATTGCAAGGTCAACATTTAACCTAACATCACAAAGAAAAAAAAACAAACTTCATACAAAACATCCAAACAAAAAAAAATATCTCCAAATGCTCAAACAGAATCAAAGACAAAATGCAATTATTAATCTTTATTAAAGTTGTTTTGGCTAAAATTTTTCAACAGTTCTGATCAGGTTACATTCATGTGTAAACATTGGTATGAGGCAAGACATTGGAAAACCCACAGTCATTACAGTGTCCATCCCTCCATTGCATCGTTGACAGTAAAATGCAGCTGCAGGACTCGGAGGTAGCCCCTGTCTATGCTGGTTCAAACGCAACATTTTGTTTGTGATCGGAAAATCATTTGACGAAGCGCTCATCTACAGGCAGCTGGCTTTCACCCTGCTTTGTTTTTGGTCGAGGACATTTAACATGATAAAAGAGCGTCATGGGGCACATGTCCTGGTCCCTCAGAGATGAATATTAACATATTTAAGCTTTGTAATGTGCAAAAAGGGGAAAAACTTTCTCCTCACCATCTCCTATACACTTTAACATCTCTTATCTCCAACTGTAATGATTGTTTGATCCAGGGCACTTGTGACGAAATACATTTGGAAGAGGAAAATCTTTCTGGGAGCTACATTTGATTTTATAGTTTCTATTAATACACATGGCCTATCTTTGATACAATGTTTTCAAATGACCTCGCCACAAGAAAGAAAAAAGGCATGGGTGGGAGTTTTTGATTTCACTATAATAAACATTTACACTGGTACAAACTGTACACACCCAGTTCTTTCCCCAGCAAATAAGCAACGTGGCCTTTTCTGATGGAAACTCATTACTGAGAGAGGTTTTGGGATTGCAACAGGCCAACAATATATTTCTTTTTATAAATAAGTCTATGGCAGGATAGAAGAACTCTTTCACCTCTGCTGAATCCTCCTTTGACACCATTGCACCTTTCTGGTTTAGGTTATTGTATAAGTCTTAGCCTTAATCATAAGCCGACGAGCTTATGATTCTAACAATTTCAAGCCTTGTAATTAAATGGCAAGTTTATCTTTAACATTACACCCTGTTCTTTTTCAGAATAATGGACAATAAGAATGAGCTGCAACACAAAAACACAGAAGGGTTACTGTATAATGTCATAGCTTCTTCACTAGCCCACCATAATACTGTAATATTTTCATATTGTATGTTTCATGTCCCAACAACTGCTATTTGGTAGTGTTGGACTTGGAAAGTCCTATCACGAGTCAGTTTGACTGACAGCTGGGGCAGTCTCTTGTGTGAAACAAAATGTTTGTCTAACCTCACACACACTGCTTCCAAGAGCTTCAGGAGTCCAACATAAAGGATTGTTCATGTCCAACATAAGGGATGCATTCTGAATAATGTCCTCTGTATATCAGTTGAAGGATCTAGAGCTCTCTTGAGGCCCTGGATCTCGCTCTGCCACTTCTGTATGGTCAGAAGGTCCACAGGATTCAGTGGCCTGTCCTTCAGGCTTGGAGGTGGAGAGTGTGCTGGAGGAAGCTCCAGCTCCAGGGTGCAACACCGACGCCCCCTGCTGTGTCCTGGGGTTGATCTTCTGATCAGTCAGAGGGCTGGTCAGGCCCAGATTGGTCAAGGCATCCAGGGTGCCATCTGGGTCCACCATCATGTCGATTACTGTTAGATTGGCGCATAACAAAGATTTAAAATGAGTAGCTCCCAACAATACAAAATACAGAAATGTGTCATAGTTCACTAAAAACTCAAGAAAAGCATCACATCCATACCGAGCAGTTGTCTTTCCACTCTCTTTAGGTCTTGAATAATGCTTGAAATCTCCTGTTAAAAGAACATGAATAAAGAATCAAGACTGGTGATTAAGTGAGTGAAAGTTTGCACACCAAATAAATCAACTCAATTCATCTCTCAGTTGCTGCAGGAATAAGTTTGGAGCCGTGCCGTGTACACTCAGTAATGCTTTACGAGCCCTGTGACTGTATGGTGGATAGACATATCACTTCGGGGGTTCACATGAGGCCAGACTGGGTTAAATGTAGAATTTATGACCACAAAGAAGTTTTACGCCTTCAACAACAGCTCGTAAGTCTTTTTTTTTTCTTCATCAAAACAACCATATCTAGTGGGCTGTGCTCTCCAAAAGGGGACTTTTTAAGGTAATTTAAACGGTATGTCAAAGACTGAAGTATCTTTGATTTGAACCCCCAGACAGCTGTAATACTGTCAGCACTCACTATGATTGCTTCAGTAAGTAATCAGATATCGGGTGGCTGGTTGAACTAAAATGGAGAAATGGAAGGAGTGGATTTAACACTGTATGGCATTAATCCCATTTAAAAAAAAAAAAGCTAATGGATTACTGCCTTTCAATCACTGTCTTTTGTATTAATTTAATCAAAAAGAATTAATGCCAAAAAAAACATTATGCTGATTTGACTTCCCTGAAAGTATTTCTGATGACTGAAGTGCATCATATTGACGTAATGCACTTGTTTATTTACAAAAAATATCATTGTGCAGATTTTGTTTTAAAGGTCCCATAATTTACACTACTTCTGTTTTTATTGAAGTTTTGATCTGTAAGAAGATATATTTGTGCTTTTCCATCCATCCATCCATTCTCTTCTGCTTATCCGGGGTCGGGTTGCGGTGGCAGCAGGTTTAGTAGGGGCACTCTAGACGTCCTTCTCCCCAGCAACACATTACAGCTCCTCCTGGGGGTTCCTGAGGCCTTCCCAGGCTCGATGGGCTATGTAGTCCCTCCAGCGGGTTCTGGGTCTGCCGGGGAAGTTGGACATGCCCAGAACACCTCCAAAGGGAGGCGCGCAGGGGGCATCATTATGCCTGAACCACCTCAGCTGGCTCCTTTCAAAACGAAGGAGTAGCGGCTCTACTCTGAGCTCCCCCTGGATGTCCGAGCTCCTTACCCTATCTCTAAGGCCGAGTCCGGCCACCCATGTTTGTGCTTTTAAGTATCAAAAACCATCTGAATACAGTTTTATATCTCCTCTCTCATGCTTCTCCTTGGAGCTCTATCAAGAATATACTGTTTTGTGTTGTGTTTAGTCTCATTAATATTAATGAGTGAATGAATGACTGGGTTGATTCTGGGTGATGCAAGGCCAGGCCAACTACAGGTAATGGATTGTAGCCTTCCCATATGGTGGGTAAGGGTGGAACTGCTGGAAGCGTGACTAAGGGCGGTGACTGTATAGTTGTGACATCACAACTGTGACTGGCCAGCCATGGTTAATGCCACATGATCATTCAGGCATGACTTTAAAATGAACAGCGGTTTCCAAACAAAATAAATTGTACTGAAATCCTCACCACACGCATAAAATATCACTAAAAGAGTCAGCCATGCTAGCAGCTCTGTGAGTCAATACTTAAGCACAGTGTTGCGATTGAGCTAAATGCTAACAATACCGAGCAAACATGCTCACAATGTTGAGCAGGTATAATGTTTACCGTGTTCTCCACCTCAGTTTAGTGTGTTAGCATGCTAACGTTTGCTGATTAGTAATAAACTTAAACTACAGCTGAGGCTGATGGGAATGTCATTAGTACTGAAATATAGGACAAAGTGAAATTTACACCTTCTGGCACTATAGGGGAGGTTGAGGGATCACCAAAGTAATTACTTCATCCTGAGGGGAACATGAATGTCTGAACCAACTTTTATGGCAATCCATCCGTATAGTGGAGGTATTTCAGTCTGCACCGACATTGCTATCCCTAGAGCCATGCTGCTGGCATGGCTATAAATATTACTGTCTTTGTCTATTTCTTGAGCAGATAAAACAAAGTGTGAGAAGAGGACAGGTTCGTCACCTTGTTAGAGCTCTTGAGTAGTAAGGAGTCGTGCTCTCCCTGCAGTTTATTCTCAATCTCTTCCCATTTCCGTTCTTTATCCTTGAAGAGGATCCTGGAAGCCAAGTCGGTACAAAAATAGATGAAAGTAAAATACATGAAAAACAGTTTCATGTATTCACACATTGTCTGTGGATTGTAAGAATGAATAAAGGCTTGTCAGTCGTCATCCTATGTGTGATAATGAGTAAGATATGTAGCTTGTTGTCAGTGTAAACCTTTGTGATGTGCCACTCAGATTGTGCCGGTTGGCCTGATTCTGACATAAAACACATGCAGGATTCTTAACTCACTATATAATATGTTATTACTTTGACATTTCCATCCTGCATTTGCCTTTTTCTCAGAATTATATTTACCGCACAGTCCTTCATTGAACAACTTCCTGTTTAGTGATGTATCACAATGCTCACCTGATTTTGCAGGTCGTTTTGTCAACAGACTGACGTATCCGAGAGGAGAGTTGAGTCACAGATGCTAGTAGTAAACTGTCTAGTACCGCCTGATAGGTGATGAATAGAAAAACATCAGTGTTACTCAATGCTATAGCTACATTTAGCCTAATTATTGCCCTGACTATTTATGCATTCACAAAAATTGTCTTATTAACTCAGTAATTTGGCTCTTATCAGAAGCACAGTTTGTCTGTTGAGAACTGTTGGCATGTAGGGAGCTCCCTCTAGTGGCACACTTGGCTGACATGTTGATCTGTTGCCACAATAGTTCAACAAACTTATTAAACTGCTGTCACCATTAACCAATCACATGAGGTTTGTATGACCCACATTTCGAGACTTCTTTCATTTCAGAGGTGCATTGATGCTTACTGCATACTTGAAATAACGGCATGATTGAGAAAAGCATCTAAAATTCAATCTCTGGAATAGCTCTATGGCATGCACACTGCCTGTATATATATATTAAGTATATATTGAGCGTATTTCATATTGATACAGAGACTCACATCATCCCTATTCCATGTCTGTCTGCGGATGGAGCGGGAGCTCTGTCCACTAGAGCCTCGGGGTCGAAGCTCCACAGACCGCCCATTGGTTCCCATAATGCTGCTGTGCTCTGTAGGACCACCTAGGTCCAAGCTGTCATCAAATACACGCTCCTCCAACTAAAACAAAATTAAAGTGCATACAGAAGAAATCAGATGTTCTTTTTGGTCAATTCTGCATAATTTTACTAAGAATCTGGATTTCATTACAGATTGGTTGAATCTGGGTAGCAGCAGCATATTTTGTAGTTGCAGATTAAAAAAAAAAAATGTTGTGGTTGTTTTATAATGTGTTGGCTACCAGAGCTCCTGGATCAGTGGCTGCAGGGCTGACTGAGTCGATCTCTCCTGCCACATCATGAATTTCTCTGGCAAGCATGGCTAGGTCTTTGGCTAGGTCTTGGCTTATCCTGATGAACAAACACAAATATGAAATCACCATCTGATATAGGTCAAACCTTCATTTTATTTGGTGATATTTATTTCTAATACTTCATGCAAGAACATCAAAAGCACTACACAAGCCAAAGCCAAAAGTAAATGTAATAACCATATACCTCTCAGCAGAAGAGGCATGTGTGAACACTGTTACCATGACTCATCATGGCTCTCATATTGCACTGGATTACCTGTCACCTACGTACCTGGCTATTTCCTCGCTGTGTGCTGTCCAGTCTCTCATATACTCGTCCTGTTCCCTGGAGTGCTGCTTCAGGGCAGCCAGGCCTGTAGGATTAGGAGTTGCTGGGGCTGAACCTCCTAGCTGGGCTACCCGGGTGGAAGGGAATGGTCTTGCGTGACCCTGCTTGGATATGTGACGGTTTGAGCCATACTCATCTTCTGAGGTGGAAGCATAATCCACAGGTACACGGCGCCACCGAGAGCCAGCTAATATCAGGAGAGAATGGAAGTTAAGTTTAGATGGTGCTCAAAATGCACTGTAAACACCACTTTCAGGTTGGTATCCTAAACATGTTAGCAAACAGTTGCCACATCCTGCATTCATGTTTCTAGTGACCTCACGTATGTCCAATATTCACTATCTTTTAGCTCCGTTTTAGCTCTGTTTTGGTCTCTACCAACTCCTAAGTAATATAGCTGGCTGAGTAGCTACTTCGTGTTGCATTGTTCACCAACTAGTCATTAACCTTCTGTCTGTGTGGTGCTGGGCAGGCAGCAAACAGTGAGTTTTTATCAGAAAGTTTTCACAAAAAAAACAACTGCCTGCTCTGGCTGTAAACAAGAATGATGAGAACCACATAAGTTAAACAAAACAGTAAAACTGTGGGTCTTACAACCAAAACAATTAGCTGAAAGATGATAAAATGTTCTTAAATGCAGAGCTATGGGAAACCGCAGTCAGGTGATCCTTTTTGGTGGATATGTCACCAATGAATGAAAGGAAATTGTACTATGGAAAAACTACTTACATGCAGGTGTGACATGTCCATAGGAGGAGGTGCCTTTATTCTTGTCAGGCAGCTTGGAGGCACTGTTAGCCCTGGCTCTGGGGCCAGACACTGCGGTGACATTAGATCCTCTTAGTCCTTGTCTGATGGCATAGTCACCTGCTGCACTGCGCGCCCCCAGACCTCTACTCCTTGTCACAGTGGCCTCTGAGTCACTCTGGGCTGACGGGGAACCCACCCTCGGCCTCCTTGGCTGTGCCAGAGCCTCTATCCTGGACATTCCCCTTCTTGCCATCCCTGTCCTGGATGTGGAACTCGCTGTGGAGGCCTCAGAGGCTACTGACATCCGGTCAAGATCTGCAGGTTCAGTGTCTGATGAGTCTCCAAGCCGGGCTCGCCTCAACAGAGAAGCCCTGGTGGGCCTGGGCTTGGGAACACTGGTGTTTTTATTGGCTGCAGAAGAGGCTGGGGCCTGGGTGATTTTGGCCCGACTTGACTTAGTGCTAGCCCCCACTGTTGTGTTCCCAGTCTGGGCTCTGGCATGTGAGCTTTTAGATTCCTGTGTAGAGGTGGGCTGGGAGTCAGAGAGGAGTGAGTTGGAGTTGACATCATCATCAGTTAGGTCCAGGGAAGTCCAGGGGCGGCTGGGCTGTGGGGGACCAGATGCCCTGGTCTTGACCCTCCTGTCCTGGGTTTCTCTGGCCCCGGCAGGGCCTTTGCTAGATGAGCACAGTACCGTTCTCTCCTTCTGCTGTCCTGCAAGAGTCCGACGTTTCTGGACTACTTTTCTTGCTCCATCAGCCTGGCTTACTGTGCTGGTCGTGTCCACGTCTGACTCTGGTGACATGGAGCCTTCAATGGACTGACTTGGTGGATCACCTTGGTCTGATACAGTTGTCTCTAGAAAGGCTGCCACAGCTTCCGAGTCTTTCTGAATTATGGCACTGTCAATACCAGTCTCCCTACTCTGAGTTCTGCTGCGTGTCGTCCCATCGATACGAGGTATGAGCTCGATGGGTACATTGGAGCTTGGTTTCTCCACAGTGAAACTCTCCTGCCTCAACAATGGCTTTCCACTACTTTCCCGAGCCTTCTCCTCTTCCCTTTTCCTCCTCCGTGCCTCCTCCATTCTTTTTTCCCCACTTGTCAGTGGACGAGGGGGGAGTTTGGCCAACACACCTGACTTGCTGGATCTCCCGCCACCACTGTCCTGTGACTTGGCTGGTGAAGAGCGACTTGGGCTACCGCCGTGACTGCCTACACCTCCAGTGCCATGAGCAGGCCGATTCTTTCCCCTGGCCGTCTTCTCCTCCTGGTTCTCCTTCTCCTGTGGCTCTGTGTCCTGTTTCTCCCCCATATCTGCACGCAGGCCTGAACCTGGGGTCCTCCTTCCGAGGACAAACTCCTCGCCAGGCAGCTGGGGAAGGGTTCTCCTCTTACGCTCCGTGTAGCCAGATGATGCAAAAGAGGCTGAGTGGCTGGACTCACTTATTTCAGCTGAAAAGAGAGAAAAACATGAGTTAAGTAGGTCCTCAGATAAATGTGTATTACCTATCAGTGGTTGGTGGTATACTAGTAGAACTGATGCATTGGTGTTGTGTTTTTTTTGATTCAGTGATTCTGCCAAATGAACCATGAGATGTTATTGTGTTCTTCAAACTTTATTAAACTGTCAGTCGACAGTGACTTTGTTCATATGGTGCTTAAAGCCACACTATGCAATGTTTGAAAATTCCTCTTACAAATTAGAATTTATAATCAGTAAAATGCACCCATGTGCAATACACTTTGAGATTTAGCTGCTGGTCTGGTATGATCAGTATCTTATGGTGGTTTATTTTAGCTAGCTATGTTGTCTTGTAGCAAAAGTACAGTCTGACAAGGTGAGACCATGACATTGTGCAAATTTCTTCCATGTTTCCCACCGCTAGTTAATCTTTAACGTTGTATGGTAGAAAGATTCATCTCTTGGAATTCAAGAAACCCTAAATCAATCCACACATGAATATTGAACTTCAAATAAAATGACAACCAAAACATTTGTGCGTAGTACCTCTGTCCTCTGTGACCATGATGTGTGTCTCCCCTCCTGATCCCTCAGGGTCTGTCCTAATGTGACTTGCAGCCAGAGTAGCCCACTGCGACACCCAGCGTGGACCACCCACCATCAATTCCTCTGGTAGAACCTGAACCGAGACAGCATGAATGATACAAGAGAAAAAAATATAGTGCTCTAATACAGCAGCTGCTGTTTTTAAGCTAATTAAATTTGCAATGAATGATGGGACATTTTGGACTGCTTATTTTTGGTAGTCAGTTTAGACTCCAGACAGCTTTTCGTTAGAATTTAAAAACTTTTAGTTTTTGCACCTCTGTCTCCATACGTCCAGGCTTTCCTCTGTCTCCAGTACCAGTCCTCTGGGAGGTGAGCCTCTCTCTTTGGTCAGCACCGCCCAACCTGGACACACACACAGCGTCCTGCTCATCCACACCAAACACCTGCAACATACACACATGTCAAAGTGAACAAGCATACGCGATCATATATGAAAATTTGTTTTCATGCAATACATTTCATGACATAATCATACTATGTACTAAGTCTAAAGTTTCTCACCTTGTCGATCATTTTCCTCGCCTCTTCCTCTTCTTGATCTCCATTCTCCAGCTCAATAGTATAGGTCCCTCTGTCACTATAATCATCCCCGTGGTGATAGCACTCATCACGGCCACTCTGCTGATGTTGTGCTGAGCCATGTCGCCTCTCCACGAATCCACTTGCCACTTTGGAAGTGGAAGACTTGCGACGGCGAGCAGGACTGTCCTCCTCTGCGAAGAGTCCCTCTGGTACGTTAGCACGTCCTTCTCTGATCTTCATCCCTGCACCGCCCCAAAGTCCCCACGAGCGTTCCTCCATCGCTGCAGCCCTGCGCTGCTCTCCAAGCGTGTTCTCTGAGTCGCTCTGCGTGCCGTCCTCATGTTTACTGTCTGGCATGGGAGTATAGAAGAGGGTAATGAATCAGAAAGTGAAGCAAGAGACACAGAAAAAGAGAAAAGAGAGGCTTACGTTAAATTAAACTGAATAAACAAGCATAATGCACACATCTTACACTAAATACAGACACAGATGCTGCATAAAAGCCTACGCATACACACCTTTAAGACTCTTCAGTTGTACAGGCACATCACTCTTCACACTTTCCCCGTCATCCTCTGCGACTGTATCTTTCAGAGCCAACGGCAGCTCATTCTGGGCCAGCCAGTCGGCAACTTTGACCTCCGCGGCTACCATGGCTGTCTGAAGTGGACTGAGCTCCTCTCCTACAGGCCTTTTAGGACGTGGCCTTGTCTCTGGTCCCACCTTCGCCACTCGATCTTTGACAGTCACTTTACCTGTCGCCCCAGGGTCAAACTCAATAGTGAATGATGCGTGGCCATGGGTGGGCTCTGCAGCAGAAGCTGCACTGGCGTCTTGTTCTCGTGAGGTTGCTTCATCACTCACTTTACCTGCTGAGTGAGTGTCCTTGGTTGGGATCTCAAAGTAGCTGGGCTCCTGATTGGAAACTGTTTGTGGTGCAGACTTTGGGACCTCTGTACTTTTCTTGGTGTCTGTCAGAATTAAAGCAAACATATGTATTTAGCACCACAAAGTCTACTAAATGTAAGGAAACTAATGATATATTTATAACGACTGAACATATATAGACAAGTTGTGAAAATATAGATAACTGAAACAACACAATCCACATTAATTACTGCTTCATCTACATCATGACACACATAAAGTAGTGTTTTTGCAGCATTGTAAATACCTGTTTCAGCCTTTTCTCGCTTCCGATCTGAGCTCTTTTCCTCAGGCCTCCCAGGTTGCTGGTCATCAGCATCTCCATCTCCCCACCAGGCAGGCTGGCCATAGAGGGGTGTGCCTCTGTGCAACACGGCTACATCCCCTGGCAGAAAAAAAAAAAAATGTCAGGCTGCATTTACCACAACTAAAAATTTCAAACAGCTTAAGAAGTGAAGATCACCATCAGACCTGCTGTTGATTCATACTGGCCACAGCTGGTTGTTAAGTGGGCTGATTTTTATTACTGATTTATCCATCTTTTAACGCCCCATTTTGCATTTATCAGGACTATTTAAACAATTAATAATGGTTTATAATACATTATAATGTACGTGTAAGCCCATTGTATTTATATAATTTTAGTGGTTATCCATGTATTTATCAACTATAACTCCTTACATCTGTAACTGTTGTATAAACAGTTGATAACATAAGATAACAGCTATAATCATGTATGATGCATTGTCTTCATGAGTTTTAACCCCACCTGTGAATGATTGTTACATGTGCATTACTAAATTAAAGATTTGTTCGTGCGTAATTACATCTTTGCCATTTATTTATCAATAGTTGGATAAGAAGAACAAATTTTAAATTATGCTTTAACCAATTGTTAGGCCCAGCAGTGAGTATCATGCTCTCATATAGAGTGTTATGAGTCCTCCATTAATTGTAAATTTACCAGTTATTCATTTGTCATAGAGTTGACAAATAAACACTTTATATGTCCTTATAATTGCTTGTGCGTTATAATATGTTATAAACCATATAAGGTGTCACCTTGTTGCTCATTTATTATATTCTTGCCGTTCTGTTGCCAATCACAACTTCCCAGAACCCAAGATTGTCTGACCAACAGATCAAAACTCACAGATCTTCAGTAAAACAGAGAAAAGAAGACACAAGTGCAAAAGTGCCATTTTTGACTGTTAAATGACTCAAACTAAAACTCAAAACCCACTCAAACTAGACAAAAAAATGAATTGACTGTTGACTGACCGTAACTGTTGAAGCACTAAAATACTCTTAAACATAACTAACCATCAATATGTTACCCTACGATGCCTGTAAAGTTGTAAAAGTGGCATCTGAAGATTGAGATCTGTGTCAGTGTTAGTGTAACTTGTGTCCTGTGCGTATCATCTTTAGACATTCTCACCTGATGTCTTATCTTCAGGGGGCCTGGCAGCGGCTCCCTCACATACTGGTGCTGCTGCTGCCGCCGCCTCGGTGGGTTTTACCTCTGATCTAGACGATTCCAACTCTGTAGGTTTTTTTTTTTGGTTCAGCTGGAGCTGGCTGCTCAACTTCTCATGCTGACAGAGAAGCAAGGAGAGTTTAGACAGACTGCCAAATGTATGGAAGGGCAGCCAGATTTTGTTTACTGAATAATATAGAAAACATTCACGTCACACGCGTAACTCCAGACTGTACATTTTCTTTCTTTTTTGTAATCTCAGCCACAGCATATAATTACCGAGGCATTGTGAATATTAGCGCTGAACTTTCATTGTCCTCATTAAGATGAAATCCTGTCCTTTCTTCAGCTACCTGGACAGTTTGCTGTGATGAAACAGCAGATTCATCAATCTTGAAAAGTAGCATTTTGCCCAGTTCAGCAGAACTCCGCTCTCTTTGACAAAAATCCACCTCTCTCAGGGTTTTTCTTTTTTACAAGCTGATAAAAAACTATGTTATGAGGCAGGCATATTTACTCTGCCCATTAACATATGAACTCTGGCTGCTAGTTTCTCATGAGATGCACAATGTGCTGTCTAACCTTGAGTGCCTCCTCTGGAATATGCAGCTCCCCTCGAACCACAGTGAACAGGTTGGTATGTGAGGCAGGTTAAGGTAAAAGACGATGAGCTCTTTTCACAAAGGGGGAGGGGGGGAAACCTGCACTGATAGCCTTATCTATAATGCAGCAGGCAGAGTGCAGTGAGCATTCACAGCTATTCAAGAACAGATAAAGTTACAGTGTTGTCCACGTACACTGACCTTGTGCTGGTGTCACCGTGTTTCACAGATATACAAGACCATATTCAAAGGATATCGTATCCAAACCTCAATTTGTCATCAATTTTCAGCGTGACATAGATTTGTTCTTGTATCCTGACATCGTTGACAAATGTCTACAAACAAAAACAGAGAGTGATTAAGAACGGCAGCAGCACTTATTTCAAATATTTCCTTATCCAATAAAATCATAACTGAGTGTAACTTATTTTTACACTGTTTTTTTTTTAGAATAAGTCTTGTCTTGTTTGTGTTATGACAGCATTACCCACAGAGAGGTTATGTTTATTTGTCTGTTTTTTTGTAAGAAGAAAGAGTTTTGTAGAAAACTGTGTTAATACTCATCAAAGTATTATTGATCAAACAATAACTCATATTGGCAGCAGTGCTGGAAATGATATATTTTCATTCGCACTTGGAAAATGCTTGACAAGCCAAAGAAATAGAATAAATGATTTTCATGTTATAATAATATATATCTCCATATCAGAGGTTGTGTCTTTTCTAAGCAGTAAATAGACAACAAGAGTAGTGGCTAAAAAACACTCACCCCATTTAAGCTGCCCAGGTCCTTCACTTTATGTTCGTCTGCATTTGGCTCATAGTTAATGACGGCATGTTGTTTGTCCACGCTGCGGGACTAAATCACACAAAATCCAGTCAATCACTGTAATCCAGGCTAATCTCAATGCTTCAGATAATAATCCGTCCACATGAAGAATGACAGCAGAGACCTTGTGTCCGGAGGATTTACAGCACTGTACCTGCAGCATGAGCTCGCAGTCGTCCCTCCCCACAAAGATCATCTCCCTGGGGAGACGATGCCGCGTCCCCCCGCCGCTCACCAGGAACCAGGAAGTCAGACTCATCTCTGCCTCACTCGCTGACCTTTAACCCTTAACACATCCTGCTGAAGACAGGGAAAGTGTTAGATTGCAGTTATCTGTGTGTCCATCTATGAGTCGAATTATGAGTCACGCTGTGAAAGATAACTTCTTACAGAGATAACAAGCGTAAATGAGACATGCTGCTTCATGCAATTACAGATAGAAAATGACTTTAACATCTGTGTATGACTGTGTGTGTGTGTCATATGCACAGTAGCTATTTAAGGTATCGCCCGAGGACACTGACATGCTGATGTCTCCTTGGAGCACAGCAAACAACATGAAAGAGGAGCTATAAGTGTAAAAATCCACTAACAGTTTAAAGAATCTGAAGCATCCTAATGAACTCCCAAATTGAATTGCTCAGCAGAGTCGCCCGGTCACTGAATCCAGCGCCACACCACTGAAAAATAGGAGGGAGGAGGAGGAGGAGGAGGAGAAGAGAGGGAGGAAACGAGGATGACTTGGGGGTAAATTACAAGACACACATCCATAAAGACAGAGCTAATGATACATGTACATTAGGACAGATCATTTAATTGGATGCTGTGCAGAAAATCACACACACATATTAGCACACAAGAGGCCAGAGAGAAGCAGGAAGTCAGAGAAACAGACAGAGCGATGTGTTTTTCCTCAAAGACTCACATCACTTCTCCCCCATGATGCTCTCATATGATTTCCATGCAGTTGTCAGATTTCCCATGCACATGAAGCAGCACAACAGCTCTTTTCACTGAGACCAACAGCCCGTTCCTCCCTCTGCAGGAGCATCATCAGCACACAGGCCTTGCTGACTCACGCTCTTGAACGAACCATAGGTGAATTGGTTGGATTTAATTACGCACACTTTGTCATATCTGGAGCTCCTGTTTATGCATCAACTCAACCCCAATGGGAGATGACAGCGCCCCCCCACCCCCCCCCCCCCCCCCCCCACCCCACTCACCCATCCCGTCTCTCCCCGTGGAAGAATAGACTGGTTAACTCTTTCAGTGGCCTGGCTTTAAACTGGCCCAGATTTCCCTTTTAGACGCTTGATCACACAGGGCTCAGTCCACTCTCGGATATAAATCTCCTCTGCACAAACCGTACAAACCGATGGGTTATAGTCGGCCAATGACAGAGCCTGAAAATTAGCCCTGTTAGGCCATGTCTCGGTCCAGCGTTTATCACAGAGCCGTTGAATCATGACACCAAGCCGGAGAGAAAAATATTCAGCTCATATAATCTAACGTTATCAAATAATATGCACATCACGGTCTAAATAAATGTATAGCTACAGTGTTGACTCCAGTGTGGGTGTTTATTCCCGACATGTCATCTGAAGCGTTATTGATCCTTAACGTTCAGGATATCCCTCTTCATTTACGCACGCTCTTTAAGCCGAACAGAGGCTCATTTAGACAGATTTACAGCTTTCACGTGTTATTGTGAATCCAGTTACGGAAGGCTGTCTGCTAATGTGCAGCCAAGGCTCTCCCGTTATGGACGACACATATAGGTTTTGTCGCACAAACACAGCGATGCTCATTTCACCGCCTCCCATCCTCAGCGCGGAGAAAGCGGCACAAGACACCAGGGTGGGCCTTATATACTGCACATAAACAGAGGAACATAAATGTCACTCACCAGGTGCTTCACGGACTATCAGCATCCGATATGTGGGCGATTATGGACGGAGGTGCTGCTGCTGCTGGTGGTGGTGGTGGTGGTGCTGCTCCTGCTCCTGCAAGCCCCGGCTGCCCAGCCCAGCTCCTCCAACATTACTGTGTCTTGGCCTCACGATGGCGCTATGTGCTCATATAGGAAGAGGACATGAGGTTATGTAATATTATAGTGACAACAAACCGTGAGTGTCCCCGTGTTAGATGAGTGATTGTGGATAGGCTTAAAATATTATTTTATAGACTGGATAATAGTAACCTTGAAAAATTAGTTATGATAGTATAATAAGGTCAAATAAAATATGTAATAAAAATTGTTTTATGCTTTGAGGATATTTGTTTTCAACCCTTTTTAAAGAAGTAATTTTGAGTAACAGTATTAGTATTTCAGTATTTTATAATTAATTTGTAGTTTGGACAAAATATGCAGTTCTGAAGTCTTTAGGAAACATTTTAATAACCCAGATTAATGCTCTGCATAATCATAATTGAGTACACACTTGCGTCATCCTTTGCGTTTGGAGCCAATCTCTAATTCAAACACTAGGTGGCGCCAAAGTATCGCGCTTTAATGTAGGCGAGGACTTCGACACTGCTGTTGAGCATGACCAATTATGAGGCTTTCGTGGCACCAACACATTTAGGACATTAAAACTTTTATAAAGACTTTAATGATAAAAAAAATCTTATCAGTAGTTGTCTGTTTATAACAGCAGCATTTGGAAAAAGCAGTTATAGGTTGGTTTTTTGTCACCAATGTGCAAAATGAGTTATGTGAATTATCTGTGCTGGTTGTTTTTATGAGCTATTAAGTTAGAGGAAAAGCTTTTATAGCCTACATATGACTTAGTCTGTTGTAACATTATTTAATAGGTTTAAGACTTGAAACCAAACAGATGTAAAACAAGAATACAAATCCCTTTGCTTGGGTTGTTTATGTAAATGATATATAACATATATAGATATATAACAATGTGGCTCAGGTGAGATAGTAAAGAGAACAGTGCTTCAGGTTCATATCTGACATTCATTGTTTTAGCTGGATAAACCTCTGAGGTTTCATTACACGCCAATTAATTAGCCTATCGTTTAAAGTGCAGCCACACTTCATTGATGCATTAATCCTCATTAATCCTGTGGATATGTTTTTCTTTTATGTTTATCGTGAACATTGTGCTTTGTAGCTTCAGTCCAAAACTAAATCAAACAACGCGGGAGAATTGCAGCTATATTTCAAAAATGCTCAAATGATTTTTATCATAATTAGTGAGTTCACTCCTTTAGCTCCTGGTTTCATATGTCTAATTATTTGCCTGGTTGCTTGTGATTGTAAATCCGACTTTACTGTACAGTAAAGGCTATAAAACTGTAAAATAATACTCAACAGAGGACGTAAATCCTTTAAATATCCGAGATATGTCCTATATAATATCACAGAATATTTCAGCACCCTCACATGGCTTTGAATGTCAATTTTAAGCCTTTATTTCTATTCACCATGTAACACTCTGTTAAGAAATGTTTCTATCTCTCAGACACACCGCCTGTCAGATGAAGACATTAAGATAAGCTGCGAGCACAAATCTGTTTCGCTTCCTACTTTTTAAACACAGACTCAGGTGCGTTACACACGCACAGATAATTGATTTTAACACCTTTAACACGCTGTTTAATCATATCAAATCAAATGACGTTGTAGCCTATAAATCCAAAGATAATAGATTACAAATGTAAGCTTTTATATAGCCCACATCCAGATCAATTAATGTTACATTAATATTAATTTGATCTTCTTGCATTAAGGCCACGTGAGTTAACATAAGAGAAGAACCAAAATAAGTAGACCCACTTTGCATAATGAACAGGGAAAGCTTATTCTTCCTTATTGGCCTCTCATAGCACGCTATGACCCCCCAAATTAAACTAACTGAACAAAACAAGTAGAAATCATGGTAGTCTCCTTATGTCATGGCTATAAATGGCATTTAATTTAAGAAGTAATATTTATAATTAAAACAATACATTTACATAATCACTGCATATTTAAATCAGTCTGAAAATAAACTCTAATGTATATTAATGGAGCAGGGTTTATCCTCCAACACATCCCTGCTACATTACCGCTCCTCCACTTCCGAGGATAACTCAACTCTCTCTCTCTCTCTCTCTCTCTCTCTCTCTCTCTCTTAGCCCGGCCCCCTCGGTGCCCTCTGTCCATTGGTGTCTTCAGGGTCTCTCTTCTCTCTCTCTCTCTCTCTCTCTCTCTTGTCTCTCTCTCCCCCTCCGCCCCCTCCCCTTCCATAGGTAGTCCATAATGACTGTCCATTGGTTTTTATTATGGCTTGTCCCCCTCCCACTGGCCGGCTTCGCCCTGCCCACGTTTTGTATGTCTCAGTCCGTCCATCTCCTGACGTTCAAGTTCGCAGGAACGTCACGTCCGCACTTGAACTTGCAGCTCAGGGGGGCTTCGCCGTACCCCCATCACTCTCTCTTTTGCGAAAAAGTCATGAAGAGATCCGCACAGCCCGTAGCGCGCTACGCCTCACCCTCTGTATGATCTGCAGTTCATTTTTTGTTTTGTTTTTTCTTTTCCTATTTGGATGTCAGACGCATCAATGAAGATATTTCATTTGGAGTCTACCTTGTAGGAACGGATTTCCCAATGTGAACTCAGCTGAAAAGCCGCCACTGAACCAACATGTCTCGCCGCAAGCAAGGCAAACCCCAGCACTTGAGCAAACGGGAGTTTTCGCGTAAGTGGAGATAAATCGCATTTTTGACTTAATTTAGCTGCCCTTGTCTTTCAACGAGCCACCTCTTGTTTCCTGTCGTGTGGGGCAACTTCCTTGGGGAATTTTGATAGGTAGGGATACGACCACGTACGGAGCCGCCGCTGTCCTGAGTGAAATGACAAAACGCAAACATATCCAAGACTCCAGATTATTTTAGACTGATCGTGAGATCATCTGCTGGAAGTTTTGAAACAGGGTGACAGAGAGGTTCAACTTGTGTTGGTTAACGTGTTGTATAACGCTGCCTTCAAGGTTTCTTTCGCCATTAAAGGGCATGCATGGGCTTTATGGCCAGAGACCTTTGGCTAAATGACGGCAGCCCAAGCGGACTACCGCTGCTGCTGCTGCTGCTGCTGCTGCTGCCCTCCGCGGATAAGTTTTCAGGTGTAGCGTGTAAAACTGTTTCACTACAACACCCCACACTCTTCTTTTTGTTGTTAGAGTTTACACGGGGTTGAGCTGCTTTGGACACGGGGAAGTGGTGTTTACATGCCCACTTGTCCACAGCGCAGAGACCTCGTGTGCGTTAGAAGGAATATAGTTTCTGTGCCACAAATTCCTCTCAGCTGCTGTTCAAACACAGTGTTTTCAACGCGCTCCAGGTTACCTGTTATCCACAGATATATGTTATATGTGTGCGTGATACATAAATCCACAGGAAACTCCGTGCGCGACCCTGTTTTACAACTATGAGAGAGAGGAGACCAGGAAAGTCGTTTTACGCGCGTGTGTGATAAAATTGCAGGGCATTGATTGAGATTGCACAATATGGTTTCCGCTCTGTCGAGATACATTTATGTTTGTAGAGGAATTATTTCCCACAATCGCTCTGATAACAGCAGGAACTGCTTTATTTAAACACCTTCACGTGCGTCAATGAATGCGGAGACGTCTCCAAATATACAAGATTGTTATAATTTAAGTTTTAAGTGGAGATTAGGAGCTCATCTATTTCCTTTGTCCTTAATTATTTTTGTCGTAAATGTGTCTCTGCATGCTGTTCCCATTTGGGCTGAAACCAATTACGCTCTCGCAACATGTATGCCTTCATTTGTCGGATAATTGTCAAAAGGTTTGTCAGTGGGGGGCGCAATATGATTGTAGTCCTGTAGGCCACTTATGAACTTGAACTTGATCCACTTTATCCCTGTGCTGCTTGACCAGGCGCACGCAGAGGATCGTTTCAACAGAAATAAGTGATTTTATATTTCATCTTTATTCTAAAGCTCATGTGGTTTCTAAAGGAGATAAAAGAAAGTGAAGTATTCAGGGAGAAAGCAGATAAAATATATTTTAAAGACAAGCAGCTCAGGGTCTGTTTGGAACAATTTACACAAAAACATATTTTTAAAAACTTGGCAGAAGTTTTATTTATTTAGCCTTTATCATTTTTACTTTTGTCTCTGACCCAGATCCTTTGACTTCAGTTGTATCTAGTTTGACATAATAATTATGTTTTTATGTATTCCTATTATTAATTTGAGCAACAAAATGCTGCACACTTTGATTATTTGATTAGTAAGCTGTCATGTAGCAACGGGACACTTAATTACATATTTATACAGATAGAGAGGAGATGCTTGATACATTTATTTCTTTTAAATCCCCCGTGCCATTTTTCAGTGAGTGAGTTGAAATGTAGTTATTGATCCTCTGATTTAACAGAGAGTCCAAAATAGTAAAGGAAGAGGCCTAATGATTCCAATGATAGTGAAACAGATCTGCTCCTGTAGCCCAGTGGGAAACACTGACCTAAACTACTTTAAATTCTGACGCAGTCAGATGTCTGAAAAAAAAAGGATTATATTTTAGTTTTCAAAGTTATTCACATCACTCTTGCGTGCCATCAAAATGAGATTATTTGGTTTGAAGAAAATCTTTCCACCTAACCCAGCCTCACACACCTCGCCTATGTCCGTGGCATAAGCTGGTTAAGATAAGCTCCAGCAAAATAGGGGCAAATTCCCTCATCTTTAATGCGGTTGAACATACAGGTAACAGTGCCTATCTTGCATAGTCCCTCACCACCTTCTCGTCTGACCCGACACGGAATTAAAGGTTGAACCAGCGGCAAGAATTCATCACATCTTATCTCAACATCCCAGTCGGGGCGCCCAATGTCGTTTACCGCGTGGCTAGATTACTTCTTTTAAAATGCTCTCTCTCCCTCTCTTCTCTCTCTTCTCTCTCCCTCTCTGTCGGTACTTCAGGGACCTACTCCACATCCAACCCCTCAATGTCTAACCTTGGTTCACGAGATCCCAGCACTTTTAACGAAATGGGGTCCAATCATCTTGAACTCAAATTAGAATCTATTTTTTGATTCTCAGAGGTGTTAGGTTCATTAAAAAAGCGAGATTGGCAGCACAATAAAGAGGGTCAAGCAACTTAATCGTTTGGCTGCTGCCTGCAAGCTGAACGTGTCAGTCCTTATCGAAGTAGTCTGTGTGCTCGTTCTTTCTCTCTTTCTTTCTTTTCTAAAAATATTTTTATACACATTTTACAACCTGACCTTATTCCTCTAGATGTCTGCATACATTGTAGCAGTGTCAGACTCAGTAACGTGCCTTTCCATTGCCCCTGCTGGCACATTTGTTTACAAGCTCTACAGAATCACTACCTGTCACTGAACTATATCTCACAATCCTTTTTCTCTTGTCTCCCCCATATAGCCGAGCCGCTGTCGGGTGTTTTACCAGAAGAAGACTCTCAGGACTCCCCCAGGCTGGGAGTGGCTCAGGGTGAGCCCCTAAAAGGGGACCCAGACCTGCTGACCTGCGGCCAGTGCCACTCCCGCTTCCCCCTGGCTGACATCCTGCTGTTCATTGAACACAAACGGAGGCAGTGCCACGGGAGCCTCTGTACGGACAAACCTGTGGACAGGCCACCATCCTCCCCGCTTGCCTCACCCCTCTCCACATCCTCCTCGCACTCGCGGACCCACCATCAGCACCCGCGGAGGGTGTATCACCCCGTGGAGGTGGCTGTTCAGGTGTCGCCGCAGGATGAGGATTGTTTATCTGCACCCTTGCAAGGAATAATCCCTAAGCAGGAGAATATCACAGGTAAACACAGTGGGAGCTTAAAATGGCTGCTATGCAAGAGTAAACAAATGAGCAAGAAAAAAAGATGGGATGTGTGTGGTTGAAGTGAGTGTTTAAGGTCTAAAGGTGTGCAGTGGGGTCACGCTTTGCAAGGTTCGCAGAGAGTTTATTTAAATAGGGAGCAAATGCTTTCTCAGATTTCCTTTTGCTTTTACTTCTAGTAGTATGGATGTATCCAATCTGCATAACCAGAGTGTGAAATATCTGCCGCTGCATTTAGGAGCTGTGAATCTCCCTCAGCTGAGCCATGAACCCACATGAAGACCAGCAGTCCTGAAAATGATTGTGAGAAAGGGAAACATTTGCAGATAGTGAAGAAGACACACACAGAGGCAGACAAAGAAACTCATTATGAAAGAGAGAGAGAGAGAAGGAGAGAGAGGAAAAAAAGATGGATTTCTTTTGGTTTGTTGCTGCATCACAGATGTGCTCAGATCCTGTGGCCTCCACATTCTCTCTCATGTGGTGGTGAGAGATGTATCTCTATCCCTCCCTGGCTTATTACACCGCCATATCTCTCCTTCCCTCAAATATGCGCCTGCGAAGACTCACTCTGATGCTAAAATTAAAAAGAGATAGAAAAGAATGTAATTATGCCGAACTGTCAAGGAAGAAGCGTTTATTTGAGGAACCCTACAGCCACTAATTGTCAGTGTTTTCCTTGATTTGAGTAATTAAGGACTTCTTAAGGCGGCAGGGTTGTTGTTTGTCCACCGGGGCTAAATGAGGCTGTAGTGAAAACATGAGTCGCTGTGCAAACAAGCGTGGGTCCCTTATGACTGGTTTTACAGAGTGGGGTTTGATTTTTACCAGCCTATTTTAATGTTTATTCATTTCCTTTAACAGATCTGATATTGCGTGCCAGATTGGGCTGATTGTCGGGGCAGTTGTGATTTAATTTGGAGCCGGTGCATGCTAAATGCACGGAGAGTAGTACTCAATAATGTTCACCACTGTACTGTATTAGTCCGTGCTACAGCTTTGCAGATGGCATTGTGAAGGGACCACTGTTATCTGTTGTTAGCTCGCCTATCCACTGTCACACAGAATGACCACTGTTCATTAGTGTGCAGTTTGTTAAACATCTGCCCAGCGTATGAGCACACGCACACGCGTCCTCACGCACATCCAACATGCCTCTTGGCCTTGTCAGCTGTTCGAACGTGCTTTTCTTTGCTCATTTAGATCGTCATGCAGTGGAGTTCACATGATATCATAAGGTCACTAGCACTGTGAGCGGAGCTTTATTTATCGGCCTTATGTCTCTTGGCATTGTGTAACAGTCGGGCTTTTCTCTGTGCTGTAATGAAGAGATTAATTTGGATGCATGTGGACTGAGGTCGCGTCCTGTAGTGGCACTTCATCTGATTGCGTTATAACCCTGTTATAACATTTCCCTGCGTTAAAAACCGAGAGAAAGAAACACGAGTGTGTGAGGTCAAGATTACAGATAAAGAAAAGGATAAACCTGCCACAGATTTGAGGTAAAACAGTAGATGCAGCCAGTGTGCAGGAAAAAAAAACACACATCAGTCACGTGTGCATAAAAGCCAGCCCCCCTCTCCCCACCCCCCATCTCTGTTTTCTGTGTCCAAGATTGATGGATCCAGACTGGCAGTGCCAGCGCGCCACCCCGTACCCCATATGCTAGCTGCCATGTTCTCTCACCCTGCTCAGTTAGAGGCTGACACTGAGATGAGGCATCTCAATACATACTGTCCCTACACACTGTATCTCTGCCACGCTGGCTTGAAATGAATGTGACCCCTCCGCTCCCCACCCTCCTCTTGAAATGTCATTTGACGCATATGGATGGACTTATACAGACGGCGGCTTGGGCTAGGTTTAGGAAAGAAGCTGCTGGACTGAAGGAGCCTGACACCCTGGATGGTTGAACTTGGAGGTGGAGGTGGTGGTGGTGGTGGGGGGGGGTGGGCGGCGGGGGGCCAGTTGTCTGTAATACACCCAGAACTGGAGATGAGGCTGTGCCTCTCGGTCTCCGTCTTTGGGACAGCTGAGGCCGTCTGGGAGTCTCATGGCTGCAGCTGGGGCTGGGGTCTGCAGTCTGGAGCTCTGGGCCGTTAGAAGAGGGCAGAGCAGCCTGCGTGCCATCATTTGCATGATAAACAATTTAAGATATGCATAGGGACACCAGAGCTTGTCTCTAGATTATGGATGGCCCAGAAAAAGAGCAGATGACGGTTTCTCACACAAACTATGTGACTGGATTTATTCCGCAGTGTATAATCACTATTAAACATGCATACTGCTGAAGTGGATTCATAGTTTTTATTCACGTTTGCATTCATTGTTCCGTGGACTAAATGTGGTTGTTATCAGCGCAATAAATGATTGTTTGGTCTTCCTACTTTGAGTAATTGGAGCAAGATGCTTTTCATTGTTATGATTTAGGACACACAGCCGCACTGCTGTATGTAGGCTTTATCATGTCCTACATACCATAATTAGTATTTTTACAAATCGTTTCTCCTCACTACATTTTATGAGTGTGGTACCACATTCTTGTGCTTGTATTGCTACAGTACTGTGTCCTGTATTTATCCATCCCAGCATTAGCACCTCTTGCATTCTCACCGGTGTAGCCATGTGTGTTAATGAGGCCATTGTAGCCGCTCAAATCGACCACCATCTCACACTTCTGCCTCTTTCCAGTGCACTGCCTCTATTGTAACCTGGACTCTGAATCGATACTGAGTTAATTATGGCAGCCACCTTTCCCCCTTTTTTCTTCACGAGGAGGAAAACATTCTAACAACGGAGCCATATTTCTTGTAACACCTCTCTGTGGTTGTAGCGTGTCTTCCCGCAGCAGCTTGCCTGTCCTGTTTGTCCCTGTGTGTTGTGGAGACAAAGGTATTTAGCAGGCTCCGTATTGGCACTGTGCCACCTTTCTCCAAACCACCAGCCCCCCCGCCCCACTCATAAGCGCACACGTATACACACTGGGTATCTGAACTTGGGGGCTGGGCAGTGCATGCAGTGTGTGTGTGTGTGTGTGTGTGTGTGTGCGTGTGAGCGGTGGGGGCGAGAGGCTCCTTGGTAGTGATATCTTTTTCCTGTGGCCAGTGTGTGCATATGGGTCGCTTTGTAAGTGCACATGTGGTTTTGTGCCTTTGTTTTCGGTGATCACTTTAATTGATACTGAAAAGGCACAGATGCATGCTATTGTAATTATTGGACACCAGCTAATATTTTCACCATAAGCACTCCATTGTCTGTAAAAACTGACTCTAATGTGATCCTACAGTTGCTCTGGGCTCTGATAAAACCGGTTCTATTTTTGGACGGGGGCTCCGCTAAGTTTTAATGAAGGTGAACAGAAATGGTTTTAAGGATGAATTTTTCATCGAGGACTTTTTTGTATTCCGAAGCCAAGCTCTAAACACCCATAAATGTTGTCGACGGAGATTCGTCAGGCTTTGTTGTTGGATTGAGTGTTAGTGGCGCTGAAGTCTAGTGGATGTTTACATCTTGAGTGTAGATGCGGTGTTAAACTAATGTACATGTGTATGCGTGCACACGTGTGTGTATGAGTGTGGTTTTGACCACTTAAACTGTTTATAGCTTTTCGTGTGTTTAGGTGTGTGTGTGTGTGTGTTGGGCTGTTTGTTAAAGCTTTACTACTCTGGGCGTGCAGGCTGAACATGAAAGGGTCTTTGACTTGGCAAGCCTTGCCTGAGGACACCCCTCTGTGGACCATGCCAGGCCAGACTTGGCACAGAGCGCTGGGCCTGGGGGACGGGCTGGGCCCTAAATATTTGTGTGTGTGTGTGTGTGTGTGTGTGTGTGAAAGGAGGGAGGCAGAGGAGGTGTATCTGTGTGTTAAAGCAAATTTTTGTGGGTTTAGGAAGCAGGACTTATGGTGAGGTGGATGCTATGTGTGTGACTGACAGTGGGAGTGTGTGTGTGTACTTAAGGGTAGGTATGTGTGTGTGTGCTGTCCTCAGGGCTCCTGGCTTGAGCTTCCTGTGTCTCTGTTTGTCTTCTAACAACCCCGGTACCACTGCCTCAGGCCATTCAGGTGGAGGCTAGTTCAAGTATGCGTACACACAAGGACACACACACATGCACACGTACACATAAAAAGAGGTTCGCACAAATACATGCACCCACCCACAAATGTACATAGACACACACCTGTTTTATGAACACAACAATGCCTCCCCCGCCCTGATTTACAGATGCACACAGACACATACATGTGCAGTGTAAACCCCCTCCTGTGAACCTGTGTTTTGTCTGTAATAGATGTGCTGTGGAAGGGGCCCCGTGATGTGTTGTGAGTTGACAAGATCTGTCAGAAACATATGATACTTATTTCAGCCCCCTCCCCTCTGTTTTCCCTCTCCTTTCTTTTTCTCTGTGTCTCTCTATCTCTTTTACTCCCTCTCTCACTCATACTCTCTCACCACGCGTCGCTCCAGTAGTTTGTCTCGAGGGACTGGAAACTCTGTAGTTTTGGCTACATTAGCGTGTCTGCACCTCTTAAAGGCTTCCAACATCCACTCTAGAGCTCATTCTCACTCTCACAGATTTGGCTGCAGAGCAAGCCAGAAAAGACACACACACACACACACACACACATTTGCTGCCTCTTTCTATCCCCTCTACCTACTGTCAAACGAAGCTATACGACAGAAACAACCTTGTTTGTCCACAGCCGCGTCACGCAGGATGAAAAAGTATCCTCAGAAATAAGCGTGTCCTGCCTCTGTCCTGTCAATAGCGTGGCAGGCAGTCACATCACAGGGTCAGGGGTCATCTGACAGCGTCAGGGCCTGTCACGCCAGCCGCCGGCTTCACCACCTGCAGGTTAATGACTTTATTTTTAGACAGAACAGAAACAGAGAAGAAAAAGTGTCTTTGATACAGCTGTAGCTCAGGAAGTGGCGGATGAGTGCAAAAAGGACAGGAGTGGTATTTTAGGAAGTAGGCAGGTTAGTTTGGGGTTAGAATGAGAACAGAGGTTTTAACAAGGTAATTTTCTTTTTTTTTCTAAAAGATTAACCTTTTTTGCTTTAAGCCTTCATTTAGGTCACTGACTGAAACTGATCCAGATTTTAGTATTTTGGGTCTGTATCGCATTATCACATCCTTTATAACTATTCACTATGTCAGCTCAACCTCGGGTGTTCCTATTGTGACTGTAGCGTTTAAAGCTGTGGTGCTGAAGGACCATTGCTTTGTCTTTCTCACACCCATAGTGATAATGCTGAGGCCATGGGAGAGACACAATGACGAGGATGTCATGTTAGTCTGAACCCACTGATCCTGGTCACTATCTGTCTTCCTTCCCGCTATCTGTCCCACTGCAGGTCCCAGCCCTGGGCTTGGTCTGTCAGTATGAGCGTGTCAATGGGTGTGTGC
This sequence comes from Argyrosomus regius, assembly GCA_946959425.1. Lineage (NCBI taxonomy): Eukaryota > Metazoa > Chordata > Actinopteri > Sciaenidae > Argyrosomus > Argyrosomus regius. The sequence continues at coordinate 24,312,932 of OX336883.1, forward strand.
GAGTCTGTTTGTACCTTTTGTATATGGGTGGGTGGTCGTCTGAAGCTGTGTCTCGCTAGCCTTATCTCGACCAGAGAGATAGACAGAGGACAGAGAGGGGCCCCTGTGTCTGACGTTGCACTTGTGAAAAGTCACAGTCCTCTGTCTGTGTGTGTATGTGTGAGAAAGAGTGCTTTAGCATGCACATGTACATGCAAACCATGTCTGCCGCTGCACTTTTTCATGAATGTATACTAATAGGTTGCTGTATTCCTCGGAGGGTTTTGTGTTCAAAAGCTCATTCCCTCCTAATCGCTCAAGTTAACGGTACATTTGATCTTAGATTCAAATCCCACGTCTTTTAAACCATGATCAGATGATAGGGGCCTCATTCATTTTTAAGAGACTCTTAATTTGGTTATTAGAATCACTTTAGGCTATATGGTGGGATTGGTGTACCGCCGTTTGCCGTGCACAAAAGCAGGCAGGCACGAGTTGGCACTGCAATCGAACGACACTCACCGTCATCATTTATGCAAGGATGCATGCACACACACATACTTACACCTCCACTCCTTCCCCCAACACCAAACTGACCCCCAACCCTCATCGCACACAGACACCCACATATACACACACTCATAAATGCACACTCCTGTCCCAGGCACCCTTTACTTTTGCAGGCTGAATCTCACTGATAACATGCTGGCGCCCTCATTTAAATTTGAAGCGCTTCTTTAATCTTCAAAGGCCTGATTGCTTTATGAATATGCATGGACTGAGCTGACTCTCAGTTCATTACCTTGTTGTAAATTCTAATGACCATTAGGGCCCCGCGCGGTAATTGCCAATTGTTTTGCATTTTTGATTAGCCCATTACTGGAGCGCATTCTGAACATGTCTGCCCTGCTTGCCTACCAGGCCACAGCAAGAAGAAGAGGGAGGGAGGGAGGGAGGGAGAGATGTGGAGGAGAGAAAAGGGAGAGAGCGTGTAAGGGAAGGTGGTGTGAGGGGTGACACACGGTCTAGGCCACGTAAATTTTGATGCTTGGCTCAAAATTTTGTTTAGGGAGGATAGTGGGGTGAGCTAGAGGGGGATGAAGGAAGAAATGTAGAACTGTATGTTCCCTAAACAACAGCCTGTTTCTGCAGAGCTTGAGTGCAAGAGCGTGTACCTGGCTGCTTTTATGTCAGCATGTGTATTTGTTGACTGTGTGCGTGGATGTCCGCCGGACTGTGTGTACACGTCCAAGTTTTGCATGCTATCCGGTGAGGTGGATGAAGTGGGTGGTGTGCTGGGAGCGGCGGGGTGGTTCTGGTAGTGCATCCCAATGCACGCCGTGCCTGGGACTTATGAAAGATTGATGGCTCCTAGCAGAATGGCATCGCCCTTCTACAACTTGATAACATCTAATGGATAATTTAGCGCTCTAAAACCGGCAGGCCGGTCCCCCTCTCCAGCAGGCGGGAGAGGACAGCAGCTGCTGGGCTTTTGGGGCCGCTGTGTGCCGGAGAGAGACATGAGGACAAGCAGAAAGAAAGGGAGTAAAAAGGAGGAGGAGGAGAGATAGAAAATGTGTTTGAGTGCTAGTCTCTTTCTCATGCCAAGAGTGAGCTTGTGGTGTCACAATTGTTAGCCAGGAAACTCTCTGGCCCGTTCACTACGTGCACCATAACTTGTAAATATCCCTGACAATTCCAGCATTATGTGGGAGAAGGAGCTCTCTGTCATTTTGCATGATTTCTGGAATTCTTCCAGCATAGGTCAAGTAGAGACAAAGCAACAGCAATAAATAAGTTTAATTAAATTAGATTTGAATTATACAAATAAGAAGATAAATAATGAATGCCAAAGGTTAGAACATTGTTTCCCCACCACAGCAACAATGGCACTGAGCTGAAGAGCATGTTGTTTCTAAATGCTGTAGAGGTTAGCATTGTAGTCCCCAAAATAATATTTATTGTCGTTTTATTGCCAAACATACTCTATATCTAATCTATCCTCATTGATGTAAAGTGGGTAGACAAACTATTAGTAGAATAATACAAACAGATCAACTGCACCACAAACAACAACATATCCAGAACTTCACAAAGGATTTATAGCAGAGATGTTTAATTAGATTGCATTAGTTTTAGCTACAGTGTTGCGCATAAAAAAAAACTTTATGTACCACTTTGTAAAGTTTCTATCATTTAGTCGGCATGTGTGACAATTGCTCTTCCTCTGTCGTGTCCTTATTTTCCTACTTTGTGCAGCATTGCTGCCACCTGTAATGAGCAGAAAATAATGCATGGAATACCACATCACTTGGGAAAACACCTGCCACTGAATATTTCCATATTGCAGACCTGTGCTTGAATGCCGAAAAAGGCTACCTACATAATTGAACCCATAAATGTTTCAGGGTCCATGTATGAAAGGAGCTTCTCTCTTTGTTTCTTCCTCCCTCTCACTCTCTCTCTCTGTTTCGTGTGCCATTCATGATCTCCATAGCGTTTACACACAGCTCCTAGGCCTACTGTCAGTCTCTTATTCCCCGACTATTAAGCTGTTGACAGTTTGGTTAATCGTCCCGCAGTTTGACTTCAGGGGAATCGGAGAGGGGTCAGCGGAGTCTGTCTCCGAGGTGTGGAGAGAAAGTGGCCTACGCGTGCGTGCTGTTCTTCGCTCCATGGCATTCCTTCATGACGCGAGTTTGTCTCGTTTTAACAGGAGAGGGGGGTGCGTTGGCAGAGGAGAGGTTGGGGTTGTCTTTGCTCTGGTCTTGGAAGGGGGGGGGGGGGGGCAGGAGGGGCCGGAGACACAATGGGGAAATTGTCCAGCTTGGGATCAGCTAGAGCAAGTAGCTAGTCAGGGTTAGCAGGCTTGCTGGCTGGTCTGTGTCCAGCCTGTGTTGTTCACACGCACACACACACACACACACACACACACACACACACACACACACACACAGATTGAGAGAAAGATGTAGCAGCAGCAGCAGCAGAGTCCGCTATGGCCAAAGGAGTCTCAGGCAGACAGCATGATAGATGGCTTTGTTAAAGGGTCCCAGGGTGTCCCCTGAACTTGAAGCACTCTGTTTATCTTGAATAGGAGAAGCACAGAGTGTTGGGGGGCAGTGGGGAGGAGGAGGCGGAGGAGGCGGAGGAGGAGGAGGAGGAGGAGAAAGGGAATGATATAGCTTTCAGGGGAAGGGAGAGAAAGGGAGAAGAGGAGGAGGGAGAGGGAGAGTGAGGGCCTGTATCTGGGCAGGCCTGGCTGGGGGTTGGGGAGGTTAAGGGGGGGGTCGTGAACAGGCATGGCTGCTGGAGAGACAGAGAGGAGGGAAAGGGGGGGATGGGGCAGCTCTCCTAGTAGCTGTCCATTAACAGATGAACTTGGCACTGGTCCAGGCCTCAAAGGTCTTGGGAGACAGGCTCACACACATGCACATACAGACACACACATGGATGCACACTTCCCTGGTACCTGCTGACCGTGGATGGAATGCCACCATGGTTCTTTTTTGTCCAGAGGCGAAAGAGGACACGTCTCTGGTTCACCTATGTCAGAACCAGTTCAGACCGGTTAGCCAGCCAGGCCCAAGGAGGCAGACGGACAGGCCTCGTTGCCCGGCCCTCCTCTCTCTCTCTCTCTCTCTCTCTCTCTTTCTCTCTGTCTTCTCTCTCCAGCTCGCCTCCTCTCGTCCTCCTCCTCTGTTTTCCAGGCTTTAGACGAGGAAACAGAGAGAACCTCTAACCTGAGGGCACAGGACAATGCAGAGGAGAGAAAAAAGAAGCGAGGGAGCGTGGGAACAAAGTGAGAGACGAAAGGATCCGGTCGTAAACAGGGTGGGAAGAGGAGGGAAAAGTGTTTGGTTGTTGTTGGTGCTCTCCTCTTGATGGGGCAACATGAGCTTAACACCGCCACTGCTATTGTGTACTGAAAACATTACAGCAAACATGAGAGTGGTGAAAACTGGGGGAGAGAATTTGATATGGAAGATGTACATAATGGACTGTTGTGCCGTGTGGGCAAGAAACTTTCTATTTGTGTCAGCTTATCACGCATGGATCCATACATCATATATGTACACATGTGGCAGTAATGGAAATCGTGTCTGTGAATGTGTTTGTGTCTGTGTACGCAATAAAATATGGACGCGGCTCCTCTCCTAATTACGACTCAGATGTGTCCCTCGAGTTTTGAGAGCAGGCTGTTCACCATTCCACTTCAAATGCTTTCAGCTCCTACACAAACCTTGCCTCGAGATGGCAGATCAGAAAGCTCTGTCACTTCTGAGGAATTCGAGAAACTGAGATTTTTATCGCTGCTGGATTGTAGAAATTCTTAATTTGAGTCCTCGTTCAGGCTGCTCTATTATCTGTCTATCATCTCGATTAAAGAGTCTGTGATTGATTGTAATGTTTACCGTTTTGGACATGCACTCAAGTAAAAGGGAGAGAACGCGATCACGACTAAAGCAGAAGTAAACTGCTGAGGTGAGAAAAGTGAAACTTGTGGAAAGGTTGTGTGTAAAGCTATGATGAGGTTTATGTAAGAAAAGGAGAGGATTAGGTGTCGGCTTTCCGAGCTAGCCTTGCAGGTGTCTTTCTGTCTCACTCCCTCTGTTTCTGTCGGTCTCTACCTCGCTCTGCCTTTTTCTGTCCTCGCTCACGGCCTCGCAGTCTTTGATTATGACAAATGGACACTAGACAAAAGACTTCAAGTTCATGTGCAGCTGTAGAGATGCTGATTCATCTTGTATTAAATATCTTCATATTATTCATTTCTTTTGATTCTTTGAAGCGTGGCGTACATTAATGTATGTAAAGGTGTGATGAATGTGTAAACGTCTTCTCATTTGCACACTGGAGCTGTGGGGTTGGGCATTGAAAGGTGTCAAATATCAAAAGTTGGTGATTTCTAGGCTTGTTCACTTACTCTTTGATCAGATGTGTCCTGATCTAAATCAGGAAAACTTATGTCAAGTGGTCAGTTGATATTCACGCATTGAGCAAAACAATACCCAGCTCTATCCACAACCTATAGAATAACTGGGTGTCTAAACCTACCAAAATCAAACGACATCTGGTGCATCATGGTTATTGTTTGTGCGGGGCCTCCTGCCCACATGTGAAGTTGAATCCAGGGACAGTTGTAATACATCTTGTGTCAACCGATGGAGCTAGTTTTTATGTATAAATTCATCACATGCATGCTGCAGGGCAAACATGGATAATGTATGTTTGCGTGTCTGTGTGTGCATGTGTTTATTGCATGTGTGTCTCCATGTAAATGCATGCAATCCTATTTGCATGTATTTCACACATGCTCACATTAATTTGTTATTTATAAAGAAGCTTCTTCTTTTCATCTTCTCTTTTCACGTGCTCTTTTCTTCCAGCCTTCCAGCTCTTGCTCTATTTCTCAGAAACACGTTTTTCTTTTCCAAAACTCTTGCGTTGACTACTTTAGTGCCGAAGCCAACTAAATATCTCGCTTCTGTGTGTGTGTGTGTGTGTGTGTGTGTGTGTGTGTGATGATGGCTGTTTTTATAATGCCCCCCTGCAAATTTGCATATGTATATGTGCAGATTGTATGAGAAGAGCTCTCACACTTAGAGCAGTTGGATGGGGAGGGCGATGGGGGCCGTTGCAAGGGTTGTGTGTATGGTTTATGTGCGTGTGTGTGTGTGTGTGTGTGTTGAAGGAGGGGGGGGGGTTGTGTTGGCGCTTTCACCCCCCCAGACAAAGCCGACCACTACTCCCAGATGGTAGTCTGCTCTCTTCGGCCATGTGTCTGGTTGTATGTGTGTGTGTGTGTGTTTATGGACAGAGACAGATACAAAGACGGAGAGAGAGTGAGCGAGAAATTTGCAAGTGAGACTTTGTGTGCGTGAGAGATTCAGACAGAGGATGCTGATGGAGGGACACAGGAGTGTGTGTGTGTGTGTGTGTGTGTGCATGCACATGTGCGTATATGTGAAGAGTGTGAGACTTTATGGACTTACACAGCATGTAGCATCCCTCAGATGGCTTTGCATGACGTGACTAAAAGTGACCCTGTGTGGTCTCTTCTATGTTGTCTGTGCCTTGTTCAAAATGCATTAAGATACATAATGCAAGACAGATGGACAAAGAGAGAGACGGGTAGGAAAATAGAAGGTGTGGATTGAGAGATGAACTGACAGACAGATAAGGAGGAAGGGGGGGTAGGTGAAGGACAGAGGTAAGGATTGGTGATTCTTTGTCTTAATGGTTAGAGATGCCCATAGATGTCTGGCTAATGGGGTCAGCATTAAAGACCAGGCGTCAGGATTATGTTTACATCAACTGTCTGCTGGACAGTGAAACAATGAATGGGATGGTTGTCGTTTATTTTAGAGATCATGTGATTGATTTTCAGATGAAATTTGAAGAAGAAGAAAAAGGTTGCACTAATGGCCTCTTAGAACATGGCTAAAAGTACAGCGCACATTATGTTTACTCTCTCCTGTTTACTTATGTGCCACTCTCCCCTTTTGTGTCCTAATTTCCTGGGAGGTGGCATCACAACTATGAATAATCAAAACAGTCAAATGAAATTGTAAATCTAAACAGTTATGCTCCAGTTCAAATGATAATAATAATCAAACTAAATATGTAAAAATGGCTCTAATATATTGTGAGCATCTTTTCCGATGACATGCTTTGTGCTGTTCACTTACAAGTGTCTTTGAGGTGTCAGGTGAAAAGTCTTCAGCTTGGGAAATAGCTCTAAGGGGGCAAAGGTCCAGATATTCAATACGAAATCCCGCCTAAGGGTTCTGTCTAAATCCTGGTGTCCCCCCCCGAGGGTGTGTGTGTTAAAACAGGCCTGCAGCCCTGTTAAGAAGGGGCTATCTATTGCTTGGACAGACTCCAGCCTCTCTGACCTTGATGTTTGTTTTCCTTGTATCCCCAGACATAAACATGGCTCTTGCATCCAGACACGCAGACAGACAGGAAGTTATCCTCTCTGATGTCTTTCTCTTGCATCTTGCATCTCCTCGGTGAACACCGGGGCAGATGTGTTGGGTTTGAAAGTGTGTGCGTGATGAGTACAAAGTCATATGAACCCAAATGCTGTGTGAATCCCCCCCCCCCAACCATCACTCCACCCTCCCTCAACACACACACACACACACACACACACACACACACACACACCCTCCCTCCTTGGCCCTTCTCTTCGCTCATACCTGTCAGACTGGTTCTCTCTCTCTCTTTCATTAAAGCAAAGCCCTTCTCCTTTTTCTTGACCAGGTAGTATTTTGTTATCAGACAAGAAACCAGACTCCCTTATGACAACCCTTTACCCCATAGTTCAAAGTGCCAAGATAACCATTCTCTATTTATACCTTTATTGAGGCAAGCCCTTCTCTGCCAGCGAGCGGTCTGGCAGGGAATGCTTTCCATGCTGGACATGCCCTGTTCTCCCCAGGCTCTGGTACTGCTGTGGTCTGCCAAGTTGCAGGGCCAGATTGCCTGTAATAGGCCTGCCATTTTCCTCTCATCATCTGTCAGCACTCTGGATCCAACTGCAGGGTCCAAAGAGAACTACCACTCTCCAATTAAAAAGGTTAATTTGCCCTCGCCCATCTCTTCCGCCTCCTCCCCCCCTCTACAGCTTGCTATGTCTTCATTAGCACTCATTTGTGCTTCTGTGTTTCTTTTCCTTTGAATTTTTCTTTTTCTTTCTTTCTCCTGTTGCTTTTTTGTAAACACTGCTTTACATGGAAAAGGTAAGGGTGAATATCCATTAGCATATTTTTGTCTGAGCGGGCATGTTTTTTAAATTGTTCTCAATGGTCGCAAAGTGCTCTTTTTTTTATAGCCTCCTTTGAGCAATTCAAGTTAAAATCAGCTCAATTTCTGATTAAACTGAGTAGCCTCAGTATAAAGGAAGCAGGAGATTAAAGAAAGAGTTCGACATTTTGAGAAATGCACTTATTCGCTTTCTTGCCGAGGGTTAGATGAGAAGATTGATGCCACTTAAATGTCTGTGCTTTAAATATGAAGCTACAGCCAGCAGCTGGTTAGCATAGCTTAGCGAAAGAGAGTGAAAAAGAGCAAAATATACCAAAATGAATCATTTTTTAAAACTTTGTTGAAGTCATTTAATTGCTCTTAGCCACTGACTTACTCGTGCTTCTAAAACAGAAGGCGATGCACTTATAATTTTTAGTAAATTACCATCTTGAAAGCAAAGAATTGTATTAGCAAAAGCAAAAATTTGTATTAGGTTTGTATTAGGATTACAATAATTCTAAGAATTGTTACAATTAGACAGTGAAGAGAAAAACCTGCCGAGAAAATCTTGCCAGACAAGGAGAAATGAGTTTGACAGCTGCTCAGATTTATGTGGTGGACATACTTCATTGTCATTATGCTCACACACTGGTGTCAGTCTCTTAATCTTAAACCAAACCTGAGAGGATGAGCAGTATGCAAGTGAGACCTGCTCCTGTGGGATGAAGAGTCACTAGCTTACTTTTCGTCATTTACCCCATTCAGACAGAGAGATCCAGAGATCTGGTTCGGACAGACAGCTCCCTGTCTTTCGGTCTCTGCTTGGTGCTTTGGCTTTTTCCTCGATCCTCTCAGTTCCTTCTTCTTCCCCCAGCTCACTGGTTCTCCTCGCTCCTGCCATCTTATTATCTGAGAGGTCGAAAATAACGGGCATCCCCTCCTCCTCCTCCTCTTCATTTTCTTCTTGCTTTAAGCTACAGCAGTGGCATCACAAGGCAAAATAGCCCCACCCCTTCCGTCTTCCCTTCAGTTTATCTGAATAAAATGTATTTGGACGTATGTGGACATGTCGCTTTGTGAACCAAAAGCCCAGGAAGGAAGCTGGCCCTAACCGCTGCCTGTACTGCTGTTTTCTGTCAGTTGCCACTGCTGTCAAAGCTCCATCCCTGTGTCAGGCTTACGCGGCCAGCAAAATGTTGTGGGGCTTTTTTTTGTGTTTACTTTTGAGTATCTGGCTCTTTAGGAACAGGATATTGAGTAGGCAGTTGATATATAGCATTTGTTTTTAAAGGATAATGCTGGCATGTCTACATTTTGGCTCGTTTTGTTTGTGGCTTAGATCCTACTAGACTTTAGCCCACTTTATAGACTTAGATTTTTGGCAAAAGTCATTTTATACGCCTGTGCCCAGAGTTTGTAGGGTAAAAATATTGTTCTTACAAAGCACATTTGAACATGATGCAGTAAAACAAAGTTATTGTCCACAAGAAAAGGAGCAAATGAGTTATAGAGAGAGCAATCTTTAAATTTGCATGAATTGATTTTGTATTAAAGAAATATTTTAAAATATAAAGAAATTGTTTAAGGATTGGATTTGATTTAATCACATACTGTATGCGTGAGAGAGTGTGCAACTTACACAAATTAGCACCAAATATAGGCTCCGTCATTAGTTTACCATAATAAATCAGTTATAGCAGCTGCGTCGTCATCTGTTGTTAAGTATAGTGGCATACTAAATGAAATTGGGGGTCACTCTTGGTAGTTTTAGCGATTAACATAAGCTAATGACTTGGAAGGATGAACAGGAGGTGGAGATAAAAAGGGAGAGAAGGAGGGAAGAAGGGGGACGTTGTCTGGCTCCCTCACCCGCCATTAAGGGCCTGCCCCTGGACTTGGAGAGCGGGCCAGTTTCCCATGCACCGGCGGCACAGGCAAGCCCTCTTTGGTTACACAAAATGTCTGCCTGTATGGCCACGGAGAGAGATATTATTAGCGTTATTTTGCCTCCGATATCTGAGAGCATGGTGCTTTTAGGCTCCCTTGTTTGAGTGGCTGACAGACACTTGAGTTTCTGCAGCAGATTAAATGAAATTTTAGCAGCTTTTTCTTGGGGCCAGGCCATAAAACCACACAAAGGAAGCAGCTGCCACTAATGTAATCTAGAATGGGGTGCTGCAGTGTAAAGCTGTCCACCACTCTTTTGTTTTTCCCTTTTTCTCCTCTCCACTGCTTTTTACACCATTCTTGACACCCTTCAACTACACCCCTTCCTCTTCAGATAATATCCTTGTTCTTTCACTGCCCTTAATTCCTCTTTTCATGAGCTACCCCTGTGTACTGCAAAGGTGATGAAACCGGACGAGAGCAATAAAGGCCATATGTTTTAAGAGCAAACATATCTTTTTATGTCTTTATATATCTATATGGCCGTGTCAGAGGTACACGAGATAGCTGTCGGGTCGTCTCTAAAGCGTGCCCCTCTTGGGATTGTCTGTAGGCCTACGCCATATCAGCTGGACATGTATGGAATGAGCATATAGGATCTTTACAGTTTGACCTTGCGCAAACCTACAAAGTTCATTTCTCGGAATGCAACACAAGCAGTCCACTGGGGTCGATGTCCCTGCGACCTCTGCGTCAGTCAGAGGTTGTCAGCCCCCTCTCAAAATGACAGGGTGGATCTTGAGAACCTGAGTTCATGTTGTCAGGGAGTGGAGTTACATTCCTGTCAGGGCTGTCATTGTATAAGTGACACTAAAGAGAGAAAGAAAAAGAGGAAAGGGTAGAGCGAGGAGAGACACTGCAGGAGTGCACAAGAACTCCCAATTATGAAAGATGTTTGTTAATTACATTTTTTAAAAATTTTTTGGAGTTGACATTTTGCATCAGCGCAGCAAAAAATTTTGCGTGTTGGTGATGCTTTATGTTGAGACTCCACTGTTGCCCTCTGTAAATGAAGTTTTATAGTCTGTTAGAAAAGCAATGGCACAAACATCTGGCCCATAAATCTCAGGTGGTGCTGCGGAGTGCAGCCTGAGAAACAAGCTCTACCCATCCCCTGATCAGCCATTAATCCAAATTTCCGCACTTCCACACTGACTTATTTATATGCGGTTGGTTAGCTGGTAGGCTTTCCAGGATGTAGGCATTGCACTGGAAAGTACTGATGTGCCATTTAATGCATAGGGCAATAAACTAAAGTAGAGTTGAACAAGCACAAATCTGACCCCTTTGTGTGGCTACATAATATACTGTAGTGACTGTAAATACATGAGTATTTGCATCATGCCTGTATTGCCTATATATATGTATGTGTAAGTATGTCCATGAGTTCATGGACCCTTTCTGTGCAGAAACAATGGCTTAAAGGTGGAGTCTGACATTCAGCCTCTCAGTAAGTCTTTACAGTACATGCGTGTGTCCTGTCCCGCAGCTGTCTGTGAATAAATCCTTCTGTCACCAAAGGCACACAGTCTTTCTTCACATATCCTGTTCAACAACTCTTTCCAAAGTCTAAAAGCTCATTTTAGCATTTCTCTGAGGCATGTATTAACTATGTCAAGAGGAAGGAATTTATTGTTGCTTTTTTGCTGATGATTCCTTGACTTTTGCTGATCCACTGGGGAAGTTTGTACCTGTTACTGTGGTCCTCCTTCGTTGTCTTAAGTCTCTATCTCTCTGCCTTCTACTTGATCCGTCTGTGTTATTATTTTTCCTGGGTTACCTTTGCTTTTTATAGAGTCCTCATAAAAAACAAGAGAATGTGTTGTGGTGTTGCACATATGCATGTATGCAACACCACACATGTTTACTTAAACCTGATGACCCAATAGAAATAGCTCTTGCCCCCCTTTTGCCACCCTCCTTTTCTGCTCCTCTGCTCCGCCCTCCCTCCTTCCCTCCCCAGGGTAGGTCGCTATACCCCCCCTTATAAACATAGTGATCTATAGGAGCCCTAGACCCAGACAGATTTTTGGCATGGCTGTGCAGGTAGCATTCCAGCACGGTTTGAGATCTTAGGGCCCTAGCCTCGTTAAAAGCCTGATTTATGCTCTACAGCTGGGCACAAAGGAACCTACAGGTTGGCTACCTTAATTAATATCATGCTCACTACTGCTTGGACCTATGCATGTTCCTGACACACCTCTAGGGAGAATAAGCGGAAGTGTCCAAGTGTTGTATGTACACAGGCCAGTGACGGTGTGGGTGTGTACAAGATGTAACTGAAAAGACATAGGTTAGCTATGTTAAATAGACATTGAATGATTCTCACAAGGACTTAACAGTGCCACAAAGTTAAACGTATCATTGATATATACAAATTTTGCCTATAAGAATGAAGACATAAAAATGCGGCTCTGTGTGTTAACTTCCTGGTTCTATTGTCCACCATTTTACCCTCTTGCTTTGCTGTAGCGGCTGATCAGACCACATGTCTTCAATTAGTAGGCAGGAATCTGGTACGGAGAGCCTCTGAGATGAAGAATTGTGTGGAGCGTGGCCTGCCATTGCCAGGCATATGGCCCATCCATCTTATGGACTGTTATTGATGGTAAACGTTACATGTAGGTATTAACTGGCTTCCTTCACCCACTTCTAACCCTACAGTCTTTTCTCTGGCATGTGCAGCACAGTCTTGTGTCATCGGAAAACAATATTGTGCCCTGTAATGTACGATCCAACCTTGACTAATGTGATTTGGCAACCGTTTGTTTGGGGCATTTTTCCAAAACATCATGTCATAAAGGTGTGGCCCTGGTTGGTATCAAGTCGAGGGTAGTTCTAGCAGTATTAGTGTCAAGTTCCAGCATCAAGCAGAGGAGCGCTGAACGAATCATTTATAGGTCACTTGGGATATCTGACCACGTCCTCGCTCTGCCACGTCGCTTCCTGCTTCTGTCATTTTGTCATGAAGGGGCTGAATTAGGGCCGAACAGGAGGCCATTTTGCAATTTTAATCAGGATTTGGAAAGCGTCCGGGTTGAGAAGTGGCCCAGCACTGTTTTCTCCTCGATGAATTAATAATGGAATGGGGAAATGGAGGGTTGGATGAATGGATGTTGATGGGCTGGGGCATTCAGGTCTCACTGTTAGTGGCCGTGTCCTTATAACAGGATCAGGGAACTTCATCTTAGACCTTACTGGTTATGACAATGCAGTGAATTTTACAGGGTAAGATGAGGATGAACTTGTGATAGAGTCTGTTTTCATCCAAAGTCAAGACTGATCACCACATATATAAGCACATCTCTTTCCACTTCCCTCTTCTCTGTTTCAAAGAAAAATGGATTTGTGAGCTACATCTGACCCTGAGATACCCCTCGATCTAAAGAGTCCAGCTATTGATGCTTTCTTAACCACTCGACCACCGTGTGCACAGTCACACACAGCAGATGGGACGCGTGTTAAACCCTCATCCTCCACAGCTCCAGGCCACGGGACACTCCAACACACTGGCCCTCTTGTTTTAAAGTGCCATGTCCCTCCACAATGCCTTGAGGCTCGTATGCATAACGAGCTGCTATGGTTGGCCCGAGCTCACATGCCCTGGTCCTCTCACCCTGAGGTGGTAGGACAGGGTGAAAAAAAACTGCATGTTTAAATCAGCCCTTGTTCACTGGTATCTAAACGATGGTCCACGCTTGAGAGCTTCTGGGGCTACTGCAAGCGTGTTCAGGAACAAACAACTTAGGTCAATATTAGCAGTATCTTGGTGTTTCATAACAGTTCCTTACTTCCGCTTGGGCATTAAAATGTGGTATTTTACTAGTGATCAAAGTGCATCTGGAAGCCCAGACCAGCCTTCAGTGCAGTCCCACAGAGATTAAGATAATGATGAGTATCTTTCCCTGTTTGGCTCCCTCTCTTTTTCCTTTGCTCGTCCTATGTGTCTCATTTTCTCTGGAAATATTATTTACAGTGACGGAGCACCTCAGGCAAAGGTAGAAGAGGAAAAAAAAAAGACTTGTACACACTGGCCTGATAGATGTTTTTTGAGATTTGCCCAGCTCTAAATGAGTGGGTGGAGAGAATGAGAGGTGTATCATGGCACAGGTGTTTACAGCCAAAGGTAGTGTCAATCCGAGCTTAAGAAAAGAAAGATTTAGAGAAACAAATGAAACGAAAAACCTGAATAAATGATAATTGATGATGCATAATTAATGCAGATGCTTCCACACAGGTGCAATGCATAGTACAATTAAGCAGTTAACATCCAATCATGTTTTGTGGCAGGTATAAAAATGTTGAGCAGACCCAGTTGATTTTGATTTTGCATCAACGTGGCAAGAGGAAAAGTTAATTGTTGGGGCACAGATGGCAGCTTCAGTCACAAAGACTGATCAATTGGTTGGTGTTTGAATAGGAACAGTAAGTGACATTGATTGGATTGCTCGTGCATTAGTGTGATATGTAAGGAAAAACAAGAGCAACATCTTCCTCAGGTGACTAAGAACGTCAACACAGGATGTGATCAGACTGTCAGCATCAACAGTCCGTCTACAATTACACAGAGAGGATATTATAGTTGGGCCGCAGTGCATAAACCGCTCATTACAAAGATGAATACACATTTGAAAGTTCAGTGGTGCACGAACCATCAGCACTGGTCTACAGAGATGTGTAAAAAAGTGATACGGTCAGTGCATGTGTGGCATAAACCATAAACAGAAAAGAGTCCAGTGATTCTGTTATGCTGTAGAGGCATTTTGCTGCCATGGTTTGGGTCCACTTGTCCCTTTAGAGGGAAGAGCCTTATCCATAGGGCACGGGGGCTCACTGAATGGTTTGATGAGCACAAAAATGATGTGAATGACATTGGCAGTCACCAGATCTCAACCCCAAATCAAAATGACATGTTTGTCAGAGCTCTTCTCACCATCATCAAAACACCAAATGAGGGAATATCTTTTAGAAGAACGGTGTTCATCCCTCCAGCAGAGTTCATCGACTTGTAGAATCAGCACTTGACTAAGACACTTCATGGTGTTGTTTTATTTAGTTGTCATCTGACTGTATTGGTGTGTGTGTGTGTGTGTGTGTGTGTATTTCAGAGATAAAGAGAAGTGTGTGAGAGAAACTGTGTTCATGTGTGCGTGTGTGGTTTTGAAAGACCGACCCACTTTAACCTCTCTCAGTGCTGTCATCAGAGCATGTTAAGGAAATAGCACGATGGAAAGAGGAGTAACAAAGGAGCATGCAGGCTGCGTGAGGGACGGAGAGCAAGAGGGAGAGGGAATGACTCTATCCTCCAGACAGGCTGAAGTGTTTACTCAGTCCAGCCAGACTCAGTGTGTGTCTGTGTGTGTGTAAAAGTTTGAGTGTGTGCATGTCCGGACTTCCATCAGCTCAAAGATACCCTGACTGCAGGTCTGTGCCTGTAGATCAGGCAAAGTCTCTAACCCTCCCTGCCCACTTTTTGTCTTTAATTTTTCTCCTCTCTTTCTCTCTGTGTATTTATCTATCTTACTCACATGCTTCCTCTTGCACTACCCTCTCTCTTTTTTTGTTTCACCCCTACTTTTAACACACTATTTATGTGTGTAGCAATAGACTTGTGTGTGTGGCTATTTGCGTATTTATGTTCATGCTTTATATGTACGCGTACAAGTTTATCTATAGTGCATAGTACGTGGTGAATACTGTTACCACATACTTTAGTTTTTAACCTCTTGTTAGTCATTTAGTAAGCCCACCTGTGGCCTAAATATGTGGTTAAACACCCGGCAGGTGGATAAGTATCAGAAACACCCACATGAAATGGGCTACATGTAAAAAACCTGATAGAGGGCATGGCTGTCCTCTCGTTTCTAAAGATCTTCAAGTGCTTCATGCAGGTGGTGACAGACACTTTCTGAGGAAGGAAAGTCTCTTGTTCTTTATGCATCAGAGAATGTGAAAATCTTTGTCACACTTCCTGCTGAAGTGTCTTTAAGCATGATAGTTCATTCATACTTCATCCAAGGGTGCTGCAACCTAGCTGGCGCTGTGTTCTTGACAAAGGGCAAAAGTAGAATTATTCATTCTGGGAATAAATTAAATACTTAAAAACAATCAATTCTTGTTGTTTGGTATTCTCTTCATGTGGACTCACAGCAGGAAAAAAAAAAGACGACATATATGAGCTCTTTGTGTCATTTAGGAATGACAGCCCTGACATATGAGTCTTATGAAGCTGACAGTCGTCAGTTCTTCACATTGTATCAGTATTTGTATCTGTGTAACAAATATACTCTGATTTAGTTAGACTGTCATCACTATGTGGTATTTAATAATTGTCCTGTTAAGTGTCTGACCCGTTACTGTCTGTGAGACTCCTGTTCTCTGTTGCCAGTGCAGTGTGCAGCTTTCTCTAAGCTCTGTAGTAATGTAACTGTAATGTGTTCACTTCGAATCTTCATAATCTTTATCCATGCTGTATTTGTGCTGTTCTGTCCAGCTCCCTGCATGTCTGCAAAGACTGAAGAGGGGGAAAGCGATGAGGTCAGATACCGGGCCCTGTATGCTCCGGTGAAGCCGAATCGTGTCCTGGCAAATGGTATGCAGGCTCATAACGCGCTCCACTCGTCCAATAGCCAGAGACGAAACAGTTTTGACAGTGTCGAATGCCCTGCCCCGGGGGCCTTATCATCCTCCGCTGCTTGCCTGCCTCCCTCCCCTGTTTCTCTTTTCCTGATGCTATCTATCTGGAGATTTATGCAGAAATGTGCAGCTAGTCGACCTCCCTGGTCCCTCTCCATCCTTTCTGCGGGGACGCCAGCCTGTCATAAGCTGAGCTATGCAGAGATAGTGAAGATCAGGCTGCTGGCCTCATGTCTTACCGAGGCTTTCTTGTCTGTGCACTTCAAACAGGGATGATGCTTGTAAGGAAAGACAGCAGATGCTCTCATCTGAATGTTACGGCCTGCATTTTAAAAAGTAAAGAAGGCAAAAATGTCTGTTCTGTTGTGCTCTATTGTATTCTATTGTAATCCAATTTATCCTGCTATATTCTTCATTAGCCTATTTTACTCTATTCTCGTCCCCTTAAGCTGCAGTTTATTGAGACATATCTTTTCTTTGACAGAACACTTTTCACATTTCCCCTCTGAAGTGTTCAGAGACTTCTCGCCCATCTGGGATATTGCCCGAGTCCAAAAATACTCCTGCTTGATTAAGTCTTCTTATGTACCTGGATATGTGTGCTTAAACTGACACTTGGCAGTTTGCAGTTTCTTTGATTCCACTCCTTTATTTAATACCTACTCCATTGAGCGTTGGCTTTTGTTGACGGCGGTTTGATCCTGTGAAGTGGATCCCAACTCAATAAATAATCTCTGCAGATGCTTACATAAGCGATGGTCCATTTAATTAGGCTGGTTAAGATGAGAAGCCCAGAGGTCTTTTCACTGTACCATTAGAGCTAGTATGAGAAACAACAGCATGCGGCCTCCCACCGATGTTGGTAAGCAGAGAGCAAATAATAATCTGCATTAGAGACACGGCTGGCCCAGCCTATTATAAGGTCTGCCGGACCGAGCCGCACCCAAGCACGAAGCTGTCCAGCTGGGCTTAGTCGGAATGGATGAATGGATGGATAGATGGAAGGATAGAGAGACGGACGGATGGACGGACGGCTGGGTGGGTGGATGGTCAGTTCAAACACAGTTCAACCGAGAAGAGATCAAAGGGAGTAAGGTTACGCAGGGAAACAGACGGCGTAGAGCGATGCTAATTTTAAAATGATTGTAGCAAGTGTATTACATACTAATGTCCACACACACAACTCACACACACACACACACAAATGCATGTGTATATGGAAACAGTCATGTGGTCGCACTCGCTAACAATGAGCATGCATGCCCATTAAAGAAATGCTCATGCATGCAAAAGCGCATGCATTTGAAATACACAATGACTTCCCCAGCACGCACACATACACACACACACACACACACACACACACACACACACACACACACTTGTCTATTGTGTATGGTGCATGCATTCATTGGCCCCTGTGTGGGTGCCATCTGTCCATAATGGTTTCTCAGTGGCTCTGAGAGACGCCTCAGTTCCACTGTTGCTCTTATCAACTTTCAGGAGAAGGAGAAGGGGAAAGGAAAGGTAAGAAGTGTGAAAGTCTGATTGGAGACAAAGCCACAGCCAGCAGATTACTTAATACTGGGCACAGGCCCTCAAAGACCACCATGCATCTTTATCTGGAGATCTGCAAACCCCCCCCCCTCTTTGCTTGTTCATGCCAGCTAGGCTTTTCTTGTCCCAGTCTACCTCCCTGTCTTTTGCTCTCTTAGCTCTCCATTCTTTCTTTTTCTTGCTGCCTCTTTCCAAGTCTCCTTTTTTCACTCCTCTCCGTGTGTGATGTGTGTAGTGGTTAGTGGTCAGCTTCTCCCAATTGTGTAATGTGTGACTTCAACACCAGCCAGCGTTGCAGGCCCCGGTCCACATCAGACTTGTAAAAGGCTGGGATTTAGGCCTGTTCTATTCCCTGGCTGGCTTTCTGTTTAGTAAACCGTATTTCCTGCATCCGGCTTTGTCTCAGGAACAAGTGTTGGTCAAACAAGCCTTTTGTCTGTGGCCAGTGGCTCAGCGCACCACAACGAGTCTGGCCCAGGACAAAGAAGTGAGTGTATGAGCCCTGGTGTGTGTGGCTGACAGAGAAACACAGACAAACAGAGAGAGAGAGAGAGAGAGAGAGAGAGAGAGATAAGTAAGGAGGAAGGTCAAGGCCAGCCAGCTGCTCTATCAGGTATTTTCACAAATATTCACGGATGCTGAGATTGATAAAACATCTTTGAGTAGAATGATGAGACACCCTGTGCAAAATCCAAGTATGAAATTAGTTATGCAGCTGCTCTAACACTCAAGAGCCCCTGACAAATGATTTTAGTGCATTTGCCAACTTTTTTTCACACTTAGACCTTCAAGTCAGGTGAAAGTCATGAATTCAGAAAATGCAAAAGAGGAGCCCTAATGGAGCCTCCACTACTTCCCCACCACCTATCCTCTCCTGCTTCACCCTTCACCTCTGTCCAATCCCTGACTGTGAATACCCTAATGACATAAACAGAGTCGTAATCACATTAACGCCAGTTACGGCTGAGGCACTCTTAAGAGGCACTGTATTGACAGCCCTCCATCTTCCCAAGGCACTCACTCCAACACCTATAAACACTTATGAATATTGGCAAAGACCTGCTATTAGCATAATCACTTTTCAGGTGTGTGTGAGTGCTCCTGAGCTGAGGCGACTGATAACTTTGGGAAATGGCAGTGACATGCTGTGCCCCCCCTCCGTGTCTCTGTGCCTTCCTCTTCCTCCTCCTCCTCCTCCTTTTGGAAGACATGCGAGCTAATCCTGTTAGCTTGTTCCTCCATTAGCTAAATGACCAATATCAGTGAGAGCTGCGTGGTCACCCCAGGACAGCCTGAGCCCACTATCAGTGCTTGGTCAAGGACATAATAAAAAAATGCAAAAAGTCTGCCAACTCTTGGATGTTTGGACAGAAAGTTTCAGAGAGTATATACATTTGAAGGATGGTGGATTTGATTGAGAGATGAAGGGAGGAAAAGACTAAAAATAAGTTTTTTTCTTAACACATCATTAACCTGCCAACATTGGGTCGAGGTCATCGTTGTCTTGGCGTCTGTTATGTTCTGTTGTACGTATTTGTGGGTCTGTTTTGGCTGATGGGATAACGGGAGTAGGGGGTGGTGTGGTTACTCTGTGTGCGTGTGTGCTGTGATTGTTGAGTGCGTGTTAGACTGGCTTTGGGGGTTGGGTCACTAACAATAGAGCAATCTGCATAAGTAAAGTGTACATGATGCCTCGCTCTTCTGCACTGCTTGTGTGCGATGCTTTGTCTGGTCAACACTGTTGTCTGGGACAGTGGTGTGAATATGGTGTCAGCAGCTACGGGTGAACATATCTGCTGTTTAAGGCGGCATAATTTCCACCCTGGCCTTGCATCAGTCGGCCTTGTGCTTTTTGCATGAGCCCTGGATCATATTCTCTGCCTGATAGCCATGCACTATGTCCGTTAGACACCATAATAGCCTCCCCCTGCTTTGTGTTGCAATGTGGTGAAATGGCTTTGAAGGAGTTATTAACCCCCCTTTCTCTTCCTTTGACTGTTCTGCGTCTCTCCTCTGTCCTCTGCCCCTTTAGTTCTTTATATTTCTCTTTTTTGTGATTATCGTTCTTCCACTTTTCTGCTCCTGATCCTTCTGCCCTCTCTCTCACTTCTCCTATATGCGTTCTGTCTCCTCTCCCCCAAAGTCCCCTCTTTCAGCCCCTGCCATGAAATGGCAGCTAAGGGGTTGTCAGTGTGGTTTCTCCTCTCTGCTGATCCTATTTCTAAGGGACCTGGAGATCCAGCATTAGCCCCAGCTCTCCTGCTCTCCAGCCCTAACTCTCCACAGACTTAGAGTTAATGGAAGGAGAGAAACAGACGAAGAGAGCGAGAGGGAGCTCTCCTTTATTCCATTAGAGGACATACTCGTTTATAAGATCATCTGTCCTCCCTCGCACAGTTCTTGCTCTTCTTATGAGCCCCAAAAAAAAAAAAAAAACCTTCAAGGCTGTCAAACGCCTTGTCAGAATGTCTTTTCTCCTTTTGAATAGCTGTCCTTCCATCCCTTTGAGGACAGCTATTAAGGACAATAGTGGGCTTATTTAGATATCTTCTCTGCTGTTGTTGTGAATCTGGGCATGTGTTGGTCTGGCGTGTTGATGCCCATCAATGTGTCCACTGCCTGGACAGGAATAACAATTATCGTCGCTGCTTGTGGCGTGAGCACAGTTTGTCAAATGTCCATAGATGGGCTTGTGATTGCATAGCAGAAGACATGCTGGTTTTGATACATAAGAAAATGAATTGACTATGGCTTTGAAGTGCCGCGTTGTGGCTCTTGTGCCCTTCAGAAATGTGGTGGATTGTCATTAGGAATGTCCCCTTCACGCCGCACTTCTCTCTCTACTTCGCTCCCTTCCTCTTTCCCTGCCTCCTTCCTCCACTTCCACGATCAGTGCTTTCTTTCCTCTGATGGACGCGGCTCTGTCTCGGAGGAGAAGACGACATTCTAGACAACCCCTCCAATCTCCCTCTCTCGTCCTTCACAATAGCAGAAAAAAATCATCTGTTTTCCTCCTCGTGCATATACACTCTCTGCCCACACATTAAGACAGGGGTTGAGGAACTGTGTATAGGCTGCAAATCAAAGCAAAGTGAACAGGAGAGGCCAGGTTATTGCAACCGTTTTACGAGTGATATGGGGCTTTCTATTTAAGCCATAAAAACACACACATAATCAGGAAGCATACATATAGCCAAAGCCAATGTAATGGGCACATTTTATTTGTGCTTATGAGAGAGGGAGCAAAAACGTGTATGGGCAAATGGCTTTTTTATGATGGAAAAATTCCATAGTGGGTCAAAGCCCCTTGCAGGTGGCAGCAATTAACTGTAATTTTTGCAGATTGTAATGATCCATAATTTACCAGTATACCCCCCTTCCAACTCTTTTCAGTCAAGAGAAAAAGGTTTGTGTGGAGGTTTGATTGGGTGCACATTTTATGCCGTGTTCTGGTCTTTAAGTGAGATTGTTCGGAGGGGGCCATGGTGGCCATGGACACATGAGACAGAAAGGGGAACCACAAAACATCAATCTGTTCTGTCTATAGCTCATCCACAACATCCTTCTTTCCTCGCAGCAGCCGTCTTCTCTTTCTGTCCCTTCTTCACCCCTTTGTCTCTTAACCACGGCAGCGAGACTGTCCATCCACCATCTTAGGGATCGCTCATAGTCGCAATCACGCACACACATGGCATATCCTCCTCTCTCCCTCTCCCTTGTTCTCCCTCTCTAGCACAGTATAGCTATGGTTTTGGGTTCAGTGTCTGCAAATGACTTCAGAAAAATGCCCTCCAGTGAAAAAAGAAAAAAGAGAAGAAAGGATAAGAAAGCCAAAAGATGAAAGAGGGTGCACATTTGCAAGTGGCGGATGCTTCTTATTTTGCATATCTCTCACTTCTGCTTTCCCCTTCTTCTCCTTTTCTATTCACCTGAGAGGATTTAAATAAATCCATAAAGCATGAAATATCAGAAATAGAAAAGTAATGCATGAAATGCATTTTCATAGGCGCCTCCCGACGCCCACACACAAACACACGTACACAATTTTCCCTTTTGCTTCTCTTTGCTGTGAATGTGTGTTTCTTGTGATAAACGCTGGTATAATTTATTAACATGTGACCTCTTATTTGTATTCAGCATTAATATGCAGCATCAGATACATGTCCCACTTTAGCCTAGCTAATTCTGTAAACATAGTATTGGAGGGGAGATGAGTGTGTTTAACGAGATTAGGCGTGCATTGTCAGGCAAATCTCCGGTCAGTGTGCAAGTGCTATTGAAAGTCAATTATTGTTTTAAATATTCCTATGCCTGCTCAACTGTGTAAATTGTGTATTTGCTGCCTGAGTTAGCTCTCATTATTGTTTTATTTATTCTTTTGTTAAACGTGCACCCACTGGAAGTGAATGCCGCTTTGAAAAATTGTGAAATGCATATTTTATCTTTCACATTTGATAAGGTTCAATCTTAGATTTTGTAATAACAATTTTAAAATGCATTGTGCAGTGTGTTAAGTCATGGTTAATGATCTCAAAAGTAAGATTTATTTCTCTGTTAAGAAAATTATTTTCATCCAATTTTGTGGCTCCGTTTCCAAAATTTTAAAATGTTTTTCAAAGCTTTTATCTAATCACAGTCATTGAGGCCAGATATAATTATGATGTAATACAGGCATATTTTGTGCTAGAAAATGAAAAAATCGCAGCGCAATGAACTTGTAGTTTTAAAAAAAATGAAATGGTTTTGCTGCTAAATTCTGCCACATTTGCTCAGATTTTTATGATCATTTTGGACATTTTGTATGAAGTGTCTTTCTACAATTATGGTGTAATATCAGTTAGTTTTTCATCAGTAAGTTGTTACTGAAATCTATTTTACTATTTTATCATATCATTTTTAAATCTTGTTTCTCTCTGTGTCCCTTTCTTGTTCAGATAAAGATGAGCCCAGCAGTTACACCTGCACCACCTGTAAGCAGCCGTTCACCAGTGCCTGGTTTCTGCTCCAGCATGCTCAGAACACCCACGGCTTCCGCATCTACCTGGAGAATGAACCCGGTAGCCCCCTCACACCCCGCGTGGCTGCAGCTCCTGGGATGGGGGGTGACTGTGCCTCCTCCCAGCCTCCCCTCCATGCTGTCCACTTGGCTGATGGCAGTCCTTATAGCCTCCTGAGGATGCCGGGCTCTGGTTCTGGCCGGGATTCGGCGTCCACACCTCGTGAAGGCCGTTACCCTCGAACTCCACCGCTGTTCAGCCCACCGCCACGCCACCACCTCAGCCCTGATGACCTGGCCCTGGCAACCCACCACCCCAGCGCCTTTGACAGGGTGATGAGGCTGAACTCAGTGCCACTAGAAGCTCCTCCAAGCATGGACTTTTCTAGACGTCTACGTGAGTTGGCTGGGAACGCCACTGGGGCTTCCCCACCTCTCTCCCCTAACAGGCCCAACCCTATGCAACGGCTGCTGCAGCCATTCCAGCCAGGTTCTAAGCCTCCGTTTTCAGCCACGCCTCCCCTCTCCACCTCTCAGTCACCTTCTGGCTCACGTTCCACACCCAATGCCGTATCCAATGCGGTCCAACCGGGCACACCTCTCAAGGCGAAGTCTTGTGAGTTCTGCGGGAAGACCTTCAAGTTCCAGAGTAACCTAATCGTTCATCGGCGTAGCCACACAGGTGAAAAGCCATTCAAGTGTCACCTATGTAACCATGCCTGCACCCAGGCCAGCAAACTGAAACGACACATGAAGACCCACTGTCAAAGCAAGTCTTCGTTGATTAACGCCAAGTCAGATGATGGCCTCTCAACTGCAAGCTCTCCTGAACCTGGTACCAGTGATCTGATGGGCAGCGCCACGGATGCTCTCAAGTCAGTGGTGGCCAAGTTCAAGAGTGAGAACAATGGCCTGATATCTGAAAATGGAGATGAAGAGGAGGAAGAGGAGGAGGAGGAGGAAGAAGAGGAAGAAGAGGAGGAAGAAGAAGAGGAAGAAGAGGAGGAGGAGGGGGAGGAGGAGGAAATTGAGAGTAAGCCTGGAGTTGAAGAAGGAGAGGGAAGGAATGACTATCGTTTCAGCCTGCGGCTAGAAGGGGCCCGTCATCACCAGAACAGTGAGGCCCTGCACCCACACCGCCGGAGCTTGTCCCGGGAACCGGGTGATGAAGATTCGGCCATGGAGTCAGACCGAGCAGATGATGGAACCACTACCATCAACGGCCTGGGTCCTCTATCCACTGATAGCCTGTCCAGGAAGCTGCTGGGTGGAGGGGTCAGCCCTGGCTCCCTCAGTCCTCTGTCCAAGCGCATCAAGGTGGAGAAGGACCTTGACCCCCCCACGCCCACCATTCCAAACACGGACAACGTCTACTCCCAGTGGCTAGCTGGCTACGCTGCCTCACGACAACTCAAGGACCCCTTCATCAACTTTACAGGTGGGGACTCAAGACAATCGCCCTTCGCCTCCTCATCTGAGCACTCGTCAGAAAATGGCAGCTTGCGCTTCTCCACTCCACCTGGCGAGCTGGACGGGGAACGGGCCACCTCAGGACGCAGTGGCACTGGCAGTGGAGCCAGCACTCCCCACGGGAATGGCAGGCCGAACTCCAAGGACGGCCGCCGCAGTGACACCTGTGAGTTTTGTGGCAAGGTGTTCAAGAACTGCAGCAACTTGACAGTGCACCGACGCAGTCACACTGGAGAGCGGCCCTACAAGTGTGAGCTGTGCAGCTATGCGTGCGCCCAGAGCTCAAAGCTCACCCGCCACATGAAGACCCACGGACAGATGGGCAAGGATGTGTACAAATGTGAAATCTGCCACATGCCTTTCAGTGTATACAGCACTCTAGAGAAACACATGAAGAAGTGGCACAGCGACCGCCCTCTGGCTAATGACATTAAGACTGAGTAGGCAAAGAGCAGCATGCTGGCAGCTCTCTCTCTCTCAGCTCCCCTGGCTAAAAAGTGACCCTGGCTAACTAGCCAATAAATGAGGGGAAAGGACATCAGGGTTAGACACCAGTACACGGTACCGCCCTGTTATCATCCCCGACTGGAAAAAGCTGAATGCATGATCCATCATTGGGGCAATACTATTGCATCAAACGCAAAACTTTTTGAGCCTTTCTATTGTGCAATAATTTACACGTTTTGTATTTTTTGTAACTGGACAGCATGCTCAGTGTGTTTTGGCTACTTAGAGAGAAAATTGTCCTTGGCTGGTGGGTTTGGTTGTACATGTGTTGCTGTTAATACTTTTGATTTCTTCAACATAAAAAAAAAAAGTTAGTTATGAACCCATGCTGCATACAGTACATACTGTTTTACATATCATGTACAGTTTTGTGTTCAAACATAGTGGACAGTGTCATATTATCAAAACATCAAGACAAGCAGGGTCACACTTAAAACTGATCTTTGTGAAAGATTTTCCATGCAAGATTGAGATAAGAGATATATATAGATATATATATATATAAAATTTGGGCTGCCTATGAAATGCTAGGCACTAGCGCCATTAAATATTTCTTTGACAAACAGCAATGAAATTAACAATATGGTGTGAAATGACAACAAAGAGTGCCTTGGATATTTTACCTGCATTAGTTAATCCTCCTTTTTGCTATAAGCTCGGAGTTTCAGCTATAGAAAATTACAGGACATTTTCTGCACATATGGAAAAAGCAGGTCCTTGCATCAAGCACCTGTACGACCCTGTCGTTTTGTGACTTAGCGGAGCATAAGGAACCAGCTGAAACAAAAACGAAAAAAAAAAAAAAAAGATTATGTGTATCTCTGGTAAATCATTTATCTGCCTGACTCATGTATATTGTTATTCTCCAGATTATGATTCTGTTTACTGGCATGTTACATGCTAAAAAGGAGTAGGAGTTTGGTGTGTAGAGTTTTGGGTTTTAGGAGTTCATGTTTTCCGGTACATGTGTACCATACTGAGAGGGTAGTCTGACAAGTTGTTTTAACCAACGTAAAGCTCTTAATTTTCCAGAGTGTTTATTTTCTTTGAAAATTAAAAGTTTGCAGGTTTTTTTTGTAAGTAGCACAGAATTATGTTTCTTCAGTGTCAGCAAGCAGGCAGTGTAGCCAGCAGCCATTTGAAGACCACAGAGTGGGTTTTAATTGTTCTAAGCCAGACAGATTTTAGGTGGTGGGGGGTTTGGGTGGGTGACGGAGGGTAAGGGTGGGTGAGGGTCAGGGTAGCGGGTGGGGAGTGGGTTGACCAGGTGTCTCTACAATTCAAATGTTTATGTCCTTATAGCGCTTATTCTCTTTACCGCATTAGATCTTAGAAACCCTTAAGTAATCTGAAACCTTTTTTTTTTTTTATTAACTCACATTGGGAACAAAGTCCAAATCAAAAGTCAAGAATTTAGTAAAAACATTTTTTTCCAAAACTTACCCCCTCCACACACGTTTTTAAGAGTAAAATTTTCACGTTTTGTGTTCTTTTCAGTTAACACGCTCGAGACCTCATTGTGGTAGTTTTATTTTTGATCTCCATCCCCTGTCATTGGTGATGATATAGCACTTGTCACTCTGCCTTGGATTCTGTATCTGTCTCTCTAATCGGAGGTACAGTCGGTTGAGTATAAAATGAGGACCGGATTTCAGATCTGGGACTATCTACGTGCACTGTTCAATTTTCCCAGTTTACAGTCGGACGCTCAAGGGAAAACTTGCTCTTATGCTGACAGATTAGTGTGGTGTCATTGCTTTGCATTAAAAATAAGAAAAAAAAAAGGAGAAAAAAACAGAGTTGAACTAGAAACTGTTGCCAGCCATGTCTCCTCCTGAGAACTGAACATCAGTTTGGCTCTTGGGGGTATCAATGCAGGAACCGCCATAGAAATCTCCTGCTTCATACCAACTATAGAAATATACAGCTCAGTACAGAAAGATAAAAATTCTACAAATTTGATTTAAAAAGATAAGTAAATTGTGTTGTTGAGTTTTTAAAGTAACACTTCAATATCTTTAGGGGAGAACCTTATTTAAATTTTGTTTTAATTTTTTTTTTTTTTATTGTTGTTTCTCTTTTCTGTCTTGGTGACATCCAAGACCTGATCACTATGTAATGAATTGTAATGAACATGTCTCTCATCTTTTTTGCCTTTACTATACACAAGTCTTCAGGTTGAACAAAAATTTGCATTGGGGAGAGATTTATGATATATAAATATATAGAGAGAACTTAAAACACATAGGAAAATGCACACTCATGTAAGTTCCTATGTTCAAAACACATTTATGGTCTACTTTTTTCCTGTATTTAGAATGGTATTTGAAATTAATGTTCACTTAGTGTAGGCACTTATAGTATTTATGTTGGAGCCTGTATTTTTAACTGTTTTGCCTGTACTCTTTAAAGGTTTCAATGTACCCTTTTTTTCTGTAGTGAAAAAAATCCCAACAAGCTGCCACCGTATATTTTCTTAATTTGGCAGGATAATATAGTGTGAATAATTTGTATGCTTGAAAATAAGTATGTTTTTGAAAAAGAAAATGTTGTGGTGTTCCCCAAGGGTGAGAGGTCATATAATGGCCTTTTCAGGCAGTCCCGCTGGAGTGACCACAATGAGGTAAAAACAGGTGGTTGTACATATCTTTTTAGTTTGTTTTATATATTTTTCTCTCCTGCCATTTTATATGCAGTAATACAAGCTATTGTTGGGTTTTCTCGGTAGCCAACTTTTTACTGTCCTTAAACATGTACCACCTGATAACATTCCAGCCGTTTTTGAAAAAGACCTTTTGTCATATGCAATCAACTCAATTCAACATCAATCTGAAAAGCATTTTTTTTTGTTTGTTTTGCTACAGTTTCTTTTTGTTATTTTTACTCTTTTTTTTTCATTGCCAAAACAACCATGGTGCTTTATAATTTAAATATGGTACATCTCATATGCAAGGCATATTCTAAATACAATGGAAATCCTAGGAAGAAAAAAGTTTGGTACATGTTATCATTGCTGATCGTATTGAGGTACATTTGAGTTTTCAGCCTGATCTCATCCTGTGTTCTGTATTTACTCTCAAGCTATTTGTTCTGAACTGAACTTGAAGTTGACCTACGGCATTGGTCGACGTTATTTATTATGACTATACACACACATATGCTCTGTTCAGAACGGAGTCACTGCAAAACAAATCAGTTCATTTTTCTCCCTCCTGATGAATTGTGATGGCTTAATTTCTCTATTTGATGACCAAAGGTCATTGACCAACATTCATGAGTTCTTGCTCGACTTACAGATTTTGTTGTTGTTATTTTTCAGTTACGGAGATGCCACTCTATTTTCAGCTGTTGTCTGCATTATTCTCTTCACTCAGCCATTTTGTCTTGAAAAAAATAAAAAGTATTACATACATACATATCTGAATCTGGTGCTGTTGCTTTCTTTATTGCAGTCTACGTACTGACAGTGTAATTAAAAACACTATATATTCAGGGTAACACACACACACACACACACATAAATACACATATTACAATACACCCAAGTCCACCGTGAGCATAATTGTTTGGTTGTATTGCACCCAGGTGTGTTTGCATGGCTCAGCTTGAGTCACCCGTCATGGAGGGTGGAAGTTCACCACCATATCTCTGGTCTGTGGCCTTGTCAGGTCAGCGAAGCGTCTGTGTTATATCTCCAGCAACCCTCCCATCTCCTCCTGTCTCCCCTCTTGTCTTGCTCTTCCCCTCCCCCATCTCCTTACCACAACACTCTCTCAACCTTTCCTCTGTTTTTGTGTTTTTTTCCCCCTCCTTTATGTGTTTTTTGTCTTTTTTCATTACGCTTTATCTAACTTTATATATCCTCCTATGTCCCCAGTCTCCCTCTCTTTTCTTCCGACCTCTCCCTTTCCCCGTTTCCTCCTCTCCCTGCTGAAGCACTGGAGGGCAACGTGACAGACTAATCGCTCTCCTTGTCCGAGCCTGGCGCTGTTTGCCTAGCAGGGCCAGATTAAAGTTCACAGATAGAGAGAGGTTCCTGCTTAGGCCAGGTGTTGACAGTTAAGATAAAGCAGAGTTGCAAGGAAGTGGGGGTGGTTGGGTGGGTGTTGGGAGAGAGGAATTGTTAGCCTGTGTGTGTTCTTGCACATATACACACTTATGAAGTTCACGAGGGTAGTTACCACCCCCCCACCCCCACCCAAGACTGTCTCCGATCTCCCAAGTTCAATGTCAAGAGAGCAACAAAGCTCTGGCCCACAAATTCCGCCACCAAACTAACCCATGCATAGCAGACATACTTTTCCCATAGCAGACTCTTGGCCCTTGCCTACCATCCCCAGCCCCCCTCCTCTTCTTCCTTGTGTAGACATATGTCCTTAACTCGTAAAGGCAACAGTCACAGCTCTTACACTGAAAGGAGGGTTTTCAAAAAAGTTTATCACGCAGGGACAAACGCCTGTAGTCCTATTTGAACAGTTTTCTTCATCAAACTTGTTTTTTATTTGTAAAACAAGATGTTGGAGGAAATGAAAAGTGTTATTTTTGTTACTCTAATTTCTGGCGTGTCTTAGGGGGATACACTGGTTCTCTTTTGAAGGGCAAGAATTTATTGGTTCATTATGCTAATCAAAACTAGTTCACAGACACTCTTGAAAAGATAAAGATTCCCCCCTCCTTCTTTTGCTTTTCCTCCACTACTTCACCTCTCTCTCTCTCTCTCTCTCTCTCTCTCTCTCTCCCCCTCTCTCTCTGTCCTGACTTGCCTGTGTGTTTAAAGCAGGGGAGGCCTCCCAGGCATAGCTGGGGAAATCCTGTCCAGGAGAGAGTCGGCGCGTTGAATCGACTCTCTAATCCTCCTAATATGCCACTTCTCCCTGTCCACTGCTCTCCCTCTATTCCTCTGCCTTCCTCCATCTCGCTGTCTCTCCTGTCTCCTCCTTGCGTCAACTGTCAGTGGATCATCCCTCTCTATCTCCCCTATACCTTCATTCCCTATGTTATATGTACTGTCATGCTCCGTTTCTTTGTCCATTCCTCTTCCTCTAGTTCATGCCTCTGTTGCAGGCTCATTTTTTTCTTGGGCCCGGGCCTGTCTCACGAGTGTCAGTGAGCAGAGGAAGGCCGAAGAGCAGAGATGGAGAGGCAGACTGCAGCTGTGCTGTGGTGCAGTGAAGAGGGGGCCTCGTCCGGGCTCCTTGGAACAATATAAAAGCACTAATCACCCAGGACAGCTGACACCCAGTGCCTCACACATATACACACCATGCTTCACACTCACACACAAAGATCTGAGGATTGCCACTATAGGGTGGAAGGCGAGGAGCTCTGCCCAGACAAGACTCATAGGTCTAGATTGGCTAGAAAACAAAGTCTGTGTTTTGTCTATGGGCAGCAGCAAGCTTAGGGGCTGAAAGTGCTTTCTCACAAACATGCACATACAGTGTGTATGCACACACTCATACCTACTGTATAAAGACATGCATGCATGCACACACATGAAAACTTAAAAGGCAGTTAAGTGCACAGGAGTATACAGGAAAACTTCCCCTCATGCACTTTTGTACGCAGACACAGAATCAAACACACATGCTGATGCTGGAACACAAACCACATAATGGATTGGGAGCATGCACACTCACACACACACACACACACACACACGCACACACACACATAGACACACACACGTGCGTACACAAAAGTGTCTTCGGGAATGTGACCTTTTCCCAAAAGCCTCCCTTTCCTGCCCCGGCTCCCCTCCCCCTCTGGCTGTGTGAAGACTGAAGGGGTCAAGGGTCAGGTTTTGGGGGGCTGGAGATTAGGTTTCACATGACTGAGCACCTTTGTTGGGGCAGGCCGGCAGAAAGGAAACGTCCAGGAGGGTAGCTGTGTCTGTCTGAGGAAAGAGCAAGGGGGGGAAGGGAGAAAAGAGGGACAGAGGGATGGATGGAGGGACGGGGTTTAAGTTGAAGTTTGGTCATGCTGAAGTTGAAGTGCAAGAGCGAGAGGGAAGTGTTCGAGAAGCACGAGATAGAGGAAGAAGAGTCCGGGACGGAAGGTGAGAAAATGTGAGAACATAAAAGAGAATACCAGAATAACCTCACACACATTCCTCACCCTATAGCTGCTTGGCTTTCTCCTTACACCTCACCCTCACTTAACTCTGTCTCCTTCTCTTTCTTTCTCTGGCCATGTGGCTTCTGTGTCGGGCTGCGGCCAGCCAGTGTCCTCAGTGCCTGCTGGCTGCGCCGATCTCCCCCATGACCACACAGCGAGAAGAAAGCCACAGCCAAAATAGTAAACTGGAACACAGCAGAATCCCCCCCTTCCTCCTCCTCCTTCTTCTCCTCTTTCGCCTTCACAAGATCTGAGTCGTAGTCTGCCCGCTAGACAATATGTGCTGTAACTGGCAGTGAAAATCTTGGCAGAGAACCGGATTACCTCGCTTGTGAAGTATTGCTTTAAATGTCTCTGTGCGTGATTTTTTTTTTTTCCTTTTTCCTACTTCTCAGACGTAGAGAGAAGGATTTTAACGACGTGCAACAGTTTGAACTAAATGAGTCACAGAGGTGGGACTGGTACTGCTGATGGCTTCCAGATAAGGTGAAAACTTTGACCCCAGAGTGAAAAAGAAGGACAGGGGGTGAGGGGTGAGGGGGGAGGGGGAAGGAATGCCTTGAATACTGCACTGACCATAATTGAGCGGACTCTTTTGGTTTCATGGTGTGCAATCAGATATAAGCCTTAAGGTATTGCCTTTATTACTGATCTTTGGGACATTCCCACAAACTGTACAGCATGTTACCCATATTCCAGCGCCACAAGTGTTTGTGCTGCTATGTGCGTGTACAGTGTGTGCACTGGAACATTAGGGACAGCCTTGCACAAGTCAGCACTATCTGCACTTTACAGTATCAGTATGTGGTTTGCTTGCTGAAGGGGTTTCCTTTGGCACACTGCACGGGTGGTTCATTCCAGAGCATGGTGTGCTTGGAGGAGAGGGGAGGGTCAGGGGGTGAGGGAGGTGGGGTGGGGCAGGGGCAGTAGATTCCAGAGACTGGCTGATCTGACCTTGAACCATGGGGCGTGGAGCTCAGAGTGGCACCATGCTCTGTTGTTCAGTCACTGCTGCCAAAAACTGTAGCCCATGTTTACGTGTGTGTTTTGCTTTATTACATATGGATGTGTGGACTCAGACAGACTTATACATGTGGGTGTGTGCACTCACATGCATGCGTCTGCATATGGCTTGGTTAGTGTATGCTGAGTATGCATAGGTCATATTTTTGTGTCATGCGTGTGTGTGTTCTCCAGGTGCAACGCCGCTGGCAGAATTTATATGGCCAGTAAAACAGGGTCATATTATCAGTACCCTCGGACGTGTGTGTGCTTTTCAGTGCACCTGCATGCGTGTCTATGTGTGTGTGAGGTGTGTGCAGTGGAAGACAGTAGGGCGTCTGTTTACAGTCCTGTGAATGAAGAGGCGAAGTTCATCCTCTGGCCTCTTTATGCCACAACAATTCGGTGTCAGTGAAGACTGGACAGTAAGTGAGTAAATACATCATTTATAGCTTGTACGTCACCCGTAGGAATTGTTCTTTTCTACAGGTACCTTTCCTGTCTTTGATGTGTTCTCCAGGACTGTAGCTACCACCGAAGACACTGGGATCCTGTCGTCTGCACAAGGTTGATCTGATTCTTATATTTTCAGTATCTTTAAAGCAATTGTTTGACCCCTTTGCTTGTTTGCTTGCTTTGTTTTCTTCATGCAGAGTCTGATGATTAATACCACATTTACATGTCCTGTGAATATGAAGATACAGCCAGCAGCTGATTAGCTAACCTCGCGGTGGTGCCAAAACTGCTGCTCCCCTCCAAGAAATAGTCCCACAAATAAATTCCAAACTTCAGTTTTTGGATGAATAAAACAAACATTATATAAAGTGTTAATTAGTGAGCTGGATTTAGTTTGCTTTGGACAGAGCCAAGCTAGCTGTTTCTTCCGTTTTTAGTTTTTATCAAGTGGCAACCTCCGGCGCTGGGAAATGAAGCCAATGCAGACGTGCTAAAAACTGTAATTCCTCGAGTGGCCACTTGAGACAGGCTGCAGAAGTTAGTCAATCTCCATAAGCGCCCGAATTAAAATGCCCAACTTCACAGAAGAAATAAACATGGTTCAAAAAACTGTTTTGGTCTCTATAACTAATTTCCCCGTTCATGACAACTGTACTGAGGGAATTTTTATATAACTCACCCGTTCAAATTATATTAAGACTTAAAGTTATGGCCGCTGTGATTGACAGGTAGGTGCGGTTACAGATGGCGTATTAGAGCACTCAGGCATCATTCAGACAATCTCAGGTCCGCTGATGAGCCACGTCTTTGCCGATATTTAGATTAGCTGTGAGGCGGAAGAAATAGTACATCCAACATGGTGGCGGCCAGCGCCGCATATTTTCGTCTTCAAAAAGGCGCTTCGGAAACCTATGGATGACACTCATGCTCTGTCCATTCTTTATACTGTCATTGTTTTTTATGCTAACCAAAGCTAACCAGCTGCAGCTTCATATTCAATGTGAGAGTGGTATTCATATATTTATCTAGGTCTCAGCCAGAAAACAGTTTTAGCAACAAAATTATTTTTTACACATTACACAGTTTACTTGTCAGTAAAAGTACCATGAGCCACATCATCTGTAGCTTAGAGGGATTTCTTGCAAGTCCCTCAGTTTTATGTAAAAGCAACACTAAATTACTGGACTTTACAGTTTGCCTTTTTTATTCACCATAACCACTGTCCCATCCTGTCCATAACCATAAAAAAATAAGACATCTAACCACACCTTAACCGTGCCATAATCATAACCTAACCACTCCCTAGTTGCCATGCTCAGGTATTGTAGAAAGTTTAATTTACTTCAATTTAAAGACATCGGCTCTGGCAATTACAGAAACTACATTTCTAAAATCCTGGCACCAGCCCTGGTTGTATCCTGTTCACATTTTTTTTGTGTTACATAATGTCTACTTGCCCCATTCTTTCTTATCTATATTTACCTTATATGTATTCTCATGTGTGTGTCCCTAAAGGTGTATATGGCAGGACTGACCCTCCCTGTGGGGGCCAGCAGAGCTCTCTGAGCCGCTCCAGCTGTTGCAGGGGTTACAGAGGCTGAGACTGGCCGAGGTTGAAGGGTGAGAGGGCTCTGGAAGTTTCTGGAAGTTTCTGAGAATTGCAGCGCCACTCCTAGTTCACTCCTGGTTCACTCCTGGGTCATTCCTGAGGCCCAGGGGTCAAAGAGAGCAGGATGGGGGGAGGGAAGAGGGACTGCAGGGCCACGGTCACATGCTTGACCTGCCAGACTAACCTTATTACACCCAGCACATACTTCCTTCTGCCTGCAGTATTTACAGTTTTTGTGTATGAGCTTGGATGTATGTACATTCTTACTTACCTCTGAGTAATGTCAATTTGACAGTATGAGTGTGTGTCACACAGAGAGAGTTTGAGAGTTTGTGTCACATCCATACTTGGTGTTTTATGGACTCTTTATGGACTCTCTTTTTTAGCTCTTTCTTTTTCCTTTTATGTCTCACTCCCTCTTTTAGACAGAGTCACACGCAGTCTTCGAAATAAAACTTATCACCCTCATCCACACCTTTTCTTTCCTTACGTTGTCTTCAGTTAGTCTGTCCAGACCGTACATATTTTAAGAGCCTTTGCCCACATCTCACCATCCAGCAGGCTGGAGGTCGCAGTTGTCCAAACTACTCCAGGGGGTCGCAGGAGTGCAGTCGACTCTCTTGGACAAGGCAGCCTCTAATATTCTGGTCTTTATGGGGCCAACCGGTGGTCTTTAGTGGGGACACATTCATTGTGGGCCTCCTGTCCTACAAAGCGCTTGTCAGTCATTGTGCTGAACTTGTGTTGTTTCTATGCAGCGCTCGGCAGCACAGCTGTCGTCAAAAGACCCAAGGCTACTCTACTCTCGCCTGAAAGAAACAAACAAACAAAGCCGTAAAACAAGAAAATGAAAGACAAAAAAGGGTCACAAATAATGAGTGTACAAAAACCATCTTGTCGAATTGCACCTTGGGAGCCTGTCTTCAGGAAAAGTGAGGGGTAAGAAGCTTCTGAGCGGACCTGGGGCACAATAGGACTTGGCCCCTCCTGTGTTACTGTTAGCCAGGCCCTTTGGATGAACTTGTCTCCTTTCAGCTGGCGCTCTTATGCCCAGGTGTGTCCTTGTGTGTGTGTGTGTTTGTGTGTGTGTGTGTGTGTGTATCCACAGCACTGACATCTCTTTGGCCCCAAGTGCTCCATTGAAAATAAGACGGAGAGCGGAGCGAATGAAAAGAGATAAAGTGCAAAACAAGGATGAGAGGAGGAATAAAAGAAGAGTGGCTTCCTTGCTTTTCAGGGCAAGGACAATGTTCCGGCCTTTCTCCCACGCTCTGTACAACACTCTCTCTGCCCCCGTGGTCTACTTAGGGTCCAAGACCATCAGTTTATATTTTAATTCATTGAAAAGCATTCAGTAATTTCATGTCTAGTGAGCAGTTCTCTAGTAAAGATTTCGAGGAGAGACAAACGCTTTTAAAGTGAGAAATACAAATTGCAGATTTCTATGGCTGAAAATTAGCCTCATTATTTTTCTTCCATTAGCCACCAAAATAAAAGTGCCCGAATCAATATGACATGTTGAAGGAAATCCATGATTTTACTTGGTAAATTGATAATAGTTATATCACCATAGTGCCCCCACATATTACAGATCTGACACTGTATAATTTAATGAAGGTCAACATTTTCTTCAATATTCAGAACTAATATTCTGTCCATACTTTCCCAATATTGCAATCATCATGTAGATCTCTTGGGTTGGGTAGCCAGCCAGCCGGCCAAGCAGCCATCCAGACAGGCCAGTGAATGGCTCGATGCCAAGGCCAATTGAGAGGTGCTGCTGTGGTGGAGAGCCAGAGGGGAGATGGTCATCCATTATTCATCACTAAGCCAAATAATCCCCAACAGAATTGGTCTGGTCTTGTCTGGCCCAACGGTTGGGGAATGGATGGGATGGTCCGGGGGGCAAGAGGGGAGGGTTTCTGGGGCTGGGGGATGGCAAGTTTGAGGGTTTTTTCGGGGGAGGTTTAGTAGGATTTTTTTGGGGGGCCGAAAGGGGGTAGTGAGCTCTCTGTAAGGGGTGGGAGGGGGTTCTTTGAGGATTAGATGCAAATATGTCTTTGATAGCTTTCACAGTCTGGGAGTCCCATTCTGTTTATGGATATTCATATTAAGTCTAATCTTTGGAAACAATCCCTGGCATGGAGGAGTGAGAGGCTGCTGGGATGGGGATGAAGCACAGAAACAGCAGGGGGTTCTGGGGGATGGAATGGACCTGAATGGGGTCTACCCTGACCCAGATCAGGGGCAAGACCAGCAGAAAACCTTTATGGTGTGTGTGTGTGTGAACCACCTAGTGTACTAAGTATTAGGTGAACAATGACCCTGTGTCCTATCCACTAAAAGTACTGATATGTAAATATGTAAACAAACTTAAACGCACACACAAATTCTTACACAGACACGCACACACACATACATAAACACGCAGACAAAGCGATGGCACTCCATCAGTGTCACTGACAAACAACTTCTTCAGACATAATATAGCCTTCACCCTCCCTCCCACTTTTTCTTCGCGACTTATCTGTGTATTTGTCCTCGACGTGGATCCGTGTCACTGTTTTGTCTGTACGTCTCTCCCTCCAGGCAGCTGCTCTCAGAGCGCAGATCACAGTGAAGAAGAAGACCCTTCTCAATATGAAGTCAACACCCAGCAGCTTTGTGTCTGCGAGTGCACACAAACATCTGCAACAGTGTAATTTTCATGTAACAGCTGAGGGTTACATGTTTTTGGGGGGATTAGCAGCACAGTCTGTAGTAGAGATAAGTACGTTGCAGGGTAACATAAACTGTAGTGTAATATTACATATCAAAGCAGAACCATGGAGTACTGAACTGGGTAGCATCATAGCATATAGTCCTCATGCATCACCTGGTAACCAAGGTTAACAGTTCAACATCATCTTGACAAGCCTGACTGGCTGATGGATGCTATGTACAAGTAAATTCCTTCAGCTGATTTCTGACTTTTATTCTCAGTCTGATAATTTCCCCTATGACGATGATGCTGCTTATTTGACAGCATAGCACAGCACAACATCCTCCATTTCACCAACTCCTGTTTGTTTTCCATCATATGCGCCTAACAGCAAAATGATATAATGTTATTATCTTATCAGTGTTTCTAAATTTGACATCTCGTAATTATTTTGGAGTTGATTTCCAACAACAGATACTTTGTACCAAAAGAGGGGGGGGGAAATCATTTAGGAGGTTTGCTTCTACAGGAAAGCAAATATCTGCACTCATGTGTAGTGAATATAGAAGATACACTCCCTGTGGATGTACAGTATGCAAACTGGACATAACAAACTGGAAGCAGGTAAGTAATCTTTGAGTTTTTTGAGCAACAGATTAGATTATTTGACTGCAGTTTTGGTGGAAGTGATGCACAAAAGATTAAGCAAAGTGTTCTCATTTCCCTAATGTCCTCTTTCGTGTACTAATTTTAAAGAAAGTGTCAACATGTGTTTAAATAACAGCCAACCACTAAAAAACAGGAAGGAATGCAAAAATATAATCACATACAAATGTATGAGCACTGTCAATGTCACCATAAGATGAAACATGTTCAGCAGGTGTCAAATAAACATTCAAAACAGCTTGACAGTCATAAAAACTAAACGTGTAGCTCTGTGTTTGTACATTTGACACAAAATGTCAGTCAGACAAACGATGACAGTCAAAACTGAATCTAAAAGTGTGATATTAAATATTTGTAGACTTCCTGTCTTGAAAAATGTTGAGGTGGGGTTAAAATCCTGCTCAGTGTAACATTATAGTTTATTACATCCAAGAATAAGAAGATAGTTTTGACTTTCTTCCACAGTTGAGCTATTAAAATGCACCGCTCGCCATTTTTCATCTAAACTACATGCATGGGATGTGTGATGCTTGCAATAAATTTCTGGGACTTAGGATGAAGTCAGCGTCTCTTATTATGGTGCAGCAAATCAAAGCGAAGTTGAGTTGAGCAAAGTGCTGGACAACTCGTCCACAGCCGCGTAGTGGACCAGACACGGCAAGTCCTCCTCCGTGCAGCGGGTCAGGGAGCAGAGGGTGAGGGAGGTTTTTATTCTCCTCCCCCACCCCAGCTGGGCCTGCGCTCTCTCCCCTCGTTGCAACCTTCCCTCCCCCATCTCCCCCCTCTTTCCTTCCCTGTCCTGGTAGGCTGTATAGGGCTCCAGGTCGGGAGGTTCATGAAGGATATAGGGGGCTTCCCTCTCTATCGTAGACTGTGTGTGT
Source organism: Argyrosomus regius (assembly GCA_946959425.1). Taxonomy (NCBI): domain Eukaryota; kingdom Metazoa; phylum Chordata; class Actinopteri; family Sciaenidae; genus Argyrosomus; species Argyrosomus regius. Next base: position 24,351,211 of record OX336883.1, read on the forward strand.
GTGTGTGTGTGTGTGTGTGTTTGCATGAGGTGTCTCAGGGTCATCAGGGGAAAAGGAAGAGAGCCAGACAGCAGATCATCTCGCCACACACACACACACACACACACACACGCACGCACGCAGATATGAGAGTGTGTGTGTTCCATCTACGGTATGCTGCTACTCTATTGTAATATTGAGTAGATGGGACAGTTGCCCAGAGAGCAGAAATACATTAACTGTACAGGCACATGCCTTGTGCTGTGAATATACAAAAGCTGTACCTGAAACACCATTTGTCACATGACAGTGGATATGACATCACTGACAGTGGTTGCGTTGTTATCTGCTGCTGCTACAACTACATATTTCTGTTTGTTGCCCAGTGTAGCTATTTACATCATGAGGAGACAAAACACTGGCCACAATGGACTAGGTTTTCCATCTGAATGTGTTCACTCTCTTCTTTCACTGAGGTTCGGGGGGGTAGGAGTAATAGGGAGGCGCACTGTCTGGAGGGGGGGCTCAGCTGATGCTGACCAGCGCACATATATTTCTTTCAGACGCCCTAACACCATGACCAAAGGTATTTTGCTGTGTATTTTATCTTTAAGTGTGTACAGTATTGGTGTTATAGCAAATCCACATAAACATGAATGGACCGGACTGTTATATGTCTGTCTGCTTCTATGTGTGTGTGTGAGTGTGTGTGTGTGTCTGGGTGTGTGCGGGTTTGGGGATCCTGGGACCCCTTTTCCCAGACATGCACTGACCTTTCCAACCAGACAGGGATAAAGGGACAAGGAGGGAGGGTTGAGGGCATGAGGGCACTGGAGTGAGTGAGTGTGTGTGTGTGTGTGTGTGTGTGCCTGTGTGCTTATTTGCATGTGTGTGTGTTCATGGCTGTGTTTGCGCATATGTGTGTGTGTGTTTGTGTGTGTGCGTGTGTGTGTGTGTGTGTGTGTGTGTGTGTGTGTGTGTGTGTGTGTGTGTGTTAGTTGATATTGTGGACCTCTGAACCAGCCAGTTCTCCCCGTCCTGCTGAGTTTGGCCTGGTGCAACCAACCCCCACCTGCAAACACTCACCACCCTTACAAACCTCCCCCTCTCTCCCCTCCTCTCTCTTTTTCCCTCTCTCTCTCTCTCTCTCTCTCTCTCTCTCTCTCTCTCTCTCCTCATCCCTCTCTCCTCTCGTCTTTTGTTGGACCAAGTCATTGTGCTATCCCCGCAGCGCTCTGTATGCAAAAAAGGTGGTGCTCTGAGGGCTCGCCAGCTCCGGACCCTTGCAAATCAATTTGTCTGTGGAAGGGGTGAGGGCAAGGAGGTGGGATGGGGGATTGTGGAGCTCAGAGGACGACTCGGTGAAAAGACTGAGGTATGCAACTCTCCCTCCTGAAAACAATGTCATAGTCTTGACGCCTTTGCACTATTTGTTGCAAATAAGCAGGGTTTCAATAAGGCCAATTAGCACAGAGAGATGTGATTTTGTGCTATCATAAGAGCTAGCATCAGTTTTGCAAAGCTTGCTGCATTTTGTCACTGCATATTCCCATTTTCTCTATCTTTTTTTTTTGACTGAAGACAGGAAGGAAAAGAAATATGATTATTGACGTTCTGATGTTTTTGTTATTTGGATTTTCGTTTACTGACATGCCTTATTTTACCGCTGTCAGTCAGGAACAAAAAAGTGAGGTAAATCCAGACTGACCCCGCTGCTCCAAGAGGAGGATGAGACATTGATTGTGGTTGTCCCTCTCTCCCTCTCTCCCCCTGGATGCAGACAGGACTCTCCCCAAAGCACACAGGCTTGAGAGGGTCTTTGCTTGACTGGAACAACGATGATCAATACCTGTCACTTCTGTCTCGTCTGGTCAGAGTCCTGCTCCCCTGCACCCCCAACACACAGTGGGAGGGATGGATAATGCACACACACACACACACACACACACACACACACACACACACACATAAAGACACAGACAAGCACAGACAAGCACAGATATGTTCATGCTTGTATACACACATGCAAATAGTTAAATCTAAATAGGTGCCCCACAAGCATGCACACATGGATATAAGAGTGTGCTTGCATGCAAACATGTGCGCAAATACACAGAACACACATAGACGTCCACACAAAACATCTTGTCAGATGGACGCACACACACACACACACACACACACACACACACACACAGAGGCTGTGACAGGGAGGTCAGACAGGGCATTCAGACCCAGACACCAGTCTCTTCTCTGGGGTCAGACCACAAGGCCAAGGTCTACTCCCTAACCCCAGTGACCCTTAAGACACACACGCACGATACACATTCACACACACACACACACACACACACACACACACACAAACCCACTGACCAGCCGGGAGAACAGAAAGGGTTACACTGAGGAGGGGTGATGGGAAGTAAAAGAAGGGAATGATGGGGGATGGTTCAATGAAAAGAAAGAAGCACTGATGGTAAAACGTGGCTTCAAATTTGAGTATATGTATAAACACGTATTAACTTGGCAGATAAGTTAATAAAAAAAAAAAACTTTTCTATAATTTCAGTGCAAGTAAAATAAAAGTTCCTCAACCTCGAACTATCATTATGCAGCAAATGTGAATTAATCCATATAATCCAGCATTTTTCTTTATCAGCTGGACAGTGTGAAAGGGTGAAAATGAAAAGAAAATGTATTGTGCTGGCTGTTATAGAAGAGACGTGTAGGAAGTCATAAGTAAAGCCTGCTTCCTTTCTGCAACTTGCTCATTCATTTGCTTGAGGTCTCCTTCTTCTCTGCTTGATTTGTCTTATTGTCAACGCTATCTCCCTCCCTCTCTCTCTCTCTCTCTCTCTCTCTCTCTCTCTCCTTCTCCCTCTCTCTTCCTCCCTCGGCCCTCCTGTCTGTCTTACTCAAGAGACCCTTGCTCTGCCCAGGCAGAGAGATAAGGAAGTAGAGGGGCCAAGTTTACCACTGCAGATAAGCTGTAATTGCAGGGTAATAAAAAGATTGGAAAAAAAAAAAGAAAAAAGAAAACGGAGGAAGAGAGGAAGAAAGAATGGACACAAAGGGGTGAATTGAGCAGCCGGAGAAATGATTGATGTGAGCGGTGACACTCTGGTTCGCTGACAGTTATCAGCGAGGGCAACCTTTTGCTCATTACAGTCATCTACGTGCAGCAGAGGACCAGTGGCTGCACTCAAACAATAACCGCCAGCCTTGACCCCTCTGATAAACAGCAACTGCAAACTAACCAGCTGAACAATCACTTCTCTGTTCTGCGACGTCGCTCAGTGCTCCTGTAAACGCTGGTTATTAACATGGACATTGTGTTCACACACATAAAACCAGCTGTTCCAGTTTTGTACATTTTTGTTGGTGTCATAAAACTAGTAAGTCATTCAAATGGCTGTTATTGTTTGCTGTCACTCAGCAGAATAAACGGTCAAATTTACCATATTTCATCTGGCTGTGCTCTGAAAACTATAACACCAAATGTTTCATAAACACACCCTTCTAAAGATGTAAAAAGGAAAAAAAAGAGAGAGAACTAAACTGGTTGAACGGTCGGAAAAATAAACAGGCTAAAATGAAAAATTAAGAAAAAATAACAAAACTTCTCACATATAATATTAGATTGCAAACAAAGAAGGTTTAAATTTATATAAAGTCTAACTAGAGCACAACTTAATGTTTTCATTCATCCAGAAAAATTATGACATTTTACTAAAAAGCAAAGCTCTTAAATCATATTTTCATATTATGAGCAAAACATGAAACTTACAATGTACTCTAATCTAACCTAAATCACAACACAAACAGCCTTTTTTCCTCAGGGAGGCCGGTAAACCTGCCTGTTTCTACAGCTGATGATAATGTACCTGAACATAACTGTGCATCCAGAGATCTTTGACAGCTTAAGGACCAGTGTGTAGGATTTAGCGGCATCTAGCGGTGCGATTGCATATTGCAACCAAGTGAATACCCCTCGACTCAACCAAGTGTGATCGAGAAACTATGTTGGACATAAAACTTGTTAAAAATATGAAAGGCTCTGTCTAGAGCCAGTGTTTAGTTAAACTGTTTTGGGCTACTGTAGAAACATGGTGGTTCAACATGGTGTGAAGAGGACCCACTCCCTCTGTAGATAGGAAATCATTTAAAAAATATTATGTGTTCCATTTTTGCTAATAAGTCCTCCTAAACATTACACACTGGATATTTAAATTCTGCTTCACATGACTCTACACTGTAATTGTTTTTGTTTTTTTAACAATACGTAAACATGATCAACAACATGATCAAACATCTTCCCTCATAGTCTACACAAGGAACATGAATATCACACTGTAACCTGTTTTGAACAGTAAATAAACAATATATTAGGTCTTTCCAGTTGCTGTTTAAGCAATATTACACGAGAGGGTGTGCTTTAATGTCATTATTGGCACGACAGTGATGCGGCCAGGCCGTTAGCCTCACTGAAGTGCCAATAATAAGTTAAAGCACACCCTCAAGTGTAATATTGCGATTATACAACAATTACTAACTTAAATAAATTACATGTTATATATTTTCAGGACGTGAGAATGTGAAGATGGCGGAGTGATATTTTTAGTGATTAGTCAGGTGTGCTGTCATGCTGATTAAAGCACATTCTAAACGTCTAGTTGACCAATCAGATTGCTTGGTCGGACCTACTTGTTGTATAACATCTCACATTTATGTCTAATGTTTGAAGGTTTCCATTCCATATCACAAATGATGTCCTGCCAGCGAAGTATTTCACAAATTAATATCTGTATTATATGCAGTACTTCAAAATGTAGCTGGTACTGTTCTCTGTTCTCGAAAATGAGTAACAATGAGTCAAATCATTGTCAGTGGAGTGTTTGTACTGAAAGTTCTATGCGACTGCTGTCATACGCTTAGAAAATTTAAAGATTTTATATTTAAGGTGTACTTACTTCTCATCATTGGACTGTACCTTTTCAGGACTTTTTAAATAGGATATACAGAAACTTTCTGAGCTTTTCCCAAACCTGTTCCATCCACTTTCAGAAATCAACTTACAAATATTCTCTAAGAATTGTATCGTTATTGTCAAATCATGTCTTTTGGAAAGCATAAAAAGGTGTCTTGAATAGTTTGAAGTTCTCACAAGTGTCAAAGTTTCAAAGCCAAAGCTGAACTGCTCATGATGATGAATAGAACTAGCTCATGTTTGATTTAAAAAAGGAACAAACGCTGAATAACTCCACATATTTCATTACAACGTCTATTCATTATGGAGGTTACACTGCTGAAAGGCAACTTGTAGTGTGTGACAGGCAGGTTTACCGTTGGCGTGCTTTGTGACCACCAGCCCTTACTTCCTTCCTCTCTGCTGGCCTGGGGAAGAGTGTGTGTCCTGTTGCTCTGTTCCTCTAGGGCTTGTGCATGCATGTGTGTGTGTGTGTGTGTGTGTACGTTTGTGTTTTCGGTCACACTCCACCACTCACGGGAGGTCAGGTGAGATTGGGTCTGGTTCCTGATTCCTGGAAGAGTGGACAGCTGCAAAACCTCACACAAATGCCACGACATAAGACACACAAACAGAGCTCAACACATCTTTTTTCTCTCATTGCTTCTCTTTTTTTGTGAGGCTCATCTTGTAAGTTGAGTTAAGTATCAAACTTCAACACTCTCCAATCTGCATGTCATCTGTTGCAACCAGAATCAAAATTGTGCAAATTGGCATCAAACACCCATTCAGATTTGTAATCTTTTCCAGATTTAGATAATTTTATTTGGGCAAAGTTCTTGCATGGGTGCGTTAAAAGTTAACATCATAAAACTCTGGTGTTTTATGTTAAATGAAAAGAAAGTTTTGCAGAGAAAACATCTGAAAAAAAGTTTCATACCGGCACTTCTATCAAAGAATTTCAGAAAATACTCAGCCTTACTTGTAAGGCACTTCTCCACATGTTTGTGCTGACTGGCAGCAATATGGAACATATTATATTCCAGTGTATGACCACCTTTTTTAATCTAATCATGTGTTATCTGCCCACCACGCTCTCCTGTACACAGACTTATCTCAGGGGCCATTATAACAGCTTCTCCATATATTCCTATCTTCACAGACAGTGATAAGATACCTGGGAGGGAGGTAGACCAGAGAAGGGTCCTGGCAGGGCCTCTCTCACCCTCTCCCACCCTCTCTCACCCTCTCTCTCTCTCTGTCTCTCTCTCTCTCACACACACACACACACACACACACAAGGCCATAAACAGGTTGTCTGCGTAGTATCAGAGACGTGGCTTTGCTGTGATGCACTGGAGGAGCCGCAGTCTCCTGCTCTCTTAGCTCTGTGTAAATACACTGCTCATTGTTTATATAGCACGGTGTGGCTTCAGGTTCCAGGGACCATCACTCTGGGTCTGGGTCAGATCGCCAGAAACACATGCACACACGCATACACACACACACACACACACACACACACACACACACACACACACACACACACACACACACACACACACACACACACACACACACACACACAAGAAGAACTTGTAGAAGTATGGGTGCACATGTGGCTACACACACACATATTCAACCTAATGCAAACCAGACTCCCTCTCTCCCTCTTTTCTTAGAGAGAAAGGGAGAGGGAGCGGTAGTAGTGAGACCGCACAGCGTTGGATCTCGGCCAAATGGACCAGCGGAGCTTGTTTGGAAAGCTTTCAGTCAGAAAGCCACTTTTTGGCAGGGGCCCTGTGAGTGCTGCTGAGCCCTCTGAAGCGGGCTGGAGCTGCTAAAATAAATAATGGTTAGGGCCGAGGGGGTAAGAGTGGCGATGGAGGGCGGGGGGGGGGGAGCTAGAGGGGTAGCAAGAGGAAAAAGGAGGAGTGGGGGTGGTGTGGGGTGGGGGGGATTTTAGAGACCGCTCCTGTAATTATATCTGTCAGTCGACACCAAGGCACTTGGACCGCCAACGCTCACGTTTCCCCTTGCTCTCTTGCTGTCACCAGATAGAGAGAGGAATGGCGAGAGAGAGGAGAGGAGAGGAGAGGAGGGGGGCATATGTACATTTGTGTGTCTGAATTTGTGCGACTGCATACACAATTTTATGTGTGCATCAGCATGTGTCTGTGAACAGTCTTACTAGCTCCCTGGGTGGTGTGTGTGTGTGTGTGTGTGTGTGTGTGTGTGTGTGGTGGGCCTGCAGGGAAACAAACCTGGTCATTCTGGGAGAGGGAGATAAGGAGGTGTTTCACACTAGAGTATGTTGGTCTTTCAGCAGGGAGCAAAGTAGTGGCCCCTCTGTACACTGGCTCACAACAACATAGAACAGTTTTCTTCACATAAACTGTACGGGATACGAGCTAAGTATGTGGAAGTGCACTAAAATTGACTTACTTTTGCTTATTTGACAGGTTATGATCACAGGTAATTAATTTGTCTGTGGCATATTATATGTTACATCCCCAGTGTGTGGTGACTAATCTATTTAGTTAGTTCATTTTTATCAGTGCTCTCTGTTACTGTTAAAGGAGAATTTAGTAGATGGCCATCTTTTCATCTCACCAAATTGTTGTGATCTGATCAGATTTTCCAAACCACTTTATTTGGAGGTTAAAGTGAGTTAGCAAAATTATGCTAATAATGCCTCGTGGCTCAGGAAAACAACGTGATACATCATGCATGTTATTATAGTTCCTTCTTGGTTCCTATTTAGGAGTGTTCATGCCTTATTCCAAGATCCACATCACACCATTCACTATAAACAACCTACAATAGCTGGGCTTCTTTTGCAGGGTTACATATTTTTGCAGTGTTTGAAACCAGATTCAAACAAACATGCATAATTCATTTTAAAGTCGCAGAACAAATTGTTTTAGTGTTAACATTGGATTTTACTATGTAGGCCTAACTGCTAGCAATGGTGGTTTTCAGCCATTTTGCCAACGGTTTGTTGACCCTCGTTGCCACTGAAATTCCCAATATGTTTGACTGACCATTACAACTAGAAGGTTGACGTGACCGTTTTTTTTTCTGACTCAGCAGCTCATAATTATGGTCTCAATGATATGGCAGCATAGGAGCAATAGGTCTCAACAGTTAACTTGAGTGAGTACAGTGCTACCAAACCTGAAACAAATGATTCTTTAAGTTCACAAGCAATTAACAGACCTTCTCCACAGCAGACATTTTGACTTGTCGTAGTAGGAAAAGAACAGGTGTTAATAGGCCTAACGTGGCCTAGTGTCCAGTAAGGCGCGGCAGTGATGCAGTTAGTCAGCATGAAAAATACCTGGATGCTGAAACTGAAGCAGCTAAATGGAATTCAGCCGCTGTGAAATGTCAAAATATCGTACAAGGTCTATTGTCTGTTGCTTCAGTCTTACACTGTATGTTTAGTGTGAGGTGATATCTAATCTGATGTATCCAGTTTATTTAGCTAAACTGACTCACTGTTACTATTAACACCTACTGCATCTGACCTCTGCAAAACATAGAGTAATGGTAATAAAGGTGTGCAGACATTCACTCTGACAATTACGTCAACCTACATATAAGTACCAGCACACACAGCATTCCCTTGCTCTCTCTCCGTCTAATTCTTGCTCTTTCTTCTTCTGCTTTGTAGTGATCTGCCTTGCTCTCTGATCTCAGCCAGGATCAGGTCCAAGGATCTCACCCCAGAGACACAATTACCACACCGGGCTAAATGTGCCGCCCACAAGCTACAGTACCCATCAAAGGCCTTCCATACTCTCTCCAAACCTCTTTTCCTCTGATGCTTTTGGCCTTTCACTCTCCATTATTCATATGTTTCATTCACACACTCAGCCTGTTTGTTCTTCTTCCATTCCTTACTTCTCACTCTTGCCCTCTTTTTCTCCATCGTGATGCTTGAAATAATGTGCCATGAGAACTCTCATTAGGAATGGGGTAAAGAAACGGATGCTGTCGACGACTCATTGTGAGTGAAGGACTGCATACTGTATGGTGAAGTGACACATACCCTAAAATCTCACCAAGACAGACCGTCGGACAGAGCAGCAGACAGTCGGCAGTGGTGGTCTGAACCAGCTAGGAGTGTGTGAGAGGTGTTGATTTAGCTGTAAGAAGGAGGATTAAATGGCTCATTGGTGGGGCTAGGAGGGGAGAAGGTGTGAAGCGATCAGCCCTCCCTCTCTCCTGGTTTCTCTTTCTCTCCCTCCCTCTCTCTCCCTCCCTCGGCCAGGAGAAAAGGCCATTGGGGCTGAACAAACAAATCACATGGCCATCAAACACTACTCACCACTGCTGCACTGGGACTCCATTCAGACAGCATTTTACTGGTCTCTGCAGTGTGCTCATACCCACATCCAAAGACGCACACACAGTTTGAACGCACACACACACACACACACACACACACACATGCACACAAACATACACACTGCTGAGTCTCCCCATCAACATGACAGTGGTTTTACAAGTCCCCACAGTGTGAGGTCTCTTATTCCCCGAGTAGTACTAGAACAACATCAGCAGTACGAGCAGAGGGAAAAAAGGAAAGAGGGACAATTCAACTATTGAACTGCTGTTGCTCCTCGTTGCAGGGAGAGTTGTCAATAAAGCTCATAAAAAAGGTTGTGAAAGTTGTAACTGTTTTGTAATGGGAAGTTGGTGTCAACTCCCTTTAAAGTTATGGCCCATTTAAAGAGAAGTGTGTTTAAATGTGACAAGGATGCACCTTGCAGGACATTTAAGATTGATGGGGAAAACTGAAAATGGTCGTTACGTTTGGGAACTTAAATTGTGCCTGTGTGTGTGTGTGTATGCACGTGCACGCGCGTGCGGTTTGGGAGGGTGTGTGTGGTACGACAACCTGCCTGTAACAGAAACCTTAGGCTGGCATTTTCTTTTTAAAAACGAAACTTTCACTTTCATGTTCTCTCCCTCGCCCCTCGGTTAGCCACTAAATGTCACTCTCCCCTCTTTAAAACAAACAAAGCCAGTTGAGTCTAGCATTAGCTGCTATTTGAAATGGCTCCGAGCCCTCAGAAGGAGCCCCTACAATCCTTTAAAAAGTGTATCATACACAAAACACGCACCAACACCCCATTAGTTTTGAAAATCAGATGGAAAATATCAGAGAAAATCTCTGACTTGACTGGATAATCACAGCCGTTGGATATTAAAGGGCTACCGTGGTATTATGGATGGATGTGGGAGAGGCTGAGGGAGACACAGATAGTGGTGGAGAGAGGTAGAGAGACAGAGGGAGAGAGAGACAGATAGCAAAGGGCACAGACTTTGGTTCTGAGCTACGCTAAATACCACGTACCTCCAAACCACACATGACATGGAGCTATCGCCAAAGATAAGTCTTCAGTGTCATAACTGTCATAACATAATCACAAGGAGCTTACAGTAAATGTGCTCTGTTGCCACTGGTTTATGAAAACATATCTATGTAACTACCGTGTTTCATCAGCTGTTTTAAAATTCTCTGGAGGTCTCCAACAGCTCAATACAGTAACATAAAAAAAGGTAATTTTTAAGTTATTTTGTGAGATTTTTCTGGGGGTTCTCATCCAAACTGAGGTTGTCATGATCTTTCATGGTTGTGACTGAACCTTCAGTATCCTGCAGATGTTTTTTTTTAAGAATATTGAGACAATAAAAACTCCCAAAAACTGAATGTTCACCTTCCGTCTTAGTCGGACATTAGCAACAAACAAATAAATAACCAGTTTAGGAAACCAGCAACCTGAAAGATTTTTTAGCAAGAGGCAACATCTGGGGATGGGAAATGAAACCAATGTGGAAAGTGCCAAAATCTGCTGTTCCATGAACAGCCACTTGAGGCTGGTTACAGAATGAGTCAATCTCCATAAGCATCCATATTAAAATGCTCAACTTCACAGCAGAAATAAACATGTTCACAGCTTGGTACAAAAAACAGTTTTGGTCTCTATAGACAATTTCCTTGTTCATGACCACTGTACTGAGTCTGAATTTCTATTTAACTCACCTGTTCAAATAATATTAAGGCTTGAAATTATGTATAATTAAGAGCATGCCCGCTTTGATTGACAGATGGGTGCCGTTACATATCAAGATCACATTACTCATCATTGTTTTGTTTTTTTTAAAGATGTTTTTTTGGATTTTTTCAAGCTTTTATTTTTGATAGAGACAGCTGAAGAGTGACAGGAATTTGGTGAGAGAGACATGGGGAATGACATGCAGCAAAGGGCCGCAGGTCGGATTCCAACCCTGGGCCGCTGCGGCAAGGCCTTGTACATGGTCCCATATGGTTCTATGTAACAAACTGTTACCTTCCCTCCTCACTCTCCTAATAGAAAATGATTAAATACTATATGCGTGGTTAATGTACTAAATATTAGGTGCAGAACTCTTATTCTGGTGACAAGGAGATCTACCTGAATGCTACAAAAATGAATTTTGCACCACTGTTCTCTCAGGGTTCAAGGTGTTTGTCAAATCTCTGTCTCTATCGGGAGGCAGTCTGACATCTGTAATGCATTTTTCTGTTCTTTTTGCATGATTAAGCAAACTTGGCATGCAGGTGCTACCCAGTGGACTGTACCAGTACAACAATATTCCCAGAACAAATTAAAGTAGCTGTCGTATGGATCAGTCTCTCTCTCTCCCTCTCTTTCTCTCTCTTGCACAACACACACACACACACGCACACACACACACACACACACACACACACGCACACACAACCAGCCTAAAAACAAACTAATAACACAGCCGATCTCAAATCGCAGGAGAACGGCAGCAATCAAACAAACAAAGATTCATGAAACAACAAATCTCTCAAACTTGAATAGATGGGTCTAGAGAGAGCCTTAGTTTCACTGTATAATGTCTGCCGTATGCTCAGATGTTGGTACATCAGCACCATGGGCCCACTCACTACAGTAACAGCTACAGTGAGGGGGTGCAGTAAATCCTCTAACCCAAATCCTGCTGCGTCCTGCTCTAAGAGTAGTGATGAAGGGGCCTCAAGTGACATCACTAATGTGCTAACTAGTTTCAGTCCTCTGCAGTCTCATCACTTATTCAGATGGACCCAGAGAGAGAAAGAGACAGATATAGAGAGAGGGAGAGAGAGAGAGAGAGAGAGAGAGAGAGAGAGAGAGAGAGAGAGAGAGAGAGAGAGAGAGAGAGAGAGAGAGGCGACAAGCACTTCACACTCTCAATTACGCAGTGGAGCTCATCACTTGGCAATCTGTCCCGATCGCTTTAATTGGCTTGTAATATTGCCTCTGATCTTGTCGCCCAATTAACAGGCCTGTCTGGCAGTAGGACTGGGAAGCCGGCGAGCATGTGATGCCTCCCGATCTGTGCCATATGGAACAGAACCACTGATTGGCCGCTGATGAGGCACCGCTTTGCCCCTCTCACACCAAGGCATTGTATGACAAGGGTGGGTGTATGTCTGTATGTGTGTGTGTGTGATGTGGCACATTATGGCAGTAATTTTATGTGGATGAGGATGATTCAGATTTGCAGTTTTGGGACGAGAGGACTTGCCAGAGGCATTATGAGAAAGTTGATCTAAAGGGACAGCTTATAATTATCAACTTTATCCAGTCAGTCACACATGATATGACACTTGCTCAGCCTGATGGTCCCACTGACACACAATAAAAAAGAGGCAAAAACGGATTTACAATAAAATTTCTGGAGTTTTTAAATTTAAGGATTTCTTTAACATTGCTTGGATGGTTTTAATGCAATTCTGAGATAGAGCATACCATGGTTAAATGTACACAGTTTCAGAGACAAAACTGTCAACCAAAAATGTTCTTCTTAAACATAGCTTTTGCCAGTTGATCATTTCATTCTCATTGATAGTTTGAAGCTCTGGACAGAAGTCTGGCTGTGCCTTAAACCGGTTTTCATCATAGTTATTAAATATACATTGTTGTCCATAAAGTTGGAATAATTTTGTTTTCAGACACATTACTCTTTTTTTTAATTCATAATTGTGGTTTAATTTTCACTGTGATATGTTTGGAAGAGATTGATCAATAAAGTATTGAGAAGATACACTTTATCTATCAAGAATAAATCACATTGTCACAATCGTTTCATGAGAAGAGGTAAAAAATATTTTATTATTCCAACTTTATGGGCAACAGTGTATCTTCATATCACATCATTACATATGCATGGCATTTCTCTTTCTGCAGTTCCTTACTCATCAGCCAACATACATGTGGTCAATAAATTGGTCTAGCTCTCTCATATTCACAACCTCCATCTCCTGTGGGATCCCCCAGGGTTCCTCCCTTGGACCTGTTCTTTTCTCAATTTCAATGCTTTCATTAGGTCACCTAATCCAAAAACACATCTTATTTTTCCGTTTTCACTGGTACCCAGATTTAAAATTAATTCAGGTTTCAGTCAGCTCCTCATTACCCTGAACAATTCTCTACTTATTTGTATAAATTTTGAAGCGCATGTAAGCTCTGTGATGATGCTCACTTTCACGCTATTCGCTGATGTGGAAGGAATTGCATTGAACAGTTTGTTGGGCCTCACGAACAAACTGTACGCTTTGGTGAGAAACACTGTAAACATAACTGTGTTTGTTTACAAGGAAACTCCACAGGGTGTCTTTACCAGCATACTGCAACATACTGCTCATTATTTTGCATGGATGTAAAGGCACTCTGTAACCCAGCAATCAGCAGTTGTACAGCCCTCTCTGTGGTAGCTGGTCATTCCATGGTGAGATTTCTCAGACTGAGAAAGAAAGAGGAATCCAGTGCCCTCTGTCATTAGGCATGGTGACGGCTGAGGGCCCTCAAATGGGAAGCAGATTGCTTTAAACTCTGACCCACTTCAGACTGAAAACCCAAAGGAGGGAGATTCACAGAAATATTAGCATTTGGTGTTACATAAGCTCTAAAACACTAAAGCACTATCACTCAGTTACACACATAGTTAACCAATAAGTTAGCCAGAATATTGTGCCGTATATCAGCTCTCACTTTCTTTCTGGTCAGTAATATTTGCCCTGCAGTGATCTAGCTGCCCTGTGGCTATATCCTTCTCTCCTTTAGACAGCAGCAGGACCCAATATTTCACATCCCATAACCTCTTTCCATTTCATCCTTCTTCCCCTCAGGACTCAGTGACATAATATTCTGCAAAGATCGTACAAGTCAAATCACTCCAATGCCTTTGATTTTACAGTCCAAGGTGTTTAACTTTCAACTGCTTTGCCAGCTGACCAGAGCACAAGCTACACAGACCTGGGCCACGGCCAGTATGTCAGTGCCAGGCGAGTATCCCTGGACGCTGAGCGCTTGGCAGGGACCCCACTCAACAGTACCTGGCATGAAACCCTAGCAAAGCTCCACCTGAGAAGAGGAGACAGGGGAGAAAGGGCAGTGGCAAGAGAGGAAAGCGGAGATTGAGGGAGAAACGGTGTGACAGTGGTGGAGCAGAAAGGGAAAAATCAGACCGGGAAAAAGATGCAGAATATGGGGGCATGAGCAAGCCTGTCTGGCCTTGTCTTTGTGTCCACAGCTCTTTTTTGGCTCTTTTCAAGTGACTGCTGGGCCATCCCAGCACTGCTTTTTCCCCATTAACAGGGCCCCACATCTGTTTCTCTCATTCCAGCCGTGCTTTAAGGTCCCTGAAGGTGCAGTTAAATTAGAGCCAGCACAGGTTTATAAATGTAAAATCCTCCAATAATCTGGAGCTGACATGACCCCTAATCTTCTTGCTCTAGTCAGCAGGGCGAACAGTGCTAACTAAGGCTTTGGCAGCACCAACATGTGTTTTGGCCACTAGACTTTTAAGAGGAAGGTGCAGAACACTGAGGATTTTATGGGTGAACAAGTTCTTATTTGTGTGTCTTTAGCATGGTTGAGACATGTAGGTGGGTGGGACAGGTATCTGTCTGTTTTATTGCTATTTTGATAAATGATTAAAAAAAAAACCCCTCCTACATATTGTAGTTATTCCAAGAAAATAATTAGTGTCCTGGATGTTTAACTACACTTTGAAAAACATATTTTACATAGAAATACAGTTTTATTTTTAAATTGATTTAACTCGCTCCATATACTTACGAAATTCAACAGCAGATCACAAAATCTTTCAAGATCATGACTAAAACCTTTGGGGATAGAAACAGCGTATAAAGGACGGAGAGAAGAAAAGAAGACTGAAAACCCATGTCTCTCAGCTCCAGAGGAGGGGGTTTCACTAAACTAGCCTGTCTAATGCAATTAATCTAATTGGAGCCGGCGTAAAGTGACAAATTACTACCTTTCACACTAGGGACTAAGAGGGAACCTCTAGAGATGGATGTAGGAAAGGATACCTAGGTAGTTAATGTTATATCTTTTAATTCCATCATAAAGCCTATTGTAAATGGGGGGTAAAAACAGTCCATTAGATAAAAATCAAAATTGCCATAATCCATTATGCTTTGTTCAGAGCATGTGTTAATTTGATATTTGACTTATGGTAATGTGCAGTATGTACATATACATATTTCTAGTTTAGAGTCTAGTTCTGTCTGTGTTTGGGGTTTTGATCTTTCTAACGTCTAAATTGTTTTATATGACAATCATAACAGATGATTAATACACAGTGACTGATTTTCTTTTTGGAAAGGCTAAATATCGAACATTAGTAATTTTTTTTATTTTCACTGACTGATCATCAACTGAAATCATATAGCTCGCTGAGCTTTCTCTGAGCCATAGTATCAGTATCAACATCTTTGCCCTATTTGTTTGAATCCGCATGCATTTACACTTGACATTTGAGTTTTTGATTTAATCTCGGAACATATGCACATGAACTCTGCATATTTCAGTGAAATTGTGTTAATGCGTGCCCTTTTCTGTAACCTTGATTACTTGCTGTGGTATCAAAAACCTTTTTGCGGACATTGATTTCTGCCTAGGGCAATACAACTGAACCTGGAGCAGCGTATCTCTGCGGATATAATGAACTTAAAGAAAGCTAGCTATTACCGAAACCTCTGACATTTTGACATTATCAAATGCCTTGGTTAAAACGCACATATGGAATGAAAATGCAGTGTACTATACATATGATTTGCATTCCATTTGCATAAGTGAGGGGAAGTTGCACATCATCTCTTTTAGTTTGCAGGTGTTGATCTCGATCATTACAGAAAAGTTTTAATTAGATTTTATAGATGGCTATGTCAAGTGCTGTTGAAGTATTTATGTAAAGTGGAAACCATCCACTTTCAAGAGATCTTTTTTTTTTCTCCTTTTTTTTAAATTTGTTGTGGGCCATGAAATTCTACATTTTTGTGATTGCACTTACCTACAATAACCATGAACTCTGACCCCAATAATTGTTCCAAATTGTGACCTGTGAACCTTTGAGCTTGTGAAAAAACAGAGACGAAGGCATCCAGAGGTGGAATGCTCTGCTGTTTCTCTCCCAGGGCAGGTACTAACGTGCCCCGAGTGAGAACCTCAATGACCCAAAAATGTGTCTGTTCTCTCCGAGTGCTTGTCCACCTAAATCCCTCCTCTTCGTTTCCTCTTCCTACATCTTGTTTTTTCCTTCCTCTCTTTCTATAACAAGTTCACGTTTCTCTTTACCTTTTTCTCCATCCTTCTCCTCTCAAAGTCCACCCCCCCTCCGTCACCTTCACTCCAACCTCCGTCCCCCTCCCACTCTTTCTCTCTCTGTCTGGAGAGGAAACGGTGGCCATTAAACGTGTCTGCTGGGGTCTGGGGGTCTGGAGAACAACCGTCACATTGTGTGACCCCGCCTTGGACCCCAGACGGACTAATGAATAAGGGTAACCCCCCCCCCCCCCCCACCTCTTTCTCCACTCCCACCCCCCCTCCCTCCCTTCATGCCAGACCCCTGGTAGGTAATTCTCCCACTTCTTTCACAGGGTCCCAGACATCTCCCGCGGCCTTTGACTGAGGGCTTATCTTTTCAGAGGGAAATGTGTGTCATTTGGGGTTTAAGGAAAAACCAAAACAAAAACATTGTCACTAACCATACAGTTCGACCCCCTCCCCGAACCCCCGGTCCTTCACTTCTTTCCCTTCTCTTCCAAAACTTGCAGTGTGGACGCAGGCTTAAGGAAATAGTGTGAGACAACTACAGTGTCTCCAATTATCTTGAGGAATATGTAAATAGGTGAAGAGACAGTGGCGGGATTATATGCAACTGGCAACGGCTCATGACATGAGGTGGACAAAAGGCTCGGTGGAAAACAGGATTATTCTAACACTGAGGGGCCAATATATTACAGAGACAGATTTGGAACGTAAATATACTCTAAAACTGTACAAACTAAGCATCATACGTTAAAAACAAAATACCCCCAATATATCAGAGGCATGTACCAAATTCTGCTAAAAAAGTGCATAAAACTAGTACATACTTTCAAAGGATTATTTTTTTTATGTTCTACATCTGATCATTTGCACGCTGACAAACAAAATCCACAGCCATGAAAAAAGAAAATGGTCCATCTTTTTGTTCTGAGACACCCACGCTAGCAGTAGAGGCTCTTCAATAACCACATGAATAACACAAAGCACTGGTGCTCCTCTGAAAGGCAACCATGTATCCCTAGGAGATTTAACAATGGTGACATGTGTAAGCTCAATGCATACAAAATATCTCTCCTCTGCTCTGTCTCTTTCTCTGTTCTCTTTCTCCCTTTCTTCTTCTTCTTCTTCTTCTTCTGTCATGTTTGTCATACATGGCACCTGCCCACAGCACATCTCAGCATTATTTCACAACACTCAGCAATTCAGAGCCGTCTCATTATTAGTATTTCTTCAGTAGCTTTGTAGCTAAAGTACTTGCACTTACGGCTAATGTATTCTGCACACACCAAGACTGACTGCCGCTATCAAAGGACTTGCCTGAACGGCGGTAATAACTGGAAAATTATTTCTGATAGCCTGAAACAATCTTCCAAATCATCACAGAACTTTATTAAAATAATATCAAATCAAATTAGCCAGCGTCCCCCTGTAATGAATTAAGTAAAGGGTTATGCCAGCATTAATCCCATCATGCTCCGAGGCATGGGGGCGGTGGGAGCGTTTAATAAACCAGTCAGTCCCTTCAAGCAGCAGGGCCAGCTTCGGATCCACCATCCGCCCTGGTGCCCGCTCTGGAGAGGGAAACACATCAAAAGACTTCCTCTCGCCTCACTTTCTCTCTACCCTTCGTCATCCCCTCCCACCCTCCTCCATCCCTCTCCTTTATTTTCTCCACCCCGCATCTCTCTCTCTTGTCTCCCTCTTTTCCTCTCTCTTTTTTTCCCCATTCTCATTACCCCTCAAACTATCCCTAACCCTCCCTGTGTCTTTCTAAATAATCGCTAGTCGCTTTTTCTCCCCCCCCTTCCATTGTGCCTGTGGGTGAGATTATTCATAAGGGGGGTGAATCTTGGTGGAATCTCAGAAGGCTGGTGATAAGTGGTGGAGCCCGTTGGGACGGCTTGGCCTGTCCTCCCAGTGCAGTCTTTCCTTCCAAACCGATGCGCAGAGAGAGGAGAGAGACGAAACCAAATAGGTCACTCTTAAGCCGTGGAAAGACAGAAGAATTTTGGATGTAATTGTGGCCAAATGTCATTGAATGAATCAGAAGAGACTACGGCTGTTACATTTGAACTACCTTTCATATGAAGGGAAAATAAAATATTTCATCTGTAATCATCTGTTGAAGTTTAAAATCCTCATCATTTAAATACAAAAAGCCTCATGCTGGCAGGAGCTGTTCGTTTTAAGACGCACTGTCCGTCTGATCTGACCCAGCACATGCCCTGTTGCCCTCATTAAACAAGGCTGCTGTTATTTTCACTCAAAATGGAGAAATGTATTATTATATATAATCATTATGCCACCATAGATGAAAAGTATTGTGTGGAGGCATTCAACGCCATAGCAAATTTGATGACGAAGGTAAGTGGACCTACAGAAAACCCAGTGAAGCAACAGAGGCACCATGAATGAGCTGGACGTTATTAATTCTACATCGTCTTGTAGTTCAGCATTTGACTATGATGGTTTGAATAATTTTGAACAAATTACATGCTGAATGAATGTATAATATAGTATATGAATGTTAGTTCAAATGTATTTGAGCTTAATAACAAGATTGTTAATTAGAAGTCAATTTCTAAGACCTGTAAAAGCAAGGAAGCTGCTTAAAATTCAGAGCAAAAGTCACAAGCAGCCAGGAGGCAAACTGCCAAAGTAATACTGTACTTACTGTACTGTGTTTTGTACGATGACAGATTTTTACTGAACATGCGGTGGGTGTGCTCACTTTTAGTTTTACCGCCAAATAAAGTGATTCAGACAATCTGACCATGCTGTTGCCTTGTTTACAACCTGTCTAATCATCTGACCACTTGTGTTTTTTTTTTCACTTTGCTGTATGAACATGAGTCCCAAGTTGAAATAAACTATTTGTTATATATTAAGATAGAGTGAATTATGAAACTGTTTCACAGCCAGCTTTTATATGACATATAATGGAGGTGCTTTGATTAATTTCACCCACATTCATTCCTGATCTTCCTATCTCCTCTATCTCTTTCTCTGTCTCGCCTTCTCTGTCTCTGAATCACTCACCCATAACTACCACCACCACTCCTCATGAAAGTTTTTGGACAGAATTCACGGATCCTGTTGCTGCACGGCAGCAGAGGTCTAGGGGCGGGTCACTGTGTGCCATGCAGGCGGAGGTGAGATAGCATCTTCAGGTAGCAGGGCATGGATGGCAGACAAAGTGAAGTCAGCTAATGTTTGATGTAGGGCAGTGTCCGTGAGGCAGAGCAGCAGGCCCACAGGCTAGCCAAATTTTTTTTGAAGGGCTATTCAAATTCTTCGGCTGCCTCAGAATATGTCAAGACATGCCTTGATATCGCTGAATCTCAGGAGTTAGTCAGTGCAAAACGTGTGTGTGTGTGTGTGTGTGTGTGTGTGTGTGTGTGTATGCTTTGATGGGCATCACTGATAACCTCAGCCCCCCCCCCCCACACACACACACCCCCATCTCTTTCCATGTGTCTTCAATGTGTGAGAAAGTATGGGTGAGAGAGGGAGGGGTCATTATGCTGTTTCCCCTAAGGAGGGTTTGTCCTGTGCCATCTGGCACCTCAGAAGCATGGGCACAGGAGCAGGAGGGGGTCTGTGTGTGTGTGTGTGTGTGTGGTGTAGAACAGGGGGGATATTACGACGCTATGTGCCTTGTATGTCCCATGTGCCCCAACCGCACTCCTTCATACCCCTAATTTTGACACCTTAACATCTTGTATTCATGTTTTCTTTTACTCACATTATTTCTTTCATTGTCTTTCATTCTTTAACCTTTTACAGGTTTAAAACTGTTTTTTCTTTTGTAAAAACTGATTTTTTTTTGTGCATGGACAACCTTTTTATGTTTTCACATCACTTCCTCACATATTCCTTTCCTCGCCTTCTTTACTTCTTTGGCTAACTGATCACATTTGTTGTTCTTGCCCCTTTATTCCCTCCTCATTTCTCACTTCTTACTTACATCCATCTTACTTACATCCTTTTTTCTTTTCTTTTCTTTCTTTCTTTCCTACATCACACTTTTTCTCTCCTCTGTATGTGATGCATGGCAACAGCTCGGCCAGCTGATGAGGGCCAGTTAGAGATAGCACCCAACCTTGACACCCGCAGCTGCAGTCCACACATACACACACACCGAGGGGGAGAAGGATTGGGGGCATTGCGCTATGTAAAATAATCACAATGCATTTACATTCATTGTGGTGTGGATTTGTTGCTATAATAAGGCTGCAGAAATCATGAATATTCACACACACTTTAAGCAATTATGATAATCTGCATTATTCCTACCCTCACCACTATCTGTCAGAGGAGGCGGAAGCAGAGGCGAGAAAAGTAGGTTGGGATAGTCTGCAGTTTTACACTCTTTAAATTATATTACATTTTTCTTTCTTCTTTTTTCCCTCTCATCCATTTTCCCTTTCTCCTTCTTTGTCTGCCTCGCTCTGCTCCTTTGTATCTTTGTTTCTCTGTTCTTCCCCCGTCTGTTTCTTCATCCCCTTCTCTCCTCATATTTTACTCTCTTCTTCTGGGCTTGTTCTGCGCTAAAGTCCATTGTGCTGTATGAAGAGGAGGGGTAGGATCCCGGAGTGAGAATGGCCCCTGGGTGCTACAGAGCTGGCAGCAGTGTTGGTCTAATCTTCCGGGTCAGGCCTGGCGCTTTCATCTTCTCTCACTTGGAGCCCCTTGTGTTTGATGTGAACTTAGCCCAGGAATAACTGTTCCTTTCTTCTCTACTAACCTGGCCCCGGAGTAGGGGAAAGCACTTTGTTGTTATCCTAGGAGCCAAACAATGCTGGAAGGAGTGCAGAAAACCTTAATGAAAGGCTTTTGATCCACACTGATATTAAAGCGAGAACCTTGAGACAGAAAGAGTGCGAGAGTGTGAGGGAGCAAAATAATAAAAAAAAAAGTGCAGAAATCGCAGAAATCAAAATGCAAATTGCATCGGAATGGTTAGATGGAAATGTTCTTTAATTCCCACCCTTTGAAATTAATTATTTTAGATTTGCCTGCATTTGTTTCAAGTTTGAGGGGAAAAGAATAAAGGAGCAAGCTAATTTATTGTAGACGTGGAATTTAAATTAGCACGTAGAGCCTTGCAGGGTTTTAATGATTAATTTTCTCAGGTCTGCACCATGCAAAACAATTTCTCTGCTTCCCACAATTAAAGCCAAGTGTATCTGTGCCATGCAAGTCAAGGAAGTATTTTTTCTACGTGAACAGTATGTATGTGTACATTCCTGCTGCACCACTGAACCTCACAGCAACTGGACAGTTGTTATCTTCCCTTCAAGCCATCCAGTGACCTCAGGCCTTAACCCCGTGACTTTCCGTTCATGCGCTGCAGGCCTTGTACAACTATAACGGGAACAAATGTGCTAGTGATAAATATGGAACTTGTGGATCTTTGGGGTGAATTGGTGCTCTCTGCTGGGCTGCGGAACTTCCTTAATATTGGCTCAACAGCAGTAAAACATCGTCTTTTCGCCCTCAACTCACTTGAAAGTGTCAAAGCTAAACCTTTTCAACCTACAATTTGAAAATGAAGTTGAACCCAAAGGCCAAAAAAACAAGTCACAAACAAACCTCTCTTTTAGGAGGAAGGAAATACACCTTGGTATTCGACATGCTTGCTGCCATGGTGATAGCCCAAACCTCTGTGCAACAGCAGCACATTAACCCCTCTTGACCCTCTATTCTCACCTGTGATAAAAGAGGAGGAAGAGAAGGAGGAGGTGCCCCCCTTTCCACCGCGCCGCACTTTCGAGTACCCGGGCACCAGCAGGCCCTTGAGAGCCCACGGTCATTAGGAGCGCTTTATTCTTGTAGAGGTAGAGAAAAGGAGAGAAGAGGAAAAAGGAGAGGAGGAAGAGGAGCATTGAGCCTGGAAGATAATGTATGGTCAAGGCTGGAGACTTGTGGGCACTGGATGAAGAGAGGGTCGAGAGAGAAGCAGTGCTTTCATACAGAAGCACCAAGCAAGCCAGCTGCTTTTGGGTTTTTGTTTGTCTTTCATTCTAAGTAAAGAAAGGTAGGGGAAAGAGCTATGGATAATTGGTCCAGGGCGCTGACTTACACACAGGGCTGTGGACGCAGGATATAGAGTTTCAAACTCTTTGTTCCTCATCTTACCTATTGGCCCACTTGTGTTTTGTCTGTTGAAGACAGAAAAAGCTTTTTCATCGTTTGCCTGGAGGTTCATGAAGTTTGAATGAGCTGAATCAAAAATAAGACTATTAAGAACGCATATATGATTTGAACATTATTTCTCCTGTCTTTGCATACGCACAAAGCATCTAACCCTCACATGAGAGGGTAGCGTGCAGTGACACTCTGCTGACAAAAAGGACTGGCTCCCTTCCATTGACCAACGGCATCGGGGGGCTAACCTTAACTTTCACTGGGAGCTAATCCCTCTGATAATCAATAATACAGACTAGCTTTCATCTCAGCTGGGGTCTTGATAAAGTTGAGAGGCAATGAATGATTGAATAGCGTGAATGTGTTTCACGAGACCCTGAGAAGTAATGGAGGAAAAAATAATAATAAAATGTCGGCCCCCAAAAATAACTGGGTGAAGCTTATGCACGTCTGATGATATGATGAAAATAAATGAATAATGCATTGGCTATCAATGAGGGAGCAGAAGACGCATTGCTTCAGGCCATGGTTAAGCCTCTATTCATAAAGAGGAGACAGACACAAAGGCCCAAGGACTGTGGGAGTCCACCATCGGGGAGAAAGGAATGAGGACACACATTTTAAGAGGAAAACTGTTTTTTTTTTTTCTCCTTCCTCTCATGTGGTTTCCCGATTCTGTCATATTTCTAATAATTAGATGTGTTGCAAAGATTGTTGTTTGTTTACAGTTGGATTAGCCTGAAGAAGCCAGGATGTGGGCGTGAAGCCCTAGGATTAGGTAGGCAAACACATGTTTAGTGCACTCCTCTATTGTTATTCTCATCCCTCATCTGAAATTTCCAAATGATCCTTTCACCCTGAACTTTAATTATTTTGTCCAATAAAAAGAATAATTCCTGAGAACATATATTGACTTTACATATGTATATTTTGCTTTATTTGATTTGTTGTTGCCTCTAATCCATTAGGTGTCCGCTCTGCTCACCCGATGCGGCATATGTTCATAAAAACACACACGCACAAAAAAACACTGCACATAAAGAAGGCCAACTTGAATGCAGGCCAGATTAAGGAGGGGAGACAGGAATATCACTGTGCCTTGAAACACACAGAGAGAGCAGAATAGGGGGCTCTGTTCTTTTTCCTCCTTTTGAGCAGCATTTGAGCTGTCTGCGAATAAAGATGTCTGGGCATGTTGGTTATTGATTGGCGAGTATTTGGAGAACAAAGAGTTAATCCTCACGAAGGCCCACAGTGAGTGCTCTCTTAAGTTATTAAAGTTTGAAATGCCTTCCTTTATCTGTTTCCCTCACTCCTCAGTTAATGTTTTCCTCATATTTAACCCTGAAGGATGAATACCCAGTTTAGCTGACTGAGTGACCCAAGGCCGATTTGCAATTCACAACTGGAGTCCTGTTTATCTGACATTGGGATGGTCAGTCTCTATTATTAGCTACTGTTGCTTTGTGAACAATGCTCTACGAAGGACACTGACGCTTTGATAACTGTTTCTAAGTGAAATCTGTTCAATAAAGTATTTAATCCTGTTTTTTCCAGTCTGCAAGAGCAGCTTTTTCTTCAGGAAATTTTTTTTGTGGGTGTCCATCATTATCAAGTTATTTGAAGTCATTCTTTTGCTCAGTTTTCCTTCAAGTGACTTTAAGAAAATGTTTTTTGAGTACCAATTGTGTTTACCAGTCTTTGGCTGCTGGCTTACATTTTTCTGTTTTGATTTCATGAACTTTTACTTATCATATGGGAAAAAAACTCAACTCATAAGTTTGGAAGTAAATATATATTATCAGTCTATAGTGTTTTTTGTGTTTTCTCTCAACCTGTCCTGTCTAATTGATATCCTACATTTCCCTGAATGACTTTCAGCATTCCCAAGTCAACTTATTTTGAGTGGTGCATGGTGCAATTAGTTACCTGTAAATAGAAATAAAGAGAGAAAAAGCAGCAGCATTACTAATAATGACAAGAGAATGAGGTTTTCCAGAAGCAAAAAAGCAGACTCTCGCATGTCCCCATGTGGTAATTATGGTGCAAAACTATATCAGTAGACTAAAGCAAAGAAAGAGTATTTAAAGGAGGACTCCAGAGATCCAGTACAGCACTTTCTCAAAGTTGGTAGGTTTGAAAAAGGCACATTAAAAAAAAGAACTGTCAAAATCGGAAAAAAAGAGGCTGCGGTGTCCTGACTTTTAGTTCCTAGTATTAATTAAGCTCGCAAAAATAATGAATATACCGTTCCCATAATGCAAATCAATAGCATCTTTTGTTAGATTTTCCCTACCTGGTAAATGCCCATATATTACGAACTCCACAGTTTATAATACAATCCTTCTGTTTCAGCATTTTTAGGTCAACCTGAGGTGACCCTGATGACGTCATCATTGAATTTTTTTTCTCAGACTTTAGAGGCCTCGTTCCAGAGCCACATTACAAATTAATCATCTGTTTTCACAGGCTGAGTAGCACTCCCCATGATGAGTGACTGAACTTCATGTGTCAAATCTGTGAAGTGCCCCTTTAAACATACTACAGTGGATTTTCTAGTTTTATAGTGGTGTTATGTTGTGTTGGCATAAACCAGCCCAGTCTCCTGATTATTATGTTTTTAATAGACTGCAT
Organism: Argyrosomus regius; assembly: GCA_946959425.1. Lineage (NCBI taxonomy): Eukaryota > Metazoa > Chordata > Actinopteri > Sciaenidae > Argyrosomus > Argyrosomus regius. The sequence continues at coordinate 24,376,579 of OX336883.1, forward strand.
TTACAATTTTGGGCAAACAATAACAAGCCAATAAAATGCTGGTAGCGAGTGTAACCTGTGTGGTAACACTTTTCTATACAAAACTTAATTGCCAATGCAAAATATATAAAGATGCGCATTTATGCAATTTCCTAGTAATGCGAGGTGACCTTTTTTTTTATTTGTGTGACTAATTTGTGGTGAAATACAGGAAGAATGTCAACATTTCCGCACCACTTTATGTTTTGTGGAATTGTGAAGAATGCAGCGAGGCCTGGAGGCCAAGGCTTGAACCTGTGTCTGTTTCGTGTCAAGTCAGATTTCTTGGTAGGGGGGTCTGGGGTACCCTGGCATTTTCTCTGCTGAGGGGTTTTGTTTATATGGCCGAAGGACTCTGCTCAGTCTCATCGGCCCACAGCAACTAAACACATAAGTCTCCATCACAAAGGACCTGGGGAGACAACATTTCTTCCTTTTTTTTAATGGCATACAGAGCCTAGATTTGACACCTTTTTTGGATAAATGTATTATTATTATTCAAAATATTATTTCTTGACCAAAACAGCAATTTCTGTCAGCCAAAGGACATTTAGTCATGAGCAACATTTCAGTGTGCCGCCCCTCTAAATGTTTTGACATGTCATTACGGGGGTTTTGATGGAAAGGGCAGTGACATACAGTGACCATTCCACCACTGTTACAACGTGTTACTTCACCCAGGCAACACACAAGTCATATGGACCAATGACACAACTCCTGCCAGGGCTCCAATGTCCTAATGTCACACACGTCCCAACAGTTTTGCTTCAAACTTCCTCCCCTCTCCTTACCCCTCCTTCCCTACACCCTCTCACCCCCCCCTTCGTTCCCTCCTTCCTTTCATGCACAGCCTCTCTGTCCCTTTCAACATCCACTCCCCCCTCTACCTCTCTGTTTATTATTTCTCTTACCCTTACTTCTCTGTCTGTCTGTCTGTCTGTCTGTCTGTCTGTCTGTCTGCCTGCCTGTTTGTCTCTCTTATCATGCCTTGCATTAACCCCTTTGCCTCTCCCTCTCCATCTCGCTTCCTTGTCTCTCTCTGGTGCTTTGTCCATGTGTAACATATGCTTAGACGGGCATCCCATCTCAGAGCCGCTGTGGGTCTTGTCCGCTTCATGTCGGGTGAGGATGGACGTTTGAAGAGTCCTCCAGGCATCTCTCTTTGTCACCAGCACTTAGCCTCAACGCTGCTGCGAACCCGCCACAAATCTGCTGCAAATATTGTCAGTTCTGGCTGAAACACTGGCCTCTGCTGCAGAAAAAATGAGGAGCGAAATTTACACATGATAGATACATACATGACACATGCACAAACATGTTTACACAACTGCATAAATGCACCTGTATACTTACACCCACTTATTCACACTCTGGTCCTTCACCCCATGTTGGGTCTTACCTATTCCCCACTCGTCTATCTGACCAGGGCATGTAGGTTTCCTTCAGGCACAATAGTGGTTTTGTCTTGAGGTTGTGCTCTGACAGTTGTCACAGACTGATCTCTCCTGATCTGTTAATTGGGTTGACAACCGATTAGGCCGTATTGGAAATTAAGAGTCCCTTTGTCCTATTTCGCTTAACAGCCTTTCAGACCTGCTATCTGAGGGAAAGCTATCCCACAGATTAGGTGGGATAGCTCTGTCAGGCCACAAAAGCCTTAGAATATTTCCCACACATGTTATGCCACATATCCACCATCACCATGTCCACCAGTTTGTATGAATGCATGACAAAGACAATGGTATGAGGGGTCTGGGCACTGGATATGCTAATCTTGATTAATAGCCATTACATTCGTTATTGTTCGTTCGTTGGATGGTGCCAGTAAAGTGTCCGTAGCAATTTTAACCTAGCTTTCTTCAACTTTCTCTGTGGGGGATAGCACATTAGGTTGTTTTAATCTGTCAAAGTGATGATTTTCAGTATAAATCAACTGCAACATTTGAGAATATAATGCAAAGCAGACTTTCCATCATCACTTCATCCCTCCGAGGGATCCTTGTGATACTAATCTGCCTGCCTAGTCCAGCGCTTCTCCCGTCCAAGCTGCTTTTCTCCTTCTCGCCTCTTTAAGCTCTACAGTAGGCTTTGCTCACACCTCTTTCTCTGTGAGACTTACTGTGGCACAAATGCACTACAGTCAATCCTCATTCTGTGTTCTACTTTCAAACGGACAAAATAAGGAATCTGTGTTTTGGGGGCAAATCAACTTTCCTTTGGACCCGCCGAAACGACTCATCATCTCGGGATCAGCTGGCACAAAGAGCAGGACCATTTTTAGCGAGCTGATCATTCATTGCCAGGAAAAAGACTATCATAGAACGAATAAGACGCTTTGAATCGGATTCAAATAGTGACTCTCAGTCTGCTTTTCATCTCAATAAAGACCTTTATATAGCAGTCAGGCAGTAGATGAGTTGGGAAAAGAGTGCGTTGTAAAACAGAGATATTGCACTGCTCACCGTTGAACTTTGTCCAGTTCTGTAATGCCTGTAAATGTGTCTCATAGGTAAAGGGATCACAGTCTTGGCCAGAGGAGCTCAATAAAACTCCCTGGTTCTTCTGACAGAGAGACTCTTTCCAGCAAGGACTGTTTCCTTTTTACGTAACATGTTGAAGAAAACTGCTGCTACGTTAAAGAGGTATAGCTCGATAAAGTTTTTGCAAAAAAAAAAAAGAAAAGAAAAAAGCCAAGAGGAATTTTGGTGAAGGTGAAGGTCAGGTGAAAAATGAAACTTGGATTTTAGGGTTATGGTACGATAATGATTTGGTTGGGGTCAAGGTTGAATTTTTTTTTTTAGCAATTTTAGCTGCATCTTCTCATTTCAGGTCCCAGATTTTCTGTGTGCAGGACACACTACATGAGCAGCTACTTTATCAGAAATACAAAAAAAGAGCAACTGGTGTGTCCTTTGTGCATAGATAGGACATTTGAATCCAGTGGCCATAAATAATATTAGAAAATGGGGTTGATTTCTTGAAAAACTTTATTGGACTACAAAATAAATACTGTTTAAATATAATGAGGGATTCAGTGTAAATTTCATATGACAATTTAAATGCTATTGCAGAAAATAAAGCTTTGTTTATCACTTTGTTTATGGGCCTCTACTTTTTTAAGTGCTTTGCTTTGGTTTTGCAAAAGTGCTTTGCATGTCTTTTTGACTTGAATGGGAGTAGATGAGTTTGGAAGCCGTAGATAGAATGAAAACATCTTTAATCATGGTGACCAATGCAAAATATTCAAAATTTACAGTACATTAAAAGGATGGAAAAATCTGCAAAAACATAAATCAAGCTAGAGCTGTCATTAAAGACATCAGGCTCACAAAATTTCATGAGACCACGTTGCCTACACTGAATTAACATGAAAGGAGAAGGAAAATGCCTGTGGCAGACTCAATAACAGCCACTCTCTAAAACACCACGTCTGCTAACTTGGCACTTACAGTTTAGCCCTGCTGCTTATCATTCGGTGTAGATTTGAAGTCATGCCTTTGTCGTTCTGGGGTCAAAACATACGCTAGAGGTCAGTTATGTTGACCTCATCACTACAGCTAAGATCTTATCCTTGCTCCTTTTATCTTAAGGTCAGCTAATTGCTAACGGCTAATCACCGATTCCCAACTGCTCTTTGACACCACTCAGACACTTGCTAAGTGTACCATGAAACATTTTCAGCATGTTGCCTCAGAGTGTAAAATAACATGTGTAAGAAATGGATACATAAGGCAGCAAATGGAAAGTAGAAGAGAGAAAAAAAACCCTCATGATTAGTTGCCCTAGATTTTTAAAATTATCTGCTGTTTTGGGCATTAAATAAAATAAGCATAGTGGTGGTAGAGCATAATCAACTGTCCCCATTCCAGCAAGTTCTCCCATGTAGGGCAATTGAACAAAGTGCGTCTGAATTGAAATCAGGTCGTTCCTGGGGGCCACTGGTAATGAACTTGGCGAGGAGATGCAGAGCGGAGGGGAGGAGAGGGGAGGAGGGCCGAGAGTTGCAGTTGAGCTGACCTCAGTTGTAACGCCACAGCACAGGAGCATGTGCTCAAACTTGGCTACGCTAACCTTTTTCAGCTACCGACTGCAAAGTGCTGTAAGTAATGACTATAAGTGATGATCCACACTGAAGGTGGCAAGCGAACAAAGCTCTAAGAGCCATGTTGAAAGGAGGGCTGTCATTGTGACATTTTCTGGGCTTCTGAATTACAGAGAGAGCAGACGGACTAGCAAATGTCATCTGCTAAACGTACAGAAATTCGCACATTTGTGACCATTTGGCGCATTTAGTTTCTACATTTGCAATGCTATAGATTTGAAGTTCTAAATACCGTAATATATTTTGAAGCTGGTGAATCTGGTCCAGTGTGTTGAGATAACCTCATACAGGAATAACTACACAGAAAGCAGCGAATATTCATTTGTGAATATATAGCCGCGATACGTTGGGTTTAAGATTGATCGTGAATTTGACCAGTATCCCTCATCTCAATCCCCTGTGCATACATAACTGCCTCATCTGCTCTTCTCTCCCTTCTCCTCTGCCTGTCCGGGGGCCTAATTTAGCCTTAGTAGGCTCTCCTGGTGCCTAAGAGAATTCTCCTTTATGCAAGCCAGGTAAAATAAGAGCGGAGCACAGATGAGGCCCCTCTCCATCATGGTGGATGGGGGGAGTCACGGGTGACACCCCCTGATCAGGTGTGCATGCGTAATGGCCGTCCCAAAATAATCACTGCTTTGAATAATTTCCCCGCTCTGTCTCTCGCCCCATGATTCTTGCTGCTTCGACTCGTTTTGTGGCGGGCATCCCATAAATCCTTGCGGTAAATGTAAATCAGTGGGCCGGGTGCGTCTGACAGATGGGGGCTGCAAGGAGTCCTGGGAGATCTCTCCTCTCACCTTTCCCTTCAGCTGGAATGGATGAATCACTAGTCGGGCTAGCTAAATAGCATTAGTGTGCGTCCCTCACTTAAGAAAAGAGTGAGATAGGAAGCTACGATACGAGCCAATACAGTCAGAATATAAGTGGGGGTCAGTTTGATTAAGAGTGATGTACACAGGATGTGCGTGTTGTGAAGACGGGGACAGTACCGGTAAACAGAAATCCTCCTACCTTTGTTGTTGTTGTTATGATGGGGAAATGAGGTTGTGCAGGTGGAGGAGACGCAGGCTTGCGGATCTTCGAGCTGTCAGCTCCTTGGAGGATTGGAGATCTGAGAGGTGGAGGGGAGGAATGAGGAGGAGGCGGGGAGGGCCCTTTCTTGGTCCCCTTGGCTGTCTGTGGAGCAGAACCCATCTCTCATTAAGGGAGAGTGCCGAGGAGACACTTGAAAGTGACATTCACCCTCCCTCCTCCACCTCCCCCCCTCCCTCCATTTTAGAGATGCTATGCATGACGGCCACTGCCACTCAGCCAGCAGGGTCACCTCTCTCTCCCTCTCAGTCTCTCTCCCTCTCTCTTCCTTTGCCTCGGGGAGAATATCAATGGCATAGTGCTTTTGGCAGATATACATACAACACCTACACCCTTCAATGAAATCCATCAATTACGGACCCCTTGCAGGGAGAAAGACGACAATAGTTGTAAGAGAGCAAGAAAAGGAAGGGAAAGATGAGGAAAAGACGGATACTCCTTATTAGAGATGAGGAGAACGGGGTGGAGCCTGATAATATGCAAAGAGATGAAACGATGTGTGTTCTTGATGTGGGGATGAAAAAAGGAGGAGAGGAATCAAAGGCTGCAGCCCGCTGTGGGGTCAGGGGCTTGGGAGCTGGATCATCTCTGCTGTGGCAGAGTGTCGATTTTCGCCCCCAGTTCTAACCTCGGGCCTTGACTCCTCCGCTCATATCCATCTCTTTAATCTTGGGAAGCTCCACCTAATGAGCTACATAGTTCATTGAGTCAAGGAACAATGGGTGCCTCTGTACTCCATTGTCCCTCCATGGCCATCCGGCGTTGTTCTGTACTGTTATGATCAATGTTTTGTCCCATTATCACCATGTGTTTTCATATTTTTTTGTTTCGTTCTGTAATTACTTGACAAAACATGATTATGGGCTTTAAAAAAGTATTTCCTGTTGACTTCCTGGGCCAGTTGTTGTCTGTCCAGTGGTCACGCTTGCCCTGTAATCGCCACCGGCTGCTTGAACCCTGCTCTCAGCCAATGAGGTTCCTCTACCCTGCCAACGCAGCCCATAAATAAATAACCAAAATGGCCCGTGGTGCTGTCATACTTCTTAAGTGAGCAAAGCACTTGTAATTAAATTCACACAGATATGCTGAAATAAACCAACCCCGTCTAAGGATTCAAAACACTCCAGCCTTGAAGGGTGTTATACTGTATGCAATTCATATCCAGCCATAAATCCTGACGAAACTATACACTCATAAAGGCGATATAAATGGCTGCAGACACATATGCTCACAAGAAGCCAGAGTCCTGTAAGTAATTTGTCGCAGGATCCTTTCATTTGCTAACTATCTGTTTGTCGCTCTGACTATTTTGGACGAGCCTTAAACACAGTTGGGTCGGCGGTGAGACCTCAGCTATGGGTGTTGATGAGAAGGCAATGAGGAGCAAATGTCCAAATGTGCCCGAGCCTGGACACTGTAATGCAGGGAATGATCACTGTGAATTATCTCAAGATGGCTGACTGCAGTGTTGACTGTAATTATGATTGTGCTTGAGCCAAATATTTTTTATTTGATACGATCAAAAACATTCAAAACAAGTAGTTTGAAATCCATTCTATGTTATGATACCTCTATTATCGTAAGTAAATTTTTGCTGTGAAATGCCATACAATTAAGGGTGTTCATTACTAATACTACTTTCCATTTACCTGCCATATTAACTGGAAATCTGTACTTTCTGAATGAAAAACAAATCTCTTCTTTTAAATTACACTTAGGGCAGATACAAAATGCATATTCTTGGCTATTTTCTTTTTAGTGCAGTCCTCATCACACTGGCTGAGAGGGAGAATAGCCAGTGCCCGTGTGAGGGATAATTTGTACCTTCTCAATGAATGAGGAGGACAGGCAAATTACTGGCTGAATAAGGACTGCCTGTGGATCCCACTGTCAGAAAGAGAGAGAAGGGCAGAGAAGGAGAGTGTAATTATCAACTAGCAAAGTGCATTCATATCCTATCACAAAAGGATTGGGATGTGGGTGGAAGAGAGAAAGAGAGCAAGAGAGAGTGAAGGAGGTTGAAAAATGGAGAGATATATGGAGAGGGGGAGGGACGCGGAGTGAAGGACTCCTGGCCAAATGGATGCAAGGCCGTAAACAGGGTTAAAAACAGCCTTCTATGGTCTGGCTCCATGAATACAGACACATTAAGACCTTTTAGCCCAACGCACAAGCACCTCTTTGGAGTTAAAGACGAGAAGAGCCGGGCAAGAAGATGGAAGAAGATGAGGAGAGGCAGACAGGAGGCAGGAGCAGAGGGGGAGGAGAAAGGTGGTGGGCTGTGGGCTTACAATCAAAAGCACCCAGTTTTTAATTTGAATAGACCCACGATACGTTATAAGGATGTGGGTTAGAGGGAGATTTTTTTTTTTCTCCCCTCGTCTTTTTCTTTTTGGTAGCTGACATCACGGAACAAAGCTAGTCTATTAGTGACCCTGAGCTTTATTGACAAGCCTGCCATTACCCATACTTCCCGGGGTCTGCGGGGTCAGGGGTCACAGACAGGCGGCTTGAGGGGGCTGGTGAAGGGTCTGGGGAACACATTTAGAGAGCAGGGACACCTGTAGGGTCGCATCCAGTTCAGAACGTGACCATGAACAACAGTAAAAACCTTTTGAGTGGGAGCAGACAATGCAGGCCTAGTTCCTGACAACTCCCTCACCCTCCTCCTCCTCCTCCCCCTCCTCTCTCAAGCTTTCCTCCCGCTACCACACATGGGTCCGTAATGATGTACTGACTGCGGTTTACCGTCCAGAGAAGAGGTAGAAAATCTGTGTGCAGTTTTAAATGTGTATGTGCATCTGTAGGGAAAGTCTATGCATTTGTGTTTGTGTGTGTGTTTGCACGAGTGTGAGATTATTAAGAAGGTCATGGGTTTGTGAATTGGTATAAAGTTCTATAAAACGGTGGGAAATAAAATCCCAAGAAATGTCAGTTTGTGTTGAGGCAGAGCGGGGTGAGCGTCTGGTCACAGATAATCCCGAAAACACTTTCATTCACTCTGATTTTCACACAATCAATCATGGCATTATACTGGACCATCGTCAATCAAATATCATAGCACATAGCAGTGGGTGAAACCAGATGCTAAACACAAACACACACACACACACATTTGCACAGCAAGACGGGAAGGCGGGCAGAGTTCAGACTACTGAGGGCTAAGTGATAGCAGCATGCATTTGATATATGTGACACTGCAAATGGAGGGCATCAGTGCTGTTTGCTGGCACAGCATGGCAGCGTGTGGTGCACCGCGGGCGACTGGCACACCAGCCAAGCCTGGCATACACACTCTCTGAGTAAGGAAATTAATCCCCAGTGGGTTTGCTGTGTAAGTCAGAGCGTGTGTGTTTGTGCATGCGTGTGCTCCACTGGGCGTAATACTTCCTGAGTGATGATGAGTAAAAATGCATGTTCGTCTACAAGTTTTTTTTTTATATTTTGTACACACTTCTGCAGGTATTCGTCCAGATTGTATGTCATTATAATGCATTCTACAGTATGTTCCCCCTCCAGCATTGTTATATGTCTGTGTGTGTTGAATCTACATGTGCCGTGTTTGTGCTCTCTGGCAGCCAGGTCTGTGGCGGTGGCACAGCAATCAGGTGTTGCTGCATATGTTCCTGGTGTCAGCTCCCTGTTTTCCCCAGCGGGCAGGCCAACTTATTGCCAGCCTCGTAATAGGAGGGCTGGGCAGGGGCCATGACTACCACTTGGCACACAGCACCGCCAATATGGCTGGCTTTTTGTTCCACCTCCCTCTGAAACTTAACCACTTCTGTGCCAAGATTGATTGCTGCGAATTTGCATAGCATCGTTACTGCCGCACGTGTCACCGCAGTTGTCGGAAATGTCCGTCTTTATTGTGTCATTAATCACCAGACCACACAGTAAGGTTTACAGTGGTAGTACATGTAGTACAGTAACAAGGAACAGGGATCAGTGGTATATAATAGAACAAAACATTGAATATTTCTTTTAATGAATGAAATATATTAATAATAATATAAATACTAAGATATGATAAGCAGTCACTGCTCACTGTACCAATTGTAGATAATAAAGACTGACTGAAATAAAGAATTCACAAAGGCATAGTTTGCATTTTAGTGTGAAAATGTTAAGTTCAGTCAGCACCTTTTAGCCTGCTGCTCAGCTTCTTAGGTGCAATAAGGAGCACTTCAAGTACTCATTCACAGCACCATCTTGCTACATAATGCCTACTGCCACTGTGATTCAAATCACAGATGCCTGTTCGCCATTAACCTTCTAGCTGTTCCTGCTCTAGTGCATCAGTACAGAATGAGCCCACACATACTCAAGTACTGTACCTATCATTTAATAGTAATAATAGTAATAATAATAATAATAATAATAATAATAATAATACAATGTGAGATACTTGAGTATTTTTTGTTTCATTCTACTTTACTTTACTGCTTTACTTTTTACTTCTTCACTACAATGAAGAAGGAAATGTACTTTTTACTTGGAGTAACATATATTTCGATGTAAACACATATTTATTATTTCATTTATTTGGCAGCTATAGTTAAAAGTTATGTCCAAATTAAGATGTTACAGCAACCAAACATGTTTAGCTTATACAATATGATTGAACAACCTAACAACATATACAATTATTTTAATTAGCTCCACCTCAACCAGCTACAAAAAAAGAAAGAAAAAAAAAGAAATGCTACTTCCACAGTAATGATAGCTCATTATGTAACATAGTATAACACTCATAAAAGGCAATATTTCTGCACTGAATACTTTTAATATTCAGTGTGTAAATTTGAATTTCACAGTGTGATGTTGCCACTTCTACTGAAGAATATCAGAGTATTTCCTCCACCACTGTGTGTCTTCAAATATGATGTGATGATGTGATGAGTTTGCAGTGCATATTCACACATCTGTACAACTTTCTCACCTCCATTCACACTTATCAGTTAGTCCCGAAAGCTTTGGTTCTCTATCTAAGAATATGCGATATCTGACAACTCTTTCTTTCTTTCTCTCGCTCTTTCTGTCTTTTTTTTCCCCCTTTCTTTTCTTTTGGCAAGTTTTTTTTCCCTCGATGCTGTCGAAGACATTCTGACCCAGCACAATATCTGCAGATCAAAGAACAACACAAACCCCACAGACACACACACACACACACAGAAGGAGTTCATATCTTTCAGCACTGTAGCTGTCAGAAAGTTTTACAGGACAGAAACAGTGAAGGATATGAACTATGCATGTGTGTAAATCTGTGTGCGTGTGTGTGCATAAGACTGTGTATACACATATTAAAATGATTCCATAAATGCACTGGCGCTGATGTAAATATAAGATTAGTTAGGTATCTACGGCAGTCAACTCTTGGAGATAATTATCAATACAACATGTACTGCAAAAGCCCAATAAATGTCAAGTCCACCACACACAGAAGCATGCACATGCACGTAACAGTGACATGCTTCAGCCATGTGCCATATGGACTCAAGCCACTTTTTTTCTCCCTCTTCCTTTGCTTGATTTCATTCCCTGTGTGAGCTGTGTCCGAGATATTCCACAGCCCTCGGGCCATGCCTTTGACAAGGAGAGCACATTGTTTATTTTCCCCTGCTGGCCACACACACACACACACACACACACACACACACACACACACACACATAATAATGCATGAACGGACAAATATGGATATGTGAACACACACAAAGACCTGCACACATAGATATTGGATAGTGTATATGCACACTTTGAGCACACATGAATGCAAATTCGAAACTTTCTGCACACATGCATGCACACACAAACGCACACACGCATATATACATACATGTATACACACATGCAAACACACCGTCCCTGGCCTGGCCAGAGCAGCCAGGGTCAGCACCAGGGCAGCCTGTACCGCTACACATCTCTGTTTTTCATCCATGTCATTCAGGCCAGGATCACGAGGGAGGGGAGGGAGTGGTGGATGGAAAGGAAGGAGAGGCTTGCATGGCTTACATTCAACCCCCACACTGTTGCCCTCTGCTCACCCATTGCCTCTAGCAGAGGCCAACCCCCCTCCTCACTCTCTCACACACACACAATCCTTCCCTCTTCCACCACCTCAGCCCCCAGGCCCCAGTCCCTGCTCCTCCAGCATGGGTCAGTGCTAAAGAGGACACATGGCAAAGGACAGATAGACCCAAGGCTGCCTGGACCCCAGCAGACCTGACCAGGGACAGAAGGAGGGAGGGAGAGAGGGAGGGATGGAGGAAGAGGAAAAATGTGCTTGTGAGCAAGTGTGTACTTCCAAGATTTGATTGATTTGATTCAATTTTGAAGAATTTGACTGAGCAGCATCCAAGTTTATGAAACTTTTCATACTGCAGGCGGTCATTGTAGGTTAAAAACAAACATTTGATATATTCCACAGACAAAATGTTTGTTGAACATAACAAGAGTTTAGAATAAAAAACATTCCTTGTCATAATATGTACAGAGTCCACCAAAGGAACCTAACAAAGCAATTTTCCACTGATAAGGCAAACATATCTGTTATGTTCCACTAGTCTGCTTGTGCTAATTGATGGAAAAACACACACAAACATAACCACAACACACACATACGTGGAGTGTCTCTGGAGTGCGAAGATGAGCGCATCATTAGGGGAGGCTCACATGCATTTCAGAGAAGTGCCACTAATCCAGCATGAAATTCAATTTAAAACTTGGAGCGCGTCTCGTTCCCCTGCTTTAATACAGTGCCAGATAGCAACAGAAGACGGAGAGCCGCGGCTAGTGAGTTGAGCGCGCGTTGGTGTGTCCGCGGTTGTGAACACACAAGTACCTCAAGTTAACAAACATATGAAATATGTGTTGCATTGTGGCTGCTCGGTTTGTTTTATCTTTCGGTTGTATGGAATCAGAGAGAAATATTTCACAGGTGTTTATTTCTATTTCTATTCTTCTGTCAAAAAAAAAAAATCTGAATATCATTAACATTAGAAGAGCAGACAGTAATAAATTAGGAAAATGCTGCTCATGTTAAACAGAAAGAACCTTTTTCAAACTCACCCCGGAGAAATCCTTGGCCACCTTTATACTCTGAATGGTAGTGGATCATCACTTAACAATAACAAGCACATTGAAGCTACACTTTTCATGGTTGCCAAGGCGTTACTTTGCAAGATAAAATTGCTGTTTGAAAAAAAAAACAATGGGTGAAAAATGACCTGTCAGTCAGCAGCCCCCTCCAACAATACCGCTCCTGGCCCCGCCACTCTTTATGCTCAGGCAGAGAACGGGGCCCCCTTCTATCCCAGAGACCAGGGTTAAAGGTCAGCATGGACCTCTGGACATATCCTATGATAATACCCAGGGCTGTGTCATGTGAGGGGGGGGCGGGCATAATTTCTATACGAGTAAGAGAGAAAAAACAGGCCGAATGAGAGAGAGATGCAAAGTAAAAAAGCTTGCATTTAGGAGGGACTGGAAGGCACAGATCATGAGATCAGCAAGCAGGTCATCTGTTTTGAAATGCATTCACACGATTCCCGCCCTGGGTTGTCAAGTCCATACTGCTCCCTGCAGTCCCAGAACCCCACCCCCCCTCATATCCCAACCCTTACAGTGTTTCTCTTCTCCACCGCAGCCCTTTCTGGCTATCCATAATTAAAGAGGGCATTTTGACTGGGAGCTACAAGAAAATGGCTGCCACATTTGGTGGAAAGCGTTAAGAGAGTTTGATGAGATGAAGAGGAGTTGTATCCCACAGTGCTCAACGTGAGGCCTCATCATTATCTATATGAAATACTGCACAAGCCTGGTTAGGTGTTGGTGTCAGATTTTAATATGATCTTAACACATCTTTTAAAAAAACACACACACACACACACACACACACACACACACACACACACATTGAAGAGAAGAAACTTTACAAGGCTGGTTCAGCTGGTCATCTTCTAATCTACTGACACCTCAGCGAGGGCCGAGACTTTAGTTTTGTATCATGAGGTAAAAATGTTCACTGCATATTACTGCAGAAATCAGGAGTTCATATCAGTTAATAAGCAAATATTCGCGTTGGTTTACATTTCTAGCAAATCATTTTGGTTTGAAGTTACCGGGTTTTGATCTTGTCTCATCTTTAGTATATGTTACAACATATGAACCCCAAACTATCTGCATGGATACTTACTAAAAGTAAGGAAGAGAATATGTTTATTTGTAATTTGGATGCACCAATCATTTTATAAAACTTCTTTGTATTATTAATTTCCATTTCCATCTAGGTAGTCAGAAAGGTTTTGTATGTTGGCCTCGTATACCAACATAAAGGTTGTGACAAATCCCACATTGTGTTCTTTCTCTTGGCCTGAATACCACCCTGTGTCTTCACTGCCTGAAGAGGTGATGGTGAACAATGGCTACGCTAATAAATAAAAAAAGCAGACTATCAACCGTCACTGCTTCGCCTTGCTCTCTCTCATCACATGACCCACATGCTGGACGAGATGTCACAGCTAGCGTGGCCTCATTTGCATAAGACAATCACCCCTTTCGGACGCAGGGCACAAATGTTGTCTAGACGACATGCATCAGACGGGTGAACCCCCCAACACACGCGCACACACACACACACACACACACACACACACACACACGTCTTCATCCACCCACACAGACATATGGATAAACACCTATATCTGTATCTATGTGCATCCATTCATACACACAGACACACTCACGTCACTTCAAACACCCCAGACGGAGCCTCCAGCCAGGGTAAGACTATAAATCAGCTTCAGGTCTGCCTCAGCTTGATTCACATGCTGTGTTATTATGGTGTGGTGGATCAGGCATGAGAAAGTATTAAATACATCACACACATGCAAATCCTTAGTGATGGAATGACAGGACAGCCCAGCCTGTCATTTAGATATGTATATCGCTCCTTAGTTTGGAGATTATGCGATTATTCTGGTCTATGTGCCATGGAGGGTCAAAGGGACGATTCCTTTGATATGAGATATGTGTTGATAGGACGACAATGAGTGCTGACAGTGCGTGCAATTATGTGTGTATAACTGTGTGTGCATGCATATGTTGTGGATATGAGTTTGTGTGTCTGTATAGTGTAGTGGCCAGTGGCCCCTGATTGTTTGATGTATGTATTAGTCCAGCTGTAATGACTGTGGCAGCAGCAGGATGGGTCTCTGGAGAGCTGATTATATCTGTTTGTCATCTGTGGTGAGGGTGATCCTGTGACACCGGCAACAACTGCACAGCCTCCCTCTTCTGATGTGGGCACCGGAGATGTATGTGTCTGTGTGTATACATGTTTGTGAGAAGAATTTACTTGAAGGGCTTTGCATATAACAGAGAGACACTCATGCACAGCGTGGTGCAGCTGTCACTGTGCAGTGTGTGGTATTTTAGTGTATAAATTTGCATGTCTGCACTCCACTTCCTGTCCTGCCTTTTGTCTTTTCAAAAGTGGCATCAAACATCTGTCCGCTGTCACTGTGGCAACACCACTGGAGTGGGGACATTAGTGCAGAGGCAAAGTAGGAGAGAAAGAGACATGGCCAGTAGGGAAATAGAACAAAATGAGAGAAGACAAGAGGAGAGATGGAGAGATGACCAGATAAAACATGCGGGTCACTTCATCGCTGTCCGAAAGGGTCTCATTTATCCTCCCCCTCTTTCTGCACATAGCCAGAAGGCAAACTCTGCAATAAGACAGCATCGCCTCTGTCAGGACAAGAGCAGAAGTGACTGTGAGAGCTGTTGCTGCAGACAGAAGTTAGTTATTGTTGGCCGAGGGTGTACGCTATAACTCACCACGGTGGGCCAGGCTTGTCTTTGCTACAGCAGCTTGCAACAGCACTAATCAACACCTTGCTATTCACACACTAAGCTAGCAGTCATTAACACATATTCTGCTTGTTTGCATATCTGTCAGCACTTTGTAATAGAGCTGATTCCTTCAGCAAATAAAAAAAAACAAAAAACGGTGGGCTGATACTGTTCACCAGTTTGCCAAAAGTAAAAATATCTGTATCACTCTCAGCCTTCAAACACATCTAGAAGCTGTTTGTGAGCAATGAATGTGTGTTTTTGATAATCAAAAAGTTTGATTTTAAGTTACGATCTAAAAAGTAGGAAACACATACTGTGGAAAAACCACATCCACTGCAAGCAGTTTTCATTGGAAATACTTTCTCATAAAGAAATAGTTCCCATGAAATATGCCAGTTTTGTTGAAAAGAAATGTTGCTTTTGAACGTTTTGAAATTTTTTTTGAAATATTTTTTTTTCTATTGATGTGAGCTCCATAAATGACTTCTTATTCATTCTATCTGAGTGGAAGCAGATATCACAGACATCGAACAGACATAAAACTGAAAGAAAAAAAAACTGCATAAAGCAAAGTAAGTAAGAAAAATATATATGTTTTTTGTCATTTTAGGTGAACCATTTTGTTCTGGAAGCACCACCTCTGAACTTCTGAATGACATTTAACATGCTCAGTATCGTCTCTCAGACAAAGTAAACAAATCGTTGAAAGCAATAGATATTAAATTGAATTTTTTTTCCCTGCCATAACTTAAAATGTCATGTCCACTCATACTTCCACACTCTTTCATTAGAGCACAGAGTCTTCCCTTGGCTAAGGCTGACCTATATTATGTGCATCAAAATCTGTATTAAACATGTCATTGTCACTGCATGAATACTTTCCACAGTACAGTGCAATGTATGATTGTCTGGGAATGTGGTGAAAGTGATATGGACATACATACTGTACATACAGAACAGCACCCCTGGAGGTTGTTTTTTAATTTAAAGATCTTTCCTCAAACCACTACACCACCACGTTACCCCAAACTGCCTCTTCCTAAGGAACCTTTGGGTGGATACTGTTAAGCCTGGATTATCCCTGCTCACATAGACACATATATCAAAACCTGCATATGCACCACTTCTCTTGTTTTATCCACGCCTTCAGTGAGAGAAACCACTCTTTAATCATTTCATAAGATCATTTGCCTGGCAGATACGCCTCAGGCTTTTCCCATTATCCCTGGCTGCCTTGACCTAGATGTGTGTGTGTGTGTGTGTGTGTGAGAGAGAGAGAGAGTGAGTGAGTGTAGTTGATGGAGAATGGAGCGATGACTGTAAGTCCATGCATGGCTGTGTCCAGCAGCGGTGGCTAAAGTACAAACAGACGCACACAGATGAGCCGACATATGCACGGGCACAGAGAAACAATGAAACGGTACACCTTCTTGCTGTGTTTTACTGTACCAGCCAGCTACATATTACACATGCTTTTTTGACAACATGCATATTTGTTTGCTTCTGTATTTACTTTTTTAAAGCAGTTGCAGATTCACAGTGCAACCTCAGATCCTCAAGTCTGACGCTCTGACGGTTGCTTTGTCCTGACCATACAACACGTACAAAAGTTGAAGTTTCCTTACTGTGTATGTCTGCAAACATCTTATGCTGAATAGTTGATGTGCACACACAGTCTATTAAATAATTACTTCAACCATATAAGCAAATGTGTTTTAAAAGAAAGCTGCCATGCTTACATTTTCTATCAACAAAATGAGGAAGCAGTATCATGGAGCAGTTGCAAAAAGTTCATAGCATATCTGCAAAGCTGATATATTTCTTACAATATCTGCTCGTTGCAAGTAAAGCATGACTAATGTATTTATGGTTACGTTTTGGCAATTCAAAGCACTTGGTTAAGCTTGGGAAAGATTGTGGTCTTGGAAAAAGTCTTGATGCATGGGACAGGACATGTTTACTTTTTCATTATATAACCAAAACCACAACCTTAAAGCAGCTATAATCGATATTTTTATAATAACAATGGATCGAATGACAATGTGAAAACAATATGAAAGGGGTTGCTTGTAGTAATGAACCTACGGAGAATTATCACCAGAATCCGCAGCTCTCTTCGGCTTTGCGGAGCTTCAGTGAGTCTGAGCTCATTCTTTAGCTGTCCATCCACAAATTTTCTGTTTTGGTTCACTCTCACTGCTGCCATTGTGGCGTTTCCAGCTGCAGCAGGCGGCTGCTTTCAGTGAGCAGCAAACAGCAGACACAGTTAGCGACTAGCTAGTGAACATAGTGGAGCATTTAGCAGCTAAGGAGCCAGATATTTCCCTCAGGAGTTAGCAGAGAGCAAAAACAGAACTAAAACAGAATATTGGACTTGCACTCAACCATATGTTTGTCAGTTTGTCCAGATACTTTTTTTTTTTGTTGTGGTTAGTTAAAATCTTGTTACTTGGATTCAGGGTTTTTTTTATGTGTTACTGTAGTGTCCTGTTTTTTCAAGCGTTTGGCTGAAACCTTTTCAAAACCACCTGGATAAACTTTCGATAGAAGGTTGCAAAGATAAACATGTTTTCTTACTAAGAGCCAAATGATTGAATTTAACACCAGCAAGAAAAACGGTGTCGAGATTGTGCATTATCACTTGAAAGCCTCCCATACAAAGGAGGCTTTACAGTGGATCTCCTATAGGCATTCATTTTCAGACATGCTCCTGCATGCTCCGCAAGATAGATGTGGTTACAGCAGTGCCACATTAGTCTCTGCTCAGTTTTACATGTGGATGACCTCCTTGGGTTACTGTCAACAAAAGGCCCATATAAGAAGAATAGAAGCAAAACTATGGGTGTTAAATATTTTTCCTGTTTAATCTGGCCAGCTCGTCATTTGGAAAAAGTGAGGACGCAGTGGAAAAGACAGACAAATCATTGCAATAATAGTTTATGTTCATACCATATGGCTAATGCTCGCTAATGTCTCCTAATGAATTCCAATGATTTGAATAAAATATCTGCATAAACAATACATTACCTTCCATAAAAAGACAGATCGCTTCGCACACAGGCCCAATTTGCCTTTTAAATGGACAGTCATGTCATCAGACAAACACGAGCTGAGCAGACAGCAGGGAGTGGTCACCCTTCCAAGACCTCTTGTACAGTCAGCCCGGCTCCTGCCCGCTCGCCTCGGGACAGCGGAGTGACGGATGGAGGGACGAGCCGAGCTGTGGGTCGGATGGGGGAGGAGGAGGTGAGCATGAATCAGTGACAGGCTGAGAGATGTCAAGATAGAAGGTAAAATTAGGGGACAGAAAGACAGAACATGAGAGAAAAAGGGAATATGCTGTATGAGGGAAAGGCGGAGAGAAAAGAAGAGCGACAAGAGTTGTTTGTTCTGCTGTTGATTTTGGATGCAGAAATGACCCATGAGACCACCGGGCCGCAGGTGAGGAAGAAACAGATCGAGTCCTTAGGTAAACATATGGTCCCGATTTATCCTCTCCATATGAGCACTGTACACAGATGCAGGTAACTCTGTAGGTGTTCATGTCCCTAATCCTCAGTGAGGAAGCAGCTTTTTACTCGTGGTTGTGTGTAAATCAGCACTGCAGCTTAAGCAGTTAGGTCACATGCTGTTTACCAGGGCAGCTTTTTTTCCCCATCTTTCTCACACATATGGTATCATCTCCTAAACCTGTGAAAAATGTAACCTGTGTAACCAAATTCTTCAGTGGTATTGATTTAGGTGTAGCAGTGAATCATGGTGAATATTTATGTATATTTTGCATAAAACTGCTGGAATACTAATGATGCCTTTGATAGCCTTTGCTGGATGGCATGCCTGAGTGTGCTTTGACTGACACACACTTAAACCCAGCGTGGTCTATTTCCACATTCAAGCCGCCAAGAGATAATGCTGGTTTCTAATCCCATGAAATAACCTCCGGCTATACAAGCATACCTGATATTTCTGATACCGCACCGTCTGTGAGATTGCGTCGAAACTGCACTCCATCCCTGAAGCCATATCACATGCTCTTGTATCTCTTCATTCCAGTTTCAATCAAATTTTGGTCGAACGTTTGACTTGATGTGGGCGAGGAGTAGCCTTGGGCAGCCAAAGGGTATGAGGCCAGAGTGTGGCTATCAGGGCTGCCGTGCATGAAAGGACATTTATTATCTGTGGACCTGAGAGCATGTTGAATTGTCATACACAAGGACAAAAGGATACAAAAGACTCATTAGAGTAGACTATTCGATGCTCAAACAATCCAACAAAAGTGACCACATTTCATTGCGTTGAAAGAAGCGGTGGTTATTTTTTTCCATATTCAAGATCAAAGATGTGCCGTGGCAGTGTGATACAGTCATGTGCAGGAGTGATCAAAGTTAGCTGATGTTGAGGCAGAAAATAGCACCGCGTTGGGTGTGTTGCTACAGGTACCAGTAAGACAATGATCTAAGAAGTCCCCTTTGAGTAATAATTACACGAGTTTGAAGGCTTGACAGATGCCAAAACACAGCAGAGCAGCTCATGTTACTCAGAGTCTACGAGAGTTTTACATTTCAGTAACAACAATAGCAATGTAAACAGCAAAACTGTGTCATTCATGATTATTTATTTTAACACAGATGTGCACATTATGCCAAATCTGTGTTAGTGGATGATATGTTGCACGTTAAGGCATGTTTAACTTTTGTGCGTGGCAAACCTGAGCCTGAGGCTGTCTGAAAACCTCAAATCCTCTATACTAAAATTGTCACTTTTTCCAACTTTAAAAGCAGTGGAACAGAAGTCTTTTTTGCTTCCATAATAGGACATATCTGAAACAGAATATGAGGGCAAGGTATCATTTCAAAAAAATTGCTGAAAGAATTTATTGTTGAAAATGGGTGTCACTTAGCAAACATGGGTCTCTAGAGAATATGTGGTGATACAGAGCTGTAGAGGACTGCTCACTTCCACCAACACCTCCTTCACCTGTGGGGGCAGGAGGAAAATTAATAAATTATACCACAACCACGCTTTTTATAAATATGGTTTTTGTCAATGTGATAAACCAATGCAAACCTCCGACCCATCAGGTCCGCTAGCCTCTATGACCCACAAGCTAATGATCAAGAGTGGTTATAATCAGAATGATTAGCTGGCCTCTTGAAACTATATATGTTATATATGGGCAATAATATTCTTCAGGAAGAGACAGAGAAATACACAACTACAAACAACTGTAAGCAAACCTACATTAGCAAAAATAGAGCATCAGTGAGACGATTGGCTATTTCTACAAAGTTATTCCTAAAAGAGCAATCTGTAATTTCTGGCCACACGCCAAGAAAATAGGGGACAGCAGGGGTGTAGGAGTTGTGGGTGTGTTTATTTGTGTTGAAAGTAACCGCAATGAACATAATCAGAAAATAACTTTTTATTTCTCTGATACACAGTCTCTCTTGCTATCAGTGCTCCCTCTCTCTCATTCACTGTCTATGTCACTTGACCACAGCTCTCTCTCTCTCTCTCTCTCTCTTTTTCTGGCATACCCTGCGGCCCAGACCACCCCTGCGTTTTCGCCACTGCGTCTGATTTGGTCAGAATCAGGACCGGATCCAGCATGACTCTGGGTGTTTATTCCATCAAAAGCTCCAGTTCTGCCACCAGCTCTGTCCTCTACACCTCCATGGCGTTGGAGACCTCCTCTGTCTGTCCGCTCTTCCCGGTTCTCTACTCCTTCATTCTCAAGTTGGACTGGGCAGACTAGACCTACAGTGAGCCATAGTCATAGGCAGTTAGGCATATTTCAAATAACATCTAAACTTTCTGTTTATAATGTTAGAATTTTTTGAAAGTTTAAACATTAATGAACTAATTTGTCTGTCTATCGTACACATTGCAGCTATAAGTTTTTTTCTTTCCATAGCAGTAATATCTTTGTACACACAGAGAATACACACATTAACACCATTGACCATCAAATTCTTTTACAGAGACTGGAACATCAAATTGGCATCAAAGGAACCGCCCTAAGCTGGTTTAAGTCTTATTTTTTAGATCGTTCTCAGTTTGTTCTTGTCAATGATGAATCCTCCATGCATACCAAAGTTTGTCATGGAGTCCCACAAGGTTCTGTACTCGGACCACTTCTATTCAGTTTATATATGCTTCCTCTAGGGAACATTATTAGGAATCACTCCGTTAATTTTCATTGCTATGCCGACGACACCCAATTATATTTATCGATCAAGCCTGATGAAACCAATCAATTAACTAAACTCCAAGCATGCCTTAAAGATATAAAAAGTTGGATGACCTTCAATTTTCTGATGTTAAATTCAGACAAAACTGAAGTTCTTGTAATTGGACCCAAAAACATCAGAGACTCTCTCTCTAGAGACTTAGTTACCTTAGATGGGATCACCCTGGCCTCCAGCTCCACCGCAAAGAATCTTGGAGTTGTTTTTGATCAGGATTTGTCCTTTAATGTCCACATAAAACAAATTTCAAGGACTGCATTCTTCCATTTACGCAACATTGCCAAAATCAGACGCATTGTATCTCAAGCAGATGCAGAAAAACTAGTCCACGCATTTGTTACTTCTAGGCTGGACTATTGTAACTCATTGTTATCAGGCTGCTCCAATAAGTCTCTTAGGACTTTGCAGCTAATTCAGAATGCTGCTGCACGTGTTCTGACAGGAACCAAGATCAGAGATCACATCTCTCCCATTTTGGCTTCCTTGCATTGGCTACCTGTTAAATCTAGAATAGAATTTAAAATTCTTCTCCTTACATACAAAGCTCTTCATGGTCAGGCACCATCATATCTAAAAGAGCTCATAGTACCTTACTACCCCTCTAGAACACTGCGCTCTCAGAATGCTGGGTTCCTTGTAGTTCCTATAGTTTCCAAAAGTAGATTGGGAGCCAGAGCTTTCAGCTATCAAGCTCCTCTTCTGTGGAACAAACTACCATTTTGGGTTCGGGAGGCAGACACGGTCAACACTTTTAAGAGTAAACTTAAGACTTTCCTTTTTGATAGAGCTTATAGTTAGGGCTGGCTCAGGTCATCCCTTAGTTATGCTGCTATAGGACTATACTGCCGGGGGACTCCTCCTTTCAGGGTTATGCCTAGCCAGGCATGGTATTGGTTGAAGATGCAGTCACATCTCCCTTTACTGAAACCCCCCCCCCCCCCCCCCTCTCTCTCTCTCTCTCTCTCTCTCTCTCTCTGTCTCTCTCTCTCTCTCACCATCACCACCACCATCTGTAAACATACATGTCTGTCATACATGTACATTAATGCATCTTACTAACTAAACTTCTTCCCCGGAGTTTCTGTGCTCTTTCGTCCAGCAGGTTCTCGTGGATCGTGACTGCTGCTGTGGTCCTGCATGACGTCCACTACATATATTATTACTGTCATTAATGTTACCAGATCTCCATTACAGTTTATAGTAACTTAGTTAATGATTTGCTGCTGCTGTGCATCTGTGTCTCTCTATCTCTATCACAGGTTCCACTGCTACTGTAGTCATTTTATCATTCATTGTAATCCATTGTCATTTTTCATTGTAATTACACAAAATGTTTCTGTTGACTTGTTGACTGTACACGTGACATCTACTGCACGTCTGTCCGTCCTGGGAGAGGGATCCCTCCTCTGTGGCTCTTCCTGAGGTTTCTTCCACTTTTTTCCCTGTTAAAAGGGTTTTTTGTGGGCAAGTTTTTCCTCACTCGAACCGAGGGTCTAAGGACAGAGGGTGTCACTCCCTGTACAGACTGTGAAGCCCTCCGAGGCAAAATGTATTTTGCGACTTTGGGCTATACAAATAAAATTTGATTGAAATTTGATTGATTGATTAACAGTGGTCAATAACCTCATTGCCCTCTGCTCATTCCTTTTCTGTCTGCTCTGTAACTACAGTGTGAAGCATGTTGACCAGCGAACATTCTTCACTCATATATCATTAAGACATGAACTATGTCTGTGGACTGTAACCTTTGCAGACACGTTGACACGACCCCCACAGCACTGTACTAAAGTGTGTGTTAGTTCAGTATGTATGTGCATTTATCTTTATGTGGGTGGGTATATGAGCACATGTCCATATCTGTGTGTGACCCCTTTCACATTTACTCTGTGTGTACGTGCAGGCAAAGAATACATCTCAGGTTATAGACAGTATTTATTTGAATGTATGTCCTCGCACCCTACAGCGTGTATATATGAGGGCCACAGGGTCTATTTCTGTCATGTAATATGAAGACAGCTTCTTGTCGGCTGGGTGAACTGGGCCCTGGTCATAGGAGGACATGTGTGCAGAGGGGGGGTAATATGTACGGTGCATGTGTGTGTATGATAAAGACTTATCTCTGTGTGTGTTTGGTTGCTCTCTGTGTCCTGTACATTATCAATTTGCTGTGAAGTCAGGTCATGTATTGGGACATTATGTTTTCCTGTGAGTGAAAACTCATCGTGCTGATTACTGTATATAGGCCTCGCTTTGAAAAACTGATGATGGTAATGAGGCAGCATGTATGAGGGTAGCTGCACCTGAGACTCAATTTTGTGCTGAGGAGATAATGAAACAACAGCTTGAGGTTGACTGTATAGAGCTGAGAGGTCAATTCAGCTATGAGGAAGGCAAATATTTTCCTGCATGAACTGTTTACATTTCAGTTTAGTGCGGGCACAACGATTGCTTTGTCGGCAGGTCAAGGGAACGTACAGCAGACAGGCTTGACAAGTTGATGTTTTTTTTTCATGTATATTTTGTGTCCATAAATTTTCTTTACTCTAAATGACTCATGTTTAAAAATGTCTTATAAGGCTTTTTATGACAAGGTAGAGTGTAGTCTGCTTTAAGATTTGTTAAGCTACTACCCCGCACCTGTCTTCACTCTAGGATTTGAGCTGTAAAGGTCATTGTTTATTTCCAGTGCACAGATGATGATATTCAGCTTTAGGTGGTCCCAGAAGGACTCCTATCTGCCATGAACCCATTCTAGGATGCATTCAGTGGGCCCTTCTTTTCATATATCAACACAACCGGCAGGACAATCATCCTCAATCACCCTTTTTCTGTCTGTCATTCGGAACCCCACACCACATTGGCAGTGCTCCCAAAAGCTAACGTGGCATCACATTCTTGACTAAACGTGCATAAAAACAAATTAGCCTGGCCCATACAATTTGCAAAGAGATGTGTGCAGCCAGCCAGCAAATAGATGTCATTCCAAACCAAGGTCATGACGGTATTGAGGCTGGAAATTTAGGATTGATGTTTGCACATGCCGGGCTCCTCCACTTTTCACTCTCAGTCTGACGGGTTTGATGTAGGCTTATTGGACAAGACCCGCTGGGAGCGAGACAGAACAGACAACAGAGACTATCCTCCACAACCTTGTGATTGAGAGCTGAATTAAACTCGAACTCCTCATCATTTTGATGCTTGTACAAAGCCGCCGGAGTTGCGTCAATACATTTGAGAGAGGAAACTTTCACAGTTTTTTTGGTGCCACTACTGTTTGTGTTTTAAATGAAAGATCTTACCTTTCAGAAAGTGTGTGGGTGAAGGACATAGTCTGTTCATGCAAAAGTAACATAACCAAGGAAAGTTAAAATTACAGCTTCTTCTTTGGCCTGAAATGACATTTTGAGTGGCGCTGACACGCCACCACCCGAAATGTACACTTCATAAGTGCGACAGACCATTTGCAGTCTTATTTTTAATCACTGTATTTCACTTGTGCACATATTGCACATATTTTGACTTGAATAATTTATGCAGGTTTGAACTGATTTCATTTTTTAACATGTGTGTTTGGTCAACATCTGCTTCGCCTCCTCATTGTTTGAGGCCTCACCTCATATGTTCAAAAGCATTAACAACTGTAAAATCAACCTTTTTCCCCCTCAGACACTCAGAACTCTGTATATATGTAAACAAGTATTTACTGTAGCTCTTCCAGTTGCCACAAACTGGGACAGCACATCTTATGGAGGTGACAAAATATGGAAACTACTATAGAGCATTGTTAATCCGTAATAGTCATCAATAGTCATGATTTATGTGTTGCATGGGATATGCATGAACAAATCTTCCTCTTGTTTGCCAAAAAGTCATTCACAAAGAAATCTACAGGATGTAATTCAACATAATGGGTCATTTGCTTTTTATTTGAAATTCAAACTTTCATTCAAATGTTAGAAAACATTTAATATAATATATAGTGTACCCCCACCACAAGCCCGTACAAAGGCTATCACTAATAACATAGAAGATTTACATACAAGGGTATGACAGAATTGGAGTTGTGTTACGCCACAATCTCAAGACACACAGTGAAGCTCTGTGATACTGTAAATATAAAGACTAAACTGAAGAATGAGACTCTCTGAACACAGGTGGATGGGCATCATTGGCCATACCTGCTTATGTGGCAGCTCACTGTATGTCAGATTTATAGACTCGTGCTATCCATGGGTATAAGTTGTGTTCAAATTCATTTAAACAAACAGCATGTTAGTCTTTTTGAAAACGTGAAATCCTTACCATACAGTGACATTACATTATGTTTGGGGTCAATTAGGTCTAACTGCCTTTTAGACAGCATATAATTAAGTGTATAGAAATTGAAATGCTTTACATGTTTAAGATTAGCGAGTGATAGTACGGTGCAAAAAGCACTGTTAGCACCAATCACACGTACTGTATAGAGCATCTAAATAAAATCTACTGTATTATTCATCTTTTACAGCGGGGTCTCTGAGACCTCAAACAGAAGTAGTGAGTACTTTTCTGTAGCAGACTTCTGAAACATCAGTTCAAAATCTTGTTTATTCAGTTAAATTCAAATTACTTTATTTGTCCCTCATGGGGTAATTTAAGGAAAGCGAAATCATTAACACAAATACGAACAACAAAAGTCATGAAGTATCAAGGTGATAAAGTATGTTTATGAGTGGATAAAGAGGGTCCCAGTCTACAAGGACCCCAAACATTACATTAAGGTTAATAATACAATGCATTTAGTCCCAACACATGCACATATGTACTCTTATGTATCTTTGAATTATTTTCACTTCATCTGAGTCATTGAGATGCATGGTAAATATACAATATGTTACAGCAGCAGAGGCTTTTTTACCCTCCATGGTATGCAGAGTGGGGCTGTGTTGAACAGAGCAGGGCCAGTCTAATAAGTCCCCAGGCTATGGCAGCCAGGCCTGTGGTAGGTGGATGATGGATCTCAGTGCCAGGGTACATAATGGTGGGACAGGGGAGCACGGGGGTGAAGGACAACACTCTGCCCTCTCTCCTTAATCAGATGCAGATCAAGCTAAAAGCAGCGGAGCAGCAAATCCCTCCTCTAACAGCGAGCCTCTAGACCCCGCACAATCCCCACTCCCTTTGCCTCTCTCCCTTCCCCTCCTTTGGCCCCTCCTCCTCTCTTCATCCCTCTCTCTTTTCTTCTGATTGTCTTAGCAACAGAGCTCAGGGAGCGGACCAGAGGAGGAGATGGATGCTCGGAGGCCTTTACCACAAAGATCATATAGGATAAGTGCAAAAGCCCGTTGTGGCTTGTTGATATAGTATTGATTTCTCCGCAAGCTGCTGTTTACGAATCACCTTGGAGGGAGTGACCCCCGAGACCTTAGGGTGTGAGGTAGGAGCGTGGGAGGGAGGGGGGCAGTGGGGGACACATGGGGGTAATGTGAAAAATGAAGAAAGGGGAATGCAGAGCGAGAGAGAGAGATGGACAGATAAAGGAACAGAGGAGGGAGATAGAAATTGATTGGGGACAAACCTGGCCGTTAATTGAAGGGACGGATCAATGATGGTGGAATGTTGAATTTAGGGGGAAACGAGGCAGGAGGCTCTGCTTCTTGATACTGGTGGACAACATAAGACCAAGCACACATTCGCGAACGCGCCGACACACTCAAATGAACACCGCCTTTGCTTTGATGCCCCGTCTCATTGTCTCCAGAGAGATCAAGGCCCTGGCCACATGAAGAATATGAGGAATGTTAATGTCATCCACAACCTAGACGCTCCTTCCTGTCCTCTGTTTAGGAGATGGTGGTAAACAATGTGGGTAAAGCCATTTTGGAGAATTCAGGCTAGTTACAGGGTGACTGACACAGACAATGTAACTACCCCAAGGGGTAGAAACAGGCCGGACGGGCACACAGCTCTCAGCTTTCAAGTCCAGTCTGAAAAGTTTAAGCCCCCATTCAGAGCTGGGTTTTTTTTTTCTTCTTCTTCTTTCCTCCCCCATCTTTATCCAGTGTCAAGGTGAAGTCCTTGGATGCCTGTGTGTGTGGCCCCTCGTTTTAGATGCATTTGGTCACATCTAATCAATAGGTCATCATTCAGTGAAAATGTGACCGGTGTATTTTTATCCTGGTGAGACTATGTGTAAATTGTGACTATGTGTGAAGTCCTCATACCTAAAAAAGACAAAAACAAAACAAAACAGACAAAAAAAAACATTGTTGACTGCTAGGAGACGGGTCCAGTCCCCTGATTGGTCAAACACTTTGTACACCCATCCACCAACCACATGCGCTTCTCTGCTAATTCTGTTGCAGCATACCTTCTTCTTTTGTCCCAAATGTGAAAATGGGTAATTTTCAGCTGTTTTAAGAAATGTCCAGTGTTGTTATTTTTCTGGAAGAGGACATTGTGTGTAATTTATGATTAAAGTGCACGACACTGACAGACATGCACAACAAGATTGAAAGAAAGAAAACAAGAAACCAAACTGCTAGCTCCCACTATTCTTCCCTCTCTTACACCTTGTTGTCAGGAAATCTAATTTGTACCCGCAGCCTACAGAGCCACCTGGCAACATATGCAGCATGCAAATGTGGCTCTGTTTTCGGCATTGCCAGTTGTAGAAGGAGAGAGAGAGAGGGAGGTAGAGAGAGATTGCCCCGGAGGATTAATGACATCATTCTGTATGCACCTCTGGACTCCCAGACCGCCAGGATATTACCCACCTCTGACATAGAGGGATAATGTTGGTTCTATGAAGGCACAACGTTCGGGGATCTATCTCTTCCTGCTGGCGTACAAAAAATAATGGGGCTGGTTCATCATCAGATTGCCGTGTCAGGTTTTGGGGAAAAAATGAATAAAAATGTGGCATATTGAGAATAGATGGGTCTGAGGCTGTGGGCTAGTTAGAGTGTACCGCCTGGGTCGGTGACAGTCCCACTAATGGCAGCTCTCCTTGCACAGCAACACAACTTGCTGCAGCAGGGCGCAGTGTGTGGCTGCTCTACATGCACTCATTGTACGACATTATCCATCTTCTATGCTGATTATGTTTAATGCTTTTATTTGACTCTGTGGAACAATGTGTCTATGAAAGGAGGCGCAGAGGACAATGACTGCAAGTGGCTACAGCCCTCTGCAGATGCAAAAGCGATGCACCACGTTGCCCCTCTCTCCAGGGGAGCAGCAATCACAAACAAAATTCATCAATGTGTCATCGAAGCAGCGTCTTTTAGCGTTGTAGCCTCAATCTGTTGCCATCAAATCTCTTTCTTAGATCCACACTTTATATGAAGTCTCTCATTCTCACTGTTTTTCACACTTGCTTGCCACTTTCACACGCTGAACCTCTCAACAATGCTGCGTTAAGTTATTCAGGTAGGTTTACACGTAAGCCTCAGATGTAGAATTAATCTGCATTCAGGCTGTATTCACATGAAATACAGTCTGGCACATTTTTGTATTTTTGTATTCAAAAGCATGCATGACGATGCAGATGAAAGCACAAATCTTTAATTTGACTTATACTGACTTTGTTAGAGCCGATTGTTCTTTTAATGCAAAAGGCTACCAACTCCATATGTCCACATTGTTTTCAGAGTTTGATCTTCTCACAGAAAATCTAAATTTTTTTCTGTACTATATACTATATATATACTGTATATAGCCTAATATATTTGAAAAAAAAGTCGAAAACATGATCTAAAAGTAGTCTTTTCAAGTGGATTTCCATGCGTGCCTGACTTGAATGTAAAGGAAACAATATCCACAAAATCTGTAGAATATGTTTGTAAAATATTTTAAAATATACACGTATGTTATTTATAATGAAGGGGCTGGATTTCCTGTGACTTTTTTGCAGCGTTTCACTTAACAAAATTGTTTCTTTCGTGTGGGAAATTTCTCCTGAGCAAGCAAATT
Organism: Argyrosomus regius; assembly: GCA_946959425.1. NCBI lineage: Eukaryota > Metazoa > Chordata > Actinopteri > Sciaenidae > Argyrosomus > Argyrosomus regius. The sequence goes on from OX336883.1 coordinate 24,405,853, forward strand.
GTCAGAGCATCATACACTGAAACTCGCTGTTCTCACATGACACTGACATGGAAAACTGCCTGAACATTTATGGGTTGCATGTGGGAAAGGGGTTTCTCTTTCTCTCTCTGTCTCTCTTTCACACACACCCTCCACACACACATCAATCGTGTTTATCCTGTCCTCTGGACCCAGAGGCCCCTGGCTTCAAGGCCAGAGAAGACCAGCCTAGAGGCTATAGGCTGTCCTATCCTGTTTCAGGCCCCTCATAGCCAGCCACATCTGTTTAATGCATACATCCAGTCATGAGGTCATGAGGTGGGAATGTGACAGGGAGCAAAGAGGGCTCTGGACTTGGAGATCATTAGCGCTGACGGCTATTTTGATGGTTGCTAAACGCTGAACTAAATAGTGAAAAAGACAAGACAAAAAAAAAAAAGGTGTGTGTTATATTAGCAGAGGATTATGTCCAATAGTTGCCCTCTGTTTCCCAACAAAGGTGGTGGATGATGGAAGAGGGGAAACGTCACAACCAAGAAAAGAAAAAAGTTTTGAGCAGAAACAAAGTTTCAAAGACAAAGAACCTGACCCAAATTTGAAAGGCAAATCACGCCCATCTCCAGGGCATATGTCATTTCTTGTTGAGACCCAAAGGTGCACTGAAGAAACAACACAGCGTTTTTCACCCCCAGGCTCTGTCATTGAGACATAATGGGACCTGCCTGGCCAAAGGCCCTTTTTTGGTTTCCATCAAATGGAGAGGAGAATGGATCCCAAAGGAAGGTATCAGTGTCCATGCGATGTTCTCTGGTCCGACTAAGGAATGCCAAGAACAACACAGCGGGTTTAGTGCTTAGGACCCAGAGAGGAAATTACAAGCTAAAGACACTAGATCTTAGGACATTTCCAGGTATTTAAGGCTATTAATCTGCTGAATTCCTTAATGACAATATTATGGTTAGTTGGCTACTGCTCTCGCTCTGTCTGCCTGCCTGTCTGAAGACCAAGAGCAAAAAGCATGCACAAGTCAGAATACATAGACGCATGCATTCAAAGATACACACAACAAGAAAACCTCCTCCCAGACACACCAGCACACTGTAAAAAATCCTCGCTCACTCTTTCACCACACTTATACATACATGAATCGCACAATAGTTGAAGAAGGTGTACTCTAACTGTGGCACACTGCCACTCACTGGTCTGTGAGAGGTGCTGCTGTCTCCTTTCCTTAATGTCTTCCTCACAAAATCGTATTTAATACGCTATTTGTGAAAAAACAATAAAAAAATGAGATGTTATTATATCGTTGTGTTGACAGCAATGTTGTGGTCAAAGTTTCCATTCATTACAAATTATTTGAATACAAAACAACAACAGAAAAAAACCCTGCCAGGTGTTTTTGCAGGTCTTGCTCTCCAAGGTCAGAGACTTTAATGAACTGATAACTCGCTCAAGCTGCAGCAGTGACCATGTATGCAGAAGATGAGAAAGGATGACAACAGCGAAAGCGAGATAAAGGATTAAAGGATGGGAGAAGGTCAGAAGATGTGCAGAAAGAGAGAGAGAGAGAGAAAAAGGGAGAGGGAGAAGGAGGAAGTGGGAGAGCAGCGCACTGTGTGACATGCGGACAGATGGTAGCCACGCTGCATAGCCGCTGAGGCACATGCGATAGCCGTGAACCATGGTAGAGCCTCCCACACCCACGCCTCTACTGCTGACACCTCTCAATATACTCAGACAGGGAGAGAGGAGGGTGGGAGGGGCTGGCACAGGCAGAACGCTGGTTCTTACATTGTGTACTGGATGATTTGTGAAAGTGCAACATTTCTGCTCTGTTCCAAAAGTTAAAAAAAAACGCTTTGATATTTGTAATACCCAAACTCTGCGTCGCTCCATTTGTCGAGACAAGGAATGTGTATTTTTGTTGTATTGTTGTGTATTTTATATTTAGCAGCCCATAACAAACACCATTCCCCACAAGCATAAATCTTCCAGGGATCATGGGTCACCAACTTGACAGTCTGATGCCAATCTAGTGGCCACAGCTGGTCCCGACATTGTTGAAACAGTTGCACGACAGGGAGGTCCAAACAGCACAGACGTTATAGTTAAAAAGTTGAAAAGATGACATCAGAAGTGAGTGTTGGGCGCGACCTTGGCCAGGAGTTTAAGACAATCAACCATGTGTCACAACATCCGCCGGTTCATCATCATCTCTCTAGTAACAAATATCTAATAAAGGCATAAAATGCTCAAAAGTTATTTAGACAAAGAAGGAAAATTATGTAAAATTTGTTTTTTGATTTTGTTGTGCTGCAATAGATGTCAGTTCAGAGAATAAAACCCAGAAACTTGACTGCAGGGCTTTATTCTTGATCATGGAAATACATCACAGACTACATATTTAAATGTAATAATATTAATTACAAAATGAATAAATTTATTATCTTTAAATACCTTTTTTTTCTTCTGACCAAATTATATCTCCATATCTAGTAAAGTATTGAAGTTTCCCTTAGCCACACACTGGGCCTTTGCTGAAGGTGACAAAATATGGAAATGAACATGAAGCGTTGTTATTACACCAAACAAGGAAATATTTAATGTTTTGGATGTTATATGGGCTATAGAAGGCCATATATATATTTTGTTTGTTTAGAGTAAGAGTCGCTCACAGAAACAGACACGTACAACATGTCATCCTACGCGTTTACTTACATCTGGGGTCAAGGTCCCTGTCAGACTTCTTATAAAGAAACTGTTAGAAAATAGAAATCCAAATAGACTTCTTTGCTAGAGGTACTGCTGCATAAAAACATCTGTCAGCATCAACCACATATTTTACAACAGAGGCAAAGAGTCATTGTCTGTCACCAGCTCAAAATCATGTTTATGAGCAATCATCGAGTTGATCATAAGGACTGGACCGAAATTAAGAGAAGAGATTTACAACAAGGCTGATAAAAGCCAGTGGAACAGAGGTCAGCCTCTATCACGACTTGAATCGTACGCTGAAGCAGACCTGTGACATTAGCAGGTGTCATCTCTTTACAGAAACAAAACAACATTTTTATTTTCTCTGTGGCTCGATCTCTTTTTATGCCTTTTTTACATCATGCACCCTTTTCTCTCTACCACTCCCTCCCACTCCTTTTACACCCGCCCTTCTCTCCTCTCTCTCTCTCTCTCTCTCTCAGTCTGTTTTCTTCCTCTTCCCCCTTCATCGTACCCATGCAGGTTGGTCTGCGCAGTCCGTTGTGTTGTTTAATATGCACAGCCCATTCTTGCTCCTTTATTATTGTCCCACTGGCGGCGGAGGCCCTTTCTTTGGCCAGACAATGGGCGGCGTCGTGACAGAGAGCACGGTGGTCATGTCCCATTTGCCACCCCGCGCTATCTCTCTATCCTGCCCCCCTTCTCACCCGCTGTCCGCTTTTCAATAGCACCCTAATACTGTTACAGGAGAGAAAGACCTGGGAGCCTTCAATACGCCCCAGGCCTCCAGGGCCACAGCTATATACATACTATTAGCATAATTATAGCCTGAGAGAGAGAGAGAGAGAGAGGGAGAAAGACAGATAGACAGAGAAATAGAGAGAGAGAGGCAGCAAAGGTGTTTGTAATGTGACAGTAGCCCCCCCCCACACCCCACACCCCACCCATCCATACACACTCGCAGGAAGACATTCTTGTAAAGGACATTTGAATAGATCTGGTATTGGATTTGTCCTGATCTCATCTGTACTTGGAATAGTTCACTCTGGGCTGAGACTCCTGGGTGGGCAATTCTCCTGTTGGTGCCACGGTTGCCTGACTTTGAACTTGAACTTGGACCCTGGGGGTCGAGCAGATTGAAATTGAATTGAGGAGGGCTCCCCCTGGAATACTGGGCTGGTAAATGCAGGCTGGAGCAGATGTGGTCCCGACAGCTTGTTTACATGTTAACATCTCTTCCCATTCGGTTATGTTATTCCATCCTGCTCAGTTATATTCATCCATGTTCGCATGTAATGATGGGGTATGATGGAAGTTCAGCCTCAAAGAGTTTGTTTTTTATGTGTTTAAAGAGTTTCACTCCAAAATGGCTATCATTCTCACAAAATCATTACTTGCATGAAACTAAAGGATACTTTGGTTCAGTGTTGACATGTGTTAGAAACTGTGATTAAAACAGAATTTGTGGGCGATTCTGAAATATTGAATATATTTTTTTTTTGGTTTTGGTTTGTTTGATTCTTTGGATTATTCTCCAAAATGGAGCAATGGTGCTTTACGCTCCATGCTTTAAGATTTTTTCTATCAGATCTCTATTATTTAATGGCAATTAAAACTGTTAAAACAAAGAACAGAATGTCCATGCACCTGTTTTATGCACATTTTTAATTTACCTTGGTGTGAAATTTGACTGTAAAAAAAAAAAAAAAAAGTATAAATATCAGAAAGTATAAATGTTTTTACGCTTGGCTGAGGTGGGAAAGTTGATGTATCAATAAAAACAAAATATGAGAAACTGCAATGGAAACAGAAGCATGAATCATGACACACATGAAGCATGTGACTTATTCATCCCTCGAGCTTCTACTGAGGAGATGAAACATTTCTGCAAATGAAAACATCAGACCTGTGTAGAGTGATGAGGACGCGGTAATGTTCCTTGAATTTATACATGAAATAAACATAAATTTCCATCAAGTATTTTCCATCGTTTTGGTTTGATTGGCGCACTTTTCATTAAGTCACCTAGCTGTGTCTTCTTCTTCTGCCGTGGTTTCAACAACTGGAGAATTAGCGCCACCAGCTGTGTAGCAGACTCTTAATATTTGTAGTGGATAGAAATGTGCATTCAATCGCATTTTGACTTGTAAAGATTTTGTAGCTTTGTACTTTGCTTTTCAATCATAACGTATTCCAAGTTCTCCATAAAAAAGACACTGAATATTGTGTCCTGGGAACGGTTAAGATGCATACCATGTAACTGCAACATCCTTCTTTTGATTCTGGCCAGGAGTGTTTGTTGCATGTCATCTCTATCTCTCCCGATGTATCCTGTCGGCTATCAGTAAATACCAAAATTCCTGCCAGAATAATCTGAAAAACACCAGTGAAATCCCTCCGTAGATACATCACAAATACTGTTTCTCACTGTACATTCATACACAAATGAATACACCGTCACACTCAGACAAAGGTGGTCACACCCTAACACCCATATTTTGCCTTTCATGCAGCATCTACTGTACACCACACAATAGATCCACGGAGTAAAACGATGATCCGTTCTCCACCCACTACATATTTTTCACAGGAAAGAATACCATAGTAATAGAAACAGCCAACTCCTCACTACCACTGGCCCAGTCGTCCTGTTTTAGGGGCGGCTTTAAAGCATGTCACAAGACCTCATGCATAGTAAACAGTGCGGCCTCCATGGCTGACTGGTGAGCAATTTGCCTCGTAGATTGCCTGGCCCCGGGGCCTTGGAGCTATGTTTATGTATGAGCCCTCCTGTTTCATATGTATCGGCCCCGGATCATTTTCTACCGCCCCCCCCTCCCAGTTTTCTCCCTTGCAGAACTGATGGCATACACTTACAGACACAAGCACACTGGACAATGTGCACGGAAACACACACACACACATGCATAAACGGACAGACACATAACGTAAACATTAAGAGTGATGACCTGCAGAAGGGGCGACACTGTCCCAGCAGATTACACTATTGTCAATACAAATAGAAATTTACTATACATGTGTCGCAGCTGCTGCTGCTTACCGTGGCAGTTGTGCCTTGCAGGGTGAGTGGAGATGTATTAGGAACATGTTGTCTGTGATGGTGTTTTCACACCTCCTCATGTTAGCTATTTTATACCACCTTTAACCATATTTTCAACCTTAAATAAACAACTTGCATTCCGCGGTGAAGCTGGAAACTCTTTTTTTTGATTTGTGAGCTCTGTGTCATCAGCACCTTTTCATAACATAATTACGAGGCCATCATCACATGTAAATAAAGATATTTTAAAACACATGTAAAACATTATTTGAATTTCCTGATGTCGATGGCATATGTTGCGAGACCGCATGCAGAGAGACAATTACGAAACTGAATACATGTAAGATGAGAATCCGAGTTCATTAACCCTTCATCGCTCCCTCTGTTATCCCTCCATCCTCCATTTCCCACATTCTTACGCCTCTCTTTTTCTTCTCGCTGCTTCTCTCATTCATCGTTCCCCCCCACCCCACAGCCTCCTCATTTCTGTTTAATGAAAGAGCAGGCAGGTTTTAAAGATGCACAAAGCTCATCTTTGACTAAAAAAGAGATGCTCAGTGTAAGACCATCTTAAGGAATATTTACAGCATCAAAAGTCAGGCCGATGATGTCCTCTATGTGTCAGCTAAGGGCGAAGCATCTCCAAAGGGCCAAAAATGTAATGGGTTTCACAGGACACAATTTGTTTGATATGAAATGATCCTCAGCAGACACAAAGTGGCCCCCATTAGGGGCCAAGCAGATTAGCGCAGTCCTCTGAGGGTCCGTGGCTCAGTGTCAGTGGTGGAGGACCCTTCTTATCTTTCATTAAGCGCACACAGCAGGGCGGATTCACCAGCCAAGGAAGGGGGGGTGGATTGAGAGAGAGAAAGAAAGAGAGATTGGTGGTGTTTAAAAAATCATTTCCACATATCATAGCCCCATCTCTAATTCAGAGCTAGAAGCGAGGGAGCCGTGGGGAATGCACAGCGTCTTTCCTCGCCAAATGCCAAAATTGACCAGCAGGCACAGAGGAAATGAGGCTGAACACAAATACACACACACACACACACACACATAGGCTGACACACTCGTGTGCCTGCACATACACTTGTGAATACAGACAGGTTGGATAAATGCACAAGCAGAAAAAGGAGGCGTACACATATGCAAGCACCAACAACAAACACATTCACACATGCCAAGTTTTGAATACAGACAAACACAAACCGCAGAAAATGAGACCTACTCAGACACTCACAGGGGAATACCAGCCTTCACACACTTACATCCACACACCACGCTGATGGCAGCATGCCATACGGGTTCATGCCTAATCTGTGTTTGTTAATGGTTGGCGTGTGCTAATTACTGTCACCGTGCACCAGGGGCCTTTGCTGGCCAATCACCAACTAGACTAGCCTCTGACCGGCCAATCGCTAGCCAGTCTAGCCTCTGAACCAAAGGGGGTTCTGGGAGAGAGGGACTTTCAGCAGCGGTGAAATTGGCCTTGGAACACTCGTCTAATGCTGGAACATGGTGTGTGTGTAAGAGTAAAGAGAGAGAGAGAGATGTGGATGGAAAGAAAGACATTGTGAGTGTGTGTGTGTGTGACAGAGTGCTTCCGTATGTGTGTGTGTGCGTGTGCGTGAGCACATGTGGCACTATGAGCATGTGAGCTTGTCCGGCTATATGTGTGTGAGCAGCAGACGACAGAGTGGAAAGGAAAACAAGGCCTGAATGTGGGCCAAGTCAACCACTCCACAGGCTCAAAGGCAGCAGTAATCCAGTGTTGACATGGTAATAGCCATGAGCTTAGTGTCAATTAGATAGAAACAATATGCTTACTCTTCTGGATTAAGTGGATAGTACCTTTTAAGTAGAGCAAGCCGAGCAATACTGGGTTTAAACTGAAATTAAATGAAGCTGCGAATCTGAGACTTTCCAGTCCAATGTCTTATTCTCTCATGTTTTATATTCTAATGCCATATCTGTCAGCCTGTTTGTACCAATTTGAAATTCACACTCTGGTAGCAAGAACCATCAATGTAGGATTTTACCACCATTTTGTCTTGGCATCATGTTCTACCCTTAGAGGCTAGATGGCCTTATTACATTTCAGTCACTCAGAATGGGTTTCTGGGCCATGACAATCTTAAACCATGCAGGCCACCATCATTCAGCATTGGTGAAAGAGAAGAGATACAAAGGGTGAAACCATCTTTGACATTCCTGGAATGGCCCTGAGGCCATAAGAGGGAGGTGGTGCATGTGTGTGTACAGTATGTGTGTGTATGTTTGTATAAATGGCTGCTTTGCTCCTCTGATAATACCACGGTACCAGCTGAGGCCAGAGGGTATGAGGGGGAGAGTATCATGTGATTGGCTGATGCATTACGCCATCTTAAATGATAGTGAGAGTCCATTTACAGCAGTCGCCTGGTGATGCTGCCCTGGAGGGGTACGCGGCACAGAGACACCTGCATGTAAACAAGGCACGTGTTTAAAGGTGCAGTACAAACATGTGTACAGACAGTAAAAGTCATTTTTTATTTACAATTTTTTTCAAGGAGCGCTCAAAGATGCTTTACACTGCAACTTAAAAAGGCACATGGTAGCATTAATTCAAACATTAAAAGGAGTTCTTAACGTGAGTTTTGAGCAATATCATAGACGGATTAGTGCGGTCACGGATGTGTTTGGGTAGAACGTTCAAGAAGGGGGTGGCGGCTATGAAGAAGGCCGTGTGTAGGTTGGTGAGGTAGGAGGGAGCCTGATTATGGAGGGCTTTGTGAGTGAAGAGGACCTTGAATTGAATATGTTGTGGTCTCAGAGCTCAATATACACACACTGGCTGCTGTCACATTTTTAAAAATACATACAGATTTTCAGCCATGCTAGAGGCAATGTTGGTCTGTTGGTTGGTCCACCACTTTAGTTCGAAACATCTCAAATGGTATCAGAAGGTATCAGATGGACTGTCATGACGTTCATGCTCCCTACAGGATGAACCCAATTCAATTGGGTGATTCTCTGACTTTTCCTTTAGCGGTACGAGCGGGTGAGAGTATGGTTTGTTTTTGTTGTTTTTTTTGTTTGTTTTTTTTGGTGAAATGTTTCAACATATATTCAGTGGATTGATATTTCATCTGGCACAGATATCCACTGTTCCAAAAATGTATTGAATTTTTTCTTTTACGCCAGCAGCATTAGGTTCATCCTGGTTTCGATTTCAATAAAGACTTCCATGAAATTTGGTTCACGCATTTTCAGGATGAATTGTAATACCTTTGGTGAATCCCTGACTATTCAGCTAATTAATAGTTTGGTTCATGACCAAATATCAAAAAAAAACCTAATGACTAAGTGCCCTCTAGTTCAACAACAAAAACAAAAGAATGTACACGTACAAACATTATTTATTACTATCTTTCTTTCCATTTTCTGCCCCCTCTGTCTACCCATCTCGTTTTTTACCTATTTTCTGTGATCTGCACTCTCATCTCCATGAATACCCGAGCTTGGCGCGTCTCAGAGTCAATGCATTGTTTGCTTAAATTGGAAGGTCAGTAGGGGGAAGCTGACTAATGTGGCGAACCACTTCAAAACCACTTTTCATCTTTTCCCTTCTTTCTTTTTTATCAGCCTCTCCATCATTTTCATTTCCCATGCAGCCTGAGAAAACCCTTTCATCTGAGGGGGGAAAAGGAGAGCGAAAGGGAGAGACAGTCAAGAAGAAGAAAAAAGAAGCAGATGGATAGGTGGTGATGGTGTTGGGATGATTATATGTGAGCAGGTCTTAATGACTTCTCTCCTTTTGACTCCTCTCTGCTTATTATCCAACCAAACAGCCTGTCGCTGTCTATGTAAGATATGCCTCTAAAAATCTTCCTCACAAAGAGAAGCAGAGAGTTGCACTTTGCTGAACAATAGGTGAAGGCTTGCCATGCTTGACTTGAGAGTACAACTACAGTACAGCTCTTACAAGTGACCTTGTGAGGAAGATTTTTAAGCTTTGTGGTAAAGATGATATGTTCCAGTCTAAGTGTGACTGTATTTATCTGCAATCTAAAATGTGGAGCCAATTTTCTTTCAAATAAGCACAACTGCTGCACATGCACATGAGGTCCAGACCATGAAAGCCCTTGTAATACAATTCTGCATTCACTCATCTACCATATTAAGGCTAATTGTATCTTCAGTAAAAACTCCTACAGGAGGTGTTGTCCTAGCACACCATGTTCAAGCAGCAATTTTATTTTCAAGGCCTGAGTTTTTAAACCGTTCACCCGTTGCCTGTATTCTCTTGAAAACTTGAGAAGCCAAAGTTCACAGCCAGTTCCTTTTCTCCTTTCTATTCTGAAATTACAGGGGCTTTCAGTGAGGTCACTGCACTGCCATATGAATAATAGATTTTAATTGATTTAACCTGGTCCTGAAGTGGGCTAAAACGCAAGCCCTGTCACTTTCAGAGGGCAGCAAGAGGGGAGCATGGTCCAGCACACATCTTTAAAAGCCCCTTGACGTGAGTCCAGGATGAAATATTTACACTGTAGCGAGGACTGACCTCCCACTGCAAAACCACGATGTGATCTCCAATTGATTTCTGACAGGACAATTGGGGCGAGACAAAATGCTGCAACCAGCAACTAAATCCGCGAGTCCCCGCTCTGACAACGCACAGCACTGGAGTAACCTTGTGGAAAAAAGAATGGTCATCAACCTTTAATTCTAAATTATTTTTCCTGAAATTAAACAGCTGCTTCTGTGCTCTAAGTGTGGCGCAAGGATGAAGCTATTTGGTAAAAACTATTTAGTTAAGTGATCATATCATTCAAATGGACATTTAAATGCTGCTTTGAGCATCCTGCCTGCCATACAGGCAGATTAATTACAATGTAGAAACGGTCCTTGAGTAGTTGGCTTTCCATGAATGAATGCTGTGAGGTTAATTATTAATATCTTTGCAAATCTATAAAACAATGCACTTTTTGAATGGTTGTTACATGTTATCACTTTGACCTATTGATTTGTTATACATATACTGCATCAATAGATGTACAAATTCAATATTTTGCTTTATCAAAGTCTGTTGCTAGCTGATCCAACAGGCAGTGTTGAAATTATGTAGATTTATTCATAACATTAGCATGATAAATTGGGAACAAAATGAAGCAGCTACACTTGAATTATTAAGATTATGAAAAATTATAATGAATGCTTTGCTCTTGATGTGACTTGTTTTCCTGATAAACAAAGGCCTCTAATTACCACGGAAACATCTGGGGACTTTGGTAACCTTCATTAATCTAGCCCAATCCCACCATTCATCTCCCCGCAGAGTTTCACATTAGAAAGGATAAGTGCACCAGTGACACTGCATATAAATGCGTACCAGTTATCAGACACATTCTCTCCGGCTACTTCCCACACCTCAGGGATATTGCCCAATAAATGCCTTCTGCTGGTGCCACATCCTCTGATCTCATTGTCTCTGAGTGTTAATTGTGAGATAGTAAACACTGATTACAAGTCAATTAGCTGCTGCTTCAAACTAACTGCTGCAGTTTCACTTTCCAAAAACAGGTGATGTAAGGAATTCTACAGACAAAGTTTGACATCTTTACTGATTTCTGTGCATATTCCCAAAGGCGAGAGCACTTTAAGTTCACTGCAGACATGATAATAAACGTCACATTCAACCTGCCTTACACCACATATATTCAAAGTCTTTTTTTTCCCCCACTTCACATCCCTCCAAAACTATGGCTTCTTCAGATGAGATCCAACACATCAATCCATCATATTTTGCAGATGGTCTCTGAGTGTTTTTCATCTTTATGTTTGTGGTCCTGAGGGTCACAGTGGGTGAATGCTTATGTTTGTGTGTGTGTGTGTGTGTGTGTGTGTGTGTGTGTGTGTTCCCCTCATCTCTTGCATGGAATCTGAGCCAAGGGTAGCGGCGTGTGGATAACCCCTACGACCGGGGCCCCAGGCTGACAGAAAACCCTGGCTCAGATGGAGAGAAGAGAGCTGGGATATGAGACTGGATCAGACTGGGAGTGATGGAGGGCCATGACCAGGTGTGTGTGTCTGAGTGTGTAAAAGAGGTGATGGAGGATTTAGGATAGGTAGTGGAAAGGGGAAGGAGAGGGGTTGCTGTCATAGGTCTTTGAAAGTTTCAGCAATCATTTGTTTAGTCTGTGTGTGTGTTGTGCTCTATTGTGAATTGTGTTTGTACGTGAAGGTAGTTAATGTGTATCTCTATCTGTGTGTGTGTGTGCATTCGTGTGTGTGTGCTGCTCCCTCTCTGACCTGCAGGATGAGTAGGGGGGAGACTCCTGCTGATTAATGGGCCTGTCGGCTCTCCCATGGTGGCACGTTTCCAAACTAAATTTGGCCACTGCTGGCTAGCGGGGTCAGGTGCAGGCAATGGAGACATTAGGGAGGGCCTGCCTCACAGCAGTATCTCCTGCACACTGCTGGACCTCAGCACCAGGAGAACCTGGAATAGGCTAAGACAGGTCATCTCACTGAATTGTTAAAGGTACTGTTTATAATAATGGACTGTCATTTATAGAGGGCCTATAAAGGACCTTTTCACTTGAAAGAATAAAAAATAAAGGAGAAGCTTTCATATGTGTTACAACTTCTACAGAGATATCTTTTGATAAATGATTTCATAGTATTTCAGAGTGAGGTTTGGTCAGCAGTAACACCTATTTGCTTTCTTGATGAGACATTACTGTCATGTTTGTATGCTAAATATGAAGCTACTGTTAGCAGCCAGTTATCTTAGCTTAGCACAAAGACTAGAGGCAGGGAGAAGCACTTAAAAGCTAGCCTAGCTCTGTGCAAAGATAACAAAATCTGCCAACCGGTACCTCTAAAGCTCAAAAATAAAAACATTATATCTTGTTTATTTAATCAGTACAAAAACTGAACTCTGAAATATAAAAATGATGCACAATTTTTGTGCAGCGACTACAAAATTCCCACATTGTAATCTGATTAATTTGTGAGTTTTAGAGGTACTAGCAAGGATTTTTTTTTTAAGCCAGACCAGCTGTTTGCCTCTGTTTCCAGAAATTATGCTAAGCTAACCAGCTGCTGTGTGCTGCAGACATAACAGTGGTACTGATCTTCTCATCTAACACTTGGCATTAAATGTTCCACAAAATGTCGAAAATATCTTTAAAAAGGCTGTATGTTGACACATAAAGTGAGTCTCATACACTACATCAATCATTCCCTCAGAGCTTTGTCATGGGTTTGTGCGATTCAGTGACCCTCGGCGTAATGTTGTTAGCAGCCCCTGGCCCTTTTGTAACTGGTCTCAAGCAAGGGGCTAGACAAACTCCAAAGCTTTGAGAGGAGTGTTTGTGAGTACTTTGTGGCAGAGTAATGCCAAACTGCATGACAAACCCAACGGCTGTGTTGTGGGCTCATCATCCTCAAGATGAAGGGTATCTTGATCAGGCCTGGTGCAGAACTTTGCCTCCAGGAGCAAATCAAGAGCGTTCATGGTCTTACAATAGTCATAAAATGACATTTTGTTCTAGTTCATCACTAATCGATGCTGATGAAAGAGGCATCACTGTTAAACTGTAGACATAACCAGCAGCATCCCACTCATACATCCCCCACAGTGACATTTCCCCGTCCATCTCACAGTGCAATCAGCACTATCCATTATGTAGTCGCTACTAGGTAACAAGCGCAACTTGACCAATTACAGACACAATGATAGACCCTGCAGCTCATTTTCCTCTGTGTTTTTGCCAGTGCTGTCATGGCGACCTCTACAACGGATGGACGTCAAGACTGGTTGGCAGGTCACCCAAGGTGGGCAATGTGAGTACATAATTACAGCTTGGGAACATTTGCCCTTTGCAAATTGTATGAAATGCATAGTGGCTAATTGGGCCACTCTGGCATTTGTGGAGTTCACTGGGTCATCTTTTATGTGACGGCCATTATCACTAAAGTGATAAGAGTGATAGGCCCACTCAGCTCCCTCTGGTTCCTTTGCTGTATCCATAGAAATAACTGGGACTGGGTCAAGTTGAGGAAGACATTACATAGTCAGTCATACAGGTCATAAAAAACAGCTTTTTCATGGTTGTTTTGAGTTAGGTAAAATGTTACTATTTTAATCAAACAAACAATTTTCTGCTCGGTTACGGACCAAGGGGATAAACAGAATTTTGACTCACATTGTTTTTTTTCTGATGGTGCCATTTAGTGCTCTCTGATATTAAAAAGCGGGTTATTTACACTACTTTGTACCGGCTACTTCTCTAGAAGCCAATTTAGTTTGAATTGATTCTCTCATGAGGATGAAAGAGCCTCAGAGTGTACGTTAATGTAAGTGAAATGATAGAAAAGAAAAAGAAACTGGATTGAAACTGGAAACCATGTGCACTTCATACACATTATTTCAGATAAAATAGACATTAATCAACTTAAAGTATTCATTAATAAAGAACCTTGGGTATTCAAAGTGGCACTAGCAAACCTCTTCACCTTCAGCAACCCTTAGCTCATTTCATCATGCTAGAAAGAAAAGCACATTTGACTATTTTAAATCCCCCTCTCTGACAGCAAACTTCTGCTGTTCCACAAACACCTCCCAGTTCACAGTAAGGCAGGAATGTGCTAAATCCTCCTCAGGTGGGGGAGCCGGCCCGCCAGCCATCGACAGACTCCATTCTCATACAGACTGATAAATCTCTCCCCTTGTATCCACACCCCTACATTAAGTAAAGGTAGCGCCATCTGCTCCCTATTAATTCCCCAGCAGGCGACTTATCACCTCAACCCCTGTGACCCCGTGTGCCTCCTACATCCTCCCTGCTCCTCTCCTTCTCTCTCCTCTTCACTTCTCCCCTCTACTCCCTCATTCCTGAACCCCATTCATCTCATCCTCTTCATGTTTTATACACTACAGTTGAAGAGGTTTGTTGACATTTCATTTTACTGCGTCTTAGAATATGGATTTATACCCATACACACACATGAACACACATACTATAACCTTTTACTAACCGCTAAACTCTCCAGCAATCCAACTCCCCCCTGTGTCCCCGTGGCAGGGGTTCAGTGGACAAGTCTGGTCCTCGAGGTCAATGGCAAATGAAAAGCAGAGCTTTAGGATTAGGGAGGAGATAGCTGAGGGTTCAGGAGCCTTTCTCTGGCTTTGATTAGCTCCCTTACTTGATTAAATGCCCATCGTCGAGGAAAAAAAGATGAAAATTGGATGAGGGGAAAAGAAAAGAGGAGAAGGGAGAGACAGAGTCAAGGCCATTTGTTTTTTCAGCTGGGCCTAGTTCAAGTGGTCGTCTTTTGGAGCCCTCTGGCCCGGGTTCACACACACATAGTAGCATTGCACACAAGCACACACATACACACTGAGATTAATAAAAATGTCCTGAGGGAGGACAGAATAAGTCAGAAGGTTGGCTCTTGCAAGTCCACCACCTCACTCTCTTAGTTTCCAGTCCCATCCCTCACTCACTTGTTTATCCCTTCAACTCTCTCTCGCACCCTCTCTTTCTCTCTCTCTCTCTCTCTCTCTCTCTCTCTCTCTCTCTCCCTTTCTTTCTCAGTTTCTCCCCCACTGTACTCTCTCCCAGTCTGGTCTGTCAGGGTAACCTGACTCCGGCGGCTTCTGACACGATACAGACCGCTCATAGCCCCTGCCCAACACTTTCACCACCAGAGCCAGACAGTAAAACAACCAGATTACTACCACATGTCCCCCCCACTCCCCAGCCCTCTCTCTCTCTCTCTCTCTCTCTCTCTCTCTCTCACACACACACACACAGACACACACACACACTTTCTGTTGTTGGCAAGCATCCCCCACCACCACCATTGCTAGCTGGGCTCAGGATCACAGGCCTCCACCAAAAACCCCAGAGTGGGGTAAACTGACCCAACCTGTGTAGGAAAAATGGTGGAGGGGGTTGACCTGTAGGTGTATAAGTGTATGTGTGTAGTTATAGTAGTTGGTAGATAAATAGTAACAGCTTCAGAGAGGAGAGGAGAGGAGAGGAGAGGAGAGGAGAGGAGAGGAGAGGAGAGGAGGCCATCGCAGGAGGTTTGCAAAGCAGAGCATCATGTTGAATTCCAAGAAAAGTTTTACCTTAACTGATCAGTGACAGCAGACAGGCAGCATCATGGTAATCATAATACTGTCAACTGTCATCTATCTTTTACTCGGTAATGTTGGTTTACAGTGTTGTACATTTTGAAATGAACTAATCATATTACTAACGCAACACAATGTGACATCAACCGTCAAGACACTGCATTGGCTAATCAAATACATGCAAGTGCACATTCCTGTTGGATTATTTTGTAATTTGATCGCCATATTTCGTCTGTTTACCTTGTGATCATCAAAGTTCCTCCCTGAAAACTTTGCAGAGTTGTAAAGTCCTGTCTGTAAATTTTATAAATCGCTCTGCAGTGTTTTGGCCTTTTGGCACGATGTGTTTTTATTAATAGGCTGTTTTTCAGTCTGAATGCCTGCTAATGCTAGATCACATGAACAGTTTGGGGATGAAGGATCACACTATACTTTCATACAGTGAATGATATGGGTAATAAATAAACAAAAATGATGACAAACTGCAGTCTGGTCGTGTGATAACTTGTTAAGAAACATACTAGAGTAATGGCATCATGACTGTTTCTATTGGCCAGCCTAGCACATCCACACACTCAAAAGCTAGCTGGAGACCACACCAAAACAGTAAACTCACGCTTGAAGTGAGTGCAGGCTTCAATAGAAGTGAATTGAAAAAAGAGCAAATATTCATAAGACAGAAGTGTAATATGACTATAACTTTAGATGAAGATTTCAAAATGGGGAAGTTAGACTGGTATGGGCTGTGTTAGCTTGCTGCACGAGCGTCAAGTTTGAAAAATACGAAAGAAATAGTAGAACTATTCTGATATATTAACACATAATTCATCCCAACTTCATAGTTTTTGCTGAAGAATTTAAAGCTTTCACAGCCCAAACATTAGCTACAAAGCTATAAGAAGATTGTCTGCATATTATGCACAATCTGCATCTCTGCCCGATCTTCAGAGAGTTATCTTAAGAGAGTTACAGTCCCCTTTTGACTTTGCACCTGCACAATGTTCCCTCCCTCCTCCACGCTCTGTTGGCAAGAGCCGTCTTGGTCATTCTGCATGCCCAGGCACATTATCAACTTGCAATTACACTCACACTCCCCGTTCTACTCGCCCAAATGAACCAGCTGGTGATACAGCAACACTGCATTACAAACACATTGACTACTTGCACATTCTTAAATAAGAGGTCTTCCTATCACAAATAACTCTAATATGAACTTAATGTG
Organism: Argyrosomus regius; assembly: GCA_946959425.1. Taxonomy (NCBI): domain Eukaryota; kingdom Metazoa; phylum Chordata; class Actinopteri; family Sciaenidae; genus Argyrosomus; species Argyrosomus regius. The sequence continues at coordinate 24,422,965 of OX336883.1, forward strand.
AAGTAATGAATCTGTTGGAGTTCCATGCCGGCGTGCTGGAAAGTTAATAAAACAATATTGCGATTGGTAGAGAAAAAGAACCCTGCGGACCAAGCTTTAGATTAGGCCCCTAATGGCTCTGAAGCCGGAGGCTAAATTGAAATGTAAAACCCAGAGCGAGACCCTAATTCACCCTTATCTGTGTGAGTGACGAGCCTGCCTCCCCCGACTGAGATTGGGGCCATCGAGTTGGATGAACCGCAATTTGCTTTGTTAGAGGTAGGTGTATATGCATGCGCGGCCTGGATCACAGTATGGAGATATAGAATGCGTGTTTGGAATGCATTGGAATAAATGAATGAGGTTCAAGGGAGCTTTCTTCGCACTCCTCAGTGGATTGAAGCTGTGGCAGAGAGGTTCTGTGTTACAATGCAAAATACGAGGAAAGGCGTCAGTCAGTATGTACAAATACAATGGACAAATCTCAGCTCTCACAAACACCATTTTGTCGCCTTTCTAAAAATCTGAATGCATGATTATATATACTTGCAATCAATAATGGGAGAATTTGAGTGTTTACACTGTGAAATCCTCGAGCTTTCTTACATGCTGTCAGACTTTGTGGCCCTGGATTGGTTGCACTAAAACACAGAAACACAACATCAACCCCCCACCCTCCGTCCCTCCTCTTATTCCCTCAGTCAACAGGCCACTCGTCCACCTGTTCCCATTATGTTACCTCGGTGATATCTCTCTCTCTCCTCCTCCTCCTCCCTCTCTTTTTAATACTCCTTCCTTCCTCCCCTCTCACCCTAATATCCTCCTTTTCCTTTATCTCTCCTCCTTTTGCCACCACTGGTGCCTCCATCGCTGACCGTTCATTACCCTAATCAAATCCAGCAGCTGAACAACCGCTCACTGCCACTCCACGAGCTGTTATTTTTTTTAAATCCCCGGACTCATTTGCATATGCGTCCAGTTAATTAGCGTGGGGGCGCAGGTGCGTGGTGATAATCATTATTAAACATGACAGTCACCTGTGACCGCGCTGCCCTCCCCAACCCTCCACATATACACACTCACACACACTCGTACACAACACCCTGCCTCTCTCTCTGCCTGAGCATCAGAGAACATCAACAGTGATGATGTAATTTCCTGTTTCCGTTTTAAAGGACAGCGTGTAATTCACACATGCATTCAGTGCTTGATCACGTTTGTTCTGTAACGTCTGCAGAACAGCTTCAGAGGCACTGTAAGCTGAGCACATTTTAGAGAAACAAACCAGTCTTTAAACTAGTATCGTGTTCAGTGTCTTCTGGCAGGAAGGTGTCAAAAGGAAAAGAGATTAAATAAAAGAAAGTCATTCCCCACTGAGAGAGAGAGAGGGGAGTGTGTGTGTGTGTGTGTGTGTGTGTGTGTGTGTGTGTGTGTATGTGTGTGTTGGCCTGCTGACATCACTGGGAGCGCTGGTTCTTTTACTCCATCAGCCAGGCCAAGATTTTTCTGTTGGCGTGTGCCAGTGTCAGCATGCATGACACTGTTGCGTGCACATTTACATTTTCATTTGTGTGTGTTTCCCTGCATGCATGTGTGTGTGTACGTGTGTGTGTGTGTGTGTGTGTGTGTGTGTGTGTGTGTGGACATCGCTTGAACTACGTAGGCGAGGTATGTTTCTGCGTAATATAATATATGCCTGATGATAGGTTTCATTGTGGAAAGTTGATGTGATAGGGTCTGACAGTTACAACATACTTACTATACAGCAGGCACCACTTTGATTCCCATGGGTGGAGCAGACCTCCAAGTGGATGAAGACAGGTTACTTATTTTCAGCTATTGCCATCTTGTGTGTTATTATTATTTGGTGTACAGTTACCCAATAAATACTTAGCATTTTCATATTCTTGTGCAGTTCCCATGCTGTAAAAATAGAATATTACCCAGAGTGAAGCAAGATGTTGGGCATCCGCAAACACAAATAACCCGTCCCTACACTGATTTAAGTGTATGGAGAGCATGAAAAAAAACCCTGCAAATCTCAAGAAAGCAATGTTTAACACAAGCAAAGAAAAACCATAATTAATCTTAACATCTTAAAAGTCTTAAACGTGATGTCTGATTCAACATGACACAGGTCTGTGGTAGTATCTGGTCTCTAAATAGGGTACTACCACCCTCTGCTGTATGTGAGCTGAAGGTGCAGTACACAAAGCCAAAACATGCAGTTTTTTTTTATTACTAATATAATTTCACATATCATAGCAGTCTCAATCTTCACATGTTTTCTAAGTCATCTTAGACCCTCCAATATTGTCCCTTAATGGCCTGAATTTGCTCAGTTTGTACAGGGTGAAGTGTGTAAAATGGTTTGGATTATTTGATGACTGATTTACCTCTGTGATTTTCCGCGTCCACCTCTTCATCAATTTAAAGAGCCAAAATCTCAGATTAGCATGCAAGTAAATCTGTTAGATTCATATCAAGTTGCACAGCCCAAATAAAGTGATACCTCAGTATTTAGCTGGGATTAAACGTAATTCATCATACCTCAGTATAACAGCAACATCACCCTGAACCCCCTAATCTTCATCTTTATAATTTTGTGAGTAACTGTGTCGACAATATGTGTAAATGGACGGACTGATGGATGTATAGATTCTAATTCTTTTGCTCCTCACTATAAACACCACTTGGGTAAACAGTGACGCACAGTTTACATGCTTCTTCTAACAGAGCTGAGTCACTATTGGCCCAGGTACAAGAATAATAATACCATGCTGGTGTGCAATGACAACAGAGCACCGTGGACAGCGTTCAGCATGTTATCATGTTAAATTAAACAAAGCATATTGTATAGATTACTGTATGGAGTTACAGGAAGTGATGGCCAGGGAATATATCATGTATTACTTTACCTAAGCAATGAAGTCTGATAAATTCAACAGGGGTGCTGAAAATGTGAAAACAGACACTTAACTTAGTATATTGGAGAAAATTTAAGTCTTCAGCTTTCTGACCTCTCCCAACATCAACAACCACCCTACACCCTGTGAATTGTGGTTGAGAGAAAGTGCTGACATGGGGTCTCTTCGAGTTTTTTTATGATTGTTAAAGAAATAATTGATTTGTAGATCTAACCATTTAATACATTTTGACAAGTGTTTGACTAATAATTAAATCCTGTATGGGACTATAATGGCTTTCATGATCACGGCCTTGTAGACATTTAAATTTATCATGTGCTGTAGTGCCACCTATTGGTCGCATGCTAACACATTTTGGATGATTTTATGAAGTTGATGAGTTGACGCACCTGTCATGTTGTTTGTGATTTTATAAACCCTTACAGATTAATGGCGATTATGTCTAATGTCTTATTGTGTGATGTGGTTTAATCTTATATGCACCACACTTAGAATAACTCAATAATTGTACACTATGTTAAATTACAATTTGATTTTTTTTTAGTTTGGGACCATCCAGATATTTTAGATTTCATCAAATCTGCAGTAACAAATGTTTAAATAAAAAAATCATAAATCATGTGTTTCTCACATCATAATAAGCTAACCGTTCTGCAGTGTTACATGCTACTTAGTAAAATAACTGCCCTGTTCTAAAAGGACTCATTGGAAGGGTCTTCTTGAAGACGTAAGGAGGTAAAGCAGACAGGAGGATACAAAGCTGGCAACCCAAAATCACTCTTATTAATGAGTGATCTACCAAGCATTAATACATATAACATATATGTTTGAATATTTAACATTTAAGGTGTTAACCACTATATGCCTTATTGCAAAGTGGTAGCCATACATGTGACCTGTGGGGTACTCTGCCATTGTTAAATTGTATGATCTACTAAATGTCAGATATCTGCAGCTTTGATGCCAGCTGTGCTTGCTGTTCTGTATCCACTAGATGGCAGCATGTTTATGTAACACCACTGAGTCAGTGAACGCCTGTGGGGAAAGACTGATCCCCAGCCTTTAAACAGCCTCAGAAAGCTGATCCAGCTCAGCTGATGTCTCTCAGGGGTGGTAATGCAAGTCACCTCGAGCCAAACTCCAAATGCCAATAACAGTGTGACGACCTCTGACCCTAACGGAGTTTCTATCAAGTGGTATATTAACAAATAGGACAGCGAAGACTTCCTTGCCATGGAAGACAACAACGGTGTGTATGCAGGCATGTACAGATGCATGCATGTATGTGATACATATACTTATAGTGCAATATGTGAGATGTATTGTGGATGTGAGTTGAGTTAGAGCATATGAACTCATGCATGTTGATGGATGCATGGATCCATTCATATACAGCATTATGTATGCTTTACTGTCAAATAAAAGATTGAACAATGGAGTGTGTGTGTGTGTTTGTGTGTGTGTGTGTGTGTGAGAGAGAGAGAGAGAGAGAGAGAGAGAGAGAGACAGTTGGGAAGCTTGAGGAGAGACAAATTACAAAGGAGCTCTTGGGGGACAGACGGAAGGTTTAGGCCCGTATTAATTATTGAAGCAACATCATTTGCTGTTGTGCTTTAGTCAGCAGTGTGTCACTATGCCTCCCTGCCCCCCTCACACACATAAACACATGCATACATAGCAACAAAGATGTTGAATAATTTGTCATAATAGATTGTCTTGTCTTGTCCAGCCCTACACAACCCTGAACGGGATAAGTGGGTTAGAAAATGAATGACGAGCAGAGATACCATTGTTTAAAGGGTCAATTGTAAGTCGATGGGAAACTTCAGTTTATAATAGACATTGTGTAAAACCTATTGATTATGTCCTATGGCAACTGTGTTTTGACTGATTCCGTAACAAAAGAGAACACGGATCAATACGTGATTTTAAAAGGTAAACAGCGCAGAGAGAATGAGGTGGAAGATGGACATGGCATGTAGTCATGTATGATACAGTATTTATGTTCTTTACATCATGTGTACAACTTAACCATGTCAGTGTTTCTAAAGGTGATGATTTAATCTTTGTAGCTATTTAAAATGAGTCACCTTTACTTGTTTTATTTTAAAGTTCTTTGTAGGAATATTACAAATCGGCACAGATCGTGTCGCTTTGCACTTCACAACATAAAAAAAAATCAGGCCTTACTTGACTCGACGTGCTACCCAACTACTAATACAGGCTGTGGTCATCTACCAGTTCCTACCAGAGCAGGGCCGTCCCTCTCTAACTTTAAAAAACTCCTGAAGATCTCTTCAGAGAGGACCTCCTCTTCTAGCACTACCAACAACTGCTAAAGACATGCTAAATCTATCCCTCTAGAACTGTCACAGTACTTATTGCTGCACTAACATGTCCTTGTTTCACTGTACCTTGATTGTTTCCCTTTTTTGTAAGTCGCTTTGGATAAAAGCCTCAGCTTGGCATGAGCTAAACAACATCTCTACAGAGTCTTTAGGTGCGTGAAAAAACCTGACAACAGAAACTCATCTTTCAGTGTATTTTTCTGCGGTCAATCTATGCATGCTGGTGCAGCATGTTCTTTGATCTTTTCTTAGCCCCGCTCGCCGGGCCTGAGGCAGCTTTTATTCAGGTGGAAAATGGAGGTTAGACCTAACTGGACAGAGCACAGTGGAGAGGAGCGGGATGATGGGGGATGTCTTGCCTGTTGTGGCTGATGTTGGTGATTCTATGTGGAAATAGGTCAAAGGTAGGTCAGCTTCCCCACTGTGAAACCAGTCCATCCAGCGGACATTATTAAGAGTTATGATCCCAGTTTGTGAGGGATGGCATGGAGGAGGTCAGTTCATCATCCTTGGGATTTGATTGGATACACAAGATGTATACATTTATCCTCTGACAGACTGCAGTCGTCGGCGCCTGCTGTTGGATCAAATCGTATGCTGTCCCGTAGTTTCCTCATCCATCACTTTTCTAAATGTAGACTCTGGGTCTCCACCAGGTGAAGCTAATTCCCATGTTGACAGAGGCCTGTGTGTTGTAAATCAAAAAGCTTTCACATAATTTCTCACAGCATTAAGACTGTCTTTGTGTTTGTGTGCTTTTGTGTTAAGACAGAAGAAGGGGAACTGTCTCACTCATGTGTCTCCCATTTCTGAGCACTGGAGGAAGGTTTACCACTGAACTTATTACTGTAATCATGAAAGCAGGCTGTTTCATTTTCTAGGTGATACTTAGTGCGATGAGTGAGTGTTTCAAGGCCAGATTATGGGTAACACAATACTAGATATTAAAGTGCCTGTTTGAATACAAAAAGGGCTGTATGATTGGACTCTGCGTCATTATCTCCTCGCTCTCTGTGAAACCTACATGAGCATTACTCAGGAAAACAACAGAGAACTTTGAATAATAAATCTATTGTATTGATCAAGTAAAGCCTGCATTGCCCCAAGCCTTGAAATCAAATCCAGTTGTTTACATTCTTGGTATTCATCCCAGGATGTTATTTCCAGCACATATCCAAAGCTTAAAAACACACATTCACCTGGTCACCATGTAATAAATCACTCTGATGTTTTATGTATTTTATCACACTACAGTCCATATCTTGAAGATGACATGTATTAGTAGTGATGATGGCCCTGTCACACATGATATATGGCATCTGGTCAAAAATATTTGTGTCATGTAGCATTGTGAAACATTTTCAAATGTTCAAAAGACCAGTGTGTACGATTTAGCGTTATCTAGTTGCAGATTGCAACCCCCTCCACTCTCCCTCCAGTTCCAATCATAAAGGAGGATGTGTATAGCACCACTTAAACTTTTTAAAGTGCTTTTGCCAGGAAATGTATCCAGTTGCATATTGAAAAGATAGTCATCAGTTATGAAAATGTGAGACACTTTGTCCACTTTAACAGATTTTACTTCTGTTCTGGGATTTGCTGCAAGCAGCTGCTCAAACTAGAATTTGGGGAAAAGAGAGTCACAAGCCTCAGCTCAATGAAATCAGTTTTACTTTCCTTAATCTCCATTATTATTATTATTTTTATTATGAAATCCTCTTGTTGTGATCTCATTGTAAGCAGCCTGATGACAAAGCACAGATGGACTGCTAAAGACGGTGATTTGGTTACACATGGTGGTGAGCCACCACCGCTAGCTCAGTGCTACATATCCTGTCCAAAATGATTCCACTTTTTATCAAATGGTGAACTGTTCTCATTATAAAACAAGGAATTGCAGTTTTAAATCATAAACTAGCAAGTGTCCCTCTAGGTTTAGCTACACCCCACTGCACTTTCAGCTGCCAGTTAGCTTAGTTTAGCTTAGCATAAAAACAAGAGGGAAACAACTAGCCTGGATCTATCTGAAGGTAAAAAAAAAAATCCACCACAGTACCAGCACAGCTAAAGCTCACTAATTAACAATCTGGTTATTTAATCTGTACAAAAACTGACTACTACTGCTCTTGGTTTATTTCAACTGTATTTTTACTTTACCTATAATATCACAACATCACCTAAGATCCAGACACATTTTGCAACTTATAAAACTAAAACTAAATAGTTCTGTGAGATCTTCAATGTTTCAGAGGAATGTACAGAAAAAAAAAAAATCTGAACTTTATTTTGCACTTTTTCTTCCTTAAGTAAAAATGTCAGAAAGGCTGTATAGAGCTTGAGGAGGTAACAGCAGATGGAGTAGACAGATAAGAAGGTCCAGACAACACATCTATATCTACTTACAGTGTGAAACTGATGGAGACAAAAACAGATTCCTTGTCTCCCCAGCTGACCTTGGTGGCAGCCGAGCTGCGACTCGAGGGCAGAAACCCAAATAACCCAGCCATGAAAATAAAAATCAATGCAGGAAGCAGATCTGTTGCCAGAAGGTAGTCCTCCAAGGTCAACAGCCCCGGCTGTCTGGCTATCACATTCGGCCTTCCACCCAGTCACACAGATGTAGGCAAACAACAGACATGGAAAGAAAAATGCCCACAACAATATTTGCTCCACCTCAGATCAGCTTGTTTCTAGAAAGAAGTGGTAGGAGGGTGAATCCATTCTCTGTTCATGTGTGGACAAAAATAACCCAGAGGGATGCATCTTTTCTGTTTGTTGTAAGTGTAGTTGTACCACATCCCAACAGTCCACTTCAAATATTAACAGTTCAGGTGTCAACAGCAAACTCATGATTGAAAGTCACAGCTGGTTAGTGAGTCTATATTAGGTGGTACTGACTCCAACCAGGGATCAAATGTTTGCTGGTCTTTATTAAATATAGTACATTTCATTTTATCTGTCTTCCTATGTGCATTAAAGTGATTTAAATATGGTCAAATTAAATATAAACAACAAGGAATTATTGCTTTATTTCCTGGGGTATATTTGTCAGTGTTAAAGTTAAAGACACAATTGAAACCAAAAGTTATATAATAATATAGTAGAGATACCTTAGCCACTGAAGATTAAAATGGTTATATTCTTTGTCTTCTATGGTTTTATGTCTGTCAGACAATAGGTGCAAGGTAAGGTAATTAACTAAAAGATTCTAAGAATAAGATGGGTATGTGCACTACTTTCTGCTTACATGCAATGTGTTGCTTTTAAAGATATAAAGTAAAGTACCTCAGCAGCTGTCAGAGATGATGCAAAATGCCAGTTTACAAATATCTTTAATATTTCTGCAACATACATACAAGTCTTTGTCATAATGTCATAGCTGTTACCTCATCATCCTCTGTTAGAATGTTGTTATCATTCTTAAACTGTAATTCTGGCCCAGTCTTATACATATTGCTCCTTTAAGAGTGGGCCAAGCTGATGGAGCTCATTAGATCTTCAATTTGGAACAGCTGATATAAAAACTGGTGACAGAGCTTGCAGCTGGTCCAACTATTAGGCCAAAACATGCTAGACTTAGAGTAGCGATACATAATATCCTAAAACTGACAAGCCTCCAAGCAGTGGACTAAACTTAGAGGGATTTACATGTAAGGGATAAAAATAAAAAGCTGCATAGTAAAACCACACATTAAGATCACAAAAAACATTTTGTTTTTATCGCATTAATTAAGATTAAGAATCAATTTTAATGCAGTCACTTCTTATATCTACATGGAGCCAAAATGTGACAGCAAGATATTAAGCAGAGCTAAAATGCATGATTAAAAAACGCTGCATCTTGGGTCCAAATGGGAAATATTATTAAGACAAGCAGGGATCAGGACCCCTTTTCCATCAAATTAGCTCAGGTTTTTTAACCGGTTCCTACACATCTTATTAGGGATAAAGCTGCTTCCTGTGTAAACTGTCTGTAGCTGAATAGGGTCAGGCTTTGCTGCTGTATTTTAACGCCTGTCATAACGGTGGTACTCGGAGAGCCTAATACTTTCTGAGGTGGTACACAGTGTAAAAACGTTTAGGAACACTTCTCTAGCATAGCACATCTGGACTGATAAGATCTCTGTAGTTCTTCCTAACCCTAACGTTGCAAAAAAAAATTACATTTTTCATAACAGCAGGACAAAATAACACCATGTTACTTTTGTCCCTCCCTTGTCTCCTTCAACTTTACCCTGGCAAGAAAGATAGAGACAAGTTAGAATGATAAGTGAAACCTGCACTGATGCCTAGCCTACTAATAGGTCTAACACATAGTACACATAGTTTTTACTCAGCAAAACTGATCGGATCGAGCTGACTCAATGGGGCGTATCTCCTGTGAACTTCACGGTATGTTTCATTCATCCTGTTATGGAGTCATCTCAATACTTGTGCCCTAACAACCTAATAGTGGGCGTCGCCCACTATTAGGTTGCCACTGGGCGAGCAGCAGGCATTGATGGACAGAGGGTGGCATGTTGAGACAGAATGACTCTCCTCTGATTTCTCTCTTGGCTTAGGTTGCATTCCAGTGATCTTGATTTACAATTTTGTTTTTTTTTTCAGAGTGTAACTACTATCCCCGGATCACTTTTATTGATTCTGGAAGAGAAGGCTTTAATTTTGGTTGCATTGGCAGCAATTTGATCACCCAAATAAATCAAGCAGTTAAACTATTCTGTGTTCTGCTATAATCACCTGCTTTGCTTAACCCATCGTTTCTACATGTAGGAGCAATTAACTCAGCAGCGCACATGTTCAGCCTCTCAGAGGAAGACCCTTAAAGCATAATGAGAGGAAGCATCAGTCGCTAATTTTTTCAGTAATTACTGAAGGTCAGTTAATGTCAGACGAGTAATTAGTTGGGTACAGGTTAAAGTTAAGCCATGGAACATAACAGTTAAGGTTAAGGATTTAGAACATGGGCCGAGAAGTCTGGGTGTAAGAAATTAAGAGTATGGAGTTTCAAGTAGATTTCAGCACAGTCCTTTGGACATTTCCATCAGAGGAGGGATTTAAATGATTCCTTCTTACCTCCAGGCAAAAATAGACTCTAGAAATCCTGGTTGCTACACCGACAGGTGTCTCATACCATATAAACAGTTCATTTGTAATGCTGTTTGTTGACATATTTCTCATGCCCCTAGAACATGTGCACAGTGTAGCTTGACAAAAAGACTGGAAATGTTGGCTACAGAGTGGCGAAGGAAGAGATAATAAAAAGCACTTCGTTTGGAATTTCTTTGGAGTGGCTTAATAGTTTGACAGAGTTTGCCTAGTGCCACTTTTATTATCTCTTTTAAAAAGAGACTTCCAATTTAAGAGCCTGTCCCCAGTTCAGCTGTTTGGTTCGTCAGATGTCTCACGTATAAGGTCAGAGTGAGAGAATGAGTGAGCGTTAAACGCACTGATTAAGCTCATGCAGCACTGGAGAGGTCACGGCTGTCAGAGCAAAAACAGAGAAGACGTTTCTCTGCAGCCTCTCTTCAAACGGCTCTTTTCAAGGAAATTAGTCATGTTTCTCTCTTTTCGTGTGAGGCCATAGGATTGGTACTAGACGGTTCAGGCTCACAAAATAATAGCTATCTTTCAATTAGTTTTATTTCTAACAATAGAAAGGTAACTATCAGAGTTTTTGAACCTAAGTGCATGTTTGCTACACACTGAATTCAAAGCCTGACTTATGGCTGTGATCTGGACAAACTCACCAAGGTCCAGTGCAGCATCGCGCAGCACATGAGCACTCAGCTCTTTTTCAGGAGCTCAGTCCCTTAATTACCGTGCAAAGGTCAAGACAGGCAGCCCTGAATATGCTTATCTGCCAAGATCTTTGGAGGATGCAGGTGAGCACTCGAAGCTGACAATCAATCATAGGCCACATGGGACAGGCCCCTGAGCACCTGCCTGCCACATCACTCCCATAAACACCTATTCTATAGCAGTGAGTGAGCAAGCAGAGACGTCCCGCCTTCAGTCAGCAGTGAGTAACGGTTTCTCTTTGGATTTCCTGATTTATATCAGCATGTTAGCTTGTCACTTGAAGGGCATAACGTTTGCAATCAGCAGACAGCAAGCAGATGTATATGGTAACGGGCCAACATTAGCAGGAGTGTGCCAGCTACTGTGCCGTGTAGTCTTAAAGCAAACTCGACTCTTGACATGCACACTTATGAACAGTCTGTTAATGTTGACTGCTTTCCAGGAGTTATCACATTCAGAATGCAGCAGCTGCTGTGCAGGATTTGAGGTAGGACTTGTTCCTTTCAGTTGAAGTGGTCCGCTGCAGTTGTTAGGGCTGTTAGGACAGTGCACAGGTAAAAGGATCTAAATGCAGACATGAGATGCCTGTCTCAAGAAGCTGTATTGCTAAATTATCTGAATAACTAGTGAGTAGAACCTGAACCCCTTGAATACATTGCATTCAAGTGAGCATTTTTGTGTGACATGGCAGATGTTTGATTGTTTGAGCAGCTCTGCAGTTACCTAATTATGAACAGGACTAGGCCAGTGATGTTATATTAGAAGAAGACTAGTTGAAAACTAACCCTAACTAACCCTATAACAATGTTTCAAGTTAAGTGTGGTACTGTATTAAAACCTCGCTGCAACTTGCCAAAAATTACGTGACTGGAAACCAAACTTTGTTTCATCGCACACATATCAGGGAGCTGAGCTGATTTAAAATAAGTAAAAGGCAAGATAAATGACGTGACGAGCACAGTCTACGCTGCAGAGGACTCCGTGATTTTCCTGTCATCACCACCCAGTATACATTTCAAGGAGTAGCCTGTTACTCCAACTTCTGACAGTTTTGTATATAAGAGATTTCTTTCTTCTCTGTCTCTCGCAGTCAAGGTTGATATGCCTGTCTTCTTCTCCTTCTGCATTTTCTGTCCAAACATTTGCCAGCTCATTTTTTAAACATAAAAAAAACCCAAACCAGCTGATACTGCACGTCCAGTCTGGACCCTTAAAATGTGTTTAACTATAGCTCTCTAAAACTCTCTTCCACTCTGTCTAGGTATATACTGTATATGTGTATAATATTTATGAGACTCTGATTTTCTGCTTGTGGATGTGCTGATAGTACACCCACATCTACTCTTTCCAACAGCAAACAAGTAGAACTTAAGAAACTGCCTCCCTTAAGCTGGGCTGACACTGTGTTTTTAATAATCTTGTATGTTGTGGGAACTCACACTACATGTTTTATTTATTGGGTTTGTCCGCTGACAATTCAAACAAGACAACAATGTTGACAAAATGAGAGAGAAGCAGTGTTACTTTGTGCATTTGTGCATATGAACAAAAAGAAAAAGAAAAAAAAACATGCAGCCGCAGATGGCTGGAAGACAATATGGTGCGATTGGATTTATTTGACAGCAGTCAAGACTTTTAGACACAAAAGGCAGGCTCACTACAGCTTAAAACAGATCTTATGACAGCGGCCATGTGTGAAATCAGAACGTGGAACTGCCCAAACTACAAGACAGCGATCAACATTTCTGACATGCTAGAAATCCAACCTGATCGTTGATCGTTTGGTTAATTAATTAGGTGTCAAACTGCACGTCAAGCGACAACCAATCTGGCAGACATTTGGCCCCATTCTAAAATTAGTGAGTGGCGACTGATTAATCCTCGCGGTGTCTGCTCGGCTTTATGTATTAGTGTGCTAACAAGCTAATAGGAAACAGCTGTGTTGTCAGGTAAGCGGTCCCATGACACCAAGGTGATATGGTAAGGTTAATAATGCACTGAGGACCCCTAGTGGACAGGTGTGGTACAGAGATTCAGAGACAGAGGCAAAGAAGAAGAGTTACATGTTAATTCTGAACACTAACTCCTGTGACATGGTTTATCATGTCTGATATTCTCTTTAACAGAATATCTGCTCTAGGTAGAGAGTACTTTCATGCTGTAACTTTGGACAGCGGAGCAGTATGTGATGTGTTAACAGACAATATGATGCAAAGGTCAGAGTCTTTGTCAGCAGCTAAGGTCACATCCCTGGAGAGATGTTTCCCAAGTAGACAGAATGAACAATACCTCTTTGGGGGCATGTAATCGTGACTCAGCGCTGGGTATGGATGCCGTCCTCGCTGCATGCCAATCTGACTGCCTCTGTCACCCTGACTGACATTCTGACGCAGCAAGACCTCTGCACCACGTTTGTCTTGATGCAGTTGAATCCACAGAGGATCATCGATAAGTTTTCCATTCGCTTTAGTCGAGAGAAATGTGCAAGTAAAACTACAGGTTTTTATGCACGCATATTTGTCTACAGGCATTTTTCCAAGTAGAGGCATACCGCTCACTCACTCAGTGACTGAGTGTGGTGTCACTACTGAATACTGATTGGATCAACCTTTCAGCTGAATGGATGGATGATTGTTTCAACCTTTCAGGTAAATCTGTGCACTTTTAGACTGATTGGGCTGGATTTTAAAAATGTAGCTCAGAGTAGAACATATGCAGCTCTGTCGTCCTTAACATATCTATCATAACTGCAAATTAGGAATGGCAGAAAAACACATGAAACTGAAAATTCATGCATTAATGTACATAATTTGAGCTAAGTAAAACGATGCCACCTCTCATCTGCCCTGAACTACCTCTGGACATAAAGCGGCTATATATAGAGGCTGTCTGTCTGTCTAAACGGATGTGCGGAGAGACATCCAGAGGGTTAACTGACCTGACTTCTGGACTATGATTCACACTCTGCTGGGTTAAGGGCCCACATGCAACAGAGCAGAACTGTCCTCAGGGCTCGAGACGCCCGCAGTGCACAGCTTGTCTTTGTGTGTGTTTGTACATTAGTGTACATGTTTCTTAAAACATTTGCATGTGCCACATTTGTTACGTTAGTGTCGTTTGATGAGATTTATTCTTTCCGTTTGTGTTTAAGGTAAAAGGCAGTCCTACTGAAATGACAGGCACACACACACACTGAAATTCACACAGTGAACCAGGGAGTGAAGGATATGGCTTTATTTTTTTCTGATGAACTGGCAATACAGTTCTCCCTAGAGTGATGAGCTCATGTGATTTACCTGCACTTGTTTTCAGGAGCAGCCTCTAAAATCCTTGCTCTTCAGTACTTACAGGCCGGTGATAACATATTAACTGCATGGCAGAACCTCTTGGGAGGCACACAAAGGCAGTGGCTTTCCATCCGAATGGTTTGCCTTCCTCTTCGTTGATCTATGAATCCACTGTTGCTCTGCACTATCTGAAAAGTGGAATCAGGGGCCAGGAGAGCAAATGAAAAAAACTCTGGAGATAAAACTGTGGGGGGAGAATAGAAAAGATGAACAGAGGAGAGGAGATAGAGAATAAGAAGAATGAGAGGTGAGGAAAGGGTGGAGTAATGGTAATTTATGGTCGCCATGCAGCCCAGATATCCATTAGGAGTGCCATAACGAATCGCTGGTCCCTGGCAGTGACACTCGGCTGAAGCCTGGGCTGATTGAGCTGTGATCACTCCAGCAGACTGCCGCTGCCAGCAAAGCAACACTAACCTTAGCAGATGACATCTAAACGCCACCGTAAATCCACACCCATGGTAAGTGCCGGCCTGCTCCACATCTTTATTTCTCTGTCTTCCCAAGTTATTTCCTGTCATGTGTTTGTCATGCTGTTTTTGCCTTAGACTGTATGGATTAATGGGCTGTCTCCATTTAATTGTATACTGTCAAAATCACACCCTCAGTCTGTCCTGGGCGCGGCTCTCCACTCACTCCACTCTTTTTCTTCCTCTCTCAGGTGCTGACACTGAGGATCGCCGTCTTTCCTTCCTCTTTGCCTTTCTTTCCTTTTCCTGACAGTATATGATACTCGAGGTCGGGTTCCCTCTACTCTGTCCACGTCACCCATTCAGCACTGCTATAATTATCAGCTTGCACAGCAACCGCTAACCTCTATCATCCTCTTGTGCTCATTCCTTGTCTGGTGCAAGTTAGATAACCCCATAGCAGCATATTATACAACACAATGTAACAGCTTACTGCTGTGCATCAGTCCAGACATTTATCCATCTTATGGATTTAACAAATAAAGCCAAAGCCAATGTTGTGTATTTTATGCTTAGGACAATTCTGCACGTCATAATTTACATTCAGTGCCAATGTTCAAATGTTTGACTATATCCATACAGTTATTTGTTGATTTAGTGGCATCTAGCGTTCAGATTGCACCTGAATACCCCTCACCCTCTCCTTTCTAGAGACACTACAGTGGCTGTGAAGGGCTACTGTAGAAACATGGCAGTACAACATTCAACTCTACAGAAGAGGTAATGAGAACACGATTCTTATTATCAGGTAATTATACACAAATGAAAACATATTTATGAATGTTATATTCCATTTCTGCCAATACGATTGCCTATTGGGCAATCCTATTGGCAGCCTGCTAAAGCTTAGACAGTGCTAATATACACATACTGTATAAAAGTATCTTATTAATATTCATCTGCCCAGTGAGCGTTAATGAACACTGGAAATACATGGAGAGGACTGTCAGAGGACTTTTTAATCTCTTTTGTCCCAGTCGGCCCACAAGCACTGCTGCAATCTGACCAAATCAGATTTATTTGAGCCTAATCAAACAAATATCTAACTACAATATAAATTTCAGAGAGAGCAAAACAAAAAACTGTTTTCAGTCTTTTACTTTTTTGATATGTCCTTTTGTTTATTTCTTTCTCACTTCATCATTTTGGCCTCACTGTCAGCTTTGCGGTTATGCTGCCAGCTCCCTCGTTTTCACTGCCTGACATTTTGTTTGCAGTTCTGACACAAGCCTCTCATGTGGCACAGCTCAGTGCCCCGGCCGCAGTCCAATGCAGCAAAGACAAGTTTCTGTTTTGGCAGACAAAATGTCTAATACAGCACGGACAACATATGATTAATCCTTAGAAATCCAGTAAAGTTAGTGACTGTAGTGTGGTGTTTATTTGAATTTCATTTCTCCACACTGATCCCAAGCTGCCGAGAGTGGTTTCAAATATTTTGAGCCCATGATGTTCATTTGGCTCCCACTGGATTTGGACATAAATGTCAAGGACTATCTTTCATCCTGGTCAGTGGCATTCAATGACAGAGCTTCATGCACGGAGAGAGCCAGAGGTTGGAGCAGGCACCTTACACTCCCCAGTCTGTCTGTCTCTTGTTTTATTTGTGTAATATGTATTTTGGCCTTGGTCCAGAGCAGGCAAGTGCAGCAATAATAAGATTGTGAGTGAGCCCAAACTTCATCACCTGTCTGTTGCAGTGCCAAGGGAGATAAATTGATGAGGTGATATATGGTTTGATATGACACAGGGAGCATGTTTGTGTGTGGACAAAATTATATTAATCCAGTTTATTAGCGAGATGGAAGCAAATTGTGTATAACCATGCCAGCCTTTTGTTGCTGCTACAGGGATATTAACACTGTTTGAAGAGGTGTGTGTGTGTGTGAGAGAGAGAAAGAGTGAGAGAGAGAGAGAAAGAAAGAGAGACAGAGAGAGGCATTGTTTCAGTGTACCTTTTTAAAAACAGCATTAATTCATTTTCCTTGATATAATTCAGGAGGATGGATTTGTTCTTTGTATGAATACTGCAATTCTTTCAGATGAGCGAACGTTGAAAAATGAAGTCAATTCAAGTTATAATTGAACAGCAGCAGCAGCAGCAGCAGCAGCAGCAGCTATACTCGGGGGCTAAACCTAATGACGTTTTGAATCTAAAACTAATCAGTGTGATAAAATAGGGAGAACAATGTCATAATAAGAGGACATCTCCTCAGACATAATTGACTTTCAAGACTGATTGATTTCACTCATTCGAGATTGTTTTTGAAGAAAGACTTTGGCATCATTTTGCAGATGCAGTGTTGATGTAATGCCAACATTGTCTGGGTAAATGTGTATGTGAGATCAGCCCTGAGAAAAAGAAGCAAAGCGTTTACTTTTTATTTCTTGACCATTTTCTAGCCTGCTAGAATTTACTGTTGGAGTTACTGTCACAAATTCATTCTTGTCTTAAAAAAGATGCTAAATCAAAAACCTGCTTTAACTCTGTCTGAAATTAAAACAACATTATGTAAGATGTGGTATTTGTTGCAATTTAGCGTCCCCAGTGTAATACAAGTGTCATAAATATGGACAGTTGTACAGGTGCATTTGTTATGATTATATTACTTGTGAACAAAAACTAGCTAATATTTCTTAAATACTCTGGTCACGTGGGCTCTTGCTCGATCATTCTGTCATTTTCTTCGAGGAGGATCTGCCATCCTCTACCTCAGTTGAGCCTGGTTACATCGCTTGCTTGTCCGGCTCCAGTTCTGGCATGATACCAACGACTCTCAATCAGCATTCCATCTCATCCGGGTTACATAGTGCAAGAACGGGTGTACGGGGCACAGAGTGGGAATGGCAGGGACACCATTCACCCTATTAAAGGTCAGTGTAGCATTAAAATGATAATGAAGCTGTTTTTTAAGGTAAAATTGTTACATAATGTTGCTTTAAGGACACTTGTTACAAAAGTCACTAAAAGTTATTAAGAACTGAGGGTAGTATTAACTGTGAGAGGGCCAGGACTTAGCAAAGGACCAATTACCAGTCCATAAAACGGCTGATTTGGAACAAAATTATTTGTTTGTTTTTTGCATTTTGTGCAGATAATTATAATTAGTAATTAATAATAATTAGTTGATCAGGATACAATGACTACAATCTAAGAGACAAACTGTAACAAAACCCATTATAGGTCGATGTCCCTATGTGATCCATGCTTTTGTGTGTGTGTTTGTCCCTCCTTGGTGTGCACCTTTCAGTGGCTTACTGACTCAATACAGTAAGTAAATACAACAATCTGCCAAAAACAATTACCTGATTTTAAGATCCCACTCATTCACCGAGCTGACGTTGCCTTTGAGGAGAAAGGAAGCTGACATTCGAAATTTGCGTCTGAGCAGGGTTGCTGGCTGGTAGAGAGCGTCGAGCAACTCCTCACTCCTGTCAGAGGCTGTGCTTGTGTGTGTGTGTGTTTGTGTGTGTGTGTGTGTGTGTGTGTGTGTCAGGACAGATCGGTGTGTTGCAGCTCTGAGGAATGCACATTTCCTCTATTTAAGTGTTAGGGCTGGGAGAAGAGAGAGAACAGAGATAAATAGGAAGGGAAAGGTGGGGAAGAGAAGAAGAAAAATACAAGAGATTAACTGGTGAAAACGACAAGTCTTTCCAACCTTACCAGTAAATTGGGTTTTATCTGCGAATAACACGCCATTTTTTCATAGCATCTTTATCTATATGGAATACAACAATATGTATGCATTGAAATATGTGAATGCACAGCCGTATCTTGTGCTTTGAAGAACATGGTTTTCCATGCATGTATGAAACCAGCGTGATATGTCACTCTGTGGTGTTTCCTGCTTACTGCTGATGTTATTTTCCTGCTCAAGATGCTCATTGGTCTTAAAGGAGTCATTTCTATGCTCATGTGGCAACAAGATGCTTTCTGTTACTTGTACTGCTAGAAACACTAACATAAGGCATGAGAATTAAGTACAATAACATTAAATTGGCAGTGCTTAGTGCTGACATAGCCTTTTCTGTCTGTAAAACAGGGTAGGTGGTGCGTTTTTGGGGGAAAGAATTGTGGATTAATTTCTAATTGAAGTGGACAGTGTGCTTTTGTTGAGCTACACCACCACCTCAGTGCTGAGGCCAATCTCTCTTGCCCCTAATCACCCTTCTACCTCAAAACACCATATTCTTTTCTATTGGTCATTCATTTTGTGGGAGTTCACTCTCGCCCACCTCAGCAAAAATCAATATAGTCCAAGCTGAGCTCAGTGGGTGGACAGAAAATGTTTTTGTTTTTTTCTAGCTGTTTCTTTCTCACCGACCAAAGTTGATGCTGGAGAAAAGAATCAACTTGTGCAGTCAAAATTATGGGCGCATTTTCCTCGCTGTTAACCTTTTCAACAGATGAAACCTGTCCAATTCACAACACAAACCAAACAAGCACAAAACCAGAAAGAAGAGAAAGGAACCTATCATTAGAGACTGAAGCAAAGTATCACGTGCAGCCAATTACCCGTAAAGCTGATGTTCTTTCTCTGGAAACAGCAGTGACTGAAGATGTCATGCTCAGAAAACGGTACATTTCCCACATTCAGATAATTCACAGCTACACCGCTGAAGAAAGACGCTTTATCAAAATATCTAAAAATCATTTAAATAACGTACAGTACATCAGAAGCCGAATGAGTGCGTGTGAGTCTTTAGCTGTAAAATGCTCACTGAAACATGTTCTCATTAAGTGTGACCTCTCTCAGAGTAAAGCCCAGTGGTGAGTGTGTTGTGTTGTAATGAGAGCTGGCTGTGGGCTGAGGATGAGGAGAAGAAAGATCGGGACACTGTGTCTCAGACACAGAGGGCAGAGGACTCATTCAGTACAACCGGCCACACCACACTGCAAGAGGAAGAAAAAACGGCGGCGCCATAATGACAGAGAGCTCTGTATACGTATTTGTTGCTTTCACAGAAAATGAAATGTCAAGATAATTATCCTAAATGTGACCTTCAGTAATATTTAGACAGATTAAGGCCATTGGGTATTTTTAAATACTGTAGGTTATTATCACATTTTGTAAAAGTTAGCTCCCAAAGTCATGAGAATAAAGCTTTTTTCAATTCTCTCTATCAGGTAATAGAACAAAAACAGCAAATTCGTAAAGCAATTTCTTTGTGTTGTTGATTAATTCAGCAACTGAGTGAGGAACCAGGTCCAAGAACAAACAAATAATACATACAAATGAGGGCTGGGATGAGATAATCCATTCCTCTGTCGTTTTTGAAAGGTAAATATGAAGCTACAGCCTAGCAACAGTTAGCTTAGCTCAACTCTAAGCAGGAAGTCATTGCACTCAGCCAAGAAGTAGTCCGCGTTTTTTTTTAGGCTGTGAAAATGTTTATTTCTGCTGTGAAGTCACTTTATTATGGACACTTATGGAGATTGACTTGTTCAGTAGCCAGCCCCAAGTGGTCGTTTGAGTAACTGCAGGTTTTGGCATTTCCGTATTGGCTTCACTTTACAGACACAGAGGTTGCGGCTTGATACAGACATTTAACATGTTAACTAGTGAGCTTTGGAGGCACTGATATGCGGAGCCATGCTAGCTGTTTCTTGTTAATAGCATGGAAAAACTGTCAGTATAAATGAAACATTGAGCTCTACAGTATATTGTTGTACAGTATATTGTATGATAAATAACCTTGGTTCAAATGCTGTATTCAAAGTTTTTCCCACTATTTGCAAAATAATAATATAATCTTCAGTTTTTTCTGGTCTAGTCTATCGAGCTGCACTGTGACCTCACTGTGTGGCTACAAGACCTTTTCATTGATTGTTTTTGGCTGCTCTTCTATGCAGCCCACATGTCTTCATTTTGTGCACAAACACACATTAAATTAAGTGTTTATGTAACATTTTGCACAACTGAAATTCTGTCTTTACGCTGGTTGAGCTGTTAGCTTAGATCATTGCATCAATACACTCCCTGTCCTCTTCTTTTCTCTTATTAGGAACTAAAATAGCTGTCAGCAGCAAACACTTGTCATTCTCCTCATATATTCAACCCACTGCTGAGCTGACTTCATCCTTTTTGCTCTTCCCCATAATCCCAGAATCCCCACTTTGACGAGAGAGGATTGAAACAGCTTTTGTTTTGCAGGTTGACCAAAAACGACCTCTTCTACCTTTCCTCAGTTGCTCTTTATAGGCTACAGCAGGTAATAGGATGTGATGGGACTGGTTTCAGCAGGTGTTGGAGGCTGGGGGAGTCAAGGTTGCCTGAGTCCAGTGTTGGGACCCTGATTGCAGCAGACATGCTATCTAGATGTGCCCCTCAACACAACCTGATCTGTGATTGGTTAGGACTGGCTGGATGACTGTTTCAAATGAGGGTCATCCTCCTCTAGTTGTCACCAAAAGGACAACATCCTCCTCAGTAACTATCCCATCCCAAGAAAAGCAGAGAGGAGTAGGAGTGAGATAAAACTGGGAGGAGAAGAGACCAGAATGATTAGAGAACGAGATTACCATGAATATCCCTGGAGAGAGAGAGAGAGAGAGGGTGGAAATAATTATGATAATAACCAATAATAATAATAACCTGTATTTACAGTGAACACTTTTTTTATGGGGCTTTTTTCTTTTACAAAATCACAAAGTGCTTTACAGTGTCATACAAGCAATCACAGCAAACACAAATCAGGAAAGAGAAAAACTACAAATGAACAACAAACCTAGGCAAAGATGAGACATGAAATACAAGAAACTGAAAAATGACACATAAAATATGAGAGAAAAAGAAACAGCTTTGATGTAGGCTCAGCCAACACATCTTGGAGGGCCCTCTTGCAGACATGTTTATAGCAGATTAATCATATATTTACAGAGATGAGAGACCTTAAAAGTTAATAATAATTATTATTATTTTCAATAAGTAGTGAAGCTGGGAGAGATGGCAGCCAAGAGTCTCCCTGAACAGAATTTTAAAATATCCCGCTAAGTGGTGAATTTAGTATTAAAAACAGTCAAGCAAGGAAGGATAGCAATGGAAACAAGAGAAACAACAAAAAATCAACAGAATTAAATGAGAGTGATGAAGAACCAAATGATAATGATATCAAAGTGAAACATCAGTTGGTAGAGCATCCGCCCCACGTATAAAGGCTCAGTCCTTGCCGCAGCGACCCAGGGTTCGAATCCAACCTGCGGCCCTTTGCTGCATGTTGTTCCCCATCTCTCTCTCTCTCTCCCCACATTCCTGTCACTCTTCAGCTGTCTCTATCAAAAGGAAAGCACAAGACTGCATTGACTTGGAGTTCAACCTGAGTGCAAACAATGGGGCAAGTATACTAGAAACATGCCTGAGGTCCAAACTCAACATGGTGATAAGCTCATCAATCAAGAAAGAAGAACAAGGAAGTCGAGGAAGAAAGTTCTCTTCTTCTCTGGAGAGATAAATTGGACATCCTCATGACTACAGAATTTCAAACTGAGAGATCACACAGGGTCCTAGCTCTGACACCCACTGTTACAAGTAAACCCAGACTGATCGTGATTAAATTCCACCAGCACAAAACAAAGGACAGTCCTACATAAAACTTGGTTAAAAAAAAAAAAAAGGAGGATATTCCCCTAAACAATCTATTTTGATCATGATTATCCGGCGACAGCACTGAGCAAGCGAAAAAGAGTACATTAAAGTGAAAGGAGAAGAGGATCTAATTCCAGACCTCCTACCCAGCCAGACTACAAGTCCTCTATGAGGATGGGACGTGACTCTACCATACGACCAGTGAGGCTATGAAGACATGAAGGACAGAGGCTTACCGGTTAAGGTTATACCCCCACTAGGATCCAGTAGAGTGAATGAATCATGGCACATGAGAGGAGAAGGATGATCAGCAATTAAAAAACAAGATAAAATTACTTGAATAAAAACCAGCACATAAGGTAGCATACTTAATCTCATGGGAAATTTTGATTATTCATAATAAAAGACAGGAGAAATGAACAATACAATGTACACAACACATGATCAGGATGTCTGATGCATTTTCTTCCAGCAATCCCTGAAATGAGAAACAAAACAATACTGTTTTACAATTCCTAGAAACAAGAGCTGAAAAAATAAGTTGGAGGTTGAAAATACTTCTTTCTATGAAGGGCCCCCCTCCATCCTTTTTTTTCTTCATACAAATTGAATCCTTAGAGGAGGTCTGACATCTTGATTTCCAATAAAATTGCTTTTAAACAAATATATGAACAGACAGATAAGGAGGGCAGATTTATCCTGGATAGGGGAACAATAGACAGAAATAAAATCACCCTGCTTAACATTTATGCTCCTCCAGGAAGTAACTTCTCTTTCTTATAATAATAAGTCATACTGAAGGGGTTTTAATATGTGGAGGAGATTTAAACATACATCTGCAACCATATCTAGATGTTGGTTCAATTAATTAATAAAAGAAGCTTCAGGCTTACTACATATATGGAGAGGAATGTCCCTTAATGCAAGGCAGTACATTATTCTACCCCTCACTTGGTATACACCAGAATTGATCAGTTCATTAGTTTTAGTAAAGATAGGTCAAGGGTCAGGGACTCAGATATTGGAACAATAGAGTGACCATGCCACTATATGTTGCTGTCATTTTGGAGAACTGCCAAAGAAATACAACATTGAGGTTTAATTCAAGCCTGCTTGATGACCTTCATTTAAAAAGCAAATGAGTAATGAAATTAAAATATCTAAAAATGATAATGGAGACCTCACCGATGGGATGCAGCAAAGGCTGTCCTAAGAGGCAAAATCATAGCTGTAACATCAAGAAAAGGCTACATCAAAGAACTTGATTTGAAAAATCAGTTGACGCTGCTGGAGGGTTGTTAAGCACAGTGCCAAAATTCAAAATTCAAAGATACTATAAAAAAATCAAGAAAATTTGAAACAAACCTAACATAAAATATGCACAAGATAATATGAAGTTTAGATGCGGAAAAAGGAAAAGATTTTTATGAACATCCTGCCACATTTTACTAGGACCAGTAGATTAAGTAGCATGTAGCAGTGTATTTGCTGGTTGCAACCCTGTTGCCTTTCCCTCTCATTCTTAGTGTGAAGGAGAAACTACAGTGGCCGCAAAGCTTAGGACCAGTGTTTAGTTTGTCCATTCTGGGCTACTGTGGACAACCGGTGGTTCAACATGTTTTCATGGCTTCTGTAGATATAAAAATGTCATTCAAAGGTAACATAACATAACAATTGCTATTTCCAGGTAATTGCAATTGACAAAGTATATCTAATTAAATAGTTGTTTTTTTTAAAATCCCCAAACAGCCTAAAATGTGTCACAATATTCAGTTAAAATTTGAGGACCTAAATAGGATGATTTGGTTATACAGAATCTGATATCTAAGGGGCATTATGCAATAACATAGATAAATGACTTTAATTGGAGGATGTTAATGAAAATACAACTTGTGAGTGTTATCGGTGTAATGATGATACAGAATATTGTGGTTTTGGATGACCTGGCGTAGACAGAATATACTGTATATACAAAGCAGTAGAGGACCAAGGATAGATCCTTGAGGAACACCAGAACTGTCAAAAGTTGATAATTAGCAACCTTGACAAGAGCAGTCTGATTGTAGTGAGCAAAGTCTACCTGGGGAGGAAGTCAAGGTAAATTGATGAGTCAACAAAATGTCAGACTGTAACACAGAGGACAGCCAGTTGTTTCCAGTCAGCCTAATTTTCTTTTAACCATGACTGAATTCAATAACCTTAACCATGTTTTCATTGTAATCAAGAATTGGACCAATAGTGTATTTTGATATTTAATTTGAAGGTCTTGTTGGTAGCTGTTGAGTAACAATAGATGTACTTCTTTTTTAACAATCAAGGTTGAAAAATGACGTGTATGAAAGTGTTTGAGAAGGAACCTTCGGTCAAATAACAACTAAATGAAATAGACTGACTAACAGTTGTGAGTTGCAAGTGTTGAAGGCTGAAATTATCTAAGGAAACAGATGTTTGGCTTGGATTCTCACCCAACCTTGTAGACAAACTGAACCAAAAATTTCTGTTATTTTGGGAATTCATTCGTTATTTTAGATACAGAATTGAGACAAGAGGGATAACTAACAATAGAAGGATAAAAGCTTTTCATGAGACAAAAGAGGAGGGGTCAATAAATATGAGATTTGTGCTGAGACGGAAGGAGCAATGGAAAGAGGCAGTAAGAAATATCCCTTCCCATGTTATTAATAGTACTTTCCTGTAACAGCAGCCCTTATTCATATTTTGACTGTAACTCATTTATCATGCTTTAATATAATTTGGAATTGTCAAAAGGTAAAAAAAATGATTTTATTTTGGCACTACAGCATTTGGGCCTGAGTACTGCAGATACTTCTTTTTGGTGCACCACAATTATTTCTGATGATCTGTTGGTTTATTTTACAATCCACATTACATTCAATAGCCATTATCTTTTGAAGTTTGTTACTTATTAAATTGCATGGTGAAAGGAAGGATAAATAAATATAAATCTTACCCTTCATCTTCCCTTGTAGAACCTTCTTAACCTGACTCTAGAGCCGTCCTTGGTGCTGCAGACGTCCCCGTCACACAGTCAGCTCTCCCAGCATAAACCACTATGATAAGTGCAGCTGTAAAGCTTAAGGTTATATGTAAATGACTGAATTTATAAGGTCAAGCATCATTCTCATGAGAGAAAAGTGAGCCTCATGGGTTTTTAATGTGGAGGAGAAATTCTTAAAATTGGATTATAATTATCAAGCTTTACCATCATTTTCTAAAGACAACATTATATCTGCATGTCATACACTGTGCAATGTTTCAACTTTGGACTCCCCAAGAATTTCCCCAAGAATTTCTCTGCAGCTGTCTAGCACCAAGGTGTTCTTATATTAAAATGAGGTCTAAAATTTGAGCCAAGAGCAGACAGTAGGTGTATATAATTTCAATAAATCTGAGTGAAGGAGATGAATTCACAGCTCTCTATCACGACTCTGATGGATACAGAGGAGGAGGCAGAGAGGTCTCTCCGCAAGCCCTTTAACTCACCAGCTGTCTGCACTGTAGGTGTGGTGGTGTTCCAGGAGCAGACATAATATACACATACACAGATATGGTGAGTGTAAACACACAGGCATCCACACATATACACACATGCTTAAGTGCATATTTATGCAGACAGGGAATGTATATTGTACATAAATGCCTTGTTAAGCACATAACTAACACACACACACACACACACACACACACACACACACACACACACACAAACAGTCAGTTTGGAGGCTGGAGCTTGATTAGAGCCCTGGATGACAAGAGAAGATGATCTGTAGGCTAGTCCTCAAGCTGTCATCAGCTCAGGACATCGTGTGGAGGTGGGGGTGGGGAGATAAATGTAGTAGTGACAGGAAGTCATATATTATGTGGAAGGAACTGTGCTGGGCAAGAAACTTGAAAATTTAATCAATTACTCAATATTACTAATTTAAAAAGTAATTGTATTACAAAATATTCCACAACAAAAGTAACTACTTGTTACAGTACTTACATTAATCAGCAGCTATGTGAAGGTTGCCTTTAAATAACTCCAATGCCTCCACATTCACACGTCACAGCTTCTGGATTTGTGTGTAGGAAGAGAAAACAACACATTGTGCTTTAATAGGCTGCTAGCCTCTGACTTGGAGGTATTAACTGACCATCAACAGCTTGCTAACTCCAGAGATCAGCTAGTGCTACCTCAGCAATGATTACTTACAGGTTAAATGGCTGTGAAGGCCACGGAAACATGATGTGATAATTATGTTGCAAATAGATCTAGGTCTGAGCTATTAATAAAAAAGTGCTTGTATAGGTTTTGTTTTGTACTGAGTAACGGTTTGAACCAGCAAAAGACTGAATGTACTAATAAACTCACAGCCATCAGAATAAGCGCCACCTGGCCAATCATAACGTAAAAAAGGGTGTTGTTGTCGAATTGTCAGTTTTTAAAAAGGTTGCAGAAATTGTCGTACACAGCGCCTGCTAATCTGACGTGAGGAAAATGGGAGGAGAGACTGTCTGACAAGGACATCTAACATTGGAAACGGGCACCTTACAGCTTGCATTTCATGTCTTTTCATAGCTGACAAAAACAAGCCTTGTCAAAGTGTGTGTTACTGTGACTAGCAGGCTAACTATAATGTAATTACTGAATTTTATATTATAATCTCTATACTAGTCATTACTAAAAAAGTAAGCACATCACTGCTACTGCCAAACACTTTCTGGGAGAAGGCTTTTATCATATCATTTAGCTCCAGCCACTGCTCAGACAACTGGCAACTTCTTCTGAAGGATCTCTTTACTGTCTGTTAGTGTTTGAGGTTATGGAAATAATCAGAGGAATATTGAATTTGATAGGAGTAAGTGTGTGTGTGTGTGTGTGTGTGTGTGTGTGTGTGTGGGTGTGTGTTTGTGTATGTATATGAGGGTGCATGCTGAGTACAGGCAGGCGTGTTGCAGAGTGATGGAAACTATGCTGCAGACACTAAGGACAGGTGAGAAGTCTTCGTTTTGCATTTGCTTCTTCGTGTATTTTGATGTGATATTATATCCCCTATTGCCTAGCAACACAAACATCACCAGAGGTAATCATGTCAGCCCAATTCATTGCCTCTAACAATGATTCACCAATAAGTGGCATGTTATGACCCAGCTTTGGGGGTAAATGGATACCAAGAAAATTAAACCAGGTCCCAGGGGAATCCAGGCCTGTGATAAAATAATGGAAATCAATCGGGGCTCTCTCATTAAAGCAATAATCAACTATGTCTGCTGAAGTTGCATTGATTGGAAAACAGTTTGAGTGACAGCCATGCTAACCTCAGGGGCAGTTAGGATGAGTCATGGTGAGTGGGACTTTTGAAGCATCCTCTGCGTCACTTGTCATATCCTGCTTCCTCGCTTTGATCCAGCGGGACACAGCGGGTCACATGCCGTGACACTGTCCGAATGATCCACAAGATGATGGCTGGATTCACACTATTACTTACTGCCCTGTAATTTAGTGCGAGGTGTTTGATGACTATCTCAAGCAGGAGAAAATAAGTGGTGTATCCACAAGTTAACTTTTTTTTTACAGCTTGTGACAGCTTGTTTTTGAAAAAAAAGATGTTTATGGTGATGCTCCTGCGCTTATCTGCCAAAATTTATGCTTACATTACTCAGGATCTTTTGCCACCCGGTCTCTCTTCCTTTTTTTTTTCCTCCATCTGTGTAGAGGCTTGAGAACACAGATCTCTCCACCCACAGTTTACTCTGAGAAAGTTACTTCCGCCCACCTATGGAAACACTTTCCCTCAGTAAGTTATTAAATACAACTCCCCCCAGTCATGGCAATATTGGCTCATCACCTGTGTGTGAGTGTGAGTGTGGTTTCATTTTGCTTTCATAAAACTAAATAGAATTCCCTGTGGTAAGAAAAATATTTGTTCACCTTCTGAGTGTTTGGAGGCTTGCATGTGTGCGTGTGTGTGTTTGTTTGTGTCTGCATTTGTGTGTGTTTTAGGGTCATTGCCTACTGGCCATCCATATTATCCCGTGGGTGTAAATACGTAGTGATGAGTGGAGGAGAAAAGCAAAGGCACAGCGGTCGCTAAGGTCAGATGGAGGCATCACACTGACATAAAGCACATGACACTCTGCAGTAAACAAAAACATACAAAGATCTGTGTATTTTTCTGTCAATACCAAACTTCCTACCTCTAATCAGTTGGCTGAGGTCCAGAACATAAGACAAATGACCTCCTATTTTAAGCAGCAGCGCATTAACAAGCTGTGAGCTGTGTCAGTGTCCGCACTTAAACGGTGAACAATAGCGTTTGTCGAAGCGGACCTAAATGTTCCCCTCTCAGCCAAGTGAATCCAGACTGCAGTCCGACATTGATTTCTCATCCTGGGTAGTGACTAACTACCAGAGGGCTGATGTTATTGCTGAGCGCGGGTGTAAAGTTTGCAATAAACTGTTGTTTGTATTGAGCATCTTACAGTTTACAGTACTTGGCAGGATGTTTGTTTCCTGAGTTCAGTGGGAAATGACCTCAAAATGTTTCTCACTTTCAACCCATCCAGCGGTTGTTAAGACATTTCAGTCTAAACCAAAGTGTGGACCAACAAACTGACATTGCCTTTCCTTGTACCAGCTAACATGGCTAGAAAACTGTTGTTGATGCTACTCTTTAGAGAAATGTCATTGCTAAAATAAAGAAGCTCTGTATGCATGTCTACGTGAGTGGCTTTATGTCTCCCACCACCACCAGTAATCCCCCGATCCCAAAGGCCCAGTGGTGGCCCTCAGTAGCTGCCCCAGCAGATGCCTGTCTGCATATTCTTATTAAAGGGTTTCAGTGTTGTGCATTCCCCAGGTCCCCTGGGGGGGGGCTTAGCGAGCAGAGCTAGACGCTTATCCTTTGAGCTAGGTGGGGAGTTGGTTAGGCAGGTGGGGGGGGGGGGGGGGGGGGACAATCAGCAAGCAAACGGTTGTTAAACCAGCCAGAGTGAAGTTTAGCAAACAGATTGCTGCTTTAACTACTCTTAGCAAGCCAGAGAGGTAAGCCAGCATGCCAGACAATTAGGGGTTGAATAGTGTGCAAGGCAGCTATCCAAACATGCGAGGAAGCCAAGCAGCCAGACAGGGATAGAAAAACTGTGGGGGCAGGTGCAGAAGTAGGCTGGGCACTGTCAGTCTGTCTGGTGACTTGTCAGCCTAACTGTCTGGTGTTTGTGTGCGTGGAGAAGGCTCACTGAGGTGGCAGCTGCGTAACAGCACATGAGGGAAATCACTGTCAGAACGCTGGAGATGTGTGTCAGCCCTGACCCCGGAGGACGACCAGTCGTATTAGCAGGGCTGCATCAGGTTGTGTTAGACTGTGTGGTGCATGTGGGTGTGGACGTGTGGACGGCAGCACTGTTTCAGTATGTCTCGTCTCATCTTGTGTGTGTGTGTGTGTGTGTTGGCGGAGGTGGATATGAATATCAGCATGTCACCACACTGACAGAGTGAAAGCTTGCTTCCAAATTATCTTTGCTTTGGTGATCACGCACATGTGAGTTCATGACAGCTTTAGGTTTGTTTTCTGTTTATTGGTGTCGTGACAGGCTTGTAATATTTCACAAAGTAACACACACAAGCAGGCAATAGGCTGAGGGGTTTCATCCATATTCTCCACTTTGCTGTCTTATTGATGTTCGCTGTCAGCGCAGCAATCCTACTTCACTTTTCTGGAGACCAGCTCAGTATGTGAGGTCACTACGCCACGTAAACAAAATGTTTAACCTTGTCTGCTGACCTTTCTGCTGCTGTGATGAAACAGGCATCAAAATCTTGTTTGTGTTTGACATGATGTAATATCATAGTTTTGTTGTTACAGGCAGTCCTTTTCTAAAGGGTCATTTTTAATTTTTATCTATTAATTTTCTATGTTTAACAATTGTCTATATAAATAAAGTTATTATTATATTATTATTATTTCACCCAAATTATCCACAAAGCAGCATATTTGAGCTCACAGATTGGGTTTTATTTTCACAGGTTTTGAGATATTCTTCTGCCACTAAACCAACACAATGGACGTGAATGGACTTTAGTTTGAGGTGCTCAAAGAGAAACCTCACAAATTTCGCGCATCACAGTCTGTTTACAGGTATCAAGGAATACTATATATGCGTATGTGTCACATGAATCAGCATCGATTGGGGCTTTGCTGAAGTTTGAAAATGTAAAGAATCTGGGGGTGTCGAGAAAGAAGTGAGCTCACCGGACCTCTGTAGCCCATTCCTCATCTCCGCTTGAGGCTACATTAGCTGCTACTAGCATAACACACCCACATCTCCGACCGAGCTGTCCACGGTTGGGTTGCATTGTGGGTAATTAAGCCAAGGAAGAAGAGGATATCTGGATATGGTTCTGCTGCATCGATTTTGTCCATAGACAGTGCTAAATGCTAAATGTTAAATCGGTGGAGTACTCTTTTAAAAATTAAACATCTTTAGCAGTACAGAAGGACAACAGACAATATAGATAAACAGATGTGGAAACAAAAGAGGTTCTATGGACGTAACTCTGAGCATTTTAGTGTCGACTCCAGTGTATCATGTCCAATCTATTAAACATCTGAACTCTTTCTGACAGACTGAACTGCCTGATTTTACATAGACACCTGAGCCTCGTGGGAGGGATGAGATTCAGAGTGAAAATGAGCTCATGACATTCCACATAATGTGAAATGTCCGATGCAGGCATTATGGAGTATGAATATACTGCCAAGCTCTCTAATGCTATAAGCTTGTCTGATAGCAGAGCTTATATGTTGTCAGACGAGCTGTAAACGTCAAAGTTCAAGTTCTGTAAGGAAAACATGTTAGTATCAGTGCTTGCAGTGAGAAAAAAAGATGGCACAGGTTAATTCTGATGTAAGATAGCTGTAAAGAAAGACGTAGCTTCAGAACAAATGCTATAATGTTGTTAGGCATGTAGTCCAGGCAGCCTGAGCGAGTGTTATAGTGTGCTGCCAGAGCACTGCGTCTGAATCTCCATAGAGGAGGTGTCAAATAGCCTCTGCAGTAGTTACTATCCAGACCTGCACTGTTACTGGATACCTGCTGCTGTTACAGCCCACTCTGTGAGTGTATGCATGTGCACATGCAGGGACGCTTGTGTATAGTGCCTTCTTGTGTACCTGCCTGTGTTTGTATTGATGTATGCTATATTTCATGTGCATGAATACACTTCAGTAATGTGTTTTTTGTTTCAACTCTCCACCCTAATGGAGCTACTGTCGCATGTTTGCGTCTGCATCAGCTATGGTTGTATACTTTTAGTAGGTCAAGAATGTGTTATATGTCTTTAGAATACACCTTTATGTGTACATGAATTGCCTGAACCTCTGTGGCAAAAATCCCCTCTCGAGGACAATAAACTCTCTGTGCTCGCTTCATGTGCTTACTGGGAAATATGTTTGAGTGGACTTTATTTCCCCCTCCCTTTGAGAAAGGCAACACGTCATAGAAGTATATCAACTCTGGCAGACTGTGTTGGCTCTGATGGTGAAATAGACAATAGCCAAGCCTCTTATAGCTCCTCTAGAGGGAAATACCCATAAAAGGTTAACAAAAGTCACCTCTTAGACGGCTCTCACAGTCTATTAATCATGTTAAGATGATTACGTAAAGGGAATTATCTATCAAAGTGGGCTCAGGCAGGGCACAAGAGTAAATTAGGCTTCTTTTAGCACAGGGACTTGGTTGGAAATGCTTTTCTTGGGTACAGAAGAGCCCAGCTTATCTGTCCAAACAAAGGCTGCATAGACTCTGGAACCAAAAGTGGAAATTGCAATTAAGTATCTTTTAGTCTTTCTGCTATAGAGCTCTATGATTACATACTGTGTTCTTTTAGATTCACAGACGGTGGGAATAGATCAATATCTCTACAAGTATAGTTACTACTCTCTGTGGATTAAAACTGCACTAATCAATATTTTGAAATCAAAAATGGATCAAATTACAATGTGTAATGTGATAAGAGTTGTTCAGTGACAAACACACTGTTCATCAAGCTTTACAGCTCTACAGGGCATTTTAGCATCTTCCAGCTCATTGTTTTGGTTTTACAGCGCACAACTTTACTGTTTTGGTTTACTTTAACCACTCTTATTAACCTTGTGTAGCAATGGGCAGCTGTATTTAATGAACAAACTGCAACACCTGTGCAACACCAAATCACAGATAGAGTTAGCAAACATAGGAGAGTATCTATTAGCTAAAGATATTTTCCTCAGGACATGAAGCCAAAACAGAGCAAAAAGGAGGGCAGGTACTGGACTACCAGGTGGCCAGAAACCGACTCTAAATGAATGCTAATATTCAGTGTTACATGCTCGGTACCTGCTGGATGTGTAAATAAGCAACTGTTTGCTAATGCAACATATGTCAGTGTTGTGTTTTTAGCTTGTTCTGATGATACTTTGACTACTACATACACTACATAAGCTCTCACCAATGACTAAAATTTACTCATGTCCAGCAACTTCTTCTTCAGTCATTCTCTCCTTTTCTCTTCTTCGCTTCCTCCGTCAACATCCTCTTTACCTCTGCCGTTATGTCCATAGAGGCTGCTGTGTCTGGTTACATTGCCTGTTCACCTAGCTCTGGTTCTGGCACGACACTGGCTTCACTCCCCAATTGAGTTTAATATTTATGTGGATTATGCAAAACAAAGTTTTTGCGAGTAACCTTATGTTCATGTGTTTGTGTGTGTGTGTGTGCGTGTGTGTGTGTGTGTGTGTGTGTCACTGTACAGCAGGCCAGCTCTGCTCTCACCTGTGAGTGCAGCCACCCTGTCTCTGCTCGGTGAGAGTCGGTGGGGTGTTCCTGCTGCTTCTCTGATGTCATCACCGCCCCCCCACAGAGCAGAGCTGCATGCTTCTGTCTGCAGGGTGCTGATTGTTGTAACATCCTCCCATTCTCATCTTCCTCCTCCTCCTCCTCCTCCTCCTCCTCCTCCGCCTTCTCACCCCTGTGCTTCCCCCACACCTTCCCACCGCCATCGTTGACTCCCCATAGTGACTGTTTGAGTTGACATTCCCAGTATGCCTGAGGACTGTCAGCAGGACACTGTCCTTTTTCATACAGGAGAGCTGATGAAAAGGGAGAGTACACAGATGTCAACAAATACAGCATCAAATATTTAAGTAGAAATAAGTCATATTCTGATTTTGTGTATTGTTGGCATAGTTATAATCTAAATATATAATATACAGATATTAAACCAAAATGAGTGACATTCTGATATCATACTAACAGTGCTTTGAGCATTGACATATACGGGGAGTAGGTTGCCAAGTGTTCATCTGTGGATATTTGTTGATAAAAACCTAATTTATGTGTGTTAAAGAGATAAAAATCAGTTTTTTTCTAAACACATCATTTGGCCGAATTTATACAATATTAAAAAGAGACAAAGTACATCCATAAACATAATCACTTGAAGCTGATCTGGTCCTTCCTGCCTGCTGATTTCAGACACATAACTGCTCGCTCTGTGTTTCTTTCCCTCTTTTCCACCCCCCTCTTACCTCCCGTCTTTCTCTCCCATGGGTTGTTTTCCTGATTGATATAAAATGCGCTGCTTTTGAATCTTTAATTCTCATTAAACTAAAGCGTTCAAGGCCTGTATAATGGCTAGCAAATTCAAAATTGCCATCAATTATCGCTGTAGACCTCTCATTAGAGATTCTGGCCACAGTTTTGGGCTGCTGCTGCTGCTGCTGCTGCTGCTGCTGCTGCTGCTGCTGTCCCCGACAGGACGCTGGCAGGTCCGCCTCCACTAATAAGGAGAAAAGTGCAAAGTCATAGAGAGTGGGAGAAGGAGTGCCACACAATTCCTCTCTTTTTCTCTCATTTGCTCATTTTTATCTCTCTCTCGGCTAGTGTCAAAGCTGTTACGTTACACAAGCAAAGGGACTGGCAAAAGATAATAGCAATGAGAAGCTATTAAAAGTTCCCAGTGCCCAAATTTGACTCATTACTGTGGATATAGCAACAGGGTCATCATGGCATACACTGCAGATTCATCAGATATTTGTTTTTAAAGTGTGTCAGTGTAGCTTTAAATAAAACAAATCTTAAAGATGTGCTTATCATATCCAATTGATACCTCCTAAAAACAAACGTTCTCTTAGATTAGCTGCCACTGAGTGAAGTGATTCCTCTTGAAGTGAGATAAGGCCGATCATTCAGAAATTTTCACTCCTCTATCTGAAAGTTTTGGAGAGGATGGAGGATACACAGCCAACTGATGATCCATTGAATCACAGTCATACTGAATTGGATTGAGTTACCAGATTAATTGGATATATCAGCTGTGGGCAATTTCCTCTGCTGACTGTCACCAACTTCCGGACGAGGCCAGAGCGACGCGTTTTGGACCATACAGGAAGTGATTTATCGAGATGGCTGGAGAACGTTTGCCTTGATTTTTCTCCGGGGACTGAAGAGCCTCTCAGAATGCAGATCAGAGTCGCCACTTTGCTGTGTGTGCAATGAAAGAAACACACACACATATCTCTCTGTTACACACACACAACCATACACACCACATGCATTTGCCAAGCCCAATCAACGGGACCCCTGGGGAGCAAGAAGGGGGAGAACCAAATTCAATCAGGCTATTGATTTGAGTGTGAAAATGGAGGGGAAGTGTGTGTGTGTGTGTGTGTGTGTGTGTGTGTGCTTGTGTGTGTGTATCCTCACACTCAACAGCATGTCAAGGCCCACTTTTGTCTAAAACAACCCTACAAGTACTTCTATTTAAAGGACTATCAGCAGCTAGTGCGGCTGCAGCTGGAGAGCTCTCTTTTCTTTGCACTGCAGCCGTACAGCCATTGTTACATCCTCGAGCGAAAGTCCTCCAGGATACCATGTGAGTTAAACTAAGGCTGACACGCTTCAACCCAAGCTTTGCCGAATATCAGCATTACTACAAAACATTGCGGCGATGGCCTCATTTACAAAAGTCCACCCTTGTGTCATAGACACTAAAGGGGTCATATGGACAAATACGAACAGACAGCTGGTTTTCTGAACCTGCGGGATTGGTATCGTGATACGTTGTGTGTTCTTTTATGACAGCCTGTCTGCTGCTATTTGTTTCAGAGACAGAACAGTTGCTTGATCCGTTTGGTGTTTTGGGGCCTCCAAACTGAAGAATGTTTATTTATCTCACTGCTACGTTTTTCATGTCTGACCTGTACACATTTATGCAAATCTGACGCTGACTGTAACTGACAGTATACGGTTAGCTATCACTGTGACTCCTGTCCGACAAGACATCTGTACTTATGCATAAAACTGAGCAATGAATTTCCTTGTTACTACACAACACCGTGTCTGGCTATAGGGGGTGGGATGAAGAGGCAGAAAGTGTGCCATGATAAATGTTATGCCCCCCGGAATGAGGCAGCAGTTTATGTATGGAGGAAGGGGAGCAAATGATCTCTTTTTACTAGTGTGCAGGTGGTGTGATAAATCTCCCACCCCGGTGGCCGTTTTAAGAGCAGCTTGGCCTGTTTTTGCAGACCCTCCAGACTTGGCTCTCTGAGCAGAAACATGCAGGCACCATCCTGCAGGAGATGCACTCTATATATTCTTTGGCTTAAACTGGTTATTCAAACATTACGTTCATATGGGATCCAAGGCTTTGTAATCACTTTACACCACTATATTTTCTACATAAATATACCAAACTGCTGTTCACGTCTTGCTTTACGGTCTGGAACATTTTACTGCCAGAAAAATGGGAAAATAGTGGGAGTGTATTGTGAGTTTTTAAGCCCAGTGTTCTTATACTGTATATTAACGTAAGTAGCCACTCAGAGAGACCACAGGATGAAATGCCAAGCTGTCAGTATTTTAATTAATACAGACATTCATTTGAAAGAAATTATTAACATTTTGGAAAATGTTCCATTATCTGCTTTGTCTTCAGGAGTTAGATGAGTGGGCGTGCATTAAAGGATCAGTGTGTAGGATTTAGTGGCATCTAGTGGTGCAATACCCACTGAAACTATGGTGCCTTGCAAACTTATCTAGTTTGTCAGTTCTGGGTTACTGTAGAAATATGGCGGACTGTGGTAGAGGACCCACTCCCGCCCTAGATAAAAACAGCTCATTCAAAGGTAATAAAAACATACAATATATTCCATTTTTGCCAACTGGTCCCCGTAAATGTTACACATTGGACCTTTAAGCACAAATCTGAAGTCAAGAGATTACTCCATTTTGTTCAATCTTTTTAAACTGAATAGTTCAACATTTGGTAAATACACATATGTGCTTTCCAAGATACAACTTCTTAGTTAGTCTAATTCAGAGGTGCTGATAGACATTTTGAACTTTGTACAGAGTCAGGCTAGCTGTTTCTCTCTGTTTCCAGTCTTATGCTATGCTAATTACCTCCTAGCTGTTGGCTTTAATGCACAGATATGAGAGTGATACTGATTTTCACTATTGGGAGAAAACTTACCAAATGTTGCTGTATTGCTTTAAAAGACGAGATGCACGTACAGTCCTTAGTTAAAACCCTGTCAGAGACCTCTGTTTCATCTCTCTTGCTTTCATTTCTTGTCATCATTCCACTCACCAAACACAGAAAGATGATGTTCTGACAAATGATTTTCACAAATGCTTGTTCTCACCTTTCAAGGCTGATTTATGCTGGATACATTTCAAGATTTAAAGCCCTTAATGTTGTGCTCTATCAATGTCTAAAGTACATCAGTGTGCTGCCATGATGACATGATGAGACCTTGGCATTTGACCCCTGAAGGTCACATTACGGTCTCCAATAATGTTCATCCAAATTGGTTCCTCGCTGATGCTTATCACTACATCTTCATTTGCTACATGTTCATTAGGAAGCTGCTGAAGACGGTGGCACAGATGTCCCAATAAAACAGTTGTGACTGTAAATAAAAGTGTCATCCACATGAGTTACAGCTCAGCTATTTGTTTCCAGGTGAAGGAACAATGTATTTTGCCTGTGTGCATTGATTCACAAGGACTCGTAGGGATGACAACGTGTGGTGGTCCTGTTCTGTTGTTTACCTCTTTAAACTGGACACAAGGGGAAATCAATACTGCTCTCTGACAGGTCAGTAAACAGCCTCCATCCGATATTTACTGATTTTGGTTCAGCCGCCCTCCTCTTGCTACCATTTTCATCTACCCCACCCGAGTTTATATTTCTGACTGAGCCGAGTCGCTCAATGGGCCTCCTTGCTTGACATACCCCCCTTCTCCTCCTGCTGCTATTGCCCATCAGGGTGGCAGGGTCTTTAATCGATGTGGAGCCAAATGGGTCCTGGAAAAGGCCATTTAGTCTGGGTTGTTGACGCTGCTGCCCAGACAAAATGATAAAGCTTCTTGTTGGAGATAAGAGGAGGCAAGGAGGCTAGCAGAGACAAGAGCGAGACAGGAAGCATAATGGGGGATGCTGGGCGGAGCATATGTACTACAGTATAGCCTATGTAGTGTACTGTACAAAGGAAACTTGGGTATATCATATTTGGTTCAACAAACAATCAAAATCTTCCTTGTTGAATACAAAGTTTCTTAAAAGATAGTGCTGATTTAACAGCTTTGTAATCTCGACTCAGTTACATCAAGTCAAAGGTGTCCTGTTTTATTGTTGCTTAGTGATGCATGGTTGAATGTTTTCACTGCCAACATCATGTCACTCTATGCTTAATGTCAATCATCACCAACAGGAATAAATAGAAGTTTCTACCAGGAAAGAATCCCTTGGAACCATTCAGTCCAACAAACTTTATTTGCAAACAAGTCTCACTTGGGACATTGTGGTTGTCAAGACAGATGCCTAACAGCTTGGTGCCACACTGTGAGCAACTGTGATCGGAGCCCCATGATGCAAACGTACACCAGTCAAGTTTTCATATGACAGGGGTGGCATGGGAATTGGTGCTGCCTTGATCAGCTAGAGGTTTGAGGTTTATCCAAACTACGCTATGTGGTTATGACACACCTCCCTTGTGGCTGCATCTTTCCTGTCATATTTAAAATCTCCTCATGAAAAAAAAAAAAGCTAAAAATGTGTCCAAACGACTCACTTACAAGCAAGAAGCTAGCAGCTGGTTGCTAACTTTACTAACTCAACAATGATAAAACAGCAATAGCAGCTCTGTAAAGCTGTACTTGAGTTAAATTCTCACATCAGCATGCTAACATGCTTCTAACAACAATGCTAGCATGATGGTCATGTTCACCATGTTATGTTAATGTGTTAGCATGCTAACATGGTCTATGTCAAAATTGTACAATATTCTACGGCATTTCACCACAGTCGAAATGTTTCACTGTACCAAAATGGTAACAGGACAGCATTGATCCAAAGCGCCATGCTACTAGCCTGGCTAAAAACATTCCAGTGTTTTGTTAATTCAAGTTCTTTTACTGTGAAGCAACTGCAGATTGTGATGTGTTTGCATTAATAGTGTGTAACACTGAAATCAGAGCAGAAGCATAAGAGAGCAGAAAATTGTGAAGCTCTCATTTGAAGGAGAGAACAAAGCAATAGTAGTAAAATGTCCAAACAGTTCCAGTGATACACAGCAGCGTTATAACGACTGAATGCTGGACCTTTAAAAATAGCACCATGTCTCTTGTCAACCATATGACCACACAAGTGGAGCCAATCAGGTCACTGTGATGTCGGCACCGTTTGGATCGTCACAGTTTGGCTCTGCTTGGGAGCATGTCCACATTAGCATGGATCAGTGCATAACCCTCTGCTGTGAGAACCCGAGGGAAACAAACATGCGCGTTGCATAGCATGGCACGCAGGCTAGGACCGACAATCTGGCAACTCTGGCAAATGCCAGATGGGTCGGCCCACCTAGTGTCCACCAGCAATGTCAGGAAAAGAATTTGACCTGCCAGCCGCAGCACGCTCGATGTTACAATGCCCCAAAATTGTCAACAGGCTACCTACACTATAGGACAAGTGCAGGAAGTGGTACCGTCTGTTCTCACCCCCCATCCCTACAAGTGGATCCATCAATCTCTCCATCCATGTAATGTCACAGGAAAACAATGCAAGATTCTATAGCTGCAGTGATAACATTACTGTCTCATTACTGTCAGTGCCAAATGAAGAGGAGGAAAAAGACTGGACAGATGAGCAGCAGTCTGATTCCAGTGGAGAGCAGGAGAAAGAAGAGCAGGCCGATGCCGAGGACGAGCGGAATGACATCCTCCCAGCAGGTGGTACTGCCCTGATATTGCTCTACACAACTCATAAGTGCATATGTTGGGGGGGCTGGTCCAGACAGAAATTGCCAGAGCTGAATTTTGTTCCCAGTCCAACTCTGATGATTGGTCATGGAATTAGTGTAAAGTACATGTAAAAAAGCAACTATTTACAGTATGTTGGGCAAAATAATGATCAAGATGAGGAGAGCAGTAAATGAACACACTCTCTATTCAGCTTCAAATCATTATTATTAGTCGTTACACTGAAGTCTCTTGTTTATTTTAAACAATGGGATGAAGCAAAGCATTAGAAAGGATATATGGCCGCATTGACCCAATTGGATGTTCATCTGCACTACAACCACCACTGTCGAGACAGGAAGGAAAGTATGATCTTAGTGCTGTAGAGGTCTATATATATATATATATATATATATATATATATATATATATATATATATATATATATATATATAAGAGTATGAAAGGTTAAAAGGCCAAGTGAGAGGGAAACAGAGAAAGAGACGAGGCAAGCAAAAAGCCTTACACAGAGATAACACACTCTATTGGGGGAGTTTGAGTGTGAGGATGGAGCATCTGCTCCTGCCCACTGGGCCTCCCAGCTAGTGCAAGCAAACACACACACACATCTACACACACACACACGCACAGAACCAAACTGCAGCTGATTCTAATGAGGCCGAGGCCTGCTGGGCAGTAGGACCGTTGTTCCAGCCTGTCTCTGGCTCTCTGATTCTTGTCCCAAAGCTCCTTGCACGTCATCCACTGTTTCACACCATCCGCACTGTTATACACTCAGTATTCCCTCCCAGCGTTGGTTCTTCAGAGTAGTCTCACATTAAAAGTCTTGACTTGACAGGATTGGACTACAAGAGAATATAAAAGAAGAAAGGCATTAATTACTTTCCTTCAACTCCATCCATTATTTCCTATATCAGAACATCTCGGAGTAAGTGAAATATTGCCCTTATAGTATATATAGTAACTATAAGGGCAGTGTAGCTGCTTTCTTATTTGGATCGACACAAAACCTTTAAAGGAGCAATTTGTTATTCTTGGCCGCATGCAAAAAATAGGAGGCAGCATTTCACCTCCTCCCATGCTCCATGTGATGACACTGTTTAGACGCTGGGGACTCTCTAACGCCTCTCGACACACAAATGGTATTATGAAAAAGTACAGGCTAAAGCTAGCTGGATAGCATGCTAATTTTGGTTAAAATATATATATATATATATATATATCTCTGCAACACAATACAATGTTTTTGTCCCGTTGCCTCTTATGTTCTGTTGAAAATTTTAGTACATTTTTTGGATGTTAAACATTCCGGAACTATAATTCTGGCTATATATTACATATTTCCCTAGATACAATTATGATTATTATTATGGTGGATTATTATGGATGCTGATGACGTTGGTGATCCTTTGTCTTTGTCCTTTGTGAACTTTGTCTTTAGTGCCACCAGCAAGTTGACATTTTTGATTACTGAAACATCATGACAGCTATCGGATGGATTGCCATGACATTTGGTGCCCACAGGATGAATTAATAACTTTGACTTCTCATCAAACACCATCATCAGGTCAAATAAAGAAAAAAATCTTACCTACAAACCTTCAAAGACCAAAGACTTTCTTATCAGCTTTAGCTGTACATTGTGTTGTGTGCTGAAATGTTAGGATGCTAACATGCTAAACTAAGATGGGGAACATTGCATACTTTCGAGCTGCTCATTTTAGCATTCGCATTGTGAGCATGTTAGCTTACTGACATTAGCATTTATCGCAGCCTCACAGAGCCACTAGCATGGCTTAGATTTGTTTGTAGTTTGAAGAAATCAGGATATTTTTACTGAACCTGTTGATTTCTTTGCATTCTCAGGCTAGAAGTTACCACCACCAAAATACTACTAGCCTACTACTACTACTACTACTAATAATAATAATAATAATAATAATAATAATAAACACATAAGTAAATGTTTTTCTCCCTTAGCCATTACTTTATGTACAGCAATGTTTGTCCCACAGGGGCCCGTCCATTTAATCTCATTCAAACTTCAAACTCATTCAGTCGCTCTTCATTCACTCCAACTCCCTTTCCTTTTCTGTCTCAGAGTCTTTCCATCAACAGGAGGGATAAGCCCAAACAAATCTGCCTAAAGCCTTTGCCAGGCTGATGGTCTCACAGGAATGATACCTATTCCCTCTCATTTCAAACGACACTAATGGCATATTGACGTGCATACAGATTAACAGATTATTGCATTTGTGTGTGTATGCTGGGTGGGGACTGTAAAGTCATATCAGTCTATATTTTAATCCAACCTCTGAGCATCTTTTATCATTTCAGATCAAAGATTACTCAGAAGGAATCTTAACTACAACTGCTTTTTCCCTCCCACTTCAAACTAGCATACATTTGTGTGAGCATCCACCAACACTTTAAGACCTACTGTGAACTTACATATCTTTAACGGCGCATCATAATCCATTAGAGCTCTGTGAAAACATCATTTTGCAGAGATTTGACAGTAATTTAACTATGTGTTTGTTATCATTATCATTTAAAACTGTAATATCTGTCAAAATCATGGATGTCTAATTCCATCTGATTTGCAAATCCATCTTTGTCTGACAGCATGGCAGAAGTCTGCTTTTGCAGATGGTTGTTGGGGCTTGGCTATTTTTAAAGTGATAATAAACCCACAGAAAAAAAAGGGGGGGACTTGGAATGTCAGTGTGGTAAAGAACGGGAGGGGACAAAGTCATCAAAAATATCCCCAAGGAGTCATCTCATCCTTTATTTCAAGCCCCGTAGCTAAACTAATATAGTGAAACGATCTAAGATGGCCCTTTATTTCTCACCCTCATCTTCTGGGTGTATGTGTTTGTGTGTCTGTGTGTGTGTGTGTGTGTGTGTGTGCATGTGTGTGAGGGTACCCTTGTGCCTGATTATTCTGAGAAGAGGTGCTAAAATGGTACCCTATTGGTTTTACCATTTTGTCCATAGATTCTCTTTCTGCGAGATATTAAACTTTGTTAACCTCACACAATGGCACACGATAGAAACGTTAGCAAAAAAAAAAAAAGCGCTGGTATCTTATTGTGTTACTTACCAACCACATGCTGAATTCATGATTTCCAAATCGTCAGAGATCATTAAAAAAAATTTCCACCAATTATTGTTTAGTTCTTTTATTCAGGTTTGACAACTGGGGGAGAGGTGGGAAGAAAGAGACAGTTATCATTATCAGAAGCTAAACAAAGCATTTGTTTCACTGCAGCTTGGCAGTCCAATGTTCTTGTTGTATTTGGTCAAATGATAATTACAGTGTGTCTGTGCGGCTGGGTTGGATGGTTTATTTCTGGCATTATTGCTCTGACAGAGAGCATCTTCTATTAATTTGATCTTTGACAGAGATAGATTGAAAGTCATAATGGCATACATTCAAAATTCACATTTGCTAAGCCGATGTGTTTTTGCTACAATATCTGAAAGATCGGCAGGCGATTAAGCAGCGAGTCATCAGTCACATGCATTCTTTCTTCATCAGAGAATACAAATTTGTTGTTGTTGTACCAGGTGCTGTTTGTGCATCCAATACATGCTATGCCTCCCAGCAGTGCAGTGGATTTAAATCCACTTTCTTCAGTAGGTTTAGGTCCAGCTGAGGCTCTCTCTGCCTGCTCTGTCCTACTTAGCTTCTTGAAAAATATTTTCTTCTCAACAAGCATGATGTGGTTTATATGTGGGTCTTCTCTTGTGCCTCAGATTCTACAGATATGGATGTCAGGTGGAGTGAAGATTTTAAAACTGCTCACAGGTATGAATGTGAATGCCTGTCTGTTTTTATATTAGATTATTTAGTTTACTTTATGTTAGTTAGCAGTGTTATAGGAGTGCAATGTTAAATTGGTGCGCTACTCTTTTGATTAGAAAAGAAATGACTATAGCAGCTTTAAGGACTATAGTTTCTACACTTTCAATTTCCGTCCATTGTGATGAATGCTCATTCCTTCCATTTACTTAATTTGCTTTAGTTACAACTCTCTCTCACTATGTGCTAAGGCAGCAAATAGAAGCTTTGCTGTGGAAATGGCTTTCCTAGATCAGCAATGTCCAGGATCACTGAACATAAAAAGGTTGCTTAAGCTACAACAGGGCTGTCATAGATACAGAACCACCTGAGACAGCATGGGTACAGTAAACCTCTCACAGAGACATATATCACTTCCTAAGACTAAGAAAGTTAACACTTGACTGAGTAGCTAACACACACAAAAAAAGACCAAAAAATAGAAATGAAAACAAAGAGATGCAGCAGTAGAAAGGATGTGGACAAGAGGTCATGGAAGTTGAGAGTTTCATGTGGGAGTTCAGAGCAAAGGTCTGGTCTCTTGTTCTCATCCCTGTCTCATTGAGTCAGCTCTGGATCTCTCTCTCTCTATGTTCAGCTCCTACCTCTGCCTGCCTCCACCACTGTCATTGCATATCAACATTGTGTTAATGCTAACATCTCACTTCAGCATTCTCGACTCTGCTCACCCACTCACGAGGCAGAAAAGAAAAGAAAAGAAAAGAAAAGAAAAGAAAAGAAAAGAAAAGAAAAGAAAGTGAAGGGAGAAAGACAGCAAGAATGCAGAAACAAAAGCCAACGGTGCAGACAAATTTTAATGAAATAGGATAAAACAACATAAGACACAATAAGATAAGATTTAAAAAACATATAATACTCATTATACCGATGGTCTTGTATAACGTGCTTAAAGACGAACATTCACTCAGTTAGCAAGGATCATTTTGTGTGGAAAGTCTCTAACTCCAAAAAGCAGGTACGGATTGTGCACGTATATTGGCTTGAAAAAGAAAATGTAATGAACTTTTATTGTACACCAAAATCTTACAGACAGCAGACAATGTGAGCACATCACAAAGTCTCTCGGGAAATTGGAAGAAAGAAGCAGTTTTCACATCAGTCCCACTGCTGAACCGCACCTTTTAAGCTCTTCTTCATTTGCAGAAAGCAGCCAGTACCAGTCACTGATTGCATAATTAGCTGCTGCCTTTAGTAAATCAGATGCTAATTACACACAGATTGCAACTACAAATAGAATGAATGCTTTCTGGCAC
This sequence comes from Argyrosomus regius, assembly GCA_946959425.1. Lineage (NCBI taxonomy): Eukaryota > Metazoa > Chordata > Actinopteri > Sciaenidae > Argyrosomus > Argyrosomus regius. The sequence continues at coordinate 24,467,846 of OX336883.1, forward strand.
CGAGTCTTTGCACATCCATCAGTCAACTCATCTGTCCGTCAGTCAGCATGATCGAGTCACCAAAGCCCATAACACGAGTTAGTGCGCTGCCTCATTGCCTCAGTATGCTTTATCGGTTGGATAGTTTCATTGAACGTCAGACAAAATAGTTCTATAGTTATTCCTCCTGCAGCTTGACACTCTGAAGCGCAGCCAAGAAGACATGAGTCTGTATGCTTGTGTAAGACACGTGGAAGATCCAGGGCGATTTTTTTCAGTCAGTCTGGATGTGTTCTTATGAGACTCTACCCAGCAACTGGGAGCAGAACTTCATTAGATAGATAGAGACAGACAGACAGACAGACAGACAGACAGACAGACAGACAGACAGATAGATAGATAGATAGATAGATAGATAGATAGATAGATAGATAGATAGATAGATAGATAGATAGATAGATAGATAGATAGATAGATAGATAGATAGATAGATAGATAGATAGATAGATAGATAGATAGATAGATACTTTATTGATCCCGAAGGAAATTCAAATTATAGTGGTCCACACAGAGTATCCTGACTGCAGAATGCTATGGTGCAGAATATTGTATACATTTTTTCATTTTTAGTCTTTTGCAACTTTTAAAATCTTGGTCCATATGCTCAAATACAAAATAAGTTTCATATTTCAGTTTCATTTTGAAGGCACCATGTCTTCAGAGACGATCTGTCATGGCAATTCAGTGTGCTAACATTCACTGTATATGTAAACAAAGAACCAAATGACAAATGAACACTAGCATCTAAATGTATCTTATTTTTATTAGAAATTTCTATAAATATATTACTATATAACTTTGTTTTAGGTTGAAAACAGGCTCCTGTGTGTCTTGAGTAGCTTAGATTCTCATTATATTATAGTATGATAGTTTGTTTGTTCATCTTTGGTTAGTAGGAGTCATAAAAGTCATAAAATGCTTCACACATGATATGATACAGTTGAAATGAAAGAAAGCAGTTTTGAATTTCCAAATCATCATAAATAAAACCTGAATGTCAATGTGACACACAGAAGCAACATCCACATATTGCACCATTCTTACAAATTCTCCAAATTTCACTCCATTTTGGTGCACGATATACATTTTGGATTACATGACCAAAGATTACTCATTTGTGTTATGATATTCAATGCAGTTCCTGTCATTTGTGTCAACGTTTGCTTGACATAATCTACCATACCATGTAAATTTGTTACAAGTGAACACATTTTGTCACGTAAAACATATTTTTGCATTATACCTACACTGTAGATGGAGCTACAGCAGCATGATAAATGTAAATGGCTATAAGTGATCCTGACACAGGTTATACTGCTCATCATATTAACACTAGGGGTTATGTATTCATCACCATCTTTCTTACTAGGTGGATTCTTTTAATTAAACACATTTAGAAGACTGCAATGCTTTTCCCAAAGCTGAAGCAGCTGTTTTGTTTCATCTGTATATCTTTACAGATTATTACTTTGAACATGAATTAAAACAGTTGCTGTCTTATCACGAGACCCCATCACAGTGCTGGCCACAAAAGGAGCAATTATCTCACTAGTGGTAAAACGTGTGTTTTAATGTCATCAGCAGTACATGACAGATTTAAATACATTAGTGTTCCTTTCTAACAAGACCCATATAAATGTGCTAAGTGTCCCGCAATGAAGGGCGCACAGTTTGTTTAATAAGTCCTCCATTCCAGCCAAGATATGGGAAGAGTGGTAATGAGAGATCTGTTATCTCAGTTGGCCATTAGCCTTAGTGTGTGAAGTCATTAAAGGATGTAATTAACTCCTATTGTACTAGAGATGGGTCATTATCAAACAAGTCAAAGACGCATGTAGCGTGGACGTGATTTTCCCGCTTGTGATGGTGACCTACATGGGGTGAGAAGTTAAACCGGCTTTGTTGTGAGGCTGCGAGAGAGCGATGATGCAGTGTTTACAGCAAAGTGTTTGGCTGCGATCACAAAGGAGTTATGTTTTTATGATCACCTACCGAATGCAGATGAAGCACATTGTTTCCTCACTTCATGTGCAGACGCAGCATTATGAAGACATTTATCACTTTACAAAAGTGTTTGTACTGAGAAAAATTGTCCCTTCGTGAGCCACAGATATGGAAAACAATAAAACGCCGGTCCAGAACTCACGCATGTGTGCATTTATTCATATCAGTGTAGCTTAAAGATACTCCTCATTTCTTTCTGTCCCCAAAGAACAAAGTTGTTATTTCCTTTTTGTTCCTGTACTGGCCTGTCTGACATGGTTTACATTTTAGAACAAGAGGCTCACTGGGATGCCACCCATTTACATAAATAAACGAGATTCTTCCATATGTGGGAAATTTGAGACTTTGCTGTGTTACAGTAAATCATAAGACGGATCTATTTGTTTGTTTCTGTTGTATCTAGATAATAAATCATTGATAGCCCCATTGAAATCATCCTGCTGCGAGAATGTAATCAAACCCTGAACATCCTGGCAGATGAGCTGAGGCTGAGTATTTGTACAACAAGCAAGCCACTCCGTGTCAAACAGCTCCCTGAAGCCACATCGAGCAAGAGACATAGTCAGACGGTGAGTCAGTCTGCTGTCGCAAACTGCATTTCCCAAGGTCCTCTTTGTTTGATTTATGTCCAAATTCTCACTCCCTTCAATAATAGCAAAAACTGAAGAGCTGGCAAATGCATGCCAAGCTAATTTGTTTTTGCATGAGGATGACGTGTGATAGGGAAAATAAATGGACTGGGATTATGAACCTATTATGACAAACAGTAAATTCAGGCTCAAGTTTGCTTGTTTAGATGGACAAAGTCAGGATTACTCCTTTGATTTACAATGTATTGCATTCTGCATTAAGTTTAGGACAAAAAGAGGCATGGCCATGCTCCTGAACTTAAAGTCTGTGTAAAGTAAGAATAAATATGTGTTTCTGTTCTTTGAGACCAAAGAAGAAAGTGTTATTAACCACTCAGCAAAATTTGAAGGATTAAATATATCGACAAGTTTATGAAATTAGGCGTCAAAATCAGGTATTCTCAGTATTCTCAGCTCCAGGACTGTGGGAGCGTGTCCGCTGAATGCGCTGAAGCCACGCCCACTCATGGGAGCAGTCAAGCAGCAATTTTAAAGGGATTGAAACGTGAGTTCAGAAAATGACATGACTAACTTTGAAACACTCTGAGCGAGATGAATTCATCTCTATGTCTCTCTGCTAGGGGTGCAGGGGTATGCTCAGGGTGGCCTCAGCGTGTCATCGAGCCACCCTTTAGGCCCGCCCAAAAAATCCTGGACTGAAAACTGGTGAAAAACTCTTTTAACCTCTAACTCCACATTCAGTAATATATTGTTCATATCCTTCACATGTTTTTAGCAGCTATTTTCCAACAGCATAATCTGGTGGCTTGTTTACAACCTGTCTCGTTGCCTGACTGCCCCTCAGACTTCATTGTTGTGATGTTGCTGTGTTAACCAGATCTTCAGTAACTTCTTTGGTGAGTGCAATAAAATCATGACTGATAGAAATGATGGAAACATCTACAAATATAAGACCCAAACTGTTTGCTTTATACAGTGTACAGCATCTCTGTAATGAAATGATGAATTTATTTTCACCTTTTTCATAATGCATCTGTTTTTACACAGGAAATCCCTTGTGGCGATGCTTCATTCTGGAAGCATTAGTCATGTTCATGTTTGATACTACTGATACTACTGACGCTAATACGCATTAGCAATACAAACAGACAGGACTGAACTCTAATTCACATCTGTTCTGAAATGTAGATCTGCTGATTTTATTCTTGAAGACACCTTTCGGGGCCTCCCTCGCAAAATTACTTGTATCCGTGGCAGCAGAAGACAATATTTTATCTGTGTGATTCTGGCCTTGAACTCAGATTTGTCCTTTCCCATAAAACAGTCAGTCTACCAAGGTGAGCGTCTGTGTTTACTGTACGCACATGCATTTACACATTCTTGCAGTGCCTATGTGTGCGTGTTTATTTTGTAGCAAATATTGTATTTATTTTCATTTTCTCTGCATGGTATCTCAGTTAGTAACATATGAAGCATTAATATTCTTGTTTCTTGATAAATTTAAAGACATTTGTGGCCATAAATCCTTGGCTTGGATATGCTTGTTGGCAGCTCCCATAAAAGTCCTCATCTTCGACAGATTGACAGTAAATTCCTCCAGACAAACAGTTCCCAAGTGCCACCATATCTGACTTCAACTGCATGCATTTGCATGTAGAATATGTGTGCTGCAGTAGTTCATCATGTGTTGATAGCTTTTCTCAGTTGATCGACCGGTCATATGGGTAGATTTACATGTCTGATCTTCGCGTTGATGGATTATTGAGACCATACAGTCTGAGTATGGTTACCTCTGGCTCTGGTTTTTACTGGTGTCTGGTTGCTCTAACAGCCAACAGATTTGGTGTGGTGTTTATAGATTTACCCTTGCATCAGCTGGGTATGCAGATGGGGAGGATTGACCTGCTGCGACCTTGGAAGAGTGCCCTGGCGGAGGACGACGGCGACCTCGGGATGGGCAGGACATGCTGCAATGCAGCAGAGCAGATCAGTGGCGCTGCATGCTCTCACACACACACACACACACACACACACACATAGACACAAACACACAAACACATAATAAACTGCAGATCACCAGTGCACTTTTCTCACACACACACAAACACACTTACTGTACATAAATACCATTAAACTGGAGAACCTGCACAGATGCACACAAATCAATAAACACACACACTCTCTCTCTCTCTCTCTCTCTTTGTCTTCCTGGATAAGCAAGCAGGGGTGTGTCTTAATCAACCTGCCGCTGGCTGGCTGGCTGACATGCACACACCACCCACATGACTCTGCATATTGAACAGCACATGCTCACACACAATTACTTCCACACCTCTTCATAAATGGACAGAAGAAACATGTCTCTAGATGAACACACACAACCACACACACACACACACACACACACACACACACACACACAAACAGACAACAAAGATGTGGAAGTAACACATATGTAGTCCCAAAGCGTAGAGCTTAACACATCCTGACAATATATCATGTAAGCACTGTGTTTGGATTAAATGGTCAAAACACACACACTAGACACACACATCACAGTACATTTATAGTGCTCTATACACAGAATTGTACACACTAAAAATAAAAAAGTGACTCCAACATTTTCCTCTGTGTTCCTCTTCCTTATTACTGTGCATAAGTTGCAACGGCAGCACTAAAAATAATAACTTTCCTTTCTCTCTGCATCTAAGCAACGTCCTTCTTATCATACACACAAATAAACAGAGTCATTAATGCATTTTTTTTCTCTTTGCACTGCAACAACAGTTACTTTACAGCTTTACACATAAGGCGATCACTCAGTTCCATCAGCTACTAGATCCCCCAGATGCCCCAGGAGGGCATCCCATAGGAGGACAATATATAACATCAGTGCCAAGGCATTTTATTTAAATACCAGCAGAGAACAGACCCTCATTAAAGAGATTTTCTGGGACAAATAAGTAAACCCTAATCACTCTGAGCAATCAGATCAAACCAGATCAGCCTCGGCTTACTTTCACTTGTGCTATGAGTGAACTGGTAATACTTCAACCCAGTGGACGTGCTCATATAGAATGGTACGTACATGTGCTGACCTTGTACTGACTTTTATGTATTTCCTGGGGGCGTACCCATCCCTAACCTGACCTATAACAACTGGTTGCCTTATATCAATGCTAATATCAAAGGGGAAGTCTGGTGATATTCTGTATTTTTCTAATTGTTAAAAAATGCCACAAAAAGACCAAAAACCTACAATGAATCGATCCTGCTGACAAGTATGTTCTGTGCAGCCAAAGCCTGATATGGTAACATGGTTCTTCATTATGATAGTCAGTGCATGGTGGGTATGAAAGTTCCCAAATGTTCATTAATCTACAGCTGAAAATGAGTCCCAAAATGTACTATTTACTCCTGTTTGAATGAAGAAAATTATTTGCATTCTCTCCACCTCTATTTTCTTGCTTCCAACTCAATCAGCTGACTGTGGGCCTTTCACTCCTTCAGTTAAACCTATCATACCACGACCTCTGTGAGCCAATTGTCTCGTCGCTATTAAGGTTCCTCTCTTTGCTGTTGTCAGTTGACATTTTAAATGCGGGACCCTCCTTCACCTCATTCACCTCCAGTCCTCATTACATTAAGCGCCCAGTGGTCCTTCCACTGTGGTCATCAAAGGACCTGCTCCACATCACATCCATCCACATCTTTGGCATTGTTCTTCACTCCATCGCCACCACCACCACCACCACCATATAGACTCCATTGGGGGTTATTCTATACAGCTCATGGCGACACTACCCCCTTAAGAAAACATTCTTAAGGGGGGTAGAAGAGATTTGTTGATGGTAACAAATATATAGAAACACACACACACACACACACACACACACACAGACACACACACACACACACACACACACAGTGTTGGAAATCCTTTGTAGTGTAGTAGATGTTATAGTAAAACTGGATTGAGCCTGTTGATCAGGATGTGAGGGAAGGTGATGAGTGCAGAGGAAGTGGAAAGGACTGCTTAAGTTCCAGTGACAGGAAATTCTTCCCAGTGTGAGTCTATTGTCTCCACTTTGGCAGGATGAGAGGTGACATCATGTGATGGCGTCATGTTTAACATGTGGTGGTCCGGATGAGCTTGATGTGCTTTTTTAAAATTATTATCATATAACAGGTTTATTCTTAACCATACATATCCAACCAAATGGGAAACAACATGTACTCTGATCCTGTTTGGTCGTTACTGCAGTTTGTGACTTTGACTGCAGGGTCAAAGTTCATCACACGCTCACTTCTGAGTCATTTCAGCACACTGAAATAAAACCTGAACAAGTGATGCACTTTTACATAAAGAAGTCTGTTTATTATTTGATATATATCATATGCATCTTCATATAATAGTTCTAATACCAGTAAGTCAAAAATAATAATCATATTATATTTATATATATAGATATATAGAAAACTAATCCAATAATCTACTTTTTACTTGGACTTTACTTCCTTGTAAAAAACAACATGGAGAAACGTATAATCTTATCCCCAGCTTCAATATAGGCGCTTTAAGGGAGCAAAGAAGATAATACAAAAAAGAAAAGTCACACCTGAACATTGCATCTTATAGAACTAGAACATCTGTCAGCAGCTAGTAATGGTGACCATCTTGGTTTAAGACACAGGAAGAGGTTGTTTTTTTTTTTTTCTTTGCTAGAACATCTTTGACAAATATGTTTTTTGTTTTGTTTTTAAATTCAGTTGAAATGGCTGAAAAAGTTGAAGACGATGGCAATCGTGATCGGCTGGATTTGGAGACTGAGAGACAGAACATTAGATTACACCAGTCTCATTACACACTTTGAAGATGAAGGAGAGGAGGGAGAGAGTGGAAAAAACATGGGAGGGAAACAGGAGAAAGAGGACAGTGTGTGGGAAAATAATTAAGAACAGCAGGGTGTAGAAAGTTTACTTTATGTGCTTCACCAATCTGCATTTGTAAACAGAGGGCAGCGGCACAAACAGTGCACAGTCCTCTCCCCTCATCTTCTCTCACCGATCACAGGCGTCCCTCCTTTCCTCTGGGTGCTCACCAGGAGGTAGCCGTGTCACAGTTGACAGGGAGAGACATCCACTCGAATCCATTTAACTGTGGCAGTCTTCACAAGTTTTACCAACCGTATCAATACTATTCCCCTCAGAACTCCCACCTTTTCCCTCAAACTCTCGATATGTAGAAATGAAAACATGGAGGCAGGCTGTTTCAGGGCTCTGGACACGGATGAGGCCATGGACGACAGACCATCCGGAGCCGTGGAAGGTGGTGTCCAGGGGCCCTCGTGTCTATCAAGGCCAGAGACGCAGGAGGGCTTCACCACTGCGACCCCGTCTCCGTTTGCGGAGCCTAGCTGGTCAAGTTGGGGTCAAGAGGAGGCATCAAAGCTGCACAGGAACAGAAGAAGAAGAAGAGATTACTGAAGAAGAGTTACTGATTGCAGGATGCTTTTTATTGACAGTGGCTCAAGTCATGCAGCTGAATCAACTATATATATTTGGGTGTTTTACTGATCAGGTGCTACAGTGTGTGACTCCGCAGATACATGCAGGTCGTTAAGTAGTCTAATGACTTCATTTGTCCCTTTTTCCATCTGTCACATTAATGTTTAGTTTTTATTTCCTGGCAAATAAATGGAATTTATCTCGTCTGCGTTCTCATTTTCAGATTTTTTATTTAGTCACATTTTCTGCGTGAAGAAAGGATTATACAATTGAGAATTATTAGAGGTATATGCAATGGTGTAGTGCATGGTATATGCAGATATACAGAGTATACCCATTTCTAAATGTTCTGAATTATTTGTCCTAGGATTGCAAAGGCGCGATGGATTACTTACATTCAAAATGCACAATTATTATAATTAAATGCATAATTATGTAGTTGTTTAACCCCTCTGGGTCCGTATTCATTACAAAATCTACACCTCCTATGTGGCTAATGTTGATTTCATACTGATCCTTACTCCCTTAAGACAAGCAGCAGAAGTTGACTAGACAGTGACAATGTGCAAATACTACTGGCCTATTTTTGGGTGAACTAAATATGCAAGAGTAGTCTTACGTGTCACTGTTACTTGTTGAACGGGACACTTTAAAAAGCAATTTGGGGCATATATAAATATATAAATCAAGAGCATATCAACTTCTTCAGGCACCACTACACCACTGGGTATGCGGAGGAACATTTGATATGACTTTCTAATAAAGCACCATTTATAAAGGTTTATAGCTTTGTAATGGTCAATAGATTACTTACTAATATTTAAATGATAGTAACTGAAGATCCTTTACAAACATAAACATTTAGAGTTGGTTCAGCTCTTAATTAAACCATCAATTCTCCAGTTGTTCGGTCAGAGGGCTAGTCAGTCAGTCACAAACTGCATTTCCCAGAGTGCTCTTTGTTAGATTTGTGTCGAAGTTCTCTCACTGTTCTTCAGTTACAGCAAAAGCTGGCAAGTCTTTACTTTAACCCTAAACATTCAGCATTAATAAGCAGTATATAAACATTTAATAATTGTTTATAACACACTATAATGTAGCTGTAAGCAGATATGAGAACATTACACATTAAAACAGTAGTCAACAATTTCTGCTTCTCCTATGAAGAGATAATATATTATTACAGCTGTTGTTTGTCGTGCATTATCTGAATAATTATTAATTATCTAAAGTTAGTCAGCAGTTAGAGTCATAAAGACTTATATCTGCTTATAATCATATTTAATAAATTATATTGCTTGTAAATGCTAAATGGGGGATTGAAGTGTTACTGAAAAGAACTGTGTCATGTGTAATGGTAGCAACGTGATTTCATGAGACAGTGAGACACTTTCTATGAAGACCACATCTATAGTGCGTTATACCAGCATTCACAGTGAATTATAATGAATTCATAATGCTGCCCCCATGAACATGACTTATAAAGCTGATTGAAGTCCGGATTCCCTTGTTTAGTCAGGATATAGTCCGGATTCTTCTATTTCAAGAATTAGTCTAGACCACAATTATAACGCATTATAAGGCCTTATCAGTCAACTTCTAGTTTATAACTAGTCAAGAGCATCTTAAAGTTATAATTAATCATAAGTCACATCTATAATGTTTTATGACTGGTGATATAGGGTATCAAAAAACATTATGCATGTTTATGAGGGCAGTCAGAAAATATTATGAATGCATTATAATTCACTATGAATGTTGTAACGCACCATAGATGTGGTCTTCATAGAAACAGATACCTTTTTTTGTTTGTGTTTAGATTAGCACATGTATTTCATAAGAGGTTTGACACTAACTTATGACTGAATAAAGAACTTATTGTTGTGATAAGTTATATGAGGCCAGTCTCTCTGCTTGGTTAGGCTGAATGAAGTCAGCATTCCTCTATTTCAAGAGGAAGTCCAGACCACAATTATGTCTGCTGAATAATTGCTTGCAAATAAAGGCACCACTAACATTCTGCATGGCGACGCATTTCTCAGAAAGTATTACTCAATTTCATGGTGATGACTACTCGACCATTAGCAATACAAACAGATAAAATTCCAACCTAATTCTCTATTTCACAGCAAGCGTTTTGACTTGTCATAGCAGGAAAAGCACAAGTGTTACTAATAACATTACCAGTAGCTGTGCTCTGTTCAAGTGCCCAAGTAAGCCATGAGCCATGTGACAGTGAGCCAGCAGATACAATACAAGCACCCTGAAACTGAAGCTGCTGCCTCTCATACCAAAACAAATACTGAATTTAACCTTGAAGGTTTTTACAGTTCGTACAAAAATCCATCAATTCTGCAGCTGCAAATGTTAATACGTTGTTAATAAATGGATTTTGGTTCAGAACTGCCAGCTGAGTGGATTTTTCACAATCTGACAACCGAATAGATAGATGGATGGATGGATGAGTAGACAAGCTGCAAAAATCATATGTAAGCAAATGAAAGAGACAGAGAGAGTTTGAGTGAGTAAGATGTTCATCACTGCGGGCTTTTGTGTTGCTTATCAGTGACAGATCCTTTTGTTCCGGCCTGCGTCTGTCTCCACCAAAGCAGAGAGCTGGGGGACCTGACTTCAGTCTGCATTGTTAGCACATCCTTGTTGCTTTTCTCGGAGCTAGCAGATCATCTACTGACATAAAGTACACTTTCTTCTTTCCCTCACCTGAGTCACCGGAGCAGACGCATAGAAGGAATGATGAGGTGAAAAGACTGATATGAAGAAAGAAAGGGAGGAAGACGTGTTCATCCACAGGTAGAAAAAGTCACCATGTATGGGAATACAACCACGAGAATGTGTGTGACTTTAAGTGGTTGTATGTGCATGTGTTCAAGCGAGGGGTGGTGCGACTATCCTCAAAGGGGAGGTATGTCTTGTGTCTTGCAGTCATTAAATATTAACAAAGCCATCTCGCCCTCCCACTGGGGCCTGATTGAAGATGTAGGATACGCACAGGGACAGGGTAGGGTCACCTCTAACTCTGTAGTCCCACTGTAAACCCACTGTGATTACACCTGGGCCAGATCAAGCATGCAAACACATTACTCATCAGGAGCCAGTACACTGGACTAACTCAAGGACCGACACGACAATGACACAGGATCACAACAGAATGTTGTGTTGATCACGTAATGATTAGCAAGAGAACAGAGTGAAAATGTTCAAATATTTTGTACACTCCAGACAGAGGGATTTCTGATTGTCTTTCTTTTATATAAATCAAAAGTACCCTCAGACACAACTATTAAATGCAAATAGCTTTTGTGACTGCGGCTAAACGAATCACACTGTATGGTAAAATAGAATAATGGGAGCTAATTACAGGATTATGGGCCCTTGTGGAAAGAATACACAATGACCTTCATTGGCTGTTCTTCTTCTTTCAAAGACTCTAATTAACAGAAAAGAGGTTTACGAAAAAGAAACAAGGTGGAGAAGGGGGTCTTACCTGTCCCATAGCTTGACATTTCTACAGTTGTTGGTGCAGCAGCCGGCTGATATCAACGCTGTGGCAAAGAGAGACGGGGAAAGAGACAGAGGAAGAGATGAGTTTTAAATGTGTTGTTTTGACAAGCGAGGAGAGCCTCATTAATCTAATGATTTAGAGCCGACGTCTGTCTGTTTGGACTGCCAAAACAAGGGAAAATGACTCATTAATAAAACATGGAGATGGAATAAGTACCACAAATTTTTTGCGAAAGGTGGAATTGGGAATGTTTATTATTGAACATGTCTTGGTGACTCTTTTTTCATGACTGCGACTCGGCAAAGGGGATTCTCTCTCGTTGCCATTTCTGTGTCTGACTTCCAACCAGTTTGATCTGCTTTGTGCTGCTTAACGCTCCTGGTCGAGCTAGGCGTAGAGTCGCTTCTGGGGCGCTTCTAAATCACACTGCAGCACTTCTGGTGGAATCATTAGCATTGTTTAGAACGGCCATTATCAGCTCCGGCAGTGTCATTACAGCCAGAAGGCTTCACAGCTGAGTCTAGTGGAAACAAGCTATTAGAAGTACTGGTTGGTTGCTTTGGACAGAGCCAGGCTAGCTGTTTCCCCTTTCTTTCAGTCTCTACGCTAAGCTAGGCTAATCGCCTCCAGGCTCTGGCTTCATACTTAATGCACAGACATGACAGTGGTATCAATGTTCTCATCTAACTCTTGGCAAGAAAGTAAATAAGTTTCATTTTACATCTCATTAGTCTTTCCTCTTTTTCTTCCAAAAAGAAACAATCTCGATGGGCATGTAGATGAGCTTTACTGAGAGACATAGTTCACTCAAAGGGTACATCAGGTCCATGGCCACCACTTTATATAATGTTGAATAGAGCACCATTTGCAACTTTTTCGACATTCCCAAATCATTTGTTTCAATCTCTGCTTCAATGGTGCAAGTGACAGCGAGCAGAGTGGCAACAACCTTCACAGGGTGACTAAATGTGAATCATAATGTACACACACATGCACACCTACGGGCAGACTGATTTATCTAGACCTTAATCTCAGCGTGTATCAAATTTAAGTCCAAAAGATAATGGGGAACAATAGCTGGAGGCAAAGAGGGGCAGACAGCGAGACAGAAACAAGAATTTATTTTGCTTCAGGAGTGACAGATTCTACAGCTGTAGCCACTAAAAGTTTAGTCATGCTCTCTCACACTGACAAGTGTAAGACATCCCACTGTGGCACTCAAAATTACTGCCTTTAAACACATTCTATCTTGACATCCTCAACCAAAGACTCCTGTGCTGCTTTATTTTCTGTTTGGCTGGAAAAGTGTTGCAGCCAAACAAAATGTTGTTAATCCGAAGCTGTTTTAAAGTACAGGACACACAATATTTATCCTCATACTCTCTGGCTCTGTGAGCACATCTGGTCTGAACTGGGTTTGGTTAAGAAGTGGAAAAATGTCTTTGCCTTGAGCAGTCCAAGATTTAAAAAAATGTTATCCCTCTTTACCTCCTTTGCCCTTCAAAACAGTTCTTTTATCCTTTGATATCTCTCTCTCTCTTTCTCTCTCCACCAATGGTTTCCTCCCCATGAGCCCATAATCATGTTTTCAGCACATTTCCTCTCCTTGGCGCGCAAACGTCTCTCATTAAAGATTCATAACGCTCTAGTGACCGCTGAGTTCTGCGTAAGATTCCAGTAGCCACCTCCACTAAGTTCCCCTGCCCCTTTCCTCACTCTGTTTATCTTCATGGGGGAGGGGGTACGAGGCAAGACGGTGCAGACAGATATGAAAACTCCTTTAAAGAGTCGGGGGATGCAGCTTTGGGCTGGAGGGTATTTTCATTTGGAGGTCAGGGTGTGTGAATGGAATTGATTTCACGGCTAAAGCAGAGCTCATGGACGTAAATACACAATCACATCTCACTTCCTCCTAACGCATGAACACAAACAACAACATAGAAAGTCAACAGGAAATGTAGCTGATAGCTGTTTAAATGGTGCTTTTGAAAGCTGGACTTTGCCCGAACATGCTCTGATGGATCGATACAAACATCAAGTGATCTAGCAATGACCTTTCCCAGCAGTTTCCGAATGTGGTTTTGGATTGATGCTAGAAATAAAATCAGCACTTATGAAATCTAATAATGAATGAGACAATCCTTACCAATCAACTCTGAATTCATGCTTATGACAATAATAATGTTGAGTCGAGCACCCGCTGTGCAATGTGATTAGTTCCAAAAGTGAGCCGGATGAATTTTGATAACAAGCACATGGTTGGTGTCCACTCTGTTCCTGAGCTCAGAGCCTTGTCTGGGATGTCCAGATTCATTTGCCAAGATCCTTGATACTTTCATTTACTGTGATAGAGAGCAGAAGAAACCTTTCTTCAGTTTCCTTAATGTTGTCTGTACTATCAACAATTTCTACTGGCAATCGGAAGAGCAAATCATAGTAGCACTGTAGCGCTAACGTGTATTCACATATTTGATTGTGTGTATAGCCTCCATAGCTAACACAAAAACTATAAATATAGCCTAATGCACACAACTGGGGGACGACTACATCGTGCAAGGTGACGGTCATGTGACCAACGAATGTAGTTTAGATAGCTCAACCGCTAGCAAGCTAATCTGCTAGCATGTTTACTTGCCTGTGCGAGCTTTTAGCCTATAATCTTATAGGCCTGACTCTGACTAAAGTTTGTATTTTATATGTATTTATTTTTAAATGTAACAGCTGACACATTTCAGCAGATTTCAGCAGGTCTTCTAGTTTTCCACATATGAGCTATGCGTTTGTGCTTCCTCTCTGTTTTCAGTGTTGCGTTCTTATAGTACTACTAGACGTGCAAGCAAGAAGACTACTGAAACATAGCCTACTGGCTGTCTCCATCTGTCACCTGACACTCACTTTGCAGCTTGCAGTGGGAGAGCGTCCCACCAGAAACACACAGAAACTCCACAGGAAGTGTAGCCGATAGCACATTTGAAAGCAGGACTTGGTCTTAGGTCTGAACACGCTCTGATAAAGCGATATAATCATAAAATGGTCTAGCAATGACATCCCAGCAGTTTTTGGATTGATGCCAGAGCTCTGAAACATGAATTTATGTTGGTTATACCAGTGCAAAATGAATGTTAGGCCTACTATACAGTGTGATTAGTTCCAGGTGGGTTCCAGATTATTTTCCATAATAAACTCATGTCTACAAGGGCTTGTCATCACCCTGCTGTATGAAGGTTGGCGCCCTCCTGTTCCTGAGCTCATTACCTTGTCTGGGACGTCGAGATCAGTTCCAAACATGTCTGATATTTTTGTCTCATTGCATTATTTTTGGTCCGGCTGCTCTGTACATCACAGTAGATAAAACTGAGATGCTTACAGTCATCTTACAGTACAGTCTGGAATCAGAGTACAAAGGAATGTGCGGTGAAAAGAAAGACGCTGCATGAAAGATATGAAGCAACAGCCAGTGGAAACAATACAGTTTCTTGTTCAACACATCAAGCTAATTCTGGGTCTTAGGACTCAAACCTAACCCGCTCAAGCCCAAGAACAATTAGCTTAAATGGATTTGCTGTCTCAAGGTCGGTAGTCTCACACACACACAGGTCACAAGACTACACGCTGCTGTCTTGTGATGGAGCAGTCTTGTTAACACACAGCAGGCATGTCCCAAAATCCAGAGAATCCTTTTAAAGTGAAATTTATCAATGTCTAATGAAACTTGAATTCTAGCCAGCATCCGTGACCTTTTCAAGGAGAGTTATAAAGTGAGAAAACATACAGCATACTTGGAAGGTGTTTGTTGATTTAGTTATGGGCAGGGGCGTTAAAACATAAATTGGATTTAACCGGATGAGAGAAATGTGTAGAGGTAAGGGGGTCCTGCGTGGGTCAGAGCAAAAGTATATAGATAATGTGATTACTTGAGAATAATGCGGACTAAGCTCCCTTAAATTCCACCTCTGTACACTAGAGCTCGAGTGAAAAGGCTCTAAATTTCCCCACAAAGAGATCTGTGAGATTGGCTGGGGAGATGCTGTTCCCACACTGAATAAATCACTGTTCAGGATGGGAAACCCTTCTCCCTCTGAAGCTAGACACCAATTATTAACTTTTTATAACTCATAATCTAACAGTTCATAAAAGAGATTCAAGAAGGGTGCATGTAACAAAATCAGATTTCTTTTGTTTAATAAAAATTAGTGAAATAAGTTTGAAAAATGATTTGAGGAGGCTGAGATCCAAGCACTAAAAATAAAGCAAAATATCCTGAATGAATGGTGTCTGTGTAATTTGTCAAAACCAGTAATAAAGTTGTTATTGATGTCTGAATCAAGCCAGTAAACACATGAAGCTGCTCTCCTCAGGACTGCTCATCTCTCAATCCTCTGATCTGTCACCCCTCTCTCCTTCTCTCTCTCTCTCTCTCTCTCCTTCTCTCAACTTACTGGATCAATGCAAGGTAATTTCACATGGCCATTCCCTCAGATCTCCTAAAAATCTGCCACATAAATTATTCAGGTTGGCTGGGCAGGAAAGCCCGTGGAGATGCATGGTAGATCAGTGACCTTCCGTTTAGCTAGCAGTCAGTGAGACAATCAGAGAGACAGACAGGGAGACAGACAGTGAGACCGCCTGGCAGGATGGCTGCTTGATTTGACGTACCTCAGGCAAGTGCTGTTATGCGCAACTCTGGAGCATGAGGGCAAATTGTGAATGCATAATGCAGAGATTATGTGTGGCATTAGTACAGAAAGTGGAAACAAAATGCAGGATATTTATGGAGTCAAGTCAGTGTTTGGTCAGTGGCTAACAGTAACGTCTCACAGAAAGGATCAGTCGATACCACTTCAGGTCTGGGGAATTTCAGCTCTTTGGTCATTCACTGTAGCGCCAACACGCTAACTAACTACACTGCTCAGTCATAGATTCATTAGCTGAAAGTCAGTGTTGGAGAGACCCTGGTGCCTTGTCTTCTCTATTCAAATCAATAAATTACACAGATGGTACACTTGTTTGTATTAAAATAATAATAATATCAAGGTTTCATTTACTGACTGTTTCAAAGTGGCTAACATGCTTAAAGGTCCCGTGTGTAAGGTTTAGAGGGCTCTATTTACAAAGAAATAGAATATAATATGTATAGCTATGTTTTTATAAGTGTATAAAAACCTGTATCCACCATGGAAAAATATGGAAATGGAAATACACTTTTTGCTACAGATTTGCTGAAAATTAAATGAGAAGGTTAACACTACTTTTACATCTTTGATGTGAAGAATGGCGCTTGAGGCGGAAAGCGATTAGCTTAGCTTAGCGTAAAGACTGAAAGCAGGGGGAAACAGCTAGCCTTGCTCTGTCCAAAGTTCACAAATCTGCCAGCTACAACTGAACTTCACTAATGAACGCACTGCATCATATTTGTTTAATTCAGACACAAACAGAATTGTAAAAATGATAATTAGTGGTATTACAGGTCCTTATGTTAAGCTAAACTAAACGGCTCTAGCTCCATTGTTGTTGTCAACTATTGGCAAGAACGTGGCTAAACATCTTTCCCTAAATGTGGAATTATACTTTATAAGAAACAGCTGGGCTCATTAATATTACAGTGAAATTATATTCCCTTTTTAACTATTTGGTGTTCTTACAAGTGCATTAAAATTTGTTTTTCAGACCTGCATCTCCTGTATCACTCTTCTTGGTTCTTTTCTATACGTACGGCTGATAAAAATGAGTCTATCTTCACAGAAAATCCTTCCTAGTGTTGCTTAAATGACATTTTTATTATTCAAGCACCTGTTTGTTGTCACATCAGACTATGCAGAATGTAAAAACACAGGAATTAAAGAGCAAAATCTGCCATGCTGCTATAATTAATGTTAAGTGTCTTCGGACTACTGCGTA
This sequence comes from Argyrosomus regius, assembly GCA_946959425.1. Classification (NCBI taxonomy): domain Eukaryota; kingdom Metazoa; phylum Chordata; class Actinopteri; family Sciaenidae; genus Argyrosomus; species Argyrosomus regius. The sequence goes on from OX336883.1 coordinate 24,485,408, forward strand.
AGGACTGTAATGAAATGAGTGATGGCAGCAGGTAGGAACGGCAAATAACTTGAAGCCGTGGGTTTCTGCAGTTTGACTCACTGTGAGGCTGAAGTAGACTGTGGAGCGATGAGAGCATGAAACTCACTGAAGTAGAGCTGGATAATTGGTGCCCTGTAGGCTGATCAAGCCTACAAGGGCTGTGTGTGTGTGTGTGTGTGTGTGTGTGTGTGTGTGTGTGTGTGTGCAGTTATTTTGCCTTTGTGAGGGACACAGACATACACACATCTATATATATATATATATATATATATATATATATATATATATATATATATATATATATATATATATATATATATATATAAAGGGAGAGCATACTCATGCAACCACGTGCAAACTAATGCATGTACAGATGTCACATGTTTTGTAGTAATAATGCACATGCTCATTTAACTTGATGGATGGGCACTAAAATGTTGAAATCTTTGTCTTGAAATCAACCAGAGAGAGATCAACAGAGCAGAAAAAAACTGAATACTGTGAGAAAGATTTAAAGCTGTCACAACACAAGACCTTAACTCCTCTTTTGTTGCTTTTGTCCTCCGTGTTCATCATCCCTCCACACTCCTTCAAGGGCCTGTGTTGTCAGTCACATTTGGTGTGGTATGCATTCTGCGATGACTCTCAAAGGCTAAATTAAATATTTATGACTGATGTTGTCCTATTTTAACATGTCACCACTCATCACTCTTCAATGCTGTTGAATAATATAACAGGCCGGGTATAGAGTAGTGTGTAGAAGATTATGGTGTGTTTGTGGCTTGATTGTTTGGGAGTTCATCCCAGAATTCTTTGCCACAATGACTCCTGTCTTCTCAATTCCCACCAAGCCTTCGGACCTTGATGACCGATGTCCTGAGGCTGAAACTTGTTTACACATTCTCTCCCCTCTCGAATGAAATCAGCTGCGTCATGTGCCCTGTGTATTTAGGTAGAAATCATGCAATGTATTGCATCAGATATTTAAAGAATGTTTGCTACAGAATATGCACTGAAATATAGAATTTATGCCGTGCCATGAGGCCTGAAGGATGAGCTGAGAGAGCTGACATCAACACTGGTGCAGTGCTTTTGATGGCTCTTAGGTGTGGACATGAATTTACATTCGCCATGCTCTTAAAATACTGCATGTTTCACGCAGTTCTTCTCACGTTAAAGAGGTGACAGTAAGATTTTTAGCACTCTAACACTATTACACATAACATATGTAAAGTAGAATATTTAGAGATACAAATATAGAGTCGTATTTTTCAAATCATGGCAAAAGAAACCTGGAAATTCATAAGCCTACAAGTAACATACCAGCACAGAAAATGACCATCTACTCCAGTTCAAAGCGATCCAAGAATTCTCTCAATTACATGTTTTTACCTGCAGCTAAAGCTCTCACAAAGCCATATGAAAGAGGTAATTAAATGTACCTTTTGCTGTAACAGTACAGGAAATGAGCCAGTCAGTCTGGAGCAGTGGGGGGTAATGAAATTGATTTCAATATCTCTGAGAGGAAATCTCACAGACCAAAAGACATCTCTGAAAGAGAACTAGTAAGCGATGAAGATATAAATATAATGACTGCGGTGCCAATCAATTTCATGTTGGTAGGATAAGCCCTTTCATCCGTGGTAATGGGAGCCGCACACATGACTCGATGTCATTCTCATCAGGAAAAACATTACATCAAATGCACAAAATGTACAATATGGACAGGAGATAAATTTATGCCCCAGGAAATGGATAACTACATCCTGGGTGTTGTGTAAGGGGAGAGATAATAATGTTGTCAGCTGCAGCGGTTTTGACATGTTATGGTCCCGGTGTGTTATCTCACGTTCTATCCCACAGATGGTGGGGCTTGTAGAAACCATCACAGTGATGGCAAAGCAGCTCAGTACCGCAGCTACAACAGACAGGCTGCTGCGGACAAGCATTAACCAAGCATTAAAGCAAGACGATGCAACTTTTTAGAAGAAATAAAACATTCTTTTTGTTATGGATTAAAAGTTGAATTCATAAGCTGAGGTTTGTCCGATACCACCTCACCTGGTCTGGTATGACCAGTAGCTTCTGGTGGCTAATGTTAGCAAAATGTAATCGCTTTTCAGACATTAAAGGCCCAGTGTGTAAGATTTAGGTAGTTTTATCTAAAGAATATGGCAATGTCTTAAATATAATGTGCATAACTATGTTTTTATTAGTGTATAATCACCCAAAGATCTGAAAATAAGGATATTTGTGTTTTTGTTACCTTAGAATGAACCTTTTATATCTACAGACGCTGTGGGTCCTCTTCTACGTAATCCGCCATTTTGAACGACCCAAAACAAACAAACTAAACGCTCTAAAGAGGGCCCTTTCCACTTTTCACACTTTTTTCACATTTTTCATTTTTGCAGGCAACGTAGTTTCTTCTTCGTCTTCTTCTGAGACGGTGAGGCAAACAAGCGAATACACCATTAGATACCACTAAATCCTACACACTGGCCCTTTAAATACAAGAATTGCAGCATTTATCAATCTGTTTTCGTAAAAACCTTTTGTCCATTACTTAAATATTTGTAATAGCTTCATTTAGACATGACAGGACAATGCTTGTGCTGTACTTGGCCTGGTACACCATTGGGAGCAGTGTCACTTCTGGAAAAGAGTGTAGAACACTTAAAAAACAACAAATAAAAGAAAGAAAGAAGAAAACTGTCTTTCACAAGTTGTAAAAAAAAAAAAGTACTCTGCTGTTGAAGGTTTCATTAATGACCGTCATGAGCACAGGGGTCACAATACATATTCTCATGATTTATTAGTACATGCTGTATATACATTTTTATGCACAGCATGACAGAAAATTGAAAATATAAAGTGGAAGTGCTCTTCTAATTGTTCATTTACAGTGTTTTCTGTTTGTACATAAGAGATGATAATTAAGGACACATTATTGCACTCCTCTGCATTTATGGACATCACACCATTTTACTCTTGACTGTTCTCGATCTGTGCTGCTCCTCCACTGTGTTTTGGCATTTTACCTTTCTCCCAAAATTGTTACTCGTGGCCGCAGTGGCTGCTGTCCAGCTAAAGTTACTGAGACTCACTTTGAGTCGTACAAAGGTACAGAGATAAAGAGGTAACCTGAAGATATCAATTTCCGAAAGCTGCCAAACATACAGCTCAATGAAAGCCTGCACACTATACAAGATGCACTCAGCTACATCCGTCCCGCTCCACTCACCTCCCTCATTCACTCCCACCTGATCAACCTCCGACAGTCAGACCTCAGCATGACACACAGCTACAGCTGAAGTAAATGTAACATAGCTAAATGTGGTTACTGCTGGTGACTTTGGGACTGACAGAGGTTCCCTCAGGCCCAGTGCTGCCCTCATACATGGCAGCCACTCAACTTCCAGTTAATTACCTGGCCTAGCAAGCTAATTTCCTCTCAGCTCAGTGGGCCGCTCCCCACTGGCACAGCGTAAGAGGACAAAGACTTTTCTCCATTCCACTGGGTTTGCGTGTCTACCGGATGACTGGGGCTAGTGTGGAACATTTGTCACATACCTCTGGGGTTTGGGCTGGAGCGACGCTAGTACACGCCAAGCAGCCTCCCTCATAATTCACACAGCTACTTAGGAGCTGCTGGTGGTGGGGGGGGTGTTTGGGAACATCCAACAACGGCTGACTGCTCGACATGGACACAAATAAAGATAGAATGATCTGTTTCAATCTATATTCCCCTTTTTTTTAATATACATCAGAGTCAGAGCCATAAATGCTGCACATGCACACACTCATATTGTAAAAGTTCATCTTTGCTATACATGCGCATATCTTTTCTCCTCGTCGCTCCTTAATTTATAATTTAGCTTGCCAAAAATAATTTCTGTTCTCTTGTTGGAGACATTTCACACTCCATTTCCCTTTGACATGACTGTTGCCATGAGTATTTGGCAGGAATTACAGGTGTAGGGCCAAAAAAATAATGTGCATTGTTTGAATATCACACAGCTACAGCTCCTTGCTCCATCCGGAAGAAGCGAGCTTAAAAAGAGACGAAGCTGACGACGGCTTGATTAAAAATGACAATGATATGCACCAGAGGTAGATAAACAAAATGCCTAATCATGCACTCCTTGGTTAATGGCTGCTCTGATGGCATATAGGCAAGGGTGTTTGGAATAATTGGTCTCTGGTGTGATTAGAAATTCAAATGCCAGGATAGCATTTAAAAGTAACATTTTCCTCTTTGTGATGAAGACATCTACCCTGAGAATCTCTTACTATCTCAAGAGTTTTTTACCTGCTCTAATTCCTCTGCTGTTTTAAATGATAAATCACACCAACCAGTGAACACCCAGTTAGTTATAAAATGAAAAACACCATCCGTATTAGTCTGCAGTGACAGAAACACAGGCTTCAATGTCTGAACAAGTCAGTTTACACAACACCATGTCACTTTAGCAAGTTGAACTTGTAATGAAAGGTAAAGCTGGCAGTACAGATGAGGCATTCTGGTAATATTACTAATCCATTTGAGTTACAGCAGCCTAATGCTTCCCCAAATCCTTTCATGCCAAGCAGCTGTGACAAACATTTGAGTTTCTTTATGCTGCTTAGGCTGCAAGACTTCACAATTTGTCAAGGGGATGCTTTCCGTCCATCGCCTTGGCAGATGAGTGAGGAAGAGGAGGATAGAGTGGAGTGAGAGGAAGAGGAGGAGATGTGTTGCAGCATGGAAGACAGAAAGGGAGAGAGAAGGAGGGGAGGAACAGAAACAGTCAGTAATCCACTCAAATACTTCCCCAACCCTCTTTGCTCAGCTCAGCCTGGCAAACAGTACATCCTCCGGCCTCCTCCAGAAAGAGAGCTTTGTAATCAGAGTTTTCTCTCTGGCCGACAGCTGGTTGTTCACACTGGCAGCCAATTAGGATGGAAGGAGAGAGAGAGAGAGAGCGAGGGGGGAGAGGGAGAGGGAGAGAGATAGCCTTGCTTTCTCAGTGACAGTGGAGAGGGAGAACATTATCTGTGGCCAAGGCTTCAGTGATGATTTCCTGTTGCACAGACAGGCAGCAGCACTTCTAAACAACAGCCGGAGGAGCTTGATAGTCTGAACTGATGCTACAATCATAAAGATTAACAGAATCAGTGAGACAGTCGGATGATCTTTGCTAATTCGATCAGATATTTTATGCTCAAGAATGGAGAATCCTGCTGCCAGTGTTTGTCAGTTCTAATTAAATCAAAAGAAACCAAGAAGAGTTAGACATACAAGAGTTCACCAGTCACTTATTTCAAAGATTTAGAACGCTGAACGCCTCCCTCAAACAGTGACTGTCCAACCATAGCTTAGCAACTGTAACTTGGCCAAAACCAAAGACACAAGAGCAAAAGTGTAAGGAAAGTTAAACTAGTTAGCCGGACAAGCTAACGTTTTCTGCTTAGGTTGGAGTGGATAAGCACACCTTATCCAAGCAAACATTTTCAGTTTAGGAAAAAACCAAAACGTTAGAACACCTTATCCACTCCAACCTAAGACGAAACCGACTGACTCGCTTAGCCAACTACCAATGAGCACATCATTAGCTAGCATGTTTTGAGGTTTCAAGCTACATTACAGTATTTTCCCACTGCCAGTTCTAGATGTTACTATATCATAGTTTAGGCTAACATTAACAGCTAGAAGAGCTGATCTACTCTTTGGGAAGTTTACGCTCCAGCAACCCAGGCCAAACTCATTACTTGTGATAGCGTTAGGTTTGTCAAACTCATCAGCTAATCATACTTCTCAATGTCTTTTCTTATTTACAGTGAACAATAAAACATCTCAAATCTGTTTACTGTTATTTTTAAGTATTACTAAGTATTTTACTATAAGGAATAAGAATCGCAGAGTATTCTGGGGTTGCATTTATAATCTGATCTTAATATACTAGGTACGATACAACAACAATGCTGCTCCTTTATTTCAGTGTCTTGGATCATCAATTAACTGGTGAGGATAGCTTTAGCCTCAGCCGTTTAGCATCACATCATGTATTAGTTGTTTGATTCTGAAACAACTCAGCCAGAGGCAGCATATTAAAGCAACTCACAGAGTTGGTGTTATTTAGCTACAGCAGATCAATTCTGCTAATGCCATTTCAGGCAGCAAAATGAATGGTTACTGGCTAGAAATAAAGAGCTTGTTTTTCCCCACTTCTGTGTAAAATCAAGTACCCATGTTTTCAATAATAGCTAATTTTGCCATGTAAAACCAGAAAGCATGACACCTACCAACGGTGACTACACTCTGTGTATGTGTGGCATTTAACGGCATCACAAGAGCAGAGGTTCTCCCACATGCTGTAGTGTCTTTTCTTTCCCATGCTGCCTTTTTCCCCCCTCTTCCAGATCATCTGAGCAGCTTACGCTAATATGCAGAACTTGTGATTGCTTAAGCAGAAAACATGATTAAGTCTCTCCTCTCTTTCTGAAAAAGACCCTCTGCAGTGCAGAGATCCTACAGGCTTAGTGAACAGTCACCCCTCCAGTCTGGGTCAGGAGACTACAGTGTCCATGGCTGATTATCTTTCTCTGAGAGGGAATGTATCACATGGACAGACTGGTGTATTTGATCTGGGTCACAAGTGAACTGAGGTTTCATTGTTTATCAGTACTACCCAGTATATTCAGGCTTTACAGGCCCATTATTTTATATGGGTAGGACAATATTTATCGTTATTCAGGAACTTGTAAAATTCCAAAGTGACATGCAGTTATTTTATCTCTAATTTATGCGCTTAGTACTCCCTGAATTCTCTAAATGCTTTTTTAATTTCACCACTTATCACCAGATATTTTCTGGATCATGTGTTGTTGAGGTGATGATATGCAGGCTTCTTTTCATCTGGCAGAAAACCAAACATCTCATTTTACAGAGCAAACAAGTGCTTCTAGTCATTTTGGGGGTTGTGCCTTTCTCCCGGCTGGACACATCACAGCATAGGCGTTATAATCTTCCCAAAAGATGCAAAAGCAGATTGTATTAAAAGGCTGCGGAGGTCAAAGTGTTATTTTGCTTTCATTTTGGATTTTGTCAGGAATTTAAATGGCCTAAAGGTTCATACTGTCACATAGCACGTGAACATGAGACATTCATTTGCAGGAATAATAATCTACAATGCTACAATGACCCTGGATGGGACTATGTGGCACATCACACACACACACACACACACACACACACACACAAGCAAATACGCAAGTACATAAAAAATGAAATAATACTGTGCAAAGGGCTTAGTGGATAATCCAAGCGAGTGGAGTGTACTACATCGTCACAGGAATTAAATTCCCTCTTCGTCCAAAAAAGGACATGGCAGTAAAGATGGGTCAGTGAATGACACACACAGACACAAAGCTGCTCTCTTTACTTCTCTGACCTCACAAATCTATTCATTACCTTTCTTTTCTTCGTCTGCTACAGCGTTTGGAAGCAATTAATTCAATATGTGCACCACAAAAGCAAAATCTTCAGCTCCTCCAGCTTGATTGCATGTCTTGATCTAACTGTAAATATCGTGTTGTGACACTTGAAGTTAGTGTCCTTGTCAGGTCGGTGGAGGCTTGGCGGGCCTGCAGGGACGTGCTTATGATAGAGATACAACCACACTGACAGACAACTAACCGTGATATACACACACACACACACACTCTAATTTCTCCCACGCATACGCTTAGTGAAGTCTTTATGAACCTGGTTAAAGGGTATTTGGTGCGTGTGTTTTACTCTGAGCTAAGTTATGCCACAGTTGGCACACCATCAGACTTGTGGGCCAGTGAGTGCCCTGTGCACTCCCAACATTTTCCAATTAAGGATTTGTGAGGCATTAATGTGGCGTGGCCTTTTGCAGACATCATATGGGTTTCAGGTTACAACAAGATTGAAATCTCTTATAGAGCTACAGAGTGCACAGAGGGCTAAAATAGAGAGAATTTACTACTACACTGTCAGTCATTTCTGAGGTTACAGTAGCTGTATTGTAACTTTTTAAGGGTCTCTTAAGCAATTTAGTGTTTTAATTTTCTAAAATTGGGGAGTGGTATCACAAAAATCAAAAGAATGATGAAAATCAAAGCTGCAGTGGTTGAGATATCTGACTTATCTAGTCTCCAGTATGGGTCAAGCCCTCAAAACACTACTTTTCCCATAATGCAACATGATATTATCTTTCTGTTAGACATCTCTGTCTGGTAAACACCCCCCTATTTTTCTGACTCCAGTTTGTAACAAAGACTTTGTCAACACTTTTCTCTGAGCTGAGATAACCCTGATGACATCACAATTACATCATCAGGGTTATTTTTCTCAGACTAGACAAAGCTGCTGCAGGTCCACAGCTGACATAACACAACTATTTTCAAAGGCTGAGAGGTACGCCACATGACCAGCGGACTAATTTTCATGTGTAAAGTCTGTGAAGTGCTGCTTTATGATCAGCTAATGTTAGCAAAGATAGCATCCTCTAACCGGTAGCTTGTGTATTCACAACCGAACACATCAATCCAAATAATCAATAGGCATAAATGACTCGCCATTCAGTAACAATAACACACAATCTCACATAACTATTGACATTACTTCATGAAAGGTAATTGAAGTCCTTCCTGTACAGTAAGTGTTGGATTTACTCTGCTCTGTTTATACGGTGTGTGTTTCTCATGTAATTTCAGCCTCATATTGCAAAGTCAGGCTGATATTTCACCTTGAAGAATTTGTCCTTTAGCTTCTGCCAGCTCTGTGCCACTCAGCACTTTTTTTTTTCACCCGGACTCCAGAAATCATTATCAGCCACTGTGGGGTATTTAAACAGCAGCCAAGTTGGTACTTTGATATTCCTCCTTCTCTCTGACATCCTTTACTCCCACTGATCTCACTGAGATAGACACCACTGCAGCAAAGATTTGGGGGTAATTCGTCGGCTAAGAGGTGTGTGTGTGTGTGCGTGTGTGTGTGTGTGCCTTTTCTGTGCCAACAGTTTGCGACGCTACACCCCACACTGTAATCTGAGTATGGTTCATTTGAGCTGAATGTGTTCAACTTAGATACAGGACATGTAAAATAAATATTTCTGAACCCTTTATTTTCTCTCTCATGCACTGAGCCAACCCACATTCCCCTCGAGATGCCAAAAAAATCAATAATGCTGTAAATTTTGCAACAGTCAGAATGAGGAGGAACTCTATTTTCTCAATCAAATCAGTTCATTCCAATCGCATATCACACAGCGACTCTCTAAATTTTTTACAGTTTGCAACTGTCTCTAACTCCACTGCATCCTCGTTGTACAGAGAGAAAACAATAAATTAAAATTGTCTGTGTGTGTGTGTGTGTGTATGAGTGCCACATTATGGGGACCTCTTCCTTTTGGGGATAAAACACAAGTCTCCATAACTAAAACTATTAAATTTAAAAGACTTGGATTAAGGGTGAATCTCCAGGAAATGAATGGAAGTCAATGTAATATCCTCTGAAGTGATGGAAACAGGACTGTATGTTTGTGTGTGTGTGTGTGTGCGTGTGTGTGTGTGTGTGTGTGTGTGTGTGTGTGTGTGTGCGTGTGTGTGTGTGTGTGTGTGTGTGTGTGTGTGTGTGTGGCTTGAGTTTAAGAGCTGTTACATGGGGTTGTCTGCATTGGCTGCATTTGGCATGGGTTGATGTTAGTTCAAAGGTCAAAACTTGACAGGAAAACATGATGATCACATTCACTCACAAAGAAACACTGCCATGCACACACACATACACACCTACCATTCATGCCATTGTAGATGCTCCGATGATGTGGCGACAGCTCATCTCCAGCCGGCCTCCTCTGCCCATCTCTCACAGGGCTGCCAAACTTCACGTGGTCCGGGCTCATACTGTACTGGTGCCTATGAGTTTCGGGGCTGCCCCCCTGGATCGGGCAGCCCTTTTCATGGTGATCAGTGGTCCCTAATTGTGCCAGTCGGGGCTCGGGGCTCCCACAGCCAATACTGCTAATGCTGCTCCTGTGGTGCCTCTGATAGAGCTCCCCACTACCTCCCTGGCCCAGAAAGTGCTGCCTCTGGCCCAGAAGGAGATCAGAGCTGTGGTGCTTGGGGTGCTGCTCCGGACTGCGTCGGCCCACGTTCCTCCCGTATTTTTCCGGGCTGAGGCCCCGCATGACTCGACTGTGGTCAGGCACGGATATGGAGCCACAGCGGGGCCGGCAGAGCTGGGGCAGGGTGTAGGGGTACTCCAGGCTTGTACTTCGGTGGCGCCCAGCAGGGTGCTCAGGGCTGGACATCTCCCTGTCTCCTCCAGTTATGCCTCCTATTCCACTGATGCTGCTACACCTGGGTTTGTGCACAAGCTCGGGGCTCCCCTTTTCCCCACCACTACCGACTCCACCCACCCCTGGAGCCAGATGAGGCTGCTTATGGTGAGGGTGATCGGAGCTGTCTGCACTCCCTGCGCTGGAGGTGCTGCTCCCGTCCCCCACGTCTCTCATCAGGAGCCCATGCCCGGGCACCAGCAGCAAACTATTCTGGCTGTCTATGGAGTTACGGCACCCTCCCATGCCTATGTTCCCTCCCCCTCCACTTCCTCCACCACCACCACCACCTCCTCCACCTACCACCCCCTTCTCCTCATCCAGAAGCAGGCAGAGCTCCTTCAGCTCCAGGTTCTCCTTGATTACCTCCTCTTGCCGAAGCTCCAGCTCCTTGAGTTTCTGGAGGTATAGCGTCACCTCTTTGCGCATGATGCTGGCACTGTAACGTCCCAAGCGCTGCCACTCCCTGGATACACGCTTGCCTTTCTGCCGGTCGTCATCCAGGAAGCAGCACAGGTCCCGCAGCTCACGGTTGTCTTCCTGCAGCTTCTGATTGATGTCCTGAAAGAGAGAGAAAGAACAAACAGAGTTTGAACTGAGACTTAAGCATTAAGGAATGTTGTAAAATGCTGATCCCAGCAGAAAGAACACAAATGTGCTTTTGATTTGGTAGAAAGGAAAATAGTTTGTCTCCTATTAATTTACCTCCCTAGCAAATCGCTGCAGCCATTGTCCAATTTAAATCCATTTCACTGCTCTTTTAGATATCAGTCAAATGCTGTATGCAATCATAATGAGATGAAATCCTAATCCTCTCTGCCTTCCCCATAAAAGCACTGACTCACTGCGTACCATTCAATGTGAAGTACATAATGAAAATTAGAATGCTCTGTAGGAGATGGAGAGGCCACACACAGAAATAAGACTGGGTTAGAGCTGTGAAAATCACACGCCCGAACATTTTACACCCAGCAACGTTTACTTAAACATCCTTTCCTCGCCTCCCCGAGAGCTCCTTCATTTTCACCCCCTGTCCTCCCTCTCCCCCGCTCCTTCTCTCTCTCCCTTTCTTACCCTCCAGCTCTTTTCCTGTGTAATTAGGCAGCTTGCATTGGGTGGAGAGGTGACGAGGTCTCCAAGAAAGGCAAATGATCCCCATGTGCTTCATCTGAGGCTACCTCAGGCTGGTTCTCAGCTTTAGCTGTAAACATTGTGGACACCGTGTCATATTCCTCTTATTAGTAGTGCAGAAAATGAAGGCAGTAGGTAAAGGTTGCTTGCATATACTTTCAAAGCAAATGCCACGTTGTACCAAAGGCAAACTGCACTGCACATACTGAGCAGGAATTCTCTAGGAATGTGAGGTGTGTGTGTGTGTGTGTGTGTGTGTGTGTGTGTGTGTGTGTGTAGCTAAGACAGAGAGAGAGATCTGGACGCCAGATTTGAGCACTGGCCTATGAACAGAGCAGTAGATTTAGAGAGAGGCATGCCCTCCTCTTCTGTTTAAGGAGCATGAATTTCTACCTTGTTGGCCTGCACTGTACTTTACTTTTTGCTCTGTGATTTATAAGGACAGTTGTAGGCCCATAGAGATAATGTTATTATTGATTTGGGTCACAAGTGTCCCTCCCCTTGGTAATTTAACTCTTCCTGATTGAAAACTACCAGCCTGCCTCAGGTTGAGCATTCCCTTAAAGCCTATGTGCACACTCACCCAGCTCAGACTGTCATACGGGCCTACACAATGAACTTCAATGATAGCATCTATCCTCTGTTTGCAGAGGAGCTCTCTAAACATCCCTCCTGCTATGCGCGCTCTCAGGTGCGCTCCAAAACCTATGATCTCATCCCTCACCGATGCGCGCCCCCTCACCTTCAGCCCCCTGATCTCGTTCAAATGCAACTGGAGGCTGCGATTGACCTCTCGGATGAGATTCCCGTGGTCCAGAATCACGCTCATCTTATCGGCCTCGGACCGCCTCAGCCGCCGCACCAGATCCTCCTTAGTCCACTTGAGCAGCTCCTCGTCGGTCAGGCCGGAGATGTCCTCCGCTGGACTTTCAGTCTTCGCTATAGACAGCTGGAGCTGGGGCTGGGGCGGCGGAGTCGCTTTCTCCATTGGCACGGCTCCTCCGGCACCGACAAAGCGCAGAAAATAGTCAGAGGCTCGTCGGCGACCTCTGCTCGCATCCGCTCCCCGATCGACTTAAAGGTGGAAAACGGTTACCGGTAGAAAGTCGGTCGCATAGTTTGGCCTTTTTTTTTTCTTCTTGTTGTTGCTCCCGACTCTTCCACTCTCTGCTAGAGCAACAGCTGACGATGCCGGCTGAGTGTGATACAGAGGAGAGAGAAGATGCTCTGCTGCTTTATCACTGCAACATCCTCACATCTGCTGGAGGCAGCCAGGCTTACAGTGCGACTTGTTTAGCATCCAAAAATCGGTCCCAAATGCGGTTAAAGTGAGAAAAGCTCCAGCGGACAGTGCTCACACACACGCATACACTCTCACACACACACCTGCCGCTTGTGGGTTCAACACTGTGTGTGTGAGAGAGAGGAAAGTCCGCTGAGCATGGCAGAAAGCTCCCCCTCCTCTCTCTCTCTCTCTCTCTCTTCCTAGCTCTCTCCCTCCAGGGGGTTATGCTTCACTAAGAATATAGCTCGGTTATAGCGACACTTACTGTTCAAAGACACTCTTAACAAGCTGTGTGCATTGATGCAGGTTTCCCCCTCAGGTTCCTGTCTCTCTCCCTCTCAACCTGATGCATTGTTGAAATGTGTCAAAACGGGCAGCACCTATTTAGCAGACTGGAAGAGTCACAGATGGCAGGGGAAGAAGTAGGTGTGCGCAGAATTGAATCTGAATTATTGCCATTTGGACTGCTCGATTCGAATAATTGTATCAAAGACTGAACTTGAATCACATCATTCGAATTCCTATCATTTAACTTGAACAAGTTTGCCTTGAAAAGCTGCATTTGTAGAGCGTAATTTGAATTGTTTGGTACTGAATTCGTCTCTATGTGCCCTGCGATAAGCTGGCGACTTGTCAAGCTCGCGCTCAAAGTCAGCTGGGATAGGCTTTTCAGCCCAACCGTGACCCTGACGAAGATAAGCAGTTACAGAAAATGGATGGATGATGCTGAATTCCGATAAATTTGTGAGAATAGTTTAAATTTGAGCGAGAAGGTTCCTGGTTCGAACCTCGGCTGGAGCCTCCCTGTGTCTGCATGGGTTCCCTCTTCCTCCCATAGTCCAAAGACATGCACTAAACAGGTTGATTGGTGACTCTAAATCAGCTGTAGGTGTGAATGTGAGTGTGAATGGTTGTTTGTCTTTATGTGCCCTGTGATAAGCTGGAGACTTGTCCAGGGTGTACCCCACCTCTCACCCTAAGTCAGATGGGATAGGCTCCAGCCCCACCGTGACCCTGATGAGGATAAGTGGTTACAGATAATGGATTGATGCGTGGTTTAAATTTGCTCTTTGATCCTCACTGAAAGTTCATTCGGGTCTCACAATTAAAATTCAGTTCACTGAGACACACATCAGGGGGTTTCAGCCACACCAGACTCACAGTTATGATCTCAGATGTGACTCATGCGAGACTTTCTGTGAGGCGTACTACACGCTGCTAGTTTGCAATGCACAAGCAGCTAAACTAGATTTAGAAACAAGAGAGCAAAGGACATCTTGTTTGTGGTACTATTGTACGAAAATCAGGCTTATAGCAAATTAGGCACATCCAGCAATAAAACTACCCTCCCTTTCACGGCAATCATGTGACCAAAGAAAATAAGGTTAGAGCTTCTCGACCACCTTAAACAGTAAGGCATGATCGTCACACACAAGGGCACTGCTGTAAGAGTCCAGGAACCATAACTCTCTGCAGGTCCTGATGGGTTCATTGAATCATGTGTGCCAACCCAACCCTCACTCCACTGGAAATGCAGCAATACTGTAGATGGAGAGCTGAAAAGTGGTATTACATTCAAATACAACTTCTATGTTTTGTTGTTTAAAGTCTGCCAGACTTCTGATCTGGACACCCAGTGAGTATGTTTCCTTTACGGCGCAGGATGACGACGTGTTCGTGAGAGAGCAAGTAAAGAGCTTCAGAGGTTTTTCGTTCTTGCGTATGCCAACTTTGGTTGTTGATGAATATGCAACATTAACATTAACTAACAGTAACTGACATTAAATGTTGCAAATGGTTGCATATTTTTCTCTATCTTCCAAACAATTTCAATGTAAATTGTCAATGTCAAAATGCTGCATGGCAAAAAATACTAGGATGTCCTAGTCACATTTTGCAGTATACAATCCAGGCTAATCTTCTACGCAGAAGAATATGCAACACAGTGACTGAGCCAGCAAGAGAGCACAGAGAGATGACAGCTGAATTGCTCTGTTCCAAACGGCATACTTTTTCTTTTTACTTCATATTTCGTGCTATGTACTAGGACGGACATGTGGACAAGAGGGTCAGAGTTCAATGTTATCAAGAAAGTAGTATGCATACTGCATGAAACAGTAAGTACTTTGAAAGGCAGCTGCAGTAAGCACTAATAGCAAAAATAAAAAGTATGATGGTTGGGTGAGGTGGCCTGATCGGGCATCTGTGTGCTTTTCATACACTGTATCATTCAGCTCTCTGGCTGTTATATTATAAAATCAATAAAGACAATTTTGGAGGAAAAATAAAGAAAAAGGATACATTTTGGAATGCAGCATTAGTTCTAATCATTAATGAGATCCACCCTTAAATTAACACGAGCGGCACACATTCTTAGAATCTTGTCTATTTTTTTGGAGCCATGGTATTTGAAACCTGCAGTAGTATTTTGTAAACTTTCAAACATCTGACGGCTCTTTCAATGAGAATTCTTGCGTCTTGTCCGGCACATGTCTTCTGTTCCTCAGTTAGCAGTCCCTGTTTTTTTCTAAAAGAGGGCGCCACCATTTTAATCTTTCTCTCAAACAGCGAGTCTTTTATGGTTAAGCCTCGACCTGTCATGACCTCATCTCCAGGCATTAAGTAGTCTAATATTCCTGAGTCCAAGGTTATGAATTTATCACTGCATCCCTCCATACTCTGCAGAGATGAACATGATTAGTCCACATGGGGCAGCAGCTACCAGGTATTTCATTGTGTTCTGTGAATGATAATGGCCACTAGATTCACAACTTGAATAGAGGTTTTGGAGTTTTTGTAAAAGGATCTCACTGCAGTCAACAATACATGTTGTGTTGGGAAAGTCCATGGTTGCATGAATGGTTTCCCTTGGAAGCCATGGAACTAGAGGTCGCAAAACTTGCTCCAGTTTGTCGATCCAATATGAGATGATCCTGCCAGCCATGCTCTGTGACATATAAAACTGTCTGCTCAGATCAGCTATCACATGGTTGGTTTTTAATTTCATAAGTGTCATGAGAACTTGATCTCGCACAGGCATTGTAAATGCATTGCTGGCATGTCCTTCCAGTGTTGAGTATGTTGTTAAGTATGTTGAATGTTTCTAGGGATATACCCGTGCAGAGCAAAGCATCTGAGTCGTTTTGAAGCACAAAGTCATCACACTGAGTCGTCTTATGCTGCACACCTTTTTTGTCAGCTGTCTTACAATAATCATGAACGTGTTGTGCAGCATCCCCCCACTGTTTGTCAGTGGGATGCGCAGAACTTGAGATTCTAAGTCATCTCTCTCATATCGTCTATATGCTTGCTTTTTTACCAACTGCTTGTCTGTCTTTAATGATCTATCTAGACATATCTCCATCCCAATGGACATTAAATATATATTCTTTTCTGTTCTGCACAACATGATATAAAATTTTGCAAAAGATTGGCGCTTTAAATAAAAAGGATTAACTAGGTGAAGCGCTTTAATATGGTGGCCCTGTGAACACAACACAACACAACACATTAGAGAAACATGCTGCAAATCCAGAAAATGAGTGTTTCAGCTGTGTGTTTGTTGTGTGTATTGACAGTGTGTTTTCTCAGTGCTTTTGCATGCGTTGTCAAGTTTATGAAGCTGTTGCTTGTGTTTTGTCTAAGCTGCAGTGTGTTGAGCCCTCAGGGCCACCCTATAAACAACAGCACAAACAAATACTAGTGTTTAGAAGGTGCCCTTTAGCTAATGTAAAGCATCATATCAATCTGCTGGAAAAGCCTGTTCCGTTTAACTTACAACATCCATCTCTGCTGCTGGAATTTGTCTCTTCTTTGGAGGAGGTAGGTTGTAACCCAGATAAAGCTCTGGATCTGGATGCAGTTTTGAGGGCCTCTTGTCAATAACATGGTAAGAGCAAACATACACTCTCTTTAGAGGATATATTAGTCTCAGAGCAGCAAGCCAGGCTGTCTCCTTTCCACTTTCATTGGCATGGACAGTTTGTCAAATTTGTTGATGTTCTAAACAAAATGTTTGTAAAAACTTTCCTTAAATTGTTGTGGCAACCAACAACGGCACACGTTAAACCTGAGCCCATTTTTAAATACTATTTAATATTTAAGAGCCACTTCATTAATATGACACTGTTGTTCTTGACCTGTTCTTCTTCTTGTGTTAGCTTCACTCACTCACTCACCTGGAAACAGAAAGCAGGCGGCAGGCACCGGCAAACGCCAAGCGGAAGTAGTCGCGTCAGGTGGGTTCCTATTGGCTCTTGAAGAACCACGTGATGTGAAACGATAGTTTGTTTGTTTTTTGTTTTTACATTTTTTTGTTTTTTTAATTTATACTGTCTACGGTTAAAATATGGTAAACTGAAAATCTTTGATATTGACGTGATTGACACCCTCATCCATTTTCTAAAGAAATGTTCCTCAATGGGAGTGAAGGAAACAGTTAAAACTCTGACAGTGACAGGGGCTCTAAAAAATCTCAGAACATTAGGTGTTTTTTTTTTCAATATGAAATCAGCATTATAAAATCGTTTTCTACAACGTAATAATATTTGTTTGTTTGTTTGTTTGTTTTTTGCCAAAATCTAAACATATAGACAACCTCTGTATTGCCCAACTCCCCCTCCTCTATTTACATGAAATGGTTCAGTCCTGCCCCCAAAACAGGCATGATTGATCAGTAAGCTGAGAATCAGGAGTGCAGAACACTAGTGGAGCATCAGCTTCCTAAAGAAAATAGTAAATAAATAAATAAAAAGAAAATGATTAATAATAATAATAATAACCCCTCCTTGGTACTAGGCACAACAGACATGCAGCTTCAGGCTCAGCAGCCCTGACTCCCTCTCCTAGCTGAATGAGGAGGTAAGCAGCCCTGAGATGAATGATATGTCATGACATAATTGCAGGGGGTCCATGGGAATTCTTCTTCTTCTTCTTTTATTACTATGAAAAAAATAAATCATTTTCAATTATAAGAATTCAAACTTTGTAATTATTTTTCTACATTATGATGAAACAAAAAAAGCCTATAGTCTGTATTTGATGACGGAGAGTTTGAAGCACTGAGTGACTCTGAGTCTGTATTAAAGTTGATTATGGTGTCAGTTTATGTTAAAGAGGATAATGTATATTTTAAGTTATTCAAGAGGATTTTCCATTTATTTTTACCTACATTTTATCATCAAAATTCCATGTAGACTAAAAGATTCAGTTGAAAATGAATTGATTTATAGAAGGTATCACTTTTGCATTTCAAAAGTGAATTTCACTGTGTGCAGAATGCTGCATGGTTGTCTGCACTATGTTTTATTATCACAGCTCACTGTTAGTATTGGACTGCAAGAGAGTTGCAAGCCTGAGTTATGAGCTTTAGAGTTTAGAGCTTTGAATGGGTCGACTGGGTTCTGGAGGAGTGTTTATGGGGCCCAAAATCCCTGTGCTGATTGCTTGAAAATATGTTTTGTGACTGTACTCTGCACTCAGTGTGTCTCTGTTTGAAAGAGTTTTGGATCAAATACAACAAATGAATCCAATTTCACAATAATACATTCGCTTTCCAGTTTATTGGTATTCAGTTCCAAACTAATAAATACAATTACAAAAATATATTATTCAGATTCAGTTCTCCAATTCAATTATTCATGTTAAGCAATACAAATTCAAAAATAAGTGATTCATATTCAGTTTCTAGTCACACATATTGTGTCTAAATGTTTCAAAGTGCATTAACATTTCATGTTGAAACCAGTGACTTGAGTTTAGCACACTTCACCTTCAGTCAGTCACTGAAATTTCAGTCACAGATATATTTCCACTGATATATTGTCCACTACACCTAGTCCTGTATCAATACAGACATATGCCAAAAGTCCCAGTGAGCCACGTGACCACGAGCAGCGGTTGGTCACAGTTTAATTCTAGCATCATGGACGGGTGCTAATGGGCAGCAACAGTGACCTTCAGATATAAAACTGTATAGAGCAGTGTAGATAGGTGACTTATCATTAATTACGTATCTAAAAAGGGATAGAATTACTGTGTGCAGTAGTGAGTAATTGGTAAGGCTGGTTAGGAGTAGGCCAGCACTTTCAGTCACTCTCTGTTTATTCGAAGATAAGCTTGCGTCAAGATGTATGAAGAAATGCTCTGTGAGTTTGATTCACATTTTAAAATAAGATGATTGTTTGTCTGATAACAGACTTTGTAGAGTTAAGTGCAGTGTGTACACAGTACAAGAAATTTGACTGTTTTAAGCTACACTCAATATACTTAAACAAAGTTATCAATTTACAAGAGAGATAGAAGTAGACTTTGAGCTAAAGACAAGGACAACAAAGGTGAACAATGACAAAAACATGGATACATATTCAATTACATTTATTTTTTTAGATATTATCATTTAAAATCATTACTGATATCAAAATCAAAATAAAGACGCATTTAACAGGAGTTTGTTCAATATGTCCATAAAAGAGGCATAAGAGGCACTCCTTTGTTTAAATCTACACATGTCCAATATCTGTGCATATAGTATGTCATGTCTACTTACACAGCTCACTTCCATACCTGTATATATGCTGATTGGTTCCTCTTGTCCAACAAATTTCATTTTTCAATTGTTGACCCTGTGTTAACTTACAAATGGCAAATAAATCTGAAATTTAAATTATAGTGCAGTAGAAGCCCAATATAGCTTACAAAGGAAATATTCAATAAAAGTAGCCTACCTTAAGATTATAGTTCCACTTAGCTTAGTAAATAAATTTGCTTCACTTTACACCACTGGTCAGAGGTCATAACTTAAATACACAGTGGATAACTAAGTGGTGAGATAGCAGAGAGTGTGGAAATCATTCACAATCGTCTAATCACACGTTACCACTTTGTACAACACTGTCATTACAGTTAAACTGATCCAAATCCTTGACTTACCACTGGGGGAGGCACACATTCTTTAAACTCTATTTCCCATAGTTACCCACTCCCCGTGCGTACGCATAGTACGTCCTGGCAACGTCACGGAAAGAAGAGCCAATAGGAAACGTCTGAACTTGGAGTAACACGTCAGTCTACTAAAGTACAGAAGCCGGCTGATAGGGAGCGAGCCCCGCACCGTCGTCTTTCTGTCTTGTACGCCCGTCTGCTTCCACCTCCAAATGCTGTAATTTGTTTTCAACACAACCGACTCGTTAGCTTTTGTCTAGACCCGAGGCCAACCTGATATAAAAGGTAAGCAGTCGACTCATTTCTGTTCGAAAATAGGCCGCCCGTTTCTGCGTCCATTCATGAAGCGACAGGAAGTGGGTTAATGCTACATTCCGTTAGCTAACGTTGTAACCGTTCACAGCCAGTCAACGTAGCGTTAGCTCGTATAGGTTTGACTGATAGGACGAAGATGTTCAACAATGACGCTTGCTGCTAACTTCATTCGGTTTCTACAAGTACTATCGTTGTTATACCGGGTTTTGTGTGCCACAACGCCGGAATAGACGCCTCAAAAACGGTCATACTTGAATGATTAGGAGTAGAAACGTTCACGACACATAGTAACCTTCACTGGTGGGGTAATCAGAGATGATACGTGGCCTGTAGCATATGTTATTGACGTAAAGCTAGTCACTCAAATATAACCGCTCGAAATAGTGAGTCATTTCTATAAAAACATGGACATTTCTAGGTTTTCCCCCTATTTTCCGGCAGAAAGCGAAAGGAGAAACCGTCTTTGTAACACCAGGCACTCCCAACATCCTCATCCCCACATGCCCCTCACTAGATATGACAGGGCAAAGGTCACATTCCGTCAGGAAAACAGTGGATACAAGGCAACTTTAAATTATATTAGCGAGTAATCTCCTCAAGGTGATGTCCACAGGTTGCTTCTTTTACTGACCAACAGTCTGACAAAATATGTAGTTTAAAAAGGTCACATTGGGGTGTGGGTTTGGAAAAACTGTTATTTGCTCTGTTAATTGAGGCAGTGATCAGTATATGATTAACCAATTAAAATAATTAGTAGCCTAATGAACAGTTAAGTACAGATCGTGCTGTACAGAACTGAATTTGCATATCCAGTGAGTTGGCAACAAAAGAGTTGAACTTATTCTTATTGTCATGTTAATCACAGCCGGTCACCCTGCTGAGATCTGGTTTTATTGTTCAGGAATGTAATGTTCCTCTTGATAGCGGTGAGAAAGTGGGACAGTATACGGTTGCTACAACAGGTTGCTTCCGGCCGATGCTTTGCTAAAGGTGTCATTGACGTTTAACTGACACACCAACAAAGGTGCAGTCTAAAAATACCACAGGGATTCCTCTGCTCAGTACTCCTCATCAGAACACGCTGGTCAGGTTTTTTGATGACACATTTGTGCGTCATGCTTTCGAATATTTTGTCTTATTTTAGCACAGGAGGAAAAAGAGCACCTGTATAAAGAGCAGGTTGCTGCAGCTAGTGAAAAGCAGTAACAGGTTTAGATTCCCAGTGTCACATCACCCAGTACTTCTGTTGGACTTACAACCTCACCGTGGTCTGTTGGGCTCTTTCTTTGCTGAAGCTCCGTGATGACGACCTACCAGGAGTTCATCCAACAGAACGAGGACAGGGATGGAGTGAGATTCAGCTGGAACCTATGGCCCTCCAGCCGCTTGGAAGCCACCAGGCTAGTGGTCCCAGTCTCCTGCCTCTTCACACCACTCAAGGAGCGGCCTGACCTGCCACCGGTCCAGTACGAACCAGTCCTTTGCAGCCGGGCCAACTGCAAAGCTGTGCTCAACCCACTATGGTGAGTTTGATAGAAAAACGATGCCCTTACTTACAGATATGTACCCTTTTTTTTCAGCTTCAAAGCAGCAGAAAACAAGGATTGTTTTACATTAAGTATTCAGGCTTTATTTGTCTTACGGTATAATTGTAACCATCACAAGAATACACTGTGTTAAACTATGTTTTTGATTCTTCTTCACCGTGGTATTCTTTGAGTAAATAAACCAAGGTGGATCGGGATTTAAATTAGTGCTGCGTTTGAATATATTTCAACACGTCAGCATTTGTAAACGCTGAGGTGTTATAAGCACTAGGTGTGGTTCATAAGAGCCACAAATACACAATGTGTAGCCCGCTATCAGTCAGAGTGACACTCCTGCCAATTGGATGCAAACCCTAAATTGTTTTGATCCCTCTTTTACAGTCAAGTTGACTTCAGAGCAAAAATATGGGCGTGCAACTTCTGCTTCCAGAGAAACCCAGTAAGTGCTGACGTTCACGGCATGACATATATTATAGATCTATATTAGCCTTCATACGTGAATATGAACCAGCTACACTCCTTTATTAGACTAGTTAATGTGGATCTCTCTCTCTCTGTGTCTCTGCAGTTTCCTCCCTCTTATGCCGGCATATCAGAAGTAAACCAGCCGGCTGAACTCATGCCACAGTTTTCAACCATTGAGTACATAGTACAGGTAAACACTGCACACGCTACACACACTACATGTGTACACTCTGACCTCAGCTCCATGCATTGAGATTGTATGTACTGAGGATGTACTGTGCAAAGGTGAATATTATTCAATAACTGCCTCGATTGGTAGAGTGTTTTTCAGTTCTGGATTTAATCCATGTGTTCATTGTCATCCTGCAACTTTGACACACCTGAACAAAGCAGTGCTCTTTGTTATGTATAATTTCCCATTGTTCAGGGTGTACTGCGTGCAACACTGTAATTAGGTGTACCTAATTTGCTGCATTAGGTTAATATGTTGGCTCATGCATTAGCCTATAATAAGTATTAATAATTGTAATTATATAGAAGCATTCTTGGCTTTGCAGCCCACGAGGGCCCGACTAATGTTGTTGCTAACAAGTGTAGCTTCATAAATAATGTACATTGTTTTCCAAAGTAATACGAGCTGCTGATGATGGCGTATTTTTGAAACAACAAGCCGGACATCAACTCGGCCTCCTCTTCTCCATTTCTTTGTGGCAAAACACTTTTCATTTTGCAGACAAATAAAAATACAAATAAACAGCGCCAGCTTCTCAGTGTGTTATTGTGTGTGTGTGGAAGCAAAGATTATGATTTCACCAGAGTGATCTCCTCTCCCACCTCTTTACAGCGTGGTCCCACGGCGCCTCTGATCTTCCTGTACGTGGTGGACACATGTTTGGAAGAAGAGGACCTCCAAGCCCTCAAGGAGTCCCTGCAGATGTCCCTCAGCCTGCTGCCACCCAACGCTCTGGTTGGTCTCATCACATTCGGACGCATGGTTCAGGTTCACGAGCTCAGCTGCGAGGGGATCGCTAAGAGCTACGTGTTCAGGGGCACCAAGGACCTCACCTCCAAACAGATCCAGGTGGGTGAAGGCAAAGGCATGGGGGAGGGGGTGGTGGTGAGAAATTAGACAAATGAAGAGCTGTGCGTATGGTATTTTAAATTAAAAATGTATGTGTTTTCTTTTTTGTGTTTCAGGAGATGCTTGGTTTATCCAAACCAGCAGCGTCAGGTCAGCAAGGTCGCCCGCCAGCACCTCAGGATGCTACAGCCTCTTGCAAGTATGGAGGAGCATTGTTAAGACCACTCGTCCTTACTTAGCTATTTCCAAAAGTACACATCCTATAGCAGTGTAAGGTGTGTCTTGGTCTAAGGTGTGTTTGTGTTCATATTCAGGTTCCTTCAGCCCGTGCATAGAGTCGATATGAATCTGACTGACTTGCTCGGCGAGCTCCAGAGAGACCCGTGGCCTGTCCCTCAGGGCAAGCGACCTCTCCGCTCAACTGGTGTTGCACTGTCTGTTGCTGTCGGCCTGCTGGAGGTACAGTATACACAGAAACACAGATAACATTGTCCATTAAGTGTCTAAGAATAAGACTAAGAATGTGCTGTACCTTTTTTCCATGTGTGGTGTAACACAAGTTAAATTCAAACCATACCTGGGTACAAAATATTGTCTCACACACACTAACCTGAACTTTAGCCTCATTGAGACAATTGTGCCACATGTTAACTGTTCAGACAGAGCCTGATAACTATCATCTGCAGGAACAGCACATGTGCTTCGTTAGTTCAAAGGCTGGTTCCTTGTTTGCCTTCTGTCTTTTCTCTCCACCATCATTATCCTGTCTTCTCCTCCCGATAATCTGCGGGGTTATATAACTGATGCAACAGATCATTCCCCCCGCTGTACTCTCCTGCAGCAGAAAGGAGATGAGACCTGATTAGAATAAATTTGAATCCACAGTTGCTGATTTGTCAAGAGGCATTTGACTTAATGAACAGATCTTTTACATATAAAGCAGAACTGCAAGGAGTGGTTAGCATCCACGATTAGCAGACTTATTTATTTCATTGTTCACTATGAATGAGTACACCATGTCCTTTCTAAGTTAATCCCCATTTGCGTACAACCTGTAATCAAATAGTAACATTATATTAAGCTCATTCCAGTGGCTCTGTGACTATGTGGCAGGCTTCCAAATGCCTCAGTGTCTCGGGCTTTCCCAGACTCGTGGACTATGGACTTGTTGTAAGTGTTGGCAGTGAGGTTTGCCCTTTGCTGACACTGAATCACTGAATCTTTTCGAATGTAAAAGTTAGAATGTCAAAATACTAAACCAATAACTTTAAATGACCTGATTATATAATTAGAAAAACGCCTTTCTTTGTTTTTTATTTGCTGAGATGTAACCTACCTGCACATACTCGGTGCTATCAAATCACTTTTTTATTCCATTATGGATTACTGATGCTGTATTTGCACAGATAATCCTGAGGCGGTGATGGCAAACTAGGTCACTAGTGCGTTAGTGCTCATTATTCACAATCACAGCCCAAAACAGGGATTCAACATGTTCATGAGCAGTACTGAAATACAGAAGGGGTATCAATATGGATATAAACAAGTGCATACTGTATATTTTGATGTAACTGCAACATGATGTAGCCAAATAACAAGCACGTGGTGTGAAATTGTAACTTCAGCAGTGTTATATGGCACAACGGCAAGCTTAACTGAAACCTCCTCTCTTCATCCTCAGGGCACATTCCCCAACACAGGGGCTCGTGTGATGCTGTTCATCGGAGGGCCCCCCACCCAGGGCCCAGGCATGGTGGTGGGAGACGAGTTGAAAACCCCCATCCGCTCCTGGCACGATATCCAAAAAGACAACGCTCGCCATTTGAAGAAAGCCACCAAGGTAACGAATGCACGAAACCCTCCGCAGATCTTGGCATCTGCGACTACTTGTGTTCGAGAGAAACTGTCCACAACAAGCGCGCGTTCGCTGACATTAAGTCGTCGTTTTTTTTTGTGTCACACAGTATTATGAAGCCATGGCCAACCGCTCGGCAGTAAATGGCCACTGTATTGATATCTACGCCTGTGCCCTGGACCAGACCGGACTGCTGGAGATGAAGTGCTTATCTAATCTAACTGGGTATGACAGCACTTATAGTTTGGGATTATATAAATCTAATGATTAGGAGTAATTCAGATTGTAAACGATTTGTTGTCATGTATTAACAGGGGGCACATTGTGATGGGAGACTCCTTCAACACATCCCTGTTCAAGCAGACCTTCCAAAGAGTGTTTAGCAAAGACTACAATGGAGACTTCCGCATGGCCTTTGGAGGCGTCCTGGAAGTCAAGGTAAAGAGTCATAACGGCCGTCATTGCGCTGATCAGGTATCATGTACGTGCTGAATCTGAGCTGAGCTGTTGCACAAGTTGGATTCATGTGGCGTGTCTTTGTGTCTGTTCAGACCTCGAGGGAGCTGAAGGTTTGCGGTGCCATCGGACCGTGTGTTTCACTCAACTCCAAGGGCTCCTGTGTTTCAGAGAATGTGAGTCCCAGCCCCTCATTCGCATTCCTTCCCTCACACAATTGAATCTTGAATCTGAGAGGCGTTATTTACCGCCATTCATCACAATGTGTTCTCTGTTTGGTGTAGGAGATGGGTGTTGGTGGCACGAGCCAGTGGAAAGTGTGCAGTCTCAACCCCTCCACCACTTTGGGCATGTATTTCGAGGTGGTGAATCAGGTAAAAAGAAAAAAAAACAAAAACACTCAGCTGAAACTCTGCTTGTGAGCTCTGATGGGATTATTGTAGGCTGATGAAAGTACAGTCGCTAATCACATCAAACAAGTGGATAATTGTGATGAAGGCTTTGTTTTGTAAAACTCTGTAAACAATGGCTTTTTGTGAGGTTTTTTTCCTCTTGCGCAAGGCCATTTGTCAGGCTAATGCAATGAGAGAAGGGATTGACAATTGTAGTCTAACTGTTGTTTGTTTGTGTGTGTGTGTGTAGCACAATGCACCAGTCCCCCAGGGTGGCCGAGGGGTGATCCAGTTTGTAACCCAGTACCAGCACTCGAACACTCAGAGGAGGATACGGGTCTCTACCATCGCCAGGAAGTAAGACTCTGGATTTCTTGTTGACTGTACCAGTTTGTCCATAATAAATAATAACTTTATGCACCGACACATCTAAGTTAGCAATGATAAGGAGTGACAGCTAGAGTCAATATTGGCCTCACCGGAAAGGATGTTTACATTCCTGCTCTTTGTGACGACACCTGTGTGCGTCATTCACACCACACCCACGCTCACCTGCACCTCTCCCTCCCTCCCTCCTCTTCTGTTTTTTTTATTTCTCTCTTTCACAGCTGGGCAGATGCACAGTCTCAAATTCAGCACATCGAGTCCTCGTTCGACCAGGAAGCGGCTGCGGTTCTCATGGCCCGCCTGGGTGTCTTCAGAGCGGAGTCGGAGGAGGGGCCAGACGTCCTGCGTTGGCTCGACAGGCAGCTTATCCGCCTGGTGAGTGACACACTTAACCATTTCCTTTTGTTATTGGAACAATTCATAGTTTGCATTGTTCGGTTTGCGCGATATGAAAAGCAGTAGAACGTCATTCTGCGATTGTTCCACGTGTATGATGTGCCAGGTTATGTAAGGATTGTTCCATGATATGCTGAGTGTTTTAAAGAATGTTTTCTTTGGTTTCAGTGTCAGAAGTTTGGCCAGTTTAACAAAGACGATCCTACATCCTTCAGACTGTCTGAGTCTCTGTCCCTCTACCCACAGGTAAACCTGCCTCCTACTGCAAATACATGACAAGAAATGTGACATTTTCATCAGTCTGATTATATAAACACTGATTATTCGTTTAATAACTTTTTTCTTCCTCTCTCCTCCGCCTGTAGTTCATGTTCCACCTGCGACGGTCGCCCTTCCTGCAGGTGTTCAACAACAGCCCAGATGAGTCCTCCTATTATAGGCACCACTTCGTCAGGCAGGACCTGACCCAGTCCCTGATCATGATCCAGCCCATCCTCTACTCATACTCCTTCCATGGGCCACCAGAGGTCAGCCTCACACCTTCCACGCCATTATCCTCAATGTTAGAGGAGCATCTGGCTTTTCCTAGAAGCTTACAAGTGTCTTCATAAGAAATGTTTTTCACGGCTGATGTGTTTGGTTCTTATTCAAACGTATGTGTTCTCCCCAGCCCGTTCTCCTGGACAGCAGCAGTATCCTGCCTGATCGAATCCTGCTGATGGACACTTTCTTCCAGCTAGTTATCTACCATGGAGAGGTGAGACACGGACTAGGATTATATTTCCAGAAGATTAACGCCTTTTAGTTCCAAAAATCTCTCTGAAAATGTAGCGCACATATAATAGAAACATATCTGGTGAAGCAAACCTATCTCATGCTCTCCTTCTCCTCTTTATCTCCAGACCATAGCCCAGTGGCGAAAGGCAGGCTACCAGGAAATGGCAGAGTATGAGAACTTCAAACAGCTGCTGCAGGCTCCGCTGGACGACGCCCAGGAGATCCTGCAGACTCGCTTCCCCATGCCACGCTACATCGACACAGAGCACGGAGGCTCGCAGGCTCGCTTCCTGCTCTCCAAGGTCAACCCATCACAGACCCACAACAACCTCTACGCCTGGGGACAGGTACGGTCTTATAAGATGACTTTTTATCCTTGAATAGATTGATTGTAGAGGTCAAATTCTTCACCTAAAGTAGAAATGGTATCAAGATGTCATATTAAGACTTTTTTTTTTAAATTTTTGTTTATTTTCAGCTCTCATATAATTAAGGCTGCTTTTAATTATTTAAAGTGATCAAATTCAGTTGACTTTCACTCATTCGTCTTCCTCCTCCCTTCAGTGAGCTGAGCTTCAGTTGTTATGTACAACGTCCTGCAGAACTTTCATGACTACATATCAGTCTAAAACTATTTATGAAGGTTTCAGTCGTGTTCTTGGTGAAAATCTGTGCCGGAAATTTAAAGACATACTGTGAGAAAACACAGGTCCTGGATTAGCTAACCTCTGGTTCATGGAGAAGATTGAAAGACAGGAATAGCATTAATCTCTTTTTTTCCCAAGTCAAGGAAGAGAAAGATCTGTGCATACTCCTATGGCATTCTGAAAATTAGATTATCGAGAGATTAAGGTCTTGCATAAACTAACCTAAACATGTTCGCTCTATTAAGCTAGTCATGTAAAGATCCGTCCATCAATCACCCAATCACTGATATTTGTCCTCCCTCTCTTCTGCTGCATGTACAGGAGACAGGAGCCCCGATCCTCACTGATGACGTCAGCCTGCAGGTCTTCATGGACCACTTGAAGAAACTGGCTGTTTCCAGCTCTGCATAGACATTTCAGTTCAACCACAAAGAGAGACGGAGTGATCCAACATTCCCGTTCTTATATAGGAATCCATTAACATTTCCCATGTTTTATTTGTAAATGAGCCAGAGTCTACTGTACGTGCGTGCTTGATTTGACTATACCCTTAATGGAGTCATGTGTGACATTTCCATGCTGGGATAGGAGCAGAAAAAAGGGGGAAGCAACAGCACATTCCTAATAAGAAAACAAGTGACATTTGTACTCATTATCATTAACTTGTTATTTATGAGAAACAGCTTGAGTACTTCAGAACCAGACTCTCCTCATGTAAGCAATACTAAATTCTCTATTTCTCTTTTATATTTGATATGACCTCTGAATGATTAGGCTAATTTAATTTTTTGTTTTCTTTTTGTTTGTTGTATGTACTGCATCACTCTTGGTTGAAGGCGCTGTTTATTAGAAAGCTTATATGTGTTTGCTTGTCTATAGCTAAAGGTGACATGCCTAGAATTTTCTAATGAATAAATTATAATGGTACCTCTAATGCTGGTTAAGAGATGTTCACAGGGCTCCTCACTGATGGCTTGTTAATCACAGTTTATTTGACAATGACAGAGAGATAAAATCCTACGTGGATTATACCTAAAGTGTTTTCCAAGAAAATTCCCTCTGAATAATGAGGACTAATGTTCTGAGGAATGCAAGTCAATCACATCAAGTCAACTGAGACTGACTCTGTTTTCAATGACGAACATTTAGATTTATTTTTAACTGCCACTCTTCATAGCTCAGTCTCATCCTGTCTCGTTCACCATCTGGTATTTTGCACCCAATGACTACCCAAGTGTATTTGTAATCAAACTTTAATATACTGTAAGACTGTATAAAAGGGACAGTTTGATTTTTGATCCTGTCTGGACTCTTAATGCTATCCATATAAAGGTCTGTGTCTGTCGACAGGAAAAGGATACTGTCTGTGTTGTCTGTCCTCACGCCAACATGTACGCCCCATTCACAAGACATTTTTTAGGCCGTTACACATGTCTGGAAGTCACAGAGGTTACCAGAGATGCTCAGTTCATACACCAGACATCTGTTTTTGTTATGTACAGCAGGAGGAAAAATCTTACTGTGTAGCATTACAGATTTGAACGATTGCATGCCAGCGTGCGCGCAAGAGAAAAGGACACAACATGTAGGTGATATACTCCGTATGACACTCTTCCCCAACAATTGTCTTTTTTTTTTTTCATTCGGTGCTACTGTACATAAAGCCAGCACAGCATGCAATTCCAATCTTCAAACCACTCACACACCATCTAGTGTCTGTACTACTGTAAGCTGATTCCAGAGCACCCAGACAGTATGATTTCGAGGATCAGTGAACGGCAGATTATAAAGACTAATCCTTAGGGGCTATCTGTTTAGAAGCAAATTCTACTCTTAGCAGCTTTAAGCGGAAGTTGCCACTGAAATACAAATGAAGTCTGTGTCTATCAAAAGCTTAGGCCTTACGACGTTGCACTCTGAAGCCACATATGCTCCAAAGGTATTCAAGGCCAAATGAAAGATGCAATGCCCTCTTAATCTCTTGACATGGATATTCCTGCACAATACCAAAAGCTCCTTTTAGGCCTGCGCAGGCCCATTTTCAGTTTTAGAGTGGTGCAGCTGCGTGGGATCTGATGCCATATTGCACATGGATATGAAATGAAAATAATCGATGTCATTTTTAATCTGTTTCTTTACTTTGGGCACCTTGTTGCATGCAAAGGCTGCAGCCGTGCATGTTCAGTGACATTCAGAGGGACAAACGAACATTAAATTTTCTCTCAGCCTGCCATGTTTTTGTTTTTTGTCTCCACTGATCATTTACGATGCTCGCGTCCATGTGATTCCCAGGCTTAGGCAAAGCTGTAAGGAAATGTGTCGTCTTATTATCTCCTATCAAATCCTAACGGATCAGTTCTAGTCCAGCAGCCGGAGAAATCCATTCTGGCTTCTGTCCCGGATAACTTATGTAAGATTTCTATATAGAATATGTCATAGCACATTTATATAACTATGATTGACACAAGTCAGATGATGCACACCATACGTAGTGAGTGATTTGGATTATGTGAAAGCTGGTGGCCATAAAAGCATGAATTAATAGTCACCCACAATATGAAATTAAACTAAGAAGGACCATCCTCTTTTATAAGAATAATCGGTTTTACAGAATTCAATGCGGTAAATAAATATAAATATATGAGTATATATACTATATATATAAATGAGTGGAGAGAAAGGCACGATAGTTGTGTTTGAAACAGAAAAAAACCCTGCATAAATTGTATATACAGTATAGTAGAAAATTCCTTAAAAAAGAAGGCAAGCATGGAAAAGCAACATGTTTTAAATTTCAGTGGTTCACCCCTAAAAACCCCTAAAGTCTCTGAGGAGGTATTAAACACAGCATCACAGTAAACTTGGAGTGAGGACCTTTTCTGAACAGAATCCACTGTGACCACTGACACCATATGACAGGTACATTGTGAGAAAGAAATGTAAAAGAAGGAGCAAAAAAGCTGAGCAATAACTATGGCAACATCAAGATTAAATCCAATATAGACGCCAAGTAAGGATTTACCAGACAAAATCATAATTAGAGAAGCTTATCAAGTCAGCAAACTGACACAACACTAACTAAAAAGCTACTGGTCACGTCAGACCAGACTGTAGCAGCAAAACCCATTGCAAGTGTTCCTTTAATCGTCTCTAACTTTAAGTTTTAATTTGTAAGTGAAAGATTGTGTCTCATCTACTTAAGTTAAATAGTTTCTCCTTCAAACTGCAGTGACAGATTGTCCTGGGTACTTTGAAAGAGTGAACTGTAAAGTTGTGTGCCGGAAAACCAACCAATGAGCTGAGAGAATTTATAAGCGCTGTAGAACTGCAGACCAACTGCAGATTTGATGATAATTTTAACCAATTATTTAAATATGATCCAATGTTATTAGAAACATATTAATAATAGCTCACTCACAAGCTCACCACAAGCAGCCAATGATGAAACTTTAGAATAGAGGTGATACGTGCACTCAGTTTCACTTTGAGGAAGGACCCTGACTGCAGTTTGATGTCAACTGTAGGTGAAATTATTATCCAGGCCATGTCCTCTTGAGTGTCAGAAAGCTATTTTGGTGGTGTTCCATAATGTCAAAATAAAAAGTATCAAAAATTAAGCCCAGATTCTTAGCCTGAGGTGTAGAGTTTTAGAACATAAAATATACTGAAAAATGTTGAAGTAGCCCTTTAAAGGTCCAGTGAGTAAGATTTAAGGGTCTGTTGTCTCACTCCACTGGCAGCTAAGATCTAAACTAATTGATAACTGTGCCAGAGAGCCTGAACAGAGATTATGACCTCCAAATAAAATGACCATGATCTACTGTGTCTAATGCAGCACTGAGGTCTAGGAGTACCAGATTATTTTCTTGTATTCAAGTCTCTTCTCAATTATTTCAGCACGTTTGCATATGAGGCTCTATGAGGAAGATTTCGTCAAGTCTGAAATTCATATTAAACCTCTCCTCGTGTAGCATGTGCTGTGTGCACAGTAGATCTGCCTCTTCTGAAATGTGGCAAACTGAATTATTCTCCTGCGGGCTTTGGAGGATGTGTAAACATTCATTCCCCCCACACTGCAGCAAAGGACTTACAATGTGTTAACTTGAGAGCAGGGATTAACTTCTTGTTATTGCCACAAACTCGGGAGACAGCCTATCGCCATCCACATAGACGTCATAAGCAGTGTTTACCAGAGTGTAGCCAAGTTGTATTCTTACTTCCAATGTTGCTGGTGATATTCAATAAGACTCTTGGCACGAACCCTTGGGTGATTTAAGGACACTTGGAGATGTGTGGAGGGTTTATTCACAATCATTTCAAAGCAGGTCATCAAATTTACACGTGAAAGCCTGTATAATATAGAGCAAGTGGTAATTGAAGTAGGAGATTTAATCCTGTGTAATTGCAACAGCGAATGTGCCCCTCACCCCTTGGTCTTGTACCCCTAGTACAAGACCATGCCAAGGTGGTAATTACCTACAGTATCACCAGCAGCTTGTTCAACGGTATTTAGAGCACTTTGGCACAGAGCCTTGGCCTGATTTGTCAGTTTTCAGAGTCTTGTTGAAGTGTAGCTTAGCCTCCGGGGCTGAACATGAAGGCATGCTGCTGAGGTAACAGAGATGTCAGGCCTATCTGGCCTCATTTACCCAGGGGGTGTAAACGCTGTTTGCAAAGAGGCTCAAACGTTTTGTATTTTTAGCTCATTCTCACACAGAAGAATCGCAGTAGTACTCATGGGAAACATCTTTGAAATGCCAACTTTTGTGTTGTGTCTGTGCTCCAGCATAGTTCAGATTAGAAGACATTCACTGCAGACTCTCAGTCTTGTGGAGTCATCTGTACTACTGACAGCACGCAGAGTTCAAAAGACCACCGTCAGTGTGGCCAGCACCAGCAGCACCAGCAACTCATCAACCTCTCCATGACCTCGCTCTAAGCAAGAGAACACACATCAGCTTCACTGAAAACAGAAACACTTCTCAGAAGTGAAGCCAAGGACTAACGGAAAAACTTCCAACTACTAGGAGAATTTAATAAGCAAAAAGTTGTTGTTGTTCCCAAATATATATAATCATGTAGGCCCCTGATAGCATTGTGACTGCTGTCACAATAAACTTTTTTTAAAGGATCAATATTGATGTGGCAAAATCAGATTCATCATCTTTTTTCTCTGGCCACAAATCTATTAGAAAAAGTCCCTTTATACATCAGTGCTTCAGATCCAAACTGATGTTGAATTTACATCACTAGATGCAATTTATCAGACTTCACACAGCTCCCTCTGGAGCCACAACCAGCTTCACACAACTGCTTTCTACATATGAAGTCGTACTCCCCAAGAGCTGAAAACAGACTTTGATGTGTAAAATCAGAGGTTTCCTCTTAATCCTACAAGCCCTTGTATGGTATGATGTTAGCTAGTTAACTAATCGTTTATTTAAATAGGCATTATCACTGAGAACAAAATCTCAAGATGTTTATGTTCTGTGAACGAGAACATACAAACGGAAGTTTGCAACGTACAATTCTCAAGCAGACATTGTCCTACATAGACATTATTTATACATGATAGAACACAGGTGCAAGTGCATTCAAAATAATGTTTTAAAATCTGAAATTAGAAACTGAACTCTTTACCATTACTGTTACTATTAAACATTTACTTTATAAAAATATACTGAATTAACTGAAAAATGTTGAAGTAGCCCTTTAAAGGTCCAGTGAGTAAGATTTAAGGGACTGTCGTTATAGAATATGGCAGAAGTTGAATATAGTATTCATAAATAGGCTACATTTTAATCACGTGAAAATAATAGTTGTTATGTCTTTGTTACCTTAGAATGAACCTTTTATAAATACAAACCCCTGAGGTCCTCTTCCATAGAGTCTGGCTCTATTTTGATATTTTGCCTTATTTGAGAGTGTGGGGCGAGGAGGTTGCAACTACATTGCAGATGCCAGGAAATCCAACGCGCTGGTCTTTTTAAGGACTTAGTGACATATCTTAGTAAAGTTTGTCTGTTCTAGGCTACTGTATAAACATAGCGAAAGAGGACGTGTCTTAAAGACTCATTATGTGGTTACAAAATCATAATGATGCTTATTTTCAAGTGATTAAACATTAATTAAAACACAGTACATCATATTTAATTTCTGACAAAGTCTGTTAATATTGGCTCCTAAGTGGTGCTGGGAAATGAAGCTAATGCGGAAGTGCTAAAAACTGTAAATCCTCAAGCGACCGCTTGAGACAGGCTGCAGAAGTGAGTCAATGTCCATAAGCGCCGGTATTAAAATGTCCAGCTTCACAGCAGAAATAAACATGTTTACAGCCTGGTACAAAAAACTGTTTTGGTCTCTATAGCTAATTTTCCCATTAATGACAACTGTATGAAAGCTACGGGTGACGTCACTCAAGCTCTGTCCATTCTATATACTGTTATTGAGTGTTATACACTGGACCTTTAATCATCATCACTGAGTAAGTTTCTTGAATTCAGAACTTCTGCAGTGAAATCTGGATGCAGATATAGTTAAACCCTTGCTTTTCCTTTTTTAATTGTAGTTGTAACTTTTGTCCTACATGTTACCAGGCTGATATTTGCTTTGTAGCTGATAAACTGTATGTTTGTGAGCGATGGAGGGAGGAGAAGCATCCTACGGACAGAGAGGAGGAGGAGGAGGAGGAGGAGGAGAGAGAGAGAGAGAGAGTGCACATCATAAGAAAATCCCACACTTGAGCGTCAAATCCTTTGACAACGTGACGTCTTGTAGGCGGGACGCTCGTGGGGCAGCGCGTGTAAAAGAGAAGAAGAAAAAGTCTAACGATGGAAATGTGACACTTTGGCACACAGCTGAGCTCAGTGTGGGGATGCTGTCGGTATCCTGCGTATCAGTTAAGATGTTTTCTAACTGTAGGGCGCCAAATGGGACCTGTACCTCATCAGGTGTGTTTAATTAACCGGGGCTCGCGCATCTTACTCCACCACGCGCCCATGAACTTTTCGGTCCTCCGCGCGCCGCTGCATCCTTCTCACGGACAATGAAGACGACTGGCAGATGCAGGACGCTCCTGTCGGTTAGCCTGAACTTCTTCGCCCTCTTTTTCTCCATAACCGCGTTTATAACGAATTACTGGTGCGTGGGGACACAGAGAGTCCCCAAGCCAAAGTGCAGCAAGCTGCGGACACACCAGTGTATAGACTACGGAGTGAACGAGACGGACCCGAACAAAGTGGTTTACAGCTGGGAGACCGGGGACGACAGGTTCCTGTTCAGACAGTTCCACACCGGCATCTGGTTCTCCTGCGAGGAAAACATAGACGATGAAAGTAAGAGGAGAGGTATATGTACGCAGTGGTGGAAGTGCTGTACAAATGTCCACTTTACTTATTAACATTTAAACTTTAGGCTACTTCTGCTCCACTACATATCAGAGGCAAATACTGTACTTTTTACTAATTAAATGAAAACCATGTATTGCCAAATTCTGTGATTTTTTAAATTATATTTTTAAAATAAAATGTATATAAAATGAAGTGTTCCTTTTTCGGATAAGAAAATCCCCCTGCTTCTTAACCTAAATAAATAATAAAATTATTATTTTTTTATTATTATTGGTTTGAAAATACATTGTCGCGGAGCTGAAAACAGGGCTGTTATTTATAGAAACATAACAGGGATCATATGATCATATAATGATCTTATAGACCATGATGTACCCAGCAGTATATAAAGTAGTTAAAATGAGCTCAACCGTAAACAGCTACATCAGTAAAATGCAACATACGCATGAATACAGCAGCAATATGAATCTAGAAAAACATCATATGTAATATACATACGTGTACGCTGAGTACTTTTACTTTTTATATTTTGTATTTTCCTGAGAATACTTGCGTACTTTTACTTAAGTACTGTTTTGAACGCAGTACTTTTACTTGCAGTGGAGTGTATTCACAGTGTGGTACTTTAGTTTTTACTTAAGTAAAGGATCTGAATACTTCTTCCACCACTGTTGTGTCGTGTGTGTGAACGTGTTTGTGTGTGTGGCCTCACCATTAGACACAGTTGTTTGATGCTCAATGAGGCGTTTCACTGCTTATATCCATGAGGTAAGTGCAGTGATTCACGCTGCTGAGATGTTTATCTTTTAAGGAACTGTTATCGGAGGGATACAATGAGGTCGCCTCGGGATGGAAATGATGAAAAAGAAGCCAGGAAAATTATTTTATTTTTATTTTACCTTTATTTAAAGAAGAGTCAATTGAGAAACAATTCTCATTTATACTGACAACCTGGCCAAGAGCAAGACGCAGGAAGCAGTACCTTTTTAATTGATTCCATCAAATCAAATCTACATTTTGGGCTATTGGTACTATTTTAGATGATCACATTTTAAACCTTCTATTTCACTGTCTTTTGTTTTGATTGTTACAGATCATCATTGTCATCATCACCACAGTTTATGTATACAGACAGCAGGCTTTCGTCTGATCTGACACTCATAATT
The DNA here is from genome assembly GCA_946959425.1 of Argyrosomus regius. Classification (NCBI taxonomy): domain Eukaryota; kingdom Metazoa; phylum Chordata; class Actinopteri; family Sciaenidae; genus Argyrosomus; species Argyrosomus regius. The sequence continues at coordinate 24,521,966 of OX336883.1, forward strand.
CAAAACACAATGTACAGTACGCTCATCTCTGAAAATTTCATTTGTTCTAATGGAACATTCCTTTCAAATGGAAATGAGTCGCTCTTTTTGAGTTATTCCATGTCACGAGTGTTTCAGGATAATCACCCTCTATTATTATAAGTATATTTATTAAATTGCAGATATCTGAATTCAAACGGAGTCAACAGCAGCACGTGAGAGCTTCAGTGTGAGGTATCAAAAGGCGAGAAGGGGGGCACTCATCCTCCAGATACAGTTCTGTACTCAGACCAGGACTTAAAGTGGTGGCTGTGCAGCACATGACGGGAGCAGAATGTGATTACTTTGCAGCTTAAGCCAAAGGGAAGGGAAAACAGCAAATGATATGAGCGCAAGCTTCATTTCTTCACAAAATGGAAAAGGAATTAGATCACACTGGACTACAGTCATTCAATAATAGCGGGCTTAAGGGTGAAAATGAGTTGCAAAGGTAATGTGCGTCAGAAGGCGGGTAATGGTCATGGAAAGGCCAGGTCAAAGGTGTGATCGGGCCAGATTAGTCCTCTCTGGTTAGTTCACTGCAACTTGATCAGGAATTGCTCCATCGTTTCATCCCCAAACTCAGTAAAACAGCACTCTCATCTCAGCCCATAACTGAGTGCTAATTGTGCTTAACAATCCATATTTTTATGATGTATCAGACTAGAAATGAACCACATGTTGAGATTATTAACGAAAGAATTGCCAGCACATGTCTATCTCATCAAGTGGCTGTACGATGGGAGGGGGGCTGAGACAGCTTGCTTTAATAAGGATTATGTAACAGTGGCCTTGATGAGTTTTTCCTCAAAACAGCTGTTGCCACCCTTCTTCTACCTGATTAAAGTGTTCCACTAAAGACAAATCCAGCGGCACGCTCCGCTTGACAGATGACAGAGGAGGGGTAAACATCGCATCTGCAGGAATGTGCCGTGTCAAGGGTCATTTTTGATACCGTGTTTGTTAAATTGACACAGGCCCTCATTACGTTTCACTGTGTTTAAGGTTTGACAGGCATGAGTGTTATTACAGTGCATCTTTTTCCCCCCCAGAATAATATCTCTATTCTGTCACCCTATTGTAATTCTATGCAAAGTACCTGTAATTCAATAGGACAAGAACCAGATGTTGAGCGGGCTTTGCCAACACACCAGCTGGTGACACTGAACCAGAAGCTCAACAGGCTGCATTTCTGACACATCTGCCTCACATCCAACAGTCTGTTTATTCATTTTTTGAACTCATGAACTTTGAATTTGGTGTTGCTGTGAGGTCATACTTCAGATTAGGAATATGATTGGGGAATATGATTGAGGCCTGTACCAGTCCCCTCTGACCTCACCTCTTCCACAATCATATTACTCACTTTTTTCTGTACCTCCGCATAGTGAATTCAGTAGCTAAAACATTACAATTTGTTGTTTCTGTGCTGTAGGTGAGCGATGCCGAAGCTTCATCGACTTGGCTCCTGCATCAGAGAAAGGTGAGTGATCATCGTCAGGAGGTACAATCATCAAAAGTTCCTCAACAATCCCACTGAGGACACTCAGGATACAGTCACTGCCAGTTTATTGGAGGTTAAAGTTCAGATTTTGATAGAAAGGTAGGAAATGAGACTTTTTCCACAACAATAAGAGAATCTCTAGTTAAATATTTACAGGAAACATGAAAATGATTCATGCAGTTTTCGCACACAGCTATCTAAATGTAATTTTGTCAAATCCATTGTGCTTGAGGCCTGGTTTGAAATATCAGTAAGAAGAGAGACTGCTGTGCTGTAAATCAGGTTTGCTGTATTATTGATGCATCAACACAGACATGGATATGAGCAAAAAAGTGTCAACATCTTATACAAATAAACTGATCATCTTTGTGAAATTGACTTTAAATATTGAAATATAAGATGAAAATAAGCTGATTATGTAAATAATGACAGTACAGTGCAGTCTATAAAGTCACAAGTAAACCCTTGACCTAACTGATGTAAAATATACATTTTCTAAATAACCTATTTGTAAAGGTATGATTCACAGAAACATGAATGATAATTAAGTACCTATGGAGGACAAGTATTGTAATTACCTACATAGAATCCTGTCTGATCTCCATCTGTAACTTCCTACTTCAGTAAGCTCTTGACTTTCATTGTGCGCATTGTCTTTTTAATATGAAACCATGAGGACACAGATGCAGCCACACACATTTGGAGTTTTTACTCTTAGGATTTTCAGCTGTGTTGACACTGTCATTTGAGAAAAGCTCGCTTCCTGTCACTCTGTGAAGTGGTTGAATAGCAAGAAAGATTGCAGTTGAGATGCAATTACACTTAGCTTGATTCACTGAGAAGCTGAATAAGATTTGGAGCACACAGCTCTGACATCGGTTGAAATTCAACATCCTACCAGTTGGTCACGTTAACATCAGCATCTACTATCTTTGGAAGCCCTGCGAGGCAAGTGAGAAAAAAAGTGGTGATCCATTTTCAAGTTTGATTTAATAATGTTTTCTCTCCTGTGTCTATTTATGAAGCACGAGCAGTGAAAACAAATGTTTGCTTGGATAATTTTTCTTAGTTAATTTTTTCCTACCAGAATTTCTTCTTCTTTGTTCCAACGTGCCTCTCAGGGCTTCTGTAATTATCATTCTGAGGAACCACTGAGATTAAAGTTCCAGTGTGTGTGTTCATTGTGTTTTCATTAGTGTATAATCACCTGAAAATAAGAATCATTTGCATTTGCAGCATTGTTGTTACCTTAGAATGAGCCTTTTATGGGTTAGGGTTAGGGTTATGTACACAGAGATATTAAAGCATCATGTTTCTACAGTAGTCCAGACGGGACGAACTGAACACTGGCTCTAGATAAGTTCTTTAGAGTTTTGTAGCCACCGTAGTTTCTCCTTCACACTTGAGTCGAGGGGTTTTAGTGGGTTGCAATCTGCAATCTCACCACTGGATGCCTCTAAATCCTACACACTGCTCCTTCAAATCACTTGTTATCATCTACCTGTCAATAACACATCAGTAAGTGGTGTTGAATCCCTTTCAGCATCAGCTACACTCTGTGCTTAGGCTTAATATGGAGTTATTGTAATGTACTGTAAGTTATATTACACTATGATTTGAAATATTAATATTTGATGTCATCACAATGAAATGTGCCAATTCTGCAGGGATGCTGTGGCTGTCGTTGGTTTCTGAGATGTTGTACATTGTTCTGCTGCTGGTGGGCTTCAGCCTCATGTGTTTAGAGCTGGTCCACTCCAGCAATGTCATCGATGGACTCAAGCTCAATGCCTTCGCTGCTGTCTTCACCGTGCTCTCAGGTAGTCCGAGTTTATTGATTTTTAACTAAAGAGTTCGATTTAATTGCCAGTGATGCACTACGGTCAGAGTGCATCACTCTGAACAGGATAACAACACAACAACAAAGGTCTTTTGCTTGTAAAATGAGATTAGAAGATGAGCAGAAAGAAAAAGAGGTTCTCATGGAAAACTGCATTTTGTCACAAGACACACACTTTTCCATAGTTTTTTTCTGTAATGATCAGAAATAAATACAGACAAGATTCAAAATAAATGACAGGAGTGTGATGAATAACAGAATCAACAAGTCATGAGATGAAAATTTGTAGTTTCTTTCAGTGGATGACAAGATGAAAGTTTTTTTTCAAAAAGCTCAGAACATTTCACAGTGAACGAGCACTTGTATCACATCATTTGAGTGTGTTTACATCTCCATATTTGTGTGTACATGAAAAAGCTTCATCGTCCTATTTCTGAAGACTTTTATATGCACATTTTGTTTTTGAACTATATGTCATCAGCCAGCCAGTTCGTTAACTCACCACATATATTATTTCAGGTCTTCTTGGCATGGTGGCTCATGTAATGTACACGCAGGTCTTCCAGGTCACCGTCAGCCTCGGTCCACCCGATTGGAGGCCTTACAACTGGGACTACGGCTGGTCCTTCTGGTATGACTCCACAGTCCCAGAGCAGAACTCACCAACATGCTATATAAAGCGCCACTATATAAATAGAGTTAAGTCAACCCACCCTTCAGGTGACCAGATGAGGGATTCCACTCTGCATGTAGCAGCCCCAAATAGTCAGTTGTATCTCTGCTCTCACCTCTTCCCAGCATCACTGTCTCTAATGAAAAAAGCCCAAATCTCTCTTGTCACGGCAGGATTAGACTTTGGTGTCCAAAGCCTCAATACAGGCGTGATTGGAATTGCATAAGAGGATAATATTTCACTCCTTTACAATATGCACCGTATGCTGAATATTCCTTTTAGAGGCTAAACAATTCTTGACCCTTTGCGGGCATTACTCAACCTGCCTAAAAAGTACATGAGACAGTGATTTGAATCTGATATGTGGATGCTTGACAGGAGCAGAAGGACTTAAAGTGATTGACACTAATCTCAGCAAGCAGAAATATTGAGGGAAAAATATCAAAATGCCAATTGGATTGTGTCACTACACGGGTGTAGAACGTTTTTGTTTTTGTTTTGTTTTTTCGTCACAAAAGCCGACAGCAGAGTCACCTCGTGCTGAATTACAAAGTGAATTTCTGTTTGTAATTTTTTTTCTTCTGTTTTCTGTCAGCATGGCCTGGGCATCCTTCACCTGCTGCATGGGCGCATCAGTCACCACCCTCAACTCCTACACAAAAACGGTCATTGAGTTTAGGCACAAACGCAAGACATTTGAGCAAAGCATCCGTGAGGAGCACGCGCGGGAGGCTTTCGGATATTTCCGTGAACGCTCCGTGCACTCCATCTCCAAATCTGTGGAGGTTTATTCCAGCCAGACCCCAAAAAGCAGCAGGAAAACCCCCATACCTGCTGACTCTCTGGACCTGAGTGACATTGCAGGATCTTTGGGGGAAGAACAGTGCTGAATGGGACAGGACAGCAGGTGGTGGCATTTCTCTCAGCGTGACAAAAAGAGCTGTTGTTCTGTTGTCAATATGGGATGAATACCTAACAGGATTTCAGGCTACATCATTAGCTCCATCTGATAGATCTTAACACTGCCTTAATTGTGGTTGTCCTGTTGGCATCGGTAGTCACTGAGCTTCATTTCACATATGGGCTTCAATGGACAATCTCATGGATGAAGGTATTTTCTCTGTTTGTGTAACCCATCACAATGTAGATTTAAAAGAAACTGTTGAGTGTAACCATATCAATAAAAGTGAGGGTCTCTCAGATGATAATAGCCTTATTAGACATTTTTCAGCAAATCAGCAAATCAATGCAAAGACAGGGTGACAGTTTGACTGGTTTTCATTCGTCGTGAATAAAGTACTTCCTGCAAATGATGTGCCTACATATATAAATTGTAAATAAGTTGTGGAATGCATGTGTGTGGTGTTTTTGTATATAGAATGATTGTGGAAAATTGTGTATCATTTTTCTTTTGCATGTTCGCAAGAAGCAACTCTAATTGTCCCCTGAAGCCCAAAGGAGCATTTTCAACATACTTCATTAAACCAGTGTGAACGATGTCAGGAAAAACTGACGCAGAAACTTATAACACAGAACTTTATAGCATGAAAGTTCATATTAACTGTTAAATGCATGATAGGAATGATCAACAGTCAGAATAGTCATGCTACATGCTACTATAGTATAATAGCATGTAATTTTCATTTGATGTTTCAGGAAAGTCAACGTAGTAAAAAAGTCTCTTTTGTTTAGAGCGTTTCAAACAAATATGCTGGATATTAAAGTCCCCCTCCACTCAGAAATATGTTTTGGTTATTGGTCATTAAATTCCACAAGGAATTTTAGCTTATACTTAATTTTTGTTTGTAAAACAAATTTTAGATGCTACAGACGTGGTTTTGTGACTTGTTACTTTATTTGGATGTGTAGAGGCCACTCTAGGTTCAGTATGCAAAATAACGATGTGGAAACATGCAAAGACTTTTCAGTAAAGTAGGAGACTTCTTGTATCCAGCAATTTAGACACTTAGACACCAAAAATATTTGCATAGCCACTGATTTGGGATTTTTCAGTTGGAATAAATGAAGTAATTTTAATATTTTTTTAACAAGGTAATTCATTTTTTTTGTGGAAAAACCAAAAAAACACAAATTATTACTCATAGCACTATACTTTCCCATGTCTTATGGGGATTAAGGGGGGGTTAATATGACTGATGAACCTCTGGCAAAAAACCACACTTGTCAAAACAGTTTGACAAGTGTGGTAAAACTCTTAATGCCTAATCTGTGGTATTGTTTGCATAATCCCTACAGGGGGCAGTGTTGTCTTAACAGACCACATTTGCAAAATTATAATTAATGGTGGTGACTGCTTATTTGGCTTATTTTGGCATGAATAGTTTGATTTCAAAGGCCATTTCTTACATGATGATGTAATGCAGGAGACATTGATTAATTTATTTTTGTCATGTATTTACTTTCTTTTATTTATATTTGGTGTTCATCCACATTTGACAGAGAATATATACAGTATTAACAATTTATGTTTATGATACACAAATTACATTATAAATGGCACAATATTAGGCCTAGTGTATAAATGTTATATTACTTATTCATTTTACAAGATGTAGAATGTCATAATACATACTATTAAAATATATTCATTTAAAAAAGTGCATGAAGAAGTGGACCTGCACTCTCTTCTTGCCATTTCTGGACTAATTCATTTACGGGTGACAACACAAATCCTAACCTGATTTCAGTGTGTAAGTGTGACTTCAGTCATCCATTCTGTTGCTCTCTTTGTTCTTCTCTCCACGGTAAGATAAAGTTCAGTAACCGTCATCGTACTCATTCTGGGCCTGTTGCCGAGCCAGCATGGCCTGTATAAGAGCGCTGGAGCCTGCAGGAGCTGGGTTCTGTGGAAGTTCCTCTGCTCTCTGCCGGGCTTGCATGACTTGCATCATAACACTTGACACAGAAGATGGCAGATCATCTGTATCATCTGCTCTGTGCTGCTCTGCTCTATGTCTGGCTTGCATCGCCTGTGTGACAGCGCTGGATGTGTTGACAGGGTTTTCAGAAGGACCTGACATGTCATAGTTTTCATCCCTCTCTTGAACCATGGCCACCTGTCTGGCTTGCATGGCATGTGTGAGGGCGCTGGAGGATGATGAGTGTCTACCAGACATCTGGTACGAATCTTCATCCTGGTCCTCAGCTCTCTGGCGGGCCAACATGGCCTGAGCCAGAGCACTGGAGTTGGAGATGTCAGAGGGAACAGGAACTCCACCAGCCCTGTGTCTCTCCTCCTCGTCTTCAATCCTCTGGCGAGCGAGTAAAGCCTGAACCATGGCGTTTGAGTTGGACTGACCGCCTGAGGAGTGGTCATCTGAACGCCGGCTGGCATGCTAAAGGAGAGGAGGAAATATGCAGTGAGGATGATAACAAATCTCAGGGTGAAATGTGGTTAGTTAGCATGACACAACAAACCTTTTTATGATTCTTCTGTTTGGGTTTTTTATTAGATTTCTGCAGGTTCTGAAGCTTTTCTAACAAGAAGGACTTGTCTCTCCCCTCCTGGTGACAGAAAAAGGAAGAGAAAGGAGAAAGGGAGAGAAGGAAAAAAGTAATAACCATTACGGAAAAATGAATTTCAAACGGTGGATAAAGAGACAAACCATGTGGGTACCAAACAAAGGCAAAAATAGACAAAAGCACATTTTTGAGGATACACTCACATTAATAATCTGTTGTCTCAGTTGAACAATAAGCTGCTTGCGGCCTTGAGTGACTTGCCAGAAGATGTATATGATAACCCTGAGTAGGAAAACATGAAAATAACCAAATATAATACCATAGAAACCTTTTGCATACTGACACAAATATGCAAAAATTTGCATGAACCCAACCACTCGCTGTTTGCCCACGCTGTTTCCGTGTATGTTTTACTAATCAAATATTTGTCAGTAAAGGCACCACAATGCTGTGACTGTGTTTTTATGTTTTTATGATATATCATCAACCTCACCTGTACTCTGTGTTTTGTGCTAATTAGCTAATGTCAGCATGCTAACATTAGCTCAAGCCACTGCTCAGCTGGAGCTGATAGCATGGCTGTATTTAGACATTTTGTTTGCTCAGCAAATACAAAGCATAGTGATATGATCGAACGTTCAAGCACAGCTAATGAAGCTTGAGGTGAGATTGTTTGGTCAAGTCCCATTTCCAATGAACTTTCAGTCTCAACAAAATATTTAAACTTTTATAATTTGATGAGAACTGAGCAAACTCACTCACTAATGAGACTGAAAGCTCCAGACCGGCTACTAAATGGAGCTTGAGTTGAGATTGTTTTGTCAACATTAAATGTAACTTCTGAGCAGCACGACAGTAAGACAATAAATTGTAGTTCTATTTCATGTTGTTGTGTTTGATCTGTAGGCCTGTAATGAGTGCAAACGTGTGATTCAAAACTGGACTTTTATGTCAACAGAATACATGTAGCACACACACGACATACACACAACATAGCACCTGCACCGTGCACTTACATGATGATGAGTGTGATAAAAAAGTAAAAGATTTCACTTCTGATGACATTCTGAAAGATCCAGACGACCCATTGAGAACCAGGGATCGTCTCCAGCTCATCTATCCAGACTTCAACCACACTGAAGGTATTGTTGAGACCCCGAAACGGACCACAGTGCTCTGAGGGAGTCAGGCTACAGAGCAGGACAAGATGGACAAAACAAAACTGGGGATTGGTTTGGTGAAATTCGTGTACTGGTAATGAGAGACTGGTATTGTTTGTTTTATCTTCTAAAATGATTCTTTTTGTCTATAACGGTCAAAATTGGCCATGTCCTCGTACCTCCAGGCAGTGTATGCAACAATGGACAGGGCTCCCACAAAGAAAGGGAAGAAGAGAAGGGCGATGAAGATGGTTTGCATCTGAGCTGCCCTGCCTGACCGCCGTGGAGGCTGGCAGTTCTGGGTCAAGCTGACCTGTGGGAGTGGTAACAAAACACACGCACATGAGCAAAGGCATATAACACTAACACTATTTTCATTATTTTTGCAACACCTTATATAATATTAAAGTTTACAAAACCATCAGCTCATGTCAGTCTAAACATCTATCAATATCTCCTCATAATACAAAACATAAAGAGCTCATCAGAGCTTTTGAAGAGCATTGCTTCAAAGGTCATTCAGCATGTTCATTAAACATTCAACAACACTAGCACCAGCCTGGGTCAAATTACTAATCGTATTTAATTAATTTACTCTTCTGGGATTGATTGACCTCGTTCAATGCAACTAAAAGGGTTAGCCATATATCCAAAACCCTGGTTGTATTTTCCATAACAGAAAATAAAGCATGAGGTGCATGCGATGAAAGGATTTTAATTAATTATTGAACCAGGTGCACAAATAGAGTAACGTGAGCTTCAAACAGTATATAGAGCAGCTCAGGAAGCGATGGCATTGTAGCTGTCTATGGCATCATGACAGTTCAGTTTACAATTACAAGGTTATAGATCTGCTTTTACCTTCTTTAAGTAAAACAAGATGAAAAATTTGAGAATCTGGATGGCAGGCAGCAGAGGAGAGAAGTAGATTCCAATCCTGTGAAGAGAAAATAAAGATTAAGATCACTTTTAATAGTAAATTAGCATTGAGACCAGGAGAGAAAACACAAGTTCTGAATTTAAATGCAGTGATGTGTTAGATCCCGAAGTAAGTGTTGGATGGATTGTGCTCTTACCAGGCCAGAGTCTGTGCGTAGATGAGTTCAAGAACATTTCTGGCTACATCAAACTCTGGCACCCCAAGACGTGGTAATAATCTCCTCCCCATCACACTGTTATGGAGAAATTATGAATGTGATTTACATCTGAGGTTAACTTCTCCTTTTTCTATAATTGTGAAGAATTCAAACAAAATTAAAGTGTGTAACTCACTTGCTTAGAAACTCTCCAAAGAAGGATCCCAACATCAGGAAAAAGAAATCAAAAATGACCAGACGGTACAAAGCCTGTCCCACCATGGACTCCCAACACTGAGAAGAACACAAAGAACACAATGTCTCCTGATGAATCTAATATTGGTGTGTTTAAAATGGAAATTAAGGGTTAATCAGACATACCGAAAACTTCTCAGCGACCACATTCATCCAGTAATAACACAGGACACCCAGAATGGACATCCTGAGTAAAACATTTCTGTAAGAGTGAAAAAAACAAACATGTCAAACATTTTTGGAAACCTAAAACAACATTGTGTAACTATTCTACCGTAAAATAACAGATTTGAAATGATTTCGCTCCCACATTATGCTACACTGACATCTGTAATCTGGTGAATGGTACCTCTGTCATTTATGTTCATTCCTGTTCTTCATGAAATAAAAGGCTGAAAGACAGACGCTGAGCTGGGCCCCCTTTGCTGTTGGACTAGTAACTAGTATTAGCTGGCTGCTATGTCTTGTGTTGTTCCATTTGCTTGATGTTTGGCTGTTAGCAAAGTTGTGGACGTGCTAGTTTTTGATCATACATAATGTAATCATCAACCATAATATGAGTGGTATTGCACTTTGAAATGGGGAGTGCTAGATCACAAAAAAATGATTTCTATGTTGCTTTAAAGGGATAAATTGACATTTTGGGAAGATCGAAACCAGGTCTGTCAGATCTGTACACAAAATATAAACTTGGAGCCAACAGCTGGTTAGCTTAGCATAAGATAAGCAGCACTTAATTTCATTAGTGAACACATTATATCTAGTTTTAGTACTAAGTCTGAGTCTGTTACATAACCACCTGTAACACTGTGCTGATCTGTGTTTTCTGTTACCTTTTGGACTAAGACAAGCTAGCTCACAAGACAAGCTGTTTCCCCCTGTTTCTATTTTTAATGCTAAGCTAAGCTAATCAGCAACTGGTTCCAGCTTCACACTGAATGTATAGATATGAGATTGGCATCAATCTTCTCATCTAACTCTCGTCAAGAAATTGAACATTCAGTAGAAACTCTTCCTGCTGTCTAACCTGACCACCAGAGCGTAGATCTGTTTTCGTTGGCTGGAGTAGTGTTCAAACTTGTTGAACAGGGAGTAGAAGAGTGGCACAACCAGGTTTATCAGAGACACTACAAAGGGGACCAGGAGAGTCTCTGCCTCCTGGAGCAGAGACCAATTGGCAGCATCTGTTGTGTGCTGTAAAGATAAAGATAAAAGACAGACATCAGATCAATAGTGTTACAGTATATGATGAATGCTGTGTGCAATGAAATGAAACAAACCCTGTGTTGCTGGTAAATGACCTGGCATATTGCTGTCAGTAAATAGCAGGACATATGACGCATGCTGATAAGGAATTTCTATGCCATAAAATATTACAGTTTCTCTTCACATGCATACAAAATGGCAGGGCACACAGATGAGGACATTTTCTGTTAACGCTGGTTTTAATGGAACAATGAAAAAAGAATATCCAACAGAAAAATAACAATAAAACTAATTCAGTGTTGACTTCTTGTACCTTCTTTTCATATATGCAGAGATAATAAATGCCAACTCCACAGCCAACAGCCAAGCCGGTGGACAGGAACCAAGAACCCAGATGAATCCCAAAGTGCTTCAGCTTTTCAGAGAGGGTTAACAGCTCACCCTGGGCTCTCTCTGACAAAGACTCCTGAAGAGATGGCAAGAGGACAAACGCAAAGATTAAAAACATTGACAGAGTAAACCTCTGGAAGCTAATTGTCTGACATTTGTTTAAGGCATGTTGTTAAAATATCATTTGCAGCTACAGAGTAAGTTGAGAATATAAATTAGTGGTCATGCACTGTATTTTAAACCTGTCATTCAGAGTTGCTTTGTTTTAGACATATTTTATGACATGAAGTTAAATGATCTTATAATAAAACTCCTCTCTCTTTCCTGACTTGGTGTCTTGATTAATAAAAGTAGGTTTGTAACACAATAATTACCTTGAGTTGGACGCGTAAATTGTTCTTGCGCTGTCTCACTGCTCTCTCATTGGTAATATTAAAATCCCAGCTGCACAGAAGCTGCCATGCACTGCTCGAAGATGAGTCTGCTAGCACATAGTTTTTCTTGAATGAGCTGGCCATGCTGCGTGATTTTAGAGACAGATTGCAAAAATGGATGACAAAAAAAGGAAAATGGAGAGGTAAATTCAAGGAAATGATGAAATATACCCAAAATATTGTGATTTTTTTAAAGGCCCTTCTAGGCACTGGAAATTAGCAGATGCTATAAAAGTTATGATAATAAACACGAAATGAATAAATGAAATGAAATGAGACACATGCAATTGGCACTGTTCCCTAATTATCCAGATAAATGGACTGACCTGAAGATGAGTGCGATTCCACACAGCACCATGTATAGTGCAATTGTGAAGAAATAGGCCAGCTGCATGTTGTAGTCTGAAAGACCCACCAGGGTTTCATTGCTGTAGCCACCATAGTACATGACAGTGTAGTTGAAGTAACCCTGGAGAAACAAAAACACATTCACTATGCACTGAAAAATATATATTTGGAGTTGTAGTTCTGGCCACCTAACACTATAAATCCAGTACTCATTCTACTTTCTACTTTGTTTTGGTCTCCACCACTTCCTGAGGTAACTATCTGGCTCTTTAGCTGCTAAATGCTCCACTTTATTTATGTGTCTTAAATAGATGCTAATGAGAGCGAACCAAAACAGTAAAGTTGCAGGCCACAAAACCAAAATAATACACTTAAAGAAGCTAAAATAGATCGCAGAGCTGAGGGGAAGTGCAGAAATGTGTTGTGGGCTTGTCACCCTATGTGATCCCTTTCATGTTATACATAGTAGGCTACTTTCATCTAAATTGATAAGATAAAAGTAGTGATTCAAGCATCTTTAAATTACACAAGGATTATGTCAGTGTGTGTGATAAGTGCCTCACTTACAGCTCCAGTCAGTATCTCCAGTCCTCTAAATCTCACATTCAAAGGAATGTTGGGTGAGGGGTCATAAACAAGGACGGGGATGGTGATGAAGCCAAAGTTTATCAGGAAGGAGAAAATGTTGAACATAAGCAGCCACTTGAGGAACACGAAATAGGAAAGGACGCTGGTGCCAAACGTGCCACCTATCTCTTTCATGATGCCTTGCCATAGCTCCAGGGTCTGCCTGGCTGACCTCACACTGTAACCACACCTGCGGAAAGACTGAAAGAACGGCTTGTGACATGTAGCGTAGGTCATGAATCAGACGGCTATACTCTGAATGACTTTAAAATTGATCAAACACTCACCAGTGACATGTTCTCAGAGCAGTCTGCAAAACATGTGAACTGGCGAGATTGCTTAGCAGACTTGAACGTCAGTACTTGGCTCCTGTGAAGGTAATTGAGAATATAATTTGTTCATGATATTAATATGTTAAAATATCCTGAGTTTGATCTTTTCTTGTGAGCTGTACCTTGAAACAAAAGACCAATGTGTATGTGTGTTTGTTGTCTCACATGTGTAACTTTTCCTCCAGTGATCTACATTGCAACACAACGGCACCACTGTGTCTTTGCACGCAGGATTCTTGTTTTATGGTTCTCAGCTGGGTGTAATGGTTAACTCAGTGTCTACAATCACACTGACAAGGAAGCATAACACTTTTAACTGCTTGTTGGTCAAAACCCACCTGATGTGTTTCTTCTCTTCAAAGCTCATTGGAAGGTCCCGGATGGCTCGAATTCGGTCTCGTGTCGACAGGGCAACGAGTTCCTTGACAAGGTTCTGTTCCTCTGTCAGACACAAGAAGACAAGACAAGCCCTCTCTGTTATCTTTACACGGGATACCATCCGGAATGGAGATCAGGTGTCACACTTCACGCATATCCACAGCAATAATCTGACACCCATCACAGGCTCTTACCATTCTCCATCTCGTTCCTGATGGCATCCTCTGTGAAAGCTAGATGGGCAGGATCGCTGTTAGGAAACATGCTCATCCTTCTCATCGTAATCCCCCTCCATCTCATTGTCATGTTACCTGGATGAACAATCGAGGGGGGAATAATGTGTTTTGTCAAAGATTTTCCTATGAGCTTGATATTTGAAGGTAAACTCAGGGTCATCAGGTTTGCCATGTTAAATGTAACACCTGCAGCTGCTCACACATTTAAACATTTACTTTACAATCACAGCTTCATTCTTCTCTTTAATTCCTGGTTAACACACAATTTGATATGTCTGTATTACCTACTTTAAATACAGTAATTGAAAGCACAGCTGATAGTAGAGCAATATAGCTCAAACTGATGTGTGGCTACTTTACCACTGACTTTACATTATCTTATCTCCTGATTAAACCTTTTGTAGCTGCTGGCGCCACGGGCCACACTGTCAGAAGCTACTATGCAAACTGTAATTCTATAGTCACAGGTGGTATGGTAACGCTTAATGATATATCCTGTACAATTAAATGGTATTATAGATTAAGAGTCTACAGCCATGCCAGCAGCTCTTTGGGAAAGAGGGGGAATGAAGCACGGCAGAGGACTCGGCCTTTCGCTTATCTTATCTGACAGCAGTGTTTTGAGATAAACGTTAGCATGCTAACATTCTCATAATGACAATGCTAATGTCCTGATGTTTAGCTAACATAATGTTCATCATCACCATGTCCATCATCTTAGTTTAGCATGTCAGCATGCTACATTTTATAATTAGCATTACGTACAAAGTAAACTGTGGCAATATAAGACTTAATTTGATTTAATAATGTAGCTACGTAGAAAGTGACCATCAAAGTTATCACAATTCGTCCTTAGCAATATGTTTGCACCTAAATTCAGGGCAATTCCAATGGTTGTTGAGAAATTTCACTGATGGTGGTGTGAGAGGGAAAGTCATGGGTTCACCGAAGACGTTAGAGATTCATCTTCAGGGGATCATGAATGTATACGTCAAAGTTCATGGCAATCCATCCAATACTACTTCATCATCTTAATAATACACATATGATAATATCATGTGAAATTATTTTTGTTCTTTTCGTTCTCGTTTTTGTGGACCTTACTAATTGTTCTTTTGGTACGCTTTATGGTTACTGACTCTCTCTCCACCTCCCCACACTTGTGTTTTGAGTCTAATTCATTGGACAAAAAACAGACAGAACACACACATTATTGATGAATCTGACTTTTTTGACTTGAGACACAAGCACTCTCTTGTGTCTCAACAATCCCCGTCCCTCTGTTTCATTTTCTTTGCCAACTTCCTTGTCTCCCTGTCATTTGCTGTTCTGAGTAGCCTCCATTAATAATTACCCAGCTGTATTTTAAGTTGATTGTTAATGAAAGTCAACAGGTCAACATGAATGTTACATTTATTATGAAGTATTGTCTTGTAATGCACTTTACAACTTTGTGTGTGTGTTTAGCCATACCATAGCAACAGCTTAAGTTCTCACACCAATATTTTGACTGTGGGAATAAACTATTAGGCTATCTGCAGTATGAAGTAAGATTAGTGTAACCATTACCTGACATTGAAGGAAGTCGAGCAGAATGTGATCGATCATACCGAGAGTCAGCGGGTATTTGGAACGTACTGTGATCTGAATAAAAAAAGAGAGTAGAGGTATCAACAGAAGTGTCACTTAGCAACACATACACTGTAGAGACAGACTTAATATTGCTCAATAGGACACTCAATCCTGGTCCACTCACTGAGGTCATGCTGCCATGAAGGACTCCCAGGGCGCGTTGAGATGAGCCCCATGGGGATGCTCTCTCTGCCCCTCCAGCTCTCCTCCTGCCAGCCCCCCCATGGTACTCTCCCTACAGCATCATCAGCGCTGGTCTGATCAGGTGACAGGTAATGCATGTTGGCCCTTTCAGGGTCTTCCCTGGCATAGGGGTTAGTGTGGTGGGTTCTGCTGGAAGACCTAGACCCACACGGAACAAAAAATATGTAAAGTGAAAGATACACTGCTGAGGTCATGTATTTACGATACCAAATAACACTGGAGTTATCAGCTTAAGAAACAACCTGGAATTTCCAGTTGTGATTATGATGTTATTATCTGTAATTAAACAAGTGTCATAGATATGACCGCTTTGGAGGTGAGGTTTTTCTCCTGTGGATAAGGATACAATATCCTACAAGGAAGTGTGTGTGTCTGTAACGTTTCCCTGAAACCTTCAGTATCTATAGGCCTGAAAATGTTTAACCGAAATAAGAATACTAAATTGAATCACTCCAACAGCATTGTATAAAGCTGTCCATATGATATCCACACTGCTCCTTATGGACATCCTGTTTATTCTTTCACGGTGCAGTATAGGCCATTAAACTGCATACAGCACTCACTCAAACCCATACTTTGATAAATTAGAAAAGGGGGAGCAAGTGTTTTTCAAGATATATGATTCACTGACGCACATTTGAAAACAAAACCACATTTTATGTTATCATATTACCACACACCTTCTATCAATTTCCAGAGTCTCGCTGTCATGGTAGGCAGGGTTGAAAAATCCTCCGCTGCTGTAACTTGTCATGAGATCCTTCAAATTGATCCTTTCGCTCTTCTTAGAAAACAACAACAACAATCCTTCAGCTCAACTGGTCCCAGTCGCTCCTTAATATGTTGTGTGTATAGTCCAGTTCCAGGAGGACACTATGAAAAGTTTGCTCTTTTGAATAAACAAAACACATGGATTATAACATTATAAAAGTGTCACCCAGGATACCAGATGTAGCAAAGATAGAGCCTTCATCGCGTCGTGTTGTATTTAAGGTCCAGTTGCTGACTGAGTCAACTTTAATACAGCTTAAATGTCACATGTGGAGGCCAAGTGCCTTTCTGGGCTCCGAGTGACAGCTATATTGTCGGGGGGAAACATGTGTAATTTAATCTCCTGGTCCCATCCTCATCTGTTCATCATTAATTCACACAGGAGGTTTGGTTTACACCACATGTAGTAGCCTACATCTATGGTTCTCACACAGAGCCAGTGAAGGATAGCCGAGTAGGAAAATGTGAATAACAAGTCACAGAAAACTACAATGAAAAACTCATATAGAGGAACTACAAATAGTGTATGTCATAGATTTACAATTTACAATTTACAAAAGCAATGCTGCTTACCTGGTAATTGTGTTGTGATGGTGAGAGAACATACAGGAGGAAATGCTGTAGAGCTGCAGAGAAGTAATCTATGAATGAGCCTGAGAAGCAGCGTCAGTGAGATAAAAGCTACCAGGAAGTGTGTGCTCAGCTAACCCGTGAAGGTAAAAGTCCAGTGGTTCAGCATTGGCCATGTTAATCCCATGTGAACACTTTGTATTGTGACAAAATAATTAAATCCCCAAGGCTAAAATTTAATTGGATGTCCAAGAGTTTATGTTGTTGTAGTTTGACCTGTGGTGGTGCTTACTGATTGAGGTTGTAGACAGAATAATAGATAGATAGATAGATAGATAGATAGATAGATAGATAGATAGATAGATAGATAGATAGATAGATAGAAACCTCAGCAGCTCACTTTTGACCATTCCTCTTGTAATGTGTCTCTGTGTGTAAAGCCTCTGTTGAGCAATACTAAACTGCTAAGTACTCTTTATGCAAATCAGACTTTTTGTGTTTAATCTCTCTCTTTCACTCTTAAAAAGATGAGGGATTAAAAGCATTCATGCAAATTGTACATAAAAAAACAAACAAAAAAAACAACTTTACAATCAGTCAAAATAAGACAGAATTAAATAAGGATATGTACAATAAAATGACATAAATTAATAGAAATTAAATGTTAATAAATATCTAATTATTGTAAATGCCAGTAAAACAGAACAGACCTTTTTTCTCAGCAGCCATGACATGAATAATAATATAAACACAGGTGATATTAATGGTACTAATGAAGGTTCCGTTCCATTTAGTGTAGCAGAGCCTGAGTTGACCATACTGTTTCATGTCAAAATGGCTGCTGTGACAAAAGTCTGTTAAATGGGGAACAGGTGAAATAAAATGACTTGAAATAATTACCTTAAAATGAACTAAAACGACTTAATTAAATAATAAAAAATAAACACAGACACAGTGAGCTCAGGTGGGGGCACTGACAGTGTGGGTGGAGGTGGGAGCTGCTGTATCCACATTCAGGAAGTTGTCTCCGGGAAAAGCGGCGCTGTCTCCCTGACGGCGGAGCGTCGACTCCCTGTTGACGAGTCTGCTCGGTTTGTTGTTGGCTAATAGTATTATTACACAATATACTGCCATATTGATTATAATATCACAAAAGAGCAACAATGGAGGTCGACTCAGGTAAACCCGATACTTGTCTCTGCAGCTGCTAATGAGTTCATTAAAACTTACTTCGGCTGGTAGCTAACCTGCTAATAACGCTAGCCTCAAACTTAGATAAAGTATCGACAAACAAACAACAGGCTAATGACTTCGACCTGCTTCTTAATAGTTTGATAAGAGATGGCCTTTGGAAGAAGTGTTACAGTGTTTGTGGAGGTGTTGGTCTGACTCTCTTTAAAGTATCGATACTTGGCTGTTGGCAGTTTTTCTCTGCTGAGTCTGCTCTTTGGTTAGCTTCGTCTGTCTGCTGCTGGATAAAAACAACAAGAGACACTAAAATAGCCTCTAACAGGGTTTGTTGCTCGCGTTACAAAGCCATACATCAGCTTACCTTGCTGATGTTTTAACTTTGTAACAGGTATAAGTTACACTGACTGCTGTCAAACTTCATTAAAAGTATTACTTTTTTCCCAGGATTTATTTAGATACTTAATCTGAATCTGAGTTTCAGTCCACATGACTGCGTGTGTGTAACTGGAGACTCTTCATCATTTTATAATATAGAATTAACTTACCTTCTTAACTGTCCTACATGCCGTTTGTATTCATTTGTTTAGTATCACTCATATTGGTGTGCAGTTTGTGTGTTTTTATTGGTCAGGTCATTTATACAAATTGTATGACAGAGATGAAAAAATATGTTTTTCAAGGCATGGAACTATTTATTGATAATTATCAATCAATTTTTTGTCTTTATTTTCTTAATCTGTCACTACATATAGTATTTAACTTCAGTCCAGTGTGTGCAAGATTATTGCAATTAAGTTGTGTCTCTTGGAAATGAAAGGCTGGGATTGTATTAAACACTAGTAGCCTTCACTCCCACATGATCAACACTGTGAGATCTAATCGTATTTCTTCACCGCTTTCTTTAGTCTTCTACACTGATCGCAGTGGAAAAGTCAGCAGTAACCCACTGTTGGACCAGCTTCCTAGCTACCAGTCCCTGCTGTACCGCAGGAAGTCGTCCACCACCGGCACCAAACGAAGAAACAGCTCTAGAGGGCGACTTGGCTCCTCCAGCAGTGGGAAATGGGGCGTGAGCACAGTCAGCAGACAAGAGGAGAAACAGAAGAGTCAGACGGAACAGAAGCCCATCCAGGAACTAGCCAAGCCCATGGCTGAGAAACGCAGACACAAGTAGGAAATGACAGATCTGTTGAACATTCATTGGCGAAATATTTTTTTAAATTGTCTGCTATGTTTAAAAGGATTCATATAGTGTAAAGTGTCAACAATGAATGTGTTTGACCTGTTAGAACACAGCGCATGGCGGAGGCTCGAGAGCTCAGCAGTTGGAGCCAATTGAGGCAAAGAACCCGCAGGCATCTGCGGAGGCTGAAGGATGATGGCCAAGAGTGGCTGAGCTCCATGAAGCTCTGGAGGGGAGACATCCACCTGATAGAGGGTGAGAGATGAACACTGAATCCTCAGCCTCTGACATTTATTGATTTCTATTCAGGATGGCTGACATGAGTAAATAGAGTTTGGCTCTAACAGAAAGTTTACCAATTGTTGTTCCAAACTTAATCCCCCCCCTCTCCTTTGCATTCAACAGGGATGTTTGGCACAGGGATCCTGTCTTACTTCTCCTTCCTGCGCTTCCTGGTCATGCTCAACTTGATCATCTTTCTGCTCATGTTTAGCTTCGTCATGTTACCCATCATCGTTGCCCCCCATGCTTCGGGAAATATCACCTACAATCTGAATGATGGTGAGAGGAGCATAAATCAAAGTGATATTTTGAGTTTTTTGAAGTGGTGCTGCATGAGAAATGTATGCATAGTCAGTAGACGGTGGTCAGTTTGGAGATGCAGACAGAGATCCTGGGACAGAAGCAGAGCTATGCACTGCTGTGGACAGGGTCAGCAGAAAAATGTATTTTAGCCAAATGTACGTTTTATTAAAAATATTTTCACAGCTTTACATCGCCATCAGGCAGCTTTCTTTCTTTGGTACTAACCGTTGAACCTCTAGTTATATTGTGCACTGTATTACGCCCCAGATCAGCTGTTTGGGTCAGAAAGTTGCAACTGCGATCTGACTGAAATTGAACTTCATCTTTTTAAACATTTTCCTGGCTGTGCCGCTGTAATTCTGATTCAAACAGCTGACCCGTGGCGTAATACAGCGTGTGGAACAGTAAACAGTTGGGCTTTTGTGTCAAAATATGGAAATTCTGTGGTTAGTGGCAAAAAGAGAGCCTGTCTGACAGGAAGGCGAAGTCGTATCCTGTTATATAGCATAAAACGCTCTTAAGCTGATACTTGACTGTGTTTCACTACATGAGGTGTGTGCAGTAACTATCCAAGCAGCGCCCGTCGCGGTCTGGTCATCTTTCATGAGCACATTACAGATCTGCTCTCTGGTGGAGTGAGTCCTTTTTCTTATCATTTAATGGTCTCTGGAAGAAAAAGACAGAGTTTGCATTTCGTTTCTTCACTCACCTTTTATGTTCGACCTGCAGGGCTTCCTAGAGCAGACCTACCTTTTCTACGGCTACTACAAGGTGGACAAAATACACTTTCCAAACATCACTTACAACTTGCCGCTGGCTTACCTGCTGGTCACTGTAGCCTACCTCTTCCTCAGTCTCATCTGGATCGTTAAAAGGTGCCGAAAGGGCAAAATCTCTGGGAATTAAATTTATTTGACAGACCAGTTTCTGATGAACTTTTCTTTAAAGGTCCGCCACTGGATTCAAACGTAGCCTGGTTCAGGACGAGGATCGTTTTCAGAGCTTTTGCAACAAGATTTTTGCTGGCTGGGACTTCTGCATCACCAACGAGAACGCTGCGAAGCTGAAGAGAAGCAGTTTACTCTACGAGCTCAGGGTTAGTGGAGCGCTTCCTTTTCGAAATGCTCTTCTCAGTCATGTAGATCAAAGTAATATTTTAGTTGAAAATGTTTAATCTGTGCATCCATCGAATGTTTACCTGCCTCATTCTAAAGTTACACATTCTTATGTCCCCAGACGGATTTGGAGGAGGAGAGGATCAAACAGAAAATAGCAGATCGCACCCGCAAAGAGAAGTGTCGCATTTACCTCATCCGCCTCATCCTCAACCTCTTTGTCATCGGTGTTCTGGCCGGTTGCTTCTACAGCATTTATATAGCCACCATCTTCTCCCAAGAAGCTCAAGTGGATAAGATAAAGGTGATGAAAAGATGCTGATACCTTTTGAATTATTATCCTTCTGTCCACTGCAAGAAACTGTCCAGAGTATCACATTTTCACTGACACTTGTTGCTGCTTGGTTGCAGGAGAATTTCATTGTGGATCTCATCTATGAGTATCTACCCTCAATTGTCATCACCTTGGCCAACTTCATCACCCCTCTTCTCTTCTCCGTAATCATCAATTTTGAGGACTACTCGCCTGCCTTCGAGATCCGCTTCACTCTCATGAGGTACAACAGACTTCCACCTACTCGGCCTTTGTCTCAAATGTTGAACTAGAAAGGTATTTGCATTAGGACATGGCTGAATTTCCTTGTTTTTAAATGACCAGCTTTCCTTCTTTCTCTTTCTTGTTCCTCCATCTTTTCTTCACAGGTGTGTCTTCATGCGGTTGACCAGTATTGGGGTTTTGCTCTTCTCTCTCTGGTCTCAGATCACTACATGTGATGATGGAACCTGCGTCTGTGGCTATAACCACTTACTTTACTCTGTAAGTCATTTCTCTCTCCATGTCGACATGCATTTATGCTCAGTGCTTAATGATTTCCTGAAACTAAGCGTTTGTAAATTTGATATTATTTGGTCTTGATAAAATGCCTTTTAGTGGTAAGTGAGCACAGCTCTTTATCACTCATTTGGGCAGTGGATATTGAGCAGGATATAATCATGATTTATAGTTATAGTTTGGAACAGTAGAAAGCTGATGGGAGAAAGCAAACAAAAATAAGACTCAATACAACCGTTGAGCAATGAATATATAAACCCAAGTGACATCTCCTGTGTTTAATATACGCTCTTGTGTTATATAAGCTTAGTGACAACTCTCGAGCTTTACCTCCTAAATCCCACTAACAATTATGGACTGTTTGCCTCACTGCAGGAGTTTGCAAGATAACTGATCATCCCTCTCAGGTTCATCCTCTGATAACAATAGTTTTTAAAATGTCCCATCAGTGCTGATGAATCAATCCACCTCTATTATCTAGGTGTACAATTAAATAACCATGTGGTGGAACTGCCTCGCTCCAGTCCTATGGTGATAAAATCTACATATTTATTTATATTTGTCCCTCTGTTTGTTGTTGTCCACAGTGTTGGGAGACCCGCGTGGGCCAGGAGATGTACAAACTCACCATCTTTGACTTCATCATCATTGTCGCAGTCACCATCTTTGTGGAGTTTCCCAGAAAGTAAGTCCTTTTTCAAAGCCAATTTCACATGTATTTTAATTCTTCAATTCCTCTTCAGTTTTCTCGCCTTTCTTCTGTTAATATTTTTGCGTGGAAGTGTGTTCTTTAGTCATTTGTAACAGTGTCCTTGTGTTGCTCCGTACTCCTCAGGCTGATAGTGAAGCACTGTGACTGTGGCCTGGCTAAGTGGTGGGGCCAGCAGGAGTTTGCTATTCCTCAGAACGTGCTAGAGATCGTCTACGGTCAGACCATCTGCTGGATCGGCACGTTCTACAGCCCGATGCTGCCTGCCATCTGCACTATTAAATACTTCTTTATCTTCTATATCAAAAAGGTGATACTTTTCTTACATGTTTTTTTTTTTTTTCCTTTGTGGGTCAAACTTAAAGACAAAGTAGGTTTCTGATGTTTCCTTTCTTGTGCTTGTTTACAGGTCTCATTGGTGAACAACTGTCGTCCAGCCACGCGTCCGTTCAGAGCCTCCAGCTCCAACTTCTTCTTCCTGGGTGTGCTGCTCATAGGCCTGGCTCTGGCCTGTCTGCCTGTCAGCGTTAGTGTAGCGCAGTGAGTAATGCACTGTTGATTCAGCCTGTTAGCTCATCACACGTCTGCTTCTCTGCAGCTTTAATAGAACTCTGAGTGCTGAATTGACATTAGAAGTCAATATTTGTCTCAATTTCAGTTTTAATATAGATGGAGGGGGACTGTGTGTCATTTTTTTTGGCTCTGCATTGAGCTTCATGTTTCTCCTGGCATATATACTCATTGACACATTCCTCGTCACACAGAATAAACTGCTCCCACGCCTGTGGACCATTTGTTAATTATAACACCTCTTGGGAGGTGTTGCCAACTACAGTATCCCAGCTACCCGATACAGCCCGAGGACTCCTCTTCGGTCTCTCATCAGAGGCCTTCGCAGTCTCCTTCTTTGTAGTGACATGGTACGTGTTTCCGTCTGGTGTTCCAGCATTGATGATCATTGCAAAACTTGTTTGCATCAAGTTGTCTTTGCACCCTTTTGGTTGTAATTTTTAAACGTTTTCAATTGCTCCCTGCAGTTTGGCCATGTTTTATGTGATCGCACTAGCCGGAGCTCACAAGAGAGTTATTAAGCAGCTAAGGGAGCAGCTAGCCACGGTAGGTTTAATCAAAAGTTGATGTCTTTGTTTGATCTATTCTATCTCTCTTCTTACATGCTTGATCATCATTGAAAATAAATAATAATAATTTTGTTCCTCAGGAGGGTCGAGACAAGCATTTCCTGATCCAAAAGCTGTGTCAGGCGCAGATGCCCTCAGCCATCAAATCCCCAGTGTCCAAATCCCAACCCCGCAGAAGCAGCAGCAGCCGCAGCCCCAGCTACCACACCAGCTTCTCCAACAATTTTGATGAAGGTGTGTTCCTGGCACACCCGCATCCTGACTCCTCCACACATGTGTGAGGTCACGGATTGGAATTACAGAAACAAGACTGAACAGATGGCCTGTAGTACAAAACTGAATTAATATCTTATGTTTTATTATTATTATTATTATTATTGTGAAAACACTACAACTTGGGAGTTTCTCTGGGCCTGCTTTCATTAACGCATCTCGTCTACTCAGTATTCTTTTGTTGACAATCTGATTATTAAGAAGCCACAATGTTCAAGCGTTTTTTAAACCTTTAGAGTCATTGTTGGTTTGACGTATTCATGCCGTGTTTCCCTACTGTCATCTTTTCCTTCTGAGAAGGACTCGAATTACTCTGACCACTGTAGTTTAAAAAACCTTTTTGAATTTTAGGCACTTTAAATGTATTAACACGAGTGTTTTCTTACTTTTATAGCAGTACGATGTGTTCATTGTGCATCTTTGATCATGATTAAACTCTGAGGTTGCATAATAATGCAAAACACATTCCAAAACTGTAACCATTTTCTTTTTAACTTCACTGTGACTGTTTTTTTTTTATTATTATTTTCTTTTTATTATTTTTGAATTTTATTAAGATTTCCCAGTATATGCAGCCTTGATCGCATATACCTCCTGCATCAAAGACCCACAATCCCAATGACAAAGCAGAACAAGAACAAAAAGCAGAACAGTCATTATGTTTTTCCAGTGTGGTATTGTATCCAGTGTTTGATTATAAGTTTCTTAAATACTATTAATGAGAAAAGAATATTCCAACTTTGTGAACACTGCACTGTATCCTGCAGTATATCTTGAATTATACGGATATACATATTAAAATAAAATTTCAGCCCCATTTTCTTCAATATTTTATATCAAACCAAATGTAACAACAATCCCAAGATTCTTAATTCTCTCTGTTAACGGTTCTTTTAAAAAAAGGAGTGGGGAAAGCAACCAGTCTCCACTGTAAGATCCACAGACATTAAGTTATTGGCATTAATCTTAGCTGAAGCATATTTACAAATAACTTTTATTCTAATATAACTTTTGGATGATGGGTTGAACTGTGAATAATGTCTCAAACATTATTCTGGGATGAAATGTTTTTTGTTATGATGCCTTTTATATGACTGCGGTGACTGCCTTTAATGTTTAACTGTTTACATGGGAAATAAATATTGAAATTTGTCAAATAAATCTCCATTTTGTCATTTCATTTTATTTTACCCTCAAAACTGTCATTAGGGGTGTTGGGTTCAGTTGGTAGAGCATCTGCCCCATGTACAAAGGCTCAGTCCTTGCCGCAGCGGCCCAGGGTTCAAATCCGACCTGCGGCCCTTTGCTACATGTCATTCCCCATCTCTCTCTCCACATTCCTGTCACTCTTCAGCTGTCTCTGTCAAATAAAGCTTGAAAAGGCCAAAAAAACTGTCATTAGTGTGAGGTTATGCCACCTCCGGTCCAGCAGAGGTCGCTGTCCCCGGCGCTGCCCTCGCTCGTTGACAGCAGCTCAGCTGGTACGGAACCGGAGGCAGCGTGCTGTTTGCTCGGCTCAGCGAGAGAACAGTCAGCCAAAATGTTGAGAATTACGATCCGGGCCGACATGGGAGCCCTTTGGGTGTTACTCTGTATCACCTATTCTCAGTTTCTGACCGTGTCCTCTGATGACATCGTGGTGGCGTGCGGAGGATTCGTGAAATCGGACGTTGAAATAAATTACTCTGTGATCGAGGTGAGAGGGCAAACGTCCCGGCTAGCTTGCTAGCAGCTAGCTGACAGTTAGCGGGTTTATCGTAGTAAGCTAGGTCAAAGGTGAGGCGGAGTGACAGTTTGAATGAAATTATCACAACGGCGGTCGACTTTAACTCAAAATTGTCTTTCTGTTGCTTCCAAACGTATATTAGAGCAATAAATATAGTTTGTCGTTAAGTTAGCTAAATGTTGCTTCGCTAATTTAGGTGTTTCCTGTAGGCAGTTAACCGTTAACTCATATGTTAGCTGTTTTAGTTAGCCTTTTCTGTTAATACACAGTATTTGTGTCACACGTTTGTCTCTTAAACCTAAAACCTGTCTCGAAGAGGAAGCCATCAGTCCTAATCCCTGCTCATTCACAGGCTTCATGGGATTAGCCATTTGGCTAATTAGTTAAATTAACGCTAGCTGATAGGCTTTTCTGTTAAATGATGACAGCTGGCACAAATCACTTCATCAATTTGCTTATTTGAAGCAACAAGAGACTGATCTCATGTCACAATATTTCAGGTTTAGTACCCAAAATATTTACTGAATACATTTGCGTTTTGTGTCATGCGCAGATCAAACTGTACACCAAACAAGGCTCCTTGAAGTATCAAACGGATTGTGCTCCGATCAACGGCTACTTCATGATCCCTCTCTATGACAAGGTATGAAAGTCACTCCTTTGAGTAATTTCACCTTTTATTCACTGGTGGTGATTGTAATCTGCACACTTGTCTCTTTTACACAGGGGGACTTTGTTTTGAAGATTGAGCCTCCTCTTGGATGGAGCTTTGGTAAGATTGTATACCATCAGGGAAATGCAAAGACAGGCACGATTATGTACTTGCTTCTGTGTCTTTTGGTCTCTGACGTTTTTTCTTGTCTTTCTTTTTTTTAACTCTCATCAGAGCCAACAAGCGTCGACCTCCACGTGGATGGAGTGAGTGACATCTGTACAAAAGAAGAAGACATCAACTTTGTTTTCACCGGCTTCTCAGTCTCAGGAACGGTGAGAAGTGTTGACAGTTTGCAGAATTTGCAAAATGCAGCTTTACACGTTGCAAAAAAGTGCTCAGGTGTACAACAGGATGAGGTTCAGCTCCTCGCAGTTACGTCACTGTTGTTTTTATGTGTGTGTGTGTGTGGATAAGTGTCCAGTTCTTATCTGTGCAACAAAGACCAGAAAAAAAAAAAAAACATTTTGATTGCACCCTCTTGATTTCCACCCTCTGTAGGATTTTTCTGAGGAAGGTATGTAGAATGAATTCAGTTTTTAGTTATGTAATGTGCCGTGCATTGTTCAGGTTCTGAGTAAAGGCCATGTCCTGGGTCCGGCTGGAGTAGAGGTCAAACTCAGCCGAGTGGGAACAGAGGAGAAACTCCAGAGTGTCGTCACACAGCCTGGAGGAAAGTAAGTGACTCCCACCTGTCTGCTCGGTAGAGTTTTACACAGGCGTCTCTACAGTTAACACGTGTCTTTAACTGTTTTGCTCTTCCTAACACAGGTATACATTTTTAAAAGTACTCCCTGGAAATTATGACATCACAGCTTCCCATCCCTCCTGGACTCTGGAGCAGGTTGGTGCATTCTTTAGCACAGACCAGATGAAACATGACTGTAGCATATTTACAACAGGTGACACTTCAGGGGAAGTTTAAGTAGTTTTTGGGACCCAAACATATCGTGGAAAATATATTTTAATACTGTTTTTAAGAGAGAGTTAAGACCATTAAGACTTTTCCTATTCATTTCTTGTAGTCATTAATCATGAGACACTTTGGCTCCGGCTTCAACAACAGCAAATGATTCTTTAAGATATTGTTGTCATGGTCGCATCTTTCTTTCCTATCTGTGATTCCCCTAACAGATAGTTAATTAGTAATTTATTCATGAGAGCTCATCTAAATCATAATTTCATTTGCAAGAGAGACCTGAGAACAAACTATGTATGCACTAAATCATGTTTAAAAAAAAAAAAAGTGCATTAGTAATAACCCATTTAGCTCAGAATATAAATAGAGCCACCCCTTAATGATGATTTTAGAAAGATGGATTAAAGCTTTCAGGGCAGAGTTGGGACAGCTCAGCAGGTTTGTAACTAATGAGTTCAAGCTGTAGTCAGATTAGACCTGTGTGTTTGACTTCACTTTCTTTCCCATACTTTGGTATTAACACACTGCCGGGCGCCACAATGTGGCAGTTTTCCATCTGAGCAGTGTCATTAATAGGGTGAAGAATGCATCATCTCAGAGGTCTTTTTAATTCTGTATCACTTGAGTGTAGAAAATGATTCACGTACTTGCTCAGCTGATAAGGTTCCCCTGTCAGGTTAGCAGCGTTCTAACTAATGATCTCCAGCAGTAATCACACTGCTCCTGACAGGGCCATTATTCCGACCCCTCACTGTAACTTACGTGGCGACCTTTGCCGTCTTCCTATAGAGTACTACCTCGGTGCACGTTTCGAATGCCAATGCCCCGGCCGCCGACCATCTGGTGGTTGGAGGCTACGATGTCTCGGGGGAGGTCCGTAGTGATGGAGAGCCCATGAAAGAGGTCACCTTCCTACTGTACTCAGCTACAGTCAAGAGAGAGGTAAACCAACATTATTTCACATTTTTAGAAACAGTGAGGAGTCAAACTAGATCACGATTATATCGGGCTTGTCTCTTCTATCCTGCAGGGTTTGATGAAAGTCAGTATGTTATTCTGTAGCTTTTATTCTAGCAGTATTTCTGGCACCATGGTATTCTGTATGGATTATAACCTCAAAACCTTTAAGTTACATCGCTCCATATTTGTTGGTGTGCTTCCAGGACGTCGGTGGCTGTAACACATCCCCAGTGGAGGGGGCAGATTCTGGGGACAGCTCCCTCATCTACATGTGCAGCGCTCTGTCCAGGGAAGACGGGACCTTTGTCTTCCCCTCACTGGCCAGCGGCGAGTACACTGTGGTAAGATTTCTGAAGGCCGTCCCCATTTCCCGACCTCTCTTAAAGTTGCAGTCACTCATAGCTTTAGAGTAACCTGTGGTTACTGCGGTGACAGCGAGTGTGATTGAACACCACAGAAAACACTTCTTGAGCGGCTACCTTGCCAGAAATGAAACAGGGAGGGTAACTGGTGTTTGCGGTTCACTCTGTGACCAATACAGAGCTTTTCCTGTGGCTTCTTCACAATAAAAGCCACTAAGAGATTTGCCATTACAAAGCTTTTATTGTGAAGCAGCAAAAGTACCTGAATACAGCTTAGGTAAGCAGTTTGTTGTTTCTTTTTTTACATCGATATGCCCACAGATGGACGCAAAACATTTCACTTGAATTTTTATTTATTGGTTTATTTAGCAGGGACAGAACACATTAATAAACGTTTCTATAAATGTGCCAGAGTTAGCCAAGGGACTATTTTTCATCTGGATTCCCTAGACGGATGTTACAAAGTCACCCCGAAAACAGGATATTAGAAATGTGTGTGTATACTACATGAGCATGTTGAAGGACTATTGCATCATTGCTGGAACCACAACTGCAGAGTGTTTCTCTTGCCTGTCCCCCAACACTTCGGTAGGACATTTGAAACCAGTTTGGGAATGGCTGACTCCGCCACTACCACTAAAAACCATTATATAGACACATAATCACTAAAAGCAAATACATTGAATGGGTATTGCAAACGAGTGCCGACCATGAACAGTATCAAAAATGGGGTTTGGTTTCATAACATTGCAGCTTTAACTGTGTAATAAAAAATGTATAATATTGTTCTGGCTCTAATTCTGCCTTTGTGAACTTCAGGTGCCTTTCTACAGGGGAGAACGAATCACATTTGACGTTGCTCCCTCTAGAATGAATTTCAAGGTGGAACACAACAGTTTGAAACTAGAGGTAAAGAGTCAAATTATATCAAAATATCAGACATTTTCTGCGCGGCACCATATTTTCACATGCAACGCTGTTTCTGTTGCTTTGCATGCAGCCAATCTTCCGTGTCATGGGCTTCTCTGTGACGGGCCGAGTCCTCAACAGCGTTGGCGGGGAGGGCGTCCCCGATGCCACAGTGTCCCTCAACAACCAGATCAAAGGTAATCAGAGTAGAGGACTCCACATTTTAGTCTTACTGTCTTTTAAAAGCACCATAAGCTCGAGGCGTGTGTTTTACACGTTTCCACACTCTGTCTTATTCACAGTCCTCAGCAAGGAGGACGGTTCTTTCCGGTTGGAGAACATGACAGCTGGTACATACACCATCCGTGTCAACAAGGAGCTCATGTTCTTTGAACCAATCACAGTGAAGATCGCCCCTAACACACCCCAGCTCCCTGACATCATCACTGCAGGGTGCGTTTGCTTCAGTGCTCCCGTCTTGGCTTTTCATTTTTCCGCATTGCCGACTAGCGTGATCTGAGTTCCCATGTCGTCCTCACACAGGTTCAGCGTGTGCGGCCAGATCTCCATCAGCCGTCTGCCTGAGGGCATGAAGCAGCAGGGCCGCTACAAGGTCACTCTGTCACACCGGGACCAAGACACCAAGACTTCCAGCAAGACCATTGAATCCGATCCTCAGGGGGCCTTCTGCTTTCAGGCCAAACCTGGAGACTACAGTGTCCATGTAAGTGGAATAGCTCACAAGCAAAGTTTTATTAGCCCACAGTGTCACTTAGTAATTAAATGGACAAGAAGCTTCCCTTCAACTCTTCTCATATTTCCAATATTTGTCTTTTCAAACTACAACATAGGATTATAGTCTTATCGTAAACTAAGAAAATCTTCATGAGTATTCAGACGCAGTCCAGAAAAGTCAATACAATTCCAGCATTAGGTTTTAGCTGTGCTGCCAGAGATATAATTAATTTCAGTTAATATAATTTAAAAACTTTGCCCTCTACGAGTTGACTTTGGTTGTATTTCCATGTGTCCAGGTGTCGCTCCCCGAAGCGGAGGTGAAAGCAGGCCTGGCTCTGCAGCCTCAGGCCCTGGAGGTCTCCCTTGTGGACCGGCCCCTCACAGACCTACTTTTCACCCAGTTCATGGCTTCTGTCTCTGGAAAAGTCTACTGTCTAGGTAATTAATTAATTACTGTCTAGGTTTCAGCCCATTTTAAAAACGTGACATCTTTGTTCATATTTTCACATCATCTGACCTCGTGTCCTCTGATTGACCTCCAGCGTCCTGCGATGACCTGTCGGTAACCCTGCAACCAGTGAGTCGGCAAGGAGAGAGGAGGGCGGTGGCTCTGTCTGGCAGCGGTGACACGCTCAGCTTCTCCTTTGACAATGTTTTACCTGGGAAATACAAAGGTCAGGACTCAACACCAGTATCACCCTCACATTCATAATAGCAATGATAATAATTAATTTTCGGTTGATTAGTTATTGCAAACTATGGTGGCTGTCTAGTTTGAGAGGTCTGAATCAACTTTTAAGAGGAGCTAATGCAAAGTCAGCATGCAAGTTTTGACGGGACGACCTCAAGCCAAACGTCGCATAGAAACTGATTCCTCCATCTCTATTCAGAAAGCACACTAATTATTCTCTAACCATTGTGGGGAAATCAATTTGTAATTACCAGCTTTCGATCATAATTGGTGTTTAGCAGCAGCTTTCAGGAAGCTCCCATTATTCAGTCAGTGTTTCTGTACCTTCTGGTGCTTCATCCATCTCACGCGCTGCTCAATACACACAATCTGTTTAGTGTGCCTGCAAGCTATCTGCACACACGGCGTCGCTGAGCCATGTTTACTCAGCTTTGTAGTGTTGCCGGGCTCAGGCAGTGCGAGAAGTTAACTTTCTTAAGCGTTTGTTTAAAGATTGAAGGATTCAAGAGAATTATTAGATCTTCTGCGGGGAAGTCGCAACCTTGGCTGGTGGGACAGATTTATGCCTTCAGACAAACATTTCTTTCTGTTACTTTTAGTCTATATGTTCATTATTTGTTCTTCTCCCTCTTTCACACGCGCCAGTGAGTATTTCTCACGAGGAGTGGTGCTGGAAGCATAAGTCCGTGGAAGCGGAGGTTCTGGACTCTGACGTCTTGGGGGTGGAGTTCAGACAGATCGGCTACATCCTTCGCTGCTCCCTCTCGCACGCCATTACTTTGGTCAGTAATTTAGTTCCTCTCTAGTCGTAGCAGGTGGTGGAACGTCCACAATAGTTATTTAAATTCAAACTGAGCGTGTTTTTTTTTTTTTTTGCGCAGGAGTTCTTCCAAGACGGCAGCAAACCCGAGAACGTCGGAGTGTACAACCTCTCGAAGGGAGTCAACCGCTTCTGCCTCTCCAAGCCTGGTGAAGTTCATTCTAGTGACCTCTCATTAGCTAAACATAGTATGAATTAGCATATCTAGAAAATTAAAAAAAAATATCTGTGTACCAACTGTTCCCGTGTGCATAGTTAGAATGTAGTGTTTTGAACCAAAAGGTCTGTGTCAGACTTGCCTAAATATAAAACTGGAGCAAAGTAATTAATCAACCAACAATGGCTTGTCCAGGTGTTTACAAAGTCACCCCTCGCTCCTGCCACCAGTTTGAACAGGACTTCTACACCTACGACACGTAAGTAATGAGATGCCGTGTCCATTTATTTCTGCTCTGTGTCCAGTTCAACCAAGTCACCGTTGTTAATCTGTGTCCAACAGCTCGGCCCCCAGTATCCTGACGCTAACCGCAGTGCGCCATCACATGACCGGGCTCATCACCACCGACAAGATCCTAGACGTCACAGTTACCATAAAGTAATGAAGACTCAGTGTGTGCTAATGTTAGCAGCCCTCTGCAAATACTCTGCTTAAATGTTTTGTTTTGTTTTTTTCCCTCCCTCCCTCCCCGTTGGTCAGATCATCTATCGAGAGTGAGCCGGCGCTCGTTCTCGGCCCCCTGCGGAGCCTCGAGGAGCAGAGGCAGGAGCAGCAGCTGCAAGAGATACAACTGCGTCGCCAGGAACGAGAGCGCCGTGCCGCCGAAGAGGACGGAGGAGCCCGAGATGATAGCCCACCAATCCAAGAGAAGGCTGATGAACTGACTGGCCCCTTCCATTATGAGTTCTCCTACTGGGCCAGGTCAGCTGCACTGCTTTTTTTTCTTTTCTTTTTTTTTCCAGTTTATGCTCCTTGATTTTGCGTTGCAAATTGGGCTGAGCTCCACTCGTCTTTAGCTGCACACGTAACGGAATCTTAAAGTCACTGATTGGAGGTCATTAAACGCACCTCGGGGAGTTGTAGGAAAAGTTTTATGTCCACAGGCCTTTAGCTTTTGACTTTCTATTGAAGAACTCATGAATTTTTTTTTTACCGCACCTAAAATTATCTGGAGAAGATGAACAGGACTTTTACCTCCAGAAGATTGGAACCCAAATAACCCCTTTGCAACTTTATTATTAGTGTCTGCTCGAGAGCCACTAATAATAACCACCAAGTCTAAGAGTCTTGTTTAGTCTTGAACCCACGTGATGATGATGCAGTGAGTTAATATATGCTGTGTGACTGTACAGGGCTGGAGAGAAGATCACAGTGACACCCTCCTCCAAGGAGCTGCTGTTCTACCCTCCAGAGGTAGAGGCCACTATCACTGGAGGTAGGTGTCTTCACATGTCTAACAATTATAGCTGCGTCTTAAGACTTTGAGTGCTTATAATATTATATGTAAATTATGTAGCAGCACAAGAGAATCTGAAGTAATTACGCTCTCTCGACAGAGTCGTGTCCGGGTCGGCTCGTGGACATCGCAGGGCGTGCTGGTCTCTTCCTGGAGGGCAAAGTGTCACCAGAGCTACAGGGTGTGGAGATCTCCATCACCGAAAGAGGAGCTGCTACACCGCTCATAACGGTGGCCACTAATGAGATGGGAGCATACAGGTACGAGAGAGCAGCACGATGAGAATAAAGTGTGTATAAACTAGAGGGTAGAGAGCCTGCGGCACGAGGAGGTGGAAAAGAGATTTTTGTCATGCTAAAAGGAAAACGAGTCTTAACAAGCTATTAACACACCAAGGAGCCTGTCCATGAATTCATGTGAGCCCTGAAGTGAATGTAGAAACAACAGTGACGTGCGGGTCCTAATTAAAACTCTGGCAGTAATGTAATTTGCTGTTCAAGCCCGGAGAGTTTAAAAACAAATCCCTGTTAGTGCTGGTCAGCCAAACAGACAATTAAATCACAATCTGTGCAAGAGATCAACCAGTTTGTGGGGTAAACATTGTCGAAAGGGCTGAGAGCTCCGAGTACATGAAGCGCCGCATCAGTGCCGTGCGTGGCATGAAAACCATTATGCAATGTTTGACTTGTCCTGTTTGTTACCGCTCGCCTAGTTATTCTTGTCCAGTGGTCATACAGATGCGCAGCTTGTCGAGAGCAGTTTGAAGCGTCGCTAGCGGTTAAAACTCAAATGTGAACACACAGACACGATACGTTTTTAGATTCAGGGTGACTTCCACTTTCTGAGGATGTCATTATTGCTGAAGTGATCTCACAAATGAACTTCTATAAATCCACTTAGAAATCAGAGGAGAAAAGAGGCCACTTGTAACTCCAGGACTTGGCTGAGAATCATCATGTTTTTATTTATTAGTTGGTTTATTTAACAGGGGCAGTGCCCATTAATAAAACATTGTTGTAAATGGCCCAGAGTTAGCCAAGAGGCTATTTTTCATCTGAAGTCCCTGGACAGGTGTTACAAAGTCATCTTAAAAACAGAATATACAAAATGAAACTACAAACATCATGTTTAAGCATGCAGAACAAAAATAAAAATAAAATATTAACGTTAGTTGAAACCTCATTGAGGACACCCTTATATTCATCTTCAGGTACTGTTTTTCAAGTCAAAGTAATCGAGTGATGTTTTTCTGTACACACAGATGGATACGTTACACACAGGAATGGCTAATGGCTAATTCGGCATACTTTTAATGTTGCCCAATTGTAAACAAGTACAGGCTAAAAATAGGTTATTGCCCTCAGCATACTTCCTGTTTTACATCCCAAAACATTATGGGAACTGTAGCTCCAAGACTCCAAGAGCATAATTATCTTACATAAAAAATAAGATGAAGAAGAGCGACCAAATCCATCGACCTTATTTTTCTTGTTTTTGACATAACTGATGCTAAAACTGCACTTTGTGTAGATGCAGTTTTCTCTGTCAAAATTGATCTGTTAGTTTTCCTTTAACTTTCTCACCTCCGGAAGAACCTCTGCAGGCGTTAGTTCTCTCAGCAGTTGCCGTGAGCCCGGAACAAAAAATACTAGACAGACAGGAACATGGTGAACTTTGAAATGTCAGCATGGAAAATGGAGATGTTGATTTTGGGACATTAACGCTCAACACCAACTAATGTGTCGTGGTGCTCTCCTTTCACTCTTAGAGGTTTAATCATTCAAGCCATTATTTTAAATTTAAGTTGGGTGATGAGTTCTGTTCTGTTTATGTATGTCATTCTTTTTTTATGCAGGCTAGTATAAGTCGGTGTCAAAGTACCACGTGACACATGGTATAAAATCCTGTAAACATACAGTCCTCTAACCTTTTTACGGCTCTCTTTCCATCAGTGTGGGTCCGCTCCACAGCGACCGGCAGTACGACATCAGCGCCAGTAAAGAAGGTTTCGTCCTGAGTCCTGTGGAGGGAACCCAGGGAGATTTCAAGGCGTTCGCTCTGGCTGGTGTCACTTTCAAGGTACACCTGAAGAGCCCCACATGCGTACATCCCTGTACTCACCAGCCATTTTTTTAAATTTTTTTTATTACATCTGCATCTATTTAGCTGGCATTCTTTATTCACATTTACAAGTTTCCCTAATTATATGGTTTAAAGGGAATATGAAATGTTGTTCGTTCTCCTGTGTGTTTTCACAAAATATAATTAAAAGACACGATCACTGATGATAGGTGAAGCCGTTTTCTGCTCGGCTGTGTGTCGCCTTTGTGAAAAAGGTCTGCAATTATCTACAGTGACTATGAGATCCTGGCACAAATAATCAGTGTTGGTTTCTTCCCTTTCAGACGGTGTGATAAATTGCTTTTAAAATCTTTTGTACAGCATCCCTTTTTTCTTTTTTTTCTTTCTAAATCCGCTTTTTGTAAATCCTCTCTGGAATAGAACATTAGAGACACTAAACTCAGCTGTCAGCCTGATTATACCGACACTTTCACAATTTGAGCCGTGACTCAGTGATTTCAAGATTTTTCTCTGCTAGTTTTGATGTCATCACAACAGGCGTTTAGTTACACACAAGCTTTTACTTTGTTACGACTCCAGGAGTTTAATCCGTTACCTCCCATTTCACCCACAGTCTTGGCACACTCATGTAGTTACACAATATAATGTGAAAACAGTCAATTAATCTTAGTTATTGGCGTGATCTCTAACCTGTACTCTCCCTCTCTTTTCCCTCTGTGCTTTAGATCAAATCAGAGGATGGTCACCCGCTGTCAGGTGTCCTCTTGTCTCTAAGTGGAGGACAGTTTCGCTCCAACCTGCTGACCCACGACACTGGTCTGCTCACCTTCAATAACCTGGTAGGGATCCAGCAATTTGCTCATTTGCTTACACTGTTGTAAAGTTCTTCCTGTGGTGTAACAATCCACTGTAAAGCCGACTGTAGGGGGGACAAAAGAAGTCTCAGTGAATTTGTCCAAAAAAAGACATTTTAGTATGTATGATCTTTAAAAAGACAGAGAATTGTGTAAAAACCTACTTAAAATACCAGAAAAACAATATTCTGCTCAAAATTCTTCCAAAACCACTCGTTTGACACAAACTTCCTGCAGTTCCTGCGTCAATATTTAGGTTAATTGTACAGTTTATCAGTTGTTCTGTCCTATAATTGTTATTGTTGAATGTAATATAAAATGTGTCACTTAGTCAGGGGTCGTTAGTTTACTCAATGATAGAAAAGGAGTCCCTGGAGGAAAAAGATTGGGAACCCCTGCTCGAGCTGTGTGTTTTTGTGCGTTCATTTGTATATAACGACTGCTTTTCTGTCCTCAGAGTCCAGGTCAGTACTACTTCAAGCCCATGATGAAGGAGTTCCGCTTTGAGCCGGCGTCTCAGATGATCACAGTGGAGGAGGGTCAGAACCTCAGCATTGATATAACCGGCATTAAGACTGCGTACAGGTATACAAATGTACCACGTACTGTTCAGCATGTCGCTCAAGTTTTTATCACTTCTTATAGAAGAGGGTCGAGCTCCACATTACACGTGAGTCTGATCAGTGTCATGGTCTTGTTACGTCTCCCTCAGCTGCTACGGAGCGGTGCAGTCTCTGAGTGGGGATGCAGAGAGGGATGTTGCCGTGGAGGCGGTGGGACAGGGCGAGTGTAGCCTCTACAGCGAGGACACCGTCACTGATGAGGAGGGCCGCTTCAGACTCAGGGGCCTGCTGGTGAGTACGCTAAGAACGCGTTAAAATGAGATGGGAGGGTTTAAAACTTCAATGAACTCAGTGTACAGGTCACTGCTCTGTCTTAGATCACTGTGAAAAGTAGTGACCCTTTTAAACACATTGAATAAGCAGCATTTAAGCTAACAGACGTCATGTGATGTACACAGTAAGCATACTGGATGTCTACACTCGCACTTTATCTTCTAAGCCTTCAACTGTTCACCTTATATGACTTAATGGATGTTGTGTTTCCTTGCAGCCGGGTTGCAAATATCTAATTCAGCTGCGAGCCGAAGGCAACGACCACATAGAGAGGGCCTTACCACAACACAGAGCTATAGAGGTAAGAAGCAAACTTAGTAAAGGTCTGCGAGGCTTCACAAATAATGAATTTATCACGTTTTATAAATATTTAAATATTAGAGGAGTCATTTGAATAACTGTCAAATAAACCGGCTAAAATGTAGCTGACAGACTGTCAGACTTTAACACAGTCTGAGTCAAAGTTTCAGCATGAAATATATGTATTATTAAAAGAGTACACCCCTGATTAGCATTGCACTCCTATGACATTGTCAGACGATGGATCAAAATCGATGCAGCAGAAACCGAGATATCATCCTGGTGCCTACATTATTCACAAGGCAACTCAACTGCCGACATTACAGGTTGCAGATGCAGAATTGTTATGCTTGTAGCAGCTAACGTCTGGTAAGCTCACAACAGCTGGGGGGGGGGGGGCTGCTGTGATTGGTGTGTGCTGTTTAAGGTATCGGAAAAACAATGCAGTAGCAACAGATGAGTGTGTCAAAGGTTATCGGACGCCGAAACACTGCACGATCGATTGTAATTTTTACAGACAGGATTTTACAACTATGAAGACTTATCACAGCGACTACTGTCATGATGGTCATGAGGTAAACAGTAGAAATAGTTTGCTGGATGACGTTATGTTGCAGCGCAAGTTGGTTCAACTTTCTGAGCGGACAGCCCAGCAGTGTTTTGCTGTGTTGGCAGTGCTCTGTTAACAGTCAGAGAGGTCTACAGTTATTTTAATGCAGCCCTACTCAACATCGCAGATTGTTTATATTTTCAAACTCTTGCAGCTAAATTCCGGCGTCTGTGCCCAGTGGAATTTCCGGGTGCATAAACGGCTCTCGGCCCTGCTCTGCCAAGAAATACGTGGCTGATCTATTTTTGACGGATGCCACGAGCAGCCGTGTCGATCTGCACATAGCAGATGGAGCTGGCCGGAAGTCACACAAACGGCATAGAGAATCTGGCTCATTTTCAAAATAAAACACCCTGTGCAAACTTCTCATCATATAAATAAGCTAAAAGGGAAACAATCTAATTATGTAGCATATTTACTCATGGTAGAAGCACGTAAACTAAGCAAAAATGACCAAATCTAAGCAAGTTAACCAGATCTGACAGGCAGAATGCATCACTTCTGGGTGGGATATGAAGCAGCCAGGAAAACGGACAAACGAACAGCATCGCAGCCGTGGCGTAACAAAGAAATGCCTGGTGGGGGTCTTGGCTTCACGCAACTCCTTCTGAAGCCACAAAGCCACTGGGTATCTGAATTTAGACAGCGTTACATCTTCTCATCCATGGTCATTTTTGTCAATGACAACAGGAAATCTCCATCTGCTGATGAATATCATAGGGTGTCATCGAAAGCTCCAGAACAGCTAATAAATCGACTTTGTTATTTTGAGATTGATGTTTCCAAGGTCAAGAACGAACTTTGGATTCGAGGATCAAGAATTTAGTAGAGGTTCAAACAGTAACAAATGTTCAATGTCATAGTGTGTTTTAGTGTGTATATGCCTGGGACTGAAAACTCGATAGGAGGGTATGGAAAAGTTTTGTAATTGAATTGTTAAAATAACTGTGGGAACCCTGTGATTGTGACTTATCAGCAGCCTTATCACATGGCTCCTTTCTATACGCAGAACAAAAGCAGCTGTAATCCCGCTGCAAGTTTAAACCTCTCTGTTTGTAATTTTAGCTTGTCTGAAAAGTGCAGGCCCCCTAATCTCTCTGGCAAGGCAGGAAATGCCTTAATTCCACTTAATTCTCTGTTATTATCACAGCGCATGACTTGTACAAAGCTTTATCCGCTGTTCACTTTTCTTTAAGAGTCCATGGTTGTATCTGTACATTAAGCTCCGTGTTCCCTCTCAGGTGGGCAGCAGTGACATTGACGGAGTCAACATCATCGCCTTCAGGCAAATCAATCAGTTTGATCTCAGTGGAAACGTCCACACATCCCCTGAACATCTCCCAACGCTGTCGGTACGGCTGCTTCGAATACTTTTATCTCTGCACTTGCGATCCTTTTTTATTGAACTTGCATATATTTCTGTAGTTGCACAACTTTTCTCTGCTTTCTTTGTCCAGGTGAAGCTCTACAAGAGCGACAATCTCGACAACCCAATCAACAGCGTCTCTTTGGGACAGTCCCTCTTCTTCCACTTCCCTCCTCTGGACAGAGATGGAGAGGTATCTGCCCGTAACTCTTCTCTTAGGTCTAAAAGGACGTCGTGAAGCCCGAACTGCTGAATAGTCTGAAAAGTCCAATTTTCTAGTCTACATTATTCAGAGTCTCCTTAATGTCAACACACTTGTCTCACTGAATATATAGTCCACTTTAGACTTAACAGTAACCCAGGACATGTCGCTGGATCTAAAGTCACCTTTCTCTTCCTGCTCCAGAGCTATGTGCTGATGCTGTACTCCACACTGTCCCGCTCCCAGTACGACTTCACTCTGCCTCAGGTCACCTTCACCTCCAGTGGATACCACAAGCACATCACGCTCACCTTCAACCCCACCGTAAGATATACGTGGTTTTTGTCATTTTGCCTAAAGTATGACGGGAATATCCAGTTTCATGGTTCATATAGTGAGGCATATTTTTGTATCAAAACACTATCGATTGGGATTTTTCTCTTGGAGCTGTTTGTTCATGTGTGTGTTTTATTTCCACAGCGTAAAGTGCCTGACCAGGATGTTGCCCAGGGCTCCTACATAGCTCTGCCTCTCACTCTGCTGCTCCTCTTGGCAGCGTACAACCACGAGAAGGTACATGACCACCTCCACCTGCTGCAGAGCTTTTCTTGCTCCACTATTGAATTTCTGAACCTATTTAGTTGGAATAAACCTCACTGGAATTTGGCCTTATCATGCTCGAGCCTGAAATTTGGAATAACATCAAAAACAATGTTCTGCTTCCCGCAGTTTTAATGTTTTATAATCAGTTACTTATCCATGTATTAATTCTTGTTAATCACGTCATTTCTTTCAGGGATTTTCTCAATATTTCACGTAAGAAACTATTAATCCAAAAAGCATTTCTTTAATACCATTTGGGGACCTGTTCTGCAGGTAATCCCCCTCCTGTTACAGGTGGTGAATCGTATCCAGGGAGTGAGGAGCATGGCCCAAGCTAGCGGGGACAGCGCTGCTCTAGATGAAGCCAAACGTCAGGCCAAGAGACAGAAGGCCAGGCGTACATGAGGACACAAACACAGCTCACCTCAGAACACATCTTTGTACACTAAATAGTCCACTCGCACCCGTGGTTACAGCCTCAGGGAGCACTGCAGGTTAGCTCGTAGAGCAGATGTTAGTCCGAAAGATAAACTTCTTAATGTTTGTAGTGGCTGTGGCTAATTGTGGGTGCAAGTGAACTATTTAGCTCGCTAAGATGTGATTTGGCCCCCAAGTGAAGCCCAAAATGAACCACTCAAAGCGCATTACCGCCACCTCATCAGCCATTCAGATTCACTGGACTGACAAATGACATTTTACAGTTTGTTTCTGTTTTTTATTTTAGGACGTCTTCTTTGTTTTCAAGAACACTCATTGTCTAAGAAAAATGTTAATATTTGTGATAGAATTTGAGCCATTTTTATACCTTTGTAATTTATCTAGGTCAACTCAAATATTTATCGTGTGTTTTGAAAGCACTTGAATGCTTTTGGCATCAGTCTTAACATTTAACAGTAACAGGATTACCAGGCACCGTGGATTCATTATGTCTCTCACCTACTAGCATTCGGGTCAGTTCAGACACAAAGGGGGTTTTCTACAGAATGTGAATAAGATCTAATAACTACCAGTATTAAGGATATTTTTTAAAAAAAATGTTCCTGGGGGATCAAATAAGAGTCATAAGAGTTTGAGTTTCAACTGTGTAAACCTGTGAATATGTGGAAAAGATTTGAGAATGTCCAAATGATATTTGTGTTACATTGTTTCAGCGTTTATGCTCTAAGAAGTCCAGATTTAAAGCAGAAAATTGTGTTTGAAACACAAAACTGTGTCCAGAGTTAACTAGCTTAGTTAGTTAGCTATAAATAACTCATTTTTCTTAATGTCCACGTAACATTTTGAGGGTGATAATTAGCCATGTCTTTTCTCAATCTCCAAATCTTTGACCTTTATTTAACCCCATAGATTTGATGTTAAACTGAATCAGCCCCAAACTGAACAGACTCCTATGATGCCATCACAGACAGGACACTGATTCTGTAACTGCTAACTATGATTGAGAGACAGCCAAAGACAAGCTAATAAATGCTTTGTACCATTGTCAGCCATGTCATATCACTTAAATGCAGAACTCCCACACGAGTTACTGTAATGCACTCCACTCCTGATGGTGTTTTATAAGCTGTTAAGTGTGGTGCAAGATTGACTTTATGTCAGTTTCTCCATTAGCTCAGGAAAGCGGTGGTCGATAAGGATGCTGGAAATTTGGGTTTGAGTACTGTGTGAAGAGATGTGTGTTTTTTTGTGTTTTTTTTGGGGGGGGGAGGTGGGTAGCTATAGGGGATAACTGATAGTTGATTAATTTATTAACATTTCTAATCAGATGTGAATGATGTATTCTGGGATATGTCTTTCAGAAGTGTGCTTGTTTTTTGAATGATGTTCTGTCAGAGGAAGTGTGTGACGAGCTTTTTTTAACGACAACATTAATTTAAGAAGGCTCGCATCCACAGAAGTGAAAATAATGAGAATATCTACAAAAGGTCTGTCACGACCTTGAGATTTACTCTGAAAGATAAAGCTAAATTGTAATTTCATAAGCTCATTGTCTTACCACCGAGCTGTGTAATGCACTGAAAACTATGGACCCCAATTACTTTTCTGTACTTAATTCATCTGCTCTCGGTTGTGGCTGACTTTCACTGAAAGATGAGAAAGCCACCGTCTATTTACCAAGTTGAAAGATATTCCAATTAGTCCACATTTAGAGGGAGTTGATTAGTTTGCTTGGGGTGGGAGAGGGAGGGTGGGGAGGTGCGGTGTAATTGTCATTTGGACAGAATCTGTCTTTTTTTTCCCTTTTTTTTTTTTGAGATAACAAATAAAGTTTGACTGGAAGGAAACTGACTGTTTTGTGGTTTTGCCTCTAGGGGGCACTAAAACTTCAGGCATGAATATTATTATAACAGACAAGAATTGTAGATGGCATCCTGTAAGTGTTAAAGTACAGAACTTATACACCATATTAGTTATTGGGTTTAAAAAATGTAGATTACCCCTGGAAAATCATTAAACATCAGACTGACTAATCTCATTATTCCTTCTCCCAGTATAAAATGCTTCAGGGCACATTAGTGTGCAGCCAGGACGAGCTGATGTTGTGCTCTAATAGAAGAGCTGTCTATAAAAGGCCACTTTGCTGAGTTTCAGCCTAAATGTTATGTTCTAATGTGGAAAGGGTGAAACACTAATTCTCCCTGCTTTGCCCCACTGCCTCGCTCTGCTGTCCACTAGATAATGTTAAATGTGTCAGACAGCAAAGATCTTAATGAACTACAGTAGGTCCAACATTAAAGGAGGCTGGGAGGGAAGACGACTTCCAAAAATCTTTGTGCAGCTTTGTCAGTGCTGTAGTGCTTGAAGTTGCTCAAAGACAGAAGATATACAGTATCAGATCAATACCAGAGCTACCAGACACAAACAACCTTACAACCGTGTGAGGCTTTTTAAAAACAGTGACTAGTCTCTGTGGTTTGAAAGTGTTAATTGAGAAAATAAAATTTAAAAAAAAACTTTCAATTTCCTGACCAGCTTCCTTTGTCTGCTAATAATAGTCCAGGCACATCATTTATCAGCAGAATGACCACAGGAAATTACACTGCAGCTTGACACAAATCTGGTGAACTCGCGGTGCTAGCAGGAATGTAGCAGGGCGGTGGTCTCATGAGGTGGGTTGGGTCAGAGCTCACAAAGTACTGTTTGATATTAAAATAAAAAGTACTGCAACTTGGTATTAAACAGAGACATTTTTTGGGGTTGTCCTTGAAAGTTTTGCTTCATAAAAAGATGCGACTGGCCTTTTCACAGCAGACATGGTGACGTGGCAGTAAAAGCACAGCTGGAACTAATAACATTAACAATGGCTTCAGTTCATTTCCACTAAGATGTGCCACTTCCAGGGCTGCGCTAATGTGTACGCTAACGCATTAGGAAGGATTGAACTTTGTTAAATATACTCAAAGAAACACAAGCCTGATACACCATTAGCTTTTCAAGTTCTTGTTACTTGCGTGTTAGCAAATACTTACCTACTTAATAGACCAGCGGCCATTTTGACATCGTAGGCAGGTGTT
This sequence comes from Argyrosomus regius, assembly GCA_946959425.1. NCBI lineage: Eukaryota > Metazoa > Chordata > Actinopteri > Sciaenidae > Argyrosomus > Argyrosomus regius. Next base: position 24,565,849 of record OX336883.1, read on the forward strand.
TCCAATAATACTAATTAAGGCTCGGTTCCATTTATGGCAGCAGAGACTTTGAAACTTTAATTAGTATCATTGGTAACACCTGTGTTTACCGTACATCATACTTCATGTCAAAATGGCTGCTGTGAAAATCAACACTTAATCAGCTCTGTAGCGTTTTTGCGCTAGCATTTTGCTCGCCTTGTTTGAATTTATGAGGACTTGAGGACGGATTGAGTTGAGATTGAGTTAATATGAGTGCTCCAAAACCCAAAACAATTAGTTAAAAATGTTTGAAAGCTGCATAGCATGTGTTGCTAAGCCTCAGTGTAGTTGGCAACAGGAACCACTCATTTTACAGTACATGGACACCTTGATTGAATACTAATGTCAAAACAGGGACATGCAGGCATGGTGGCTAATGTTGCTTAAGTCACTGCCCCTCTGCAGTATATTTTATTATATTGAGTGTATTAAGCTAATTGCTGCTGCAGCCGTCACTCTTATAGAGTGCTTCTGGCCTCTCTCTCCTGTGGCTATTCCTGTGGGTGTCTGTCCATATTCTAAGCTGGTAGTATACTGGATATTACAATTTGAAGAAAATAACCCATTTTGTTTGTATTGAACAGCACTGAAGGTGTGGGGCTCATTGTACATGTTGACTTTGTACTGTGCGCAAAGGCCAGTGAATCTTGAATGAATGAATGACGACATTAGCTAATATGAAATACACACAGAACACAAGAAGCCAACATTCACTTTATAGCCTATACCAACAATATAATGCAGCATCTTTTATTTATGTACCATATCATCATCATCAGTTAAACGGCAATGGTGAGTGTGTACACATGAAAGATAAATGTGTGTTTTATCGACTATATTTTGCCAGATTCAGGAGTGGGGGCAGTTGTGAGACAGGGAGAGGAATCTAGAAATGATACAAATACTTTATAAACTATCTGTAGGAAGTTTCACTGAATGGAGCTTTTATACAGGTAATATTCAAGGCTGAAATTTGAAATAATTTTCTTATTTGAGTGCTGTAGGTTAGTAATAATTCTTGTTAAAATGACTTCCTTTAAGATTCTTAATGAGGGAGCAGCAGGGAGATTTTTGTTCCTTTTAGGTATTTTAATCAGTCTTTTTCTGCTATTCTCCTGTTCATTATTAATGTCTGTTCTTTCCGAGTGAAGTGGTCGTCCTTTTTTTGCCCATCATTATTTCTTATCTCTCCTCAGCATTGTTAGTGTTTGCCTTTATCCCTGTCCTCATGACACAGACACATTTGAGACAGTGCTGTCCTATGTAGCTTATGTAGCTTATATATATATATATATATATATATATAAATGTATTATCCTTACACTCTCTCCACCCTTGTGCCGTTTTCTGAGAGGTTGTCGATCAATGCAAAGCCTTTTGACAGTCGCTGAGACGCAGGACTCAGCTCATCTGCTGGTATTTTGTCTTGATGAGATGCAGCCAATTAGTATGAGCCACTCTGTCCGGAGCAACAGGAGGAATGAAAGAAGAAGCAACAACACACACGTCAAGAGTTCGATCAGATAACCTCGGCGCTCAATTTCATGACACACGGCAACCTGTTGTAGACATGAGTCATAGTTTCCCATTTCTCTCAACTTATTTATATTTCCCGAGGAAAATGTTTCCGTTGCAGCTATTCTCCCTGAGGGGATCATTATGATACAATTTGCTGACATACTAGTATGATTTTCAGCAAGCAGCTGTTTCACGACATGTATCACTCACTGTCATTACAAACTCTTTCAAAGCACAATCTGTGTGCCTTACAAATCCTCTCAGTAGCTCCCACGTTGTACTTCAAGGACCCTTGAGTGTTTATCAAAATGTAGATTAGTGGAAGCTTTTTAAAAACAGATCATGTTAAGTATTTGCTGTCTCACGACACCTACAATAAAACAGCTGAATTATGAATTAATGTTTGTTTTCTTACTGCAAGTTAATAAATTTATTTCTTGAATGCAAATAATCCAAAATCCATACCGTTATTATGACTGGTCCTGCGTCTGCTGCATTTATACATCAGCCTGACATAAGGCCTTTCCATTCATGTCACCCCACACTCTAGTGGCTTGCTGCCCAAGCTGAGTCACCCCTTACCAGTCATAATGCATTGGCCAGGACACAAGTCATTGTAGAGCAGAGGGAGGGAGGAGGCGGAGAGAGAGAGAGAGAGAGAGAGAGAGAGAGAGGTGCAGCACACCGTCTGTGGCACATTAATACCAGACGTTTGATTAGAAGGCCAACGAGGGGAAGAGGAATTGAATATTCATAGGGGATGATGACAAGATGGGCAGCGGTGAGGGTTGTGTGTAAGAGTATCTACTGGCGGCTTTTTGTGGGAGCTGTAGTCTGTGTGTGTGGAGACATGACCTAGACGGACTCTAAGTGCCAGTTTCTATCAGAACAAGAGGTGTGTCATGTCACCCTTTTATGAAACCTAATGCCTACTTACTGTATGCCAGATACGATGATAGCTGAGTTGGCCACGTCCGCATTAATGTAATCAGAGAGATCGAGAAAGCACAGAAGGTATTAAAAGTCTCACATGCTGTGACTCAGAAAAAGAATTTTACAGCGCTCTTAGGGCTTAGTTACACCAGCCTTCATAACAGAAACATTTCAGAATCAGTCTATTACAATTAAATCGCCACATTCATTGTGTTGGCTCGTGCAAATTTGCACAATTCTTAGAGCCAACACACAGGATTCAACTTTGGTGAACTCTGACATGCAAATTTGCACTGTTGAGCAACTGCAAATGGTCTTGAAAGATCTGACCTTTGAGGGCATGGAAAGCCGGAGGGGCCAAAATGAAGTGAGCTATTACATTGGCTGTGTAACACGTCCAATTTTATGTTACTGAAGGAGTGGACGTGCAGTAAATGTGCAAAATTAAAGCTGCAATTACTGTACTGTACTGTAACAGCACCCACCTGTCAATCAAGAGGTTGTACTTTTAGTTATGCATAACTTTAAACCTTAATATAATTTGAATGGGTGAGTTATATATTAAAAAATGCTTATTGATTGATTTGATGCTAGTGTATACAACAGGGTGATGACAATAGATGAGCTCTTATTTAATCTAAGTACACTGTATGAGAATTTATCTGATTTATTCTGTGCTGTACATGCAGATTGTTTTATTTTAAAGACCCTGGATTATATCTTGATGGAAGTTGATTGTGATCCAGTCCCAGTGGTTCTTCTGAGGAGAGTGGTGTGGCCTGCTGCTTTGGGTCCCACTTTACAGGTTTAGGATAGACTCAACAGATTTACAGGAAATTGACAGATAAAGAACAATCATCACACACAAATTTATCCTACCCTGGTAGAGAGACATTTGAGACAACGATAGACACTAAGGACATTTATTCTATTTCATTTGATTTTGGTTATGAATATGTTTCATTCTGAGGGTTTCTCTGATTTGTTAAACAGTACGAATAGTGTTAAGTGCACTTTAATACACACAAAATCTGTTTCTTTTCATATCTACTCCTCAGAGCCACGGTAAACAAAGAAGCATTATAGTCTAAGTTGAACACAAGTGCTACGTCAAGTTCAATGTAAAGTATTGTCCAATTGGAGATTGAAAGCACAGGTAGTTCAAGTGGCTTCAAGTGGCTACAAGTACGATCTGTTACGAGAGGACACATGAATGGATTTTACTATGCCTAGGAACTTACTAATGTTACAGCAGCTCCTCTAATTCAGTAATAAAATCAATAATCAATTTGCTTCACACTTCAGGTTTCAGGTTTGAAGTTCAAGTTTGAGCACCTACATTGAACATCTCTGATCATGTAAACAAGGCAAAATTTCAAATGATATCACATTTTCGAGAGGATTTGACAATGTTGTGTCAACTCCTGTCTTGTTTGGTTCACTGTTTCACTCCCTGTGTCACTTTTAAAACACCTCTACTTCTCTGTGTGAGCCTCAGTCCCAGCAGTTCACAGCGTAAGGTGAGTCCGGTACGAACATCGTCTTCTAATCCTCTACCTGTCCACAAATCTCTCCTTGAACACGTGTGTGACACTACTACCACAGCCACGGGCTGTTCTCAACATGCCGTTCGTTCCCCTTGCCTCCGTCCTGCACAGGGTCATTGAGGTGAACCCTCCTCCCTCCAGCCCTTTCCGACCCTGGTGAGGTCTCACTGTTCTTCGCCTGCAATGCTCAAATACCTGAGCATTCAGGCCTTTGTGCCATTCAGCAAGGTCTCCGTAGCTGCCGACCCATCGGCCATAAGAGATTTTTGTTGGTAGGTGCGGTGATAAAAGCAGAGACATTATGGTAATAAAAAGGCTGACAGGCCCTGGGATGGACTGACTCTTTTCTCTCTCTCTCTCTCTCTTACTCTATCCATCTCATTTTGTCTCCTATCTCCTCTCTCTTCCCTCATCGCTCTCCTCAGCTCTTGGTTCCGATACACTGGTGCCGTAGTCTATACTGTCATCTGTACGGTCAACGGAGCCTGACGAAAGGGGAGGAGGAGTGAGACAGAGGGGGCAGAGAGAGACAGAGGGATGTCTGGTGTGTGTATACGGAGGGGAAGAAGTTGATCAGACAGGAGTTGTCGAAGTCCTTGAGCAAAGTCACGTTGTGGAGAAGGACAAAAGGGGTGGGCATGGCTGCTGACACCCTGGAGGAAGCCTCGACCAAAAGGATTTCGTATACTAAGACCATTCCTCAGTACATCAGTGGGATGAGCTTTGAATGTTAAATATTTAACATCAGCTTGCAGTGCTACCAGTATCGATTAATGCCCAGGTAGTCATTAAAGCTGCCCTTCCAGGCCAGGTGTGGGCCTGACTTAACGCAGCATAATGATGAGAAAATGAACATTTTTTGTGTGAAAATTGTGGTTTTAAATTAGAGTTTTGCTTAATTTATGAGCAGAATTATTCATTATTTTCAACCGCGCTGCATATGTCTCACGCATTCTCAAAAATGTCCTGTAAATGTGCGCTCTGCCTCGGTTATCTATGATCCACACAGCCGGCGAATATATGAAAACACTATTTTAATGCAGTTTTTCTTAAGTAGCCTCAAGACACAGCTACGGCACACATTAAACAAACAAAGAAGGCTTTTGTTTCTTGACTCAAAGCCAGTAATTCGTGCATCTGTCAGCTCCATCTGATTAAAACAAACTATAGAATCTATAGCTGGAGTGTCAGGCTTTGGAGAACGTGATAATTCAAAGATGATTGAGGATAATTAAACGAGGAGGAAAACCAGAATTAAAGTTTCATCGTTTCACCCTTCACACTTTGCTGAGCAGGGGAGGATACCGATGATGCTGCCAGATACGACACACATGTTGTGATTAGGCGGATATACCTTTTCTGATTAATTGGATTAATTAAGTGGGTGAATAGTCAGCCAAGTGATAGCATAAGAGGGTTTTGTGTGCAAATTTAATTTGATAGGTGTGCGGTGCATACAATTAAGAGTGCTGTGTAGATGTGGGTGTGCAGCAGAGAGGCTGTTAGAGGCATTGAGTGAGAAAAAAAGAGTTAGATAGTCTGTGTGTGAGAGTGTGTGTGTGTGTGAGGAGAGAGACAGAGCGAAATCCTCACTGACCTCCACTGTTGGTTAGCCCAAGGATGAAGAGATGACACAGTGGGAATGGGTAAGCTAGTGTGGGCGGTCTTTGGTGCAAGAGTGAAGACACATGGATGGTACACTGTCAGAATTTAATTGCGCTGTGTGCAGCTTTTACCATCAAACAATCATTAGCACATTAATTTGGTGAAATTAATATATTTAGTGTGAACAATCAAAGCCAAGACAATTGGTAGTATCTTTAAGCTGCCGTGCTGCATTTTAAATAATGCCGTGCTGAAATCTCTGTAAACACAGAAATGAGGAGCTGCGCATCCAGCGGGAATAGAGCTGAAGCTCATAGAACCGCTTGCGATGGAAGATAGTGGAGAACAATGGGAAATCCCTGTCAACAGAAGATCAGACTTAATCAGCATGAGGCATCCACATTAAATGTCGGCCCTGGTGATGTCCAGTGACTGGTTGAATCTTCTGGAACAATCTGAAGATCACGATGGTGATTGGGAGATGGTGGGTTGCGAAAGAGTATATTAAAAAACAAAAACAGAATGATTTTGATATTTAAACAAGGACTTATAGACATGCAAATGTGGAGAGATGGTAGAGTGATGGGCAGCCACGTAGCGGTACCCTAGAGAGCAGGTATGGGTTCGGTGCCTTCAGTGCCCAGGAGGTGAACTGGCACCTCCCCCGCTACTAGTCCACACTCCATACTGTGGTCTGTGCTGGACCAACCACCCTCTGGTTCCCCAACCCTCTGGACTGAGCTACTAGTGCTCCATTACTAAAATGATTAAACTTGCTAAACTATATCAACAGAGGAATAAGAACTTTTGCCAAAAGCTCCAGGTTATGTAATTATTCTACATCATATTATGATTTATTGACTTTATGGCTTATCCACGTTCTTGGAGGTTCGAGGTAGATGAGAAGATCAGTGAACATAAAGCTGGAGCTAGCATGTGATTAGCTCAGCTTAGCATACTAGAAATTTTGATCCAACCATCGCAGACTCCAGAAAGTACAGTGGAAACAAGCTGTGAATGCAACCGTGACATATCATCACCTTTTAAATTGATGACAAACTTGTTAGTATTGTGTATTACATATTGCAATTGCATATTTACACATCCTTCAGTTATGGAGCAAAATTATCATTCATTTGGAGTCATGCCATTGACTAAATGCAGCTGTGTTTACTTGCTAGTTGCTAGATATGTTGTTTGGTTCCACACAGGTAGTATGCAGTGGGTTTTTACAGCTTTTTTGCTAAACATAACTACCTGCTGTGGCTAAAAAATATGGTATGAGTGCAAAAAGTGAACCAAAACAGTAATGTTTCTAAATGGACAGCAAGACAAACAGCTGAAATTTTCTTTAAAGCTCCATAGAGCAAAGGGAAACTACAGAGTTGGGTAATAATACCAGGCACAAAGTAATATGTATTTGTACATGTTTTCCATGAAGTCTAAGGTTTCCAAAGAACTACCACAATCATAGGAGCATTTACTTTCAAGCGCAGCGGTCTCCACCTCTGTGCCATTGAAATCACGTTAGCATAGGATTTAGTTGGAGCCAAACACAAGAGCAGGTGATTTCACTGATTAGTTCCTCCCCTCTGACTGAAGGTGTGCTAATCAGTGAAATCAAACGCTCAAGTGTTTGCTACAAATGCACGGCCTTAAACAGCACACGGTTTGTTCTACCACCACGCTATCTTTAACTCACTTTTGATCTTGTTACTTAACGTTTATCTACCTTTCCGTCAGTTTATCTCGTTGTTTTTTTTCGCACGTCCCTGCCATCCTCACATCGCTCTGTCTGCTACTGTCCACATCTTTGTCTTTTTCCTTTTGCCATCCCTCATGCTGAGGTGTACCCCTTGTCTTCCTATGTGAATAATACATGGCCTCTGAGGCTTTAGGTGTGGAGAGAGAAAAAGATCCCTGGCCTGGGCTGTTTTTCTGTCTGCTCACCTCTTGGGATCCTCACGCTCACAATGTCTATCGAGCTACTGAGAGGAATACTGAGTGACCTCCAACAGCACACACATAGTCACACCGTTATAGGCAAGTCATGCAAGTATATGCGGAGACACCTATGCAAACCTTTATGTATGCTCTGTGTGTGCATGAGGGTGAGACCTGAATGCAAATGTTTGAACTTCATGGTCCACTGTGTGGTTATGATACAGTTTTATCTTTCTCAGGATAATGGGCCATCATCACTTGTAGTCTTGTCTGGATAATTTATTGTGCAAATCCTGAAACCTTCTTTGCATTGGAAACATCTGCTCGCAACAAAACAACCCATAATGGAACGCTGGCTTCTGCATCCTTTAATGAAATGACAATTACAAATTCACAACTAGCTCCCCTTCCCCAGAAGCCCTTTTGAAAACACGACATCATAACAGGGACAAATGAGAGCAAGTCTCCCTCTAATTGATAACCTCATTACCTATGTCTACCAAGCTATTAACAGCACCCCGCTCTGTAGTGCCTGGGTCACTGGGTCACCACTGGGACTCGCATATGAGAGCAGCCAGCATTAAATTGGTACAAGCTGGCCAGGCCTCTGTGTGCTACACTAGCTGTTTGCTGTCAAATGACTCCGCCGGACGGACACACACTCAACGGGGCGCCGCCTGCCACCAGCTGCACTTTGATGATACAAACAGAGAAAGGGACAAACAGGAATGGTGGACAGAGGGAGCTGGCGATGGAGGTGTCAGGTGTCTGAGATAGTTATCACCAAAGCTGACAATGCCTCTGTACTTCCACTTTGCAAGATGTCTGCATGCGCTTCAGGAGAAGTGTTTGAAGAAAAAGACTCAATAAATCATGCAACTTTATGTCCCATAAGCCTCTGTAGGTAGTCCATTGATGTTGGATAATAACATGTGACCAGGGGCTTTTGTGTGTTCAGCTTTTGAGCTTTGTTAGTATTTTAGTGCGAGGTTCAATTTTGTTTGCATAATGGCTTAATGGGCTCTGTGTGAGGTTGTGAGGCAATAAACAAACCAGATATCAGATTTGTGAGAGCAGTATTTCACCATTCAGTGACATAAAATCAATGAGCTTGCTTAATTTAGATATGTTCTAAACATATTATTATCATACACAGTTAACTTTACATTAGCAAACAGTTGCTTATTTACATATTCATGCAGACAACAGAGCAACATTTGTAATGACTTGGAGTCAATGACTACCTATAACAAATGTTCAAAGTGAAGTATTGACTCTTTTAGCTCTGTTTCGGTCTTCACCAACTCTTGAGAGAAATATCTGCTATGTTCCATTATGTTCACTAACTAGTTTCAAACTATGTCTGGCGCTGGGCTGTACAGTCAGATTATCAAGGTTTTTGGGGTCTTTTTTCCTGAAAACGAGGTTAATGAGAGCGACCCAAAACATACAAATTATGGGCCGTGAAACCAAACACTGAGTTAAAAGATGCTGACAAAAATGTAACTTTCCTCCATCTTTACTTTTTCTTTTTCATTTTTCTTTTTACTTCTGGAGAAAATCTGGTGTTTCCGCAGTTATCACAGGCAAGGTCATATACACAGTCTATGAAAATATTATGTTTCAATTTTACTGTTTTATTTAAATAATTAAAACAGTGTACAACGTTTAAAATCATAAAAAACTGTGTGTGCTGAAAAACAGTGCTGAACTTTTATAATTTAATACAGAAATCATGAGAGGCATGAAATGTAACATACAACAGCTGGTTTAGTTTGACTTATCTGTAGCCTATTTTAACAGCACCAGGTAAACTATAGGTTCATTTACATATGTATATTTAGTACCTAACTAAACTTACATACATTAGCCTAGCAACATTTTTTTTGTTGTTTTTTTCTACATACCTCCATAATTCAGTTTGGATTTTAATACTAAATTAATTTGACACAAAAAAACCTTGAATACTGTAAAATAAGCTTTATTAAGACTAATACAAGATGTAATATTTTGATAGTTCCTGCCTAAGCTCCTTTTTTGAGCCAGTATATCAATCATGCATTTGGAAACTGACTGGAGGGCACGTCTGGCTTTATTCATTAAACTACAGCTGAGTTGCCTTCTTGGTGATTATTTTGTAAACTTCATAGAACTGCATTTCTTTTTTGACACTGATGATTTGAGCTGTATATTTCTGTATTCACAAGCACAAATTATGTGAGACCACATAATGACCCACTTCATTATTCCGTACTAGAGAAGTCACAAGCCAATTTAGTGAAATTGATCCAAGCCGTAGTACAAAGTCACACTTAATGAAGCGTGACTTTCATCGATAGGTCTTGGTTTTCTAAGCAGGCAACTAGCAAGATCCTTAAAACAAGAACTAAACATCCATACAACCACGCATTTTCTTAACATCCTCTTTATCCTAAAATAGACACAATGTTCTTACTGAAGTAAAATGAAGCGTCAAGCCAGTTACATTACATTGCTGACCGGTAGCTGCATATTAGAGGTGGTGAATGTAAGATGTTGGGTGAACCAACCTGTACACACTTTAGTGATCAAATCTTATATTGTATATAAAGTATGTTAGACATTTCACATCTCAAATAGATGTCTAAAGGATAAAAAAAAAAACTTCATTCAACTTGTGTGATTCTCTTTATTTGCATCTATTTGTGACTGGAACTGATTTGATTCGCCCTATCAGTGTCATATCCACTGACTCACGGCCACAATCAACCCAACAACACTGCAGAACATCTGTATGCAGCTCACCTTGTCTGACAGCTGTCCAATCAGCCTCAATCACCCATGCTGACAGTTTATTGGTTCTCCTCAAACCTTGCTCAGACCCTAAGATACAAAAACTCATATGGGAATTCATCACTGCCAGCACCGTCGTTAGTGATGAGCTGTGACTGAGCTGAGTGTTTCTCCCATCTACACCAAAACTTTTACTCTTCTCAGGTATTATTTTTACACATATGGTGACAGACAGCACTACTTCAAAGATTAAATAAATCAATGTTAAAAGAATAATTATCCTGAAATGCTGTCGACAGGGAGAGCTGGGATCCGAATTCTTGCACAAGAAGAATGAATTTGATGAAGTTGATGTTTCTCGACAAACTTTGAAGCTACACTAATCAGCATTTTTATATCAACAATTGATCAGATGACTATGTGTTGTGTGAAAGTGATCACTCATAATGACTAACACACAGAGAAACACCCAACTCAGCATTTCCTATCCGCTTTGTCAAGCATTTTTGTATGTTTTCGATCATTGTTTTGGTTTTTCCATCTCACAGCTCTGCTCATATCTCCTCTAAGACCACAGACAAAGTTAGCTTTTAAACAAGCAATGTGATTAGGTGGAAGGTTGCTTCGTTGTTTCCTGACCTTGTTGAGGGAGCTGAACATCAGTCTGTGCCCCACCAGTTTTCCTTGTAGGTGTTATCTGTGCATGTTTAAGTATCTACCTGGCATCTTTACAAGCCCCATTTGTAGTAAGGCTGGAGCTACCTGGATGTAGTGTTAGCCTTTCCCCGAGAAAAAAGTGTAAATGGTGTACGTGTACAGGATGATCATGAGGGCCGATCATTTGGTCACTGTAACTCGCAGCTACAAGGTAAGCCAAGTGATGTATCTCGCTGTATTCGTTTAAATATTATGGATAAAAGGCTAAAGTGTGTCTCTTGTAACAGGAAAGGATGAACAGTGTTCTTCTAAAAGATATTCCCTCATTCTGTGTCTTGATGATGGTGAGAACAGCTCTGTCAAACACGTCAGCCCATCAAACCATTCAGTGGCCACTCGTGCCCTTTGTATGGGGGCATTGTCATCCTGGAAGAGACCACTTCCATCAGGATAGAAATGTTTCATCACAGGATAAAGGTGATCACTCAGTGCAACTTTGTATTGATTTGATTTGACCATTCCTGTGATCCAGTGGACTCAAAGCACGACAACAACAAAATGCCCCCACAGCATAACAAAACAACCGGACCCCCTCGATGTAGGGGTCAAGGCTTGTACTGATCGACTTGTCGAGAATATGTGAGGGTTGACTCATCTGACCGTATCACTTTTTTACACATCTCTGTAGACCAGTGCCGATGGTTCGTGCACCACTGAACTTTCAAATGTGTATTCATCTTTGTAATGAGCGGTTTATGCACTGCGGCCCAACTATAATATCCTCTCTGTGTAATTGTAGACGGACTGTTGATGCTGACAGTCTGATCACATCCTGTGTTGACGTTCTTAGTCACCTGAGGAAGATGTTGCTCTTGTTTTTCCTTACATATCACAGTAATGCACGAGCATTACCAATCATCAAATGTGCACTGTCGAGCGCAGTGTCAGACCCTGTTTACTGGCGTCTATCCCACAGATCTAAATGCAGATGTCACTTTAGTCTCTGTTTCTATTCAAACACCAACCAGCTGAACAGACCTTGTGACTGAAGCTGCCATCTTTCCCCCAATGATGAACCCTTTTTCAAAGCCACTTAAAACTTTTCCTCTTGCCATGTTGATGCAAAATCAGAACTAATATTTGTTATGTTTCTCCACTCATTAATTTAGTTTTCTCCTTTCATTTGTCCTCTGTGTGTAGTACTTAGTGAAGACAATACATTATAGCCTAGTTGGTGTTTCCCTATTGTTGTAACTATCTGAATTTGTTAATATATTTTGTTTTTGTCCCATTAGAAGGAGCTCTGTTGCTAAAACCACTGGTTTTGCTCTTTAATTGGTTCCATTATATAATTTCCAGAACTTGGTTATTTATTTTTGGTTATTTTAATACCCAAAACGTCACTGACTATCCTCTTTATTGTATGTTATTGTAGAATTTCTCCCTTTCCATTTTTTCTTTGTGGTTTCCTCAACATTGGTATAGGCAGCTATACCTATAGGAGGATTTTATATTTTTTATTTTCTTGTAAAGCAACTGTTGTGCTAGGCAATAACAAAGTGGATTTGTGCTGCTGGGCTTCTTAATTTTTGCCAAGTAACAGAAGGATTGCTGAATTCTTGCAGGTGGTTGGTTACTGGGTCACGGTTTTTTCTTTTATTGCATGCTATTTTGCTATTCCCTGTGTGCCTGTTTGCCTTGCAGCATGAGTGTAATTAATTGTTTCTATTGCATGCTATTTTGCTGTGTGTTCCTAACCCCCATGTGCCTCTTTTTGTCTTGCAGTGTGAGTGTGTAAGCAACCATATGCGTTTTATACTGGTAGTGACGTACTCTTACCCTCACTCCCCCTCCTCCTGTGGATTACTGTGCCCTCCCCTGGTAATGTCAGTGTAGCAATATTTTAAATTTTTCCAAGAGGGAACATATTGTTAACCTGGCCTTTATTTCAGCTTTTACTAATCAAAGAATAAATTAAATTTATAAAGAAATCTATACATGAAACTCATGCCTCTGCTCCTCTTCTTGATCAAAGAACTTGCATATTCGTTGGGTATTTATTGCTTTGGTTAAATTCCCAGAATGGTGTTGTTGGTTTCTTGTAGTCAGGGTAGTTTCTCTAAGTGTTCTGGTCACATATAGGACAGACATTCATTGGGTGTTCCATGTCAGCTGAATGTCTATGTAGGCAACTTTTCACTGCATCAACCTCATCCATACTTGTTGCCATTTCCTACTATTTTTATAGATATAGCTAGCTAGCTATGTAAGAAGTTCTAGACCACGTTCTAAATCCGTCTAAGCTCTGATTGGTTGGATGTTTTCCAATGAAAGGAAACAGCTGTCAGTGGGAAACAACATCAGACCCATAGGAATGATTGAACAAACTGGAGGTGTAGGCAGTGATCAGAAGTCTGGAACCAGGCTATACTACAGTTAGCCATTGGTGCAACATAAATATACATCTGTTCACAAGTTGACAGCGAGACACCGGGAAGACCTTGCTAATAGAGCCAATCTCGATCGTCCCTTCGACATGCAGTCAGATTTGGACGTGAATGGCGATGTTGGGTATATACAAATAAGATCAACAGGATGCTTACCGAGTGTTTCCTGATGGACGCCCACAGGAAGGTGGACTTGAGTGGCAGCTTGGCAGCCAGTGGTGGAGAGATCCATCATGTCATGACAGGAAGGAGAAGGCTCTGACGTCTTGGCCTGCCCTGAAGGGCCAGTGCCTGTCAGCTTAATGAGGCTCCCACTGACAGGTGATGTGGTTGTTAGATTGTGTGTGTGAACGTACGTGTGTGGGTGGGGATTTTCACAGAGGTTGAACAAGTGCCTCGTTAGCATGACTTCCACAGTTGAAATGTCTGTTGTTTTATCTAGCGCGTCTGTCTCATGGTCCTCTTTGATTCGGTTACAGAAAAATCACAGACGCTTTTGTCTCCATTTATATCTCTTAGACTCAGGAGATAACTAGGCATTTGTTTTCCTCTGTAGTTCAGCACGTTTCACAAGTGATATTGGTGCAGCCATTCTATCCCATCGGCATCTCAATCTAGTAAACTTCCCCAAAGTGTGAGTGAGCCAAAAACTTTGTGTATAAATAACTCCTTCACCTCTCCATCTCTAACTTCCTTTTCCCCTCCAGTGCGCCTCCTTGCTTCTGTAACTCCCTCACCTCTTCCCCTCAAACCACCCACTCATCTTCCTTTCCCCATGTGAGGGTATTAGGTTCACACAGTAGAATATAGATGAATCCAGCATGGACACCTCTATTGATTTCTCCCACACCGCAGACACCGGGGATAATGAAAGGGTTTTCCTTGCTTCCCCCCAAGTAGCCTTGCGTCATATTTCTTCAGCAGGTCTCGAAGTGGAAGACAAATTGAAAGAACCAGACCCGATACCACTGATGCGGTAGACTGTGCTTGTCTGAAATGTTCACTGTAATCAGTATATGTTGTGTGGTTTGTACTGTAAACAACAGCTCAACTGATAATGAAAACATTTGCAGTATACAGTGATAATGGTGATGGTTTAACATCTGATATTCTGAGTTTCGAAATAATGGGTCTCAATTCTTAATCCATAATCCGATAATAGAAGTAACCAGTTTCACTAAAAGTTAGCATAGATTTGTCTGCTATAAAGTTGAACAGGGAGATGACATGTGTGCCCCTCTCATAAACCAGACACACAGCTAACCACTTAGCCCCAGTCGATTTTATGTTTTGACCTGTGACCTGCGTTAAACTTGTTCACCATGGTTTGTGAGTGTGACTTTTTTTGCCTTGTCATCACCATTCATTTCTATACAGCCAATGTGTTTATGATTAAATTGTTTACAAGAGCTGTAGCCTCTTTAATTGCTTTAAAGGGCACCAGATTGATGCATTTAACTTTAAGATGTACAAAGTTTTCTGTCTGAGGTTACCATCACAGTCTCACAACTTCTGTGTGAATCACTGAGCCAAAAAAAGTTTGCTCTTGTAAGCATAGTGTGATTGATTTGGTGTGATATTATATTACTGTGTTGTTAACACTGGCTGAGACGCTGGTGTAAATTTTCCCAAATCCGATAAAGAGCAGGACATGGCTGCTAACATTAGCCTAAATTGTAATCGTGTAATGAGCGTTAATATAACCTTAAAACAAATAGAAGGTCAAACTAATAATAAATATGATGTAAGCAAATAAGTAATGTCATAATAATCAGTAGCGATAACTCCCAATCAGAAACAAGAAGTTAGTCTGTTTAAAATGAAAATTGTTGCGCCATTTTAAAACATAAACAGCCGCCCATGGTATTTAGGTTATGTTCTCAACACTGATACACCAACACTTAATCAATATTGTCTATTAAAATTAAATGAGGACATTGGAAGCTGCCATTTCAGGGGTGTGTGGGACACATTTATTTTAAATTAGGTACTTCTTCACTATGACGGATGAACTTGTTTGACAAAACTAAATAATTTATACCTAATCAGGAAAATACAGTATTTTTTTGGAGAGAAATGTAGGGAGTAGCCCTCCTTTGACACCTCAAACAGGACAGCAATCTCATCGTCTCTCACTGGTCTGTAAGGAAAGAGGAAGGCTTCAACTTTTAATTAAGGAAAATAAAACTTATAGCTTCATTATCGTCTTGCCAAATTAGTCCATTGATTGTAACAGCTACAGGCTAGTTAGCTCAGTAAAAAAACAAACAAATCTGTGATCACAGCCACTATTTTGAGGTGTGGTTCAGATTTAAATGAACAGTTGACTTCATATTTATTATTTATTAAATATTTGTATGCTGTTATTTTGCAGGTTTTTAGTTGTGTGGAGCTGCTTTTTTGTTTGCATACCTCATACTCAAATACTTATTTGGGTTTTGTTTTGTACGTTTTCGAGGAATTTAAAGTTTTTGAGTGTATATATGTGAAGTATGTGATTTGATGTGTTTATCTACTACATAAATAAGCTGACAGTTAAAACTCAACTCTTGGTCTGTTGGTTTGTTATTCCTGAGTTCTAGTTATAAACTGCTCCTCTGAACCTCAACTCTGATAACCTGATATCTCTGTAATATCTACAGTGCTACAATAGCATCCAAGATTGCTGTTGGTGGAGGGCGAGCGGCCAAATCCGGCTGATGAGATTCCTTATGTGTATTTGAGGTAACATTATGTGAACTCACAGCATCTGTTCTTCAGCTAGATGTTGCCAAGAAAGTGATAGTTCCTAAAAGTAAGTTATTGTTGTCATACTTTTACAAGCAATTTATAATCCCCCAAAAGACAAGTACTCACATTTTCTCAAAAGCTTTGAGACAATATTTTTTGTCAATGGCTTGCTGTAAATAAAGTTATATGACTGTTGTTAAGCAGCCAGCTGTCTGATAGTTTATGTCACTTTCACACTGATTGGAGGGTGATTCAAGTCGTATATTGTAGACTGATGGACTGCCGGAAGCGATGGTGGCCATTTGGGAGCAGCGAGGGGCTGATTTCTCTTCTTTTAATGTGGTCACACTGGGCTGGGTGTGTCCTCATTTGGTTGCTTGGAGCTCTAATGGCTGCAACACTCTGGAGGACTTAATTACTACCCAAGCAGCGCTCAGAGATACGCTTGGAATGTTAAAGCCACTTTCCCTTTTAATTGCTGCCATTTCTTCCCCTCTAAGAAGAAGCCTCTCTTTTGTCTCCGCGTGAAAAGAGTTTGGAGAAGAGCAGAGTAGAAAAGATACACAAAGAGATTACTTCCTAGATCGTCTGTCAGATCGTGGTATTGAATGAGAAACATCACTTGGAATTTTGCTTCTACGGTGTCAAATAACGTATGTGCTTAAATATGTTGTGTCTTTATTGATTTCCTCATGAAGCTCAGCTCAGATGGGATATTGAACTATTCAGCTTGAGTCGGCACAGACTGCCCTCCCTCTGACTTTCTGTTTCTCTGCACCCAGAGGGGCGCCTGGTTTCCACATCACTGAAGGAAACGAGTCTTATCACGGGAACATGACAAGCAGGTGCCCAGGGATCGCGAGTGTTTGGTGTCGGTGCCTGTGGGCTTGAACTCTTGGCCTTCGTTTTCCCGTCATGACTCTGCATCAAGCGTGCAGACGAGAGCAGCTGATGAACAATCTCTCATGAGCTTGGATTAAACGGGGAGATAAGCGTTAAAGCGCTTAATCACACGGTTAATGGGTTCGGTTTTGGTGCCGCAGAGGTAACAGATACCAAAGGCAAAAAGACGTGAAGAGGTGAAAACAGCCGCTGCCATTTCCTGCTTATTTCCACCTGACCACAATGCATTTCAAGGGTACATGAAACCCGTCCCGCACATTTAAAAATAGCATAAACTGTCCACGTAACCTTATTTAAACACTCCTCTGGGGGCTTTGAAATCGTGAAATGATTTATCAGAGTTGACACATCAATTTCTTTGCACTCTCTGATTTTTGCTACGTGTGCTCGATGCATATGCTTTTGGTCATGAGATTATTTTCGTATGAACGCCGTCACAAATGTAAATTTCGATGACTTCTTTTTTTCCCCCTCGCAGTAAAATGCTGTCACTTTTAATCAAACTAGCACATTTATCAGTCTAAAGCTTTGAATACAAATCCAATCTATCTATTACTGTACATAATTTCCATCTGTACATTAATATTCAGTGGGGCGCAGTGAATCTATCATTCAGTTTCTGAAAGTATAACACTATTCAGACTGCCACTAATGCAATTATTCCATTTTAATTATATGACGGCTGCACATTGTCAAAGGACTGACGCGTATGTGACAAGCGACATTTTTACAACGTACTTTCATTAGCACTGTGTTATAAAATACATTATATGCATTTCAGAGAAACCTGAACATAGCACACTGAGTCCTCTCTTTGTCCCCACCTCATCTTGTCATTCTATCTACCTCCGTCTTTTGTTGCTTTTCTCAGACGGCCGTCTCTCGGGTTTGTATTAAAGAAGTTTGGAGGAAGAAGACCGGAGGATGGTAGTAGGATTTAATTCCTCCATAGCTTTTGGTCAGATAAATGCCCTCATTGAAACTCAGATTGGACCACTTTTCACTGCCATAGATTTTACAAATCCCCTCCATAATGTCAGGACTGCTGTTTCAGGAATGTGGGATTTCGCTGGGAGGTTCCACTGGCATTTTCTCAAAAGGTCACCTGAGCCATTCACTGTTCAGTTATATGACTTTTAGAGTATTGCTTTTTGACCGATATGTTCAATAGTATTGAGTCTTTAATTATTATATTGATTACAGAGGAATAGGTTTGGGTTATATCAGTAGAGTTGTGGCATTTTAAAGCTGCTGAGTTTGAACTTTCAATATTCTCATCAAAGGGACGGCGATTAGAAAGAAAACTAATCTGACTCTAATGTATTTATCTATGTACTTTTAGGTTCTGTGCATAGAAGTTAGTTTGTGATTTACCTTTGCGGTGCATCGTTGAATTCAATGACCACATAGAAGACAGCAATACATGAATAAAATGATACTGGATAATCTGCGGGTATTCATTTTACAACACAAACAAGTAAATCAGATTACTATAATTACTGAAGGAGGATTAATGATCTATAATCCGTTTTTTCAGCAAGGAATTTGTTTATTCAAGAAACTGTGCAGCCCCAACTATATATACAGTGTACTGTAAATGGAATGGAGATTAAAACATTTTTATACAGTCGAAATGTTTCTAAATCCAGTTATTCTTTAAAAATGAATATTGTCATGGGCTGAGCAGCGACATTGGGTGATTTTGCAAAACCTTGGATGACATTCAAAGCTTCCATACCCTTAACAAAGTCCTTATTGTAACCCAAACTATGTCGTCTTTCCCTGAAGTGGTAGCTTTTGTGCCAAACCTCAACTGTAATTTTGTCAAGATTTTTAGAAGAAAATGGCAGTAGCCGTGTTTTTTATTCAAATGTATCGCAAATTTGAATCAAATATTGAAGTAAGTCAGCAAAAGAAAATATGAATGATTGCTTGTTTCCATCCAATACTCACACAAATTCAAAGAAGAGGCTGCAACAAGGTAACGTAAACAAGCTCCAGCTGAAGCTGTTGAAACAGGTGAAAAACTGTTAAAAACAGATTATAATATTTCTGTTTGTTTCATGTGTTAATATGAGGAGGTTTACATCAGATCTGTGTGGTGCGATCATGGATGTACTTTAGAGTCATGGCACAGAGGAGTAGCCTGTTGGAGCGGGGACAGTTCATCAGTCATGCGAGTTATCGTAAAAACACATCGATACATACATTGAAAAAGTGTTTCTATCTCCTATTAAGGCCATTAATTCTTAAAGACACAGTTAGTGCTCTTTATGATGGGCAGAGCAATAGCAGTAAACTGGCTGCATGTTAAGAATACATGAGAATTTTGCCCCTTATGCAAAATGCAACGCTTTGGCAGCTGTACATGAATAACTAAAGACAGCCTCTTTGTTTTGAGATGTGTTTGTTGCAGACCATATACAGTCTGTTTTCTAGACACAGCACAGATAGTCTTGGAACATAACTCTGAGGAATTGCAGAGATGATGTCCTTTGCAAAAGCAACCATGAAATTTCTCAAGCTGAAGGTGTGAACCGCGCGAGCATATTTGCATTCCATCGAGCTCATGCATGAGAACGTTCCACCGCATAGATATGGTGAGATTTCCACCAAAATATTTTCGGAAGACCCTGGATAAAAATTCTTACTTTGCCATGAGCATACAGTGACATTCAGATAGCACGTTATATAATCTGCAAGGAATTATGTATTTTTCTTCCTTCTAGCTGAGAGACAGAGAGCTGTCTGTGCTGCATCCGTGTCCTTAACAAAAAGCTCAAAATGTGTAATTTCAATTTGACTCCCATAGATATGACGTCTGGTCCAATCTTTTGGTAATGACAGTGTCTGGATCTCACTGTTTTCTTAAATACCAGTCCTTTTACCTTTCCACAAACTTTGATTGGCTCACCAAAGAAAGAGCTCAGAGTGTGTGCACAGTGATGTTTTTCTCAATTGTCTCTGTGTGTGTCAGACTGCACACATGTCT
Source organism: Argyrosomus regius (assembly GCA_946959425.1). Lineage (NCBI taxonomy): Eukaryota > Metazoa > Chordata > Actinopteri > Sciaenidae > Argyrosomus > Argyrosomus regius. The sequence continues at coordinate 24,585,918 of OX336883.1, forward strand.
AGTTATGATGCAAGTGCGTGTGTATTTCTTCCTTTTTTGAGCCGAATGTGAATACGTGTGATTGGACACACAAATATGAATGTGAATGGATGCGCTCGGAAGTAATTGGTTTGGTCCGCAGAATCACCAGTGGAACAGCAGAGGACAGGAGGAGAGGAGAGAGAAGGAAAAGAGAGGATGCTTTGCTTCAGCTCATTAACCAACGCCTGTTAGCTTGGAAATAAATTGGGTGAGATTCCACCACTGGAGAGGCTGATTAGTTCATTTTTCTCCTCCCCCCGACTGATCCATCGTAGGTGTAGTGAGGCAAGGCCGCTCCTCTCTCTCTCTCTCTTTCTCACTCTGTCTCACTTACACACATGCCATGTGAGCCCAAGCACGCATACCCTCAAATCAGCGGCCCGTGGGTCTCGCGGCAGATGTGAATGTGACAGGTGTCAGATGACTCGCAGGCTGCCACAGCTCAAAGGTCACCTAGACCTACAGTATCTCTGTCTGGCTGGGCTCACAGCCAGTGGTCGGGGCTCCATCCAGCGGGACTGATGGCCGACTCGAAGAAGCAGGCAGACTGATGGGGATTGTTTAGATCACCGGGAAGAAAACAGCATGAAAACTTTCCTCTGTGACTCTGCAAAGATGTGAAGTGCTTTGCCAGCGATGGTTCTGGTCTACTGATGGCTCCTAACATATGATTCTGGGACATCATCGAGCCTTCCCCCGTCATTACAGAGGCTGTGGAAAATGCCTCTTCTGCAATGTCGCAGGCAGCATAGCAGAATGGAGCATAAAAGCTGAAATTTGGATCATATCTTGTCGTTTCAAAAACCTTGGCATGTGGTTAACATTATTAGCATGCTGTTCAAAACACTGGCTGAACACTTAACCAGGCTGAAAGAGCCATTATCATCCTGAGTGTAAGCACCTCAATTTGGCGAGAAGTGCAAAACAGAATGGAGATGATTTTTTTTTTCCTTCTTCAAAATAAGTATTTGACGCAGTAATTGACTATATTTGTTTAATGACCCCGCAGCAGAGAATAAAAACAGCAAAGCACTTCACTGACACGCTACTTCACACTGCCATTTTGATGAGTTTGTCAATAGACACTGTACATGCATGTATGTTCACTCCCTCATAGCCATTAAGATACAGCTAATAAGAAGCAATGCATTAATAGACATCAATAGACACACAGCATGCATGAATGCACCGGTGAGCACGATCAGGTGCACATTAAAATGTCCATGTTGTGTGTACAGACACGTGTGGCAGACTTGTTCAGAACTACATGCACAAATGCACACATGCACACGTTAGTGGTCAATCACAGAACGGCCTGTCATCTTTTTCCCCCCACTGTTCCTCCTTCCTTAATAACATCATTAATCAGGAGTGTCGGAGCTGAGATATGGGTCGATAAACAATTTGGTGCAACATGCCTAATGGAAAGCGGAGTCATTTAATATATTCACCTGCTTATAAATCCTACAGATTAGACCCTGCTTTCTGGAACCCGCCCACCAAAGGTATTATGTAATATTTCTCTAGCATGGAAAAACACATAAAGCATTTAAAGAAATATATACCAAACCTTCATAAGTATGAGTGGGTTGCATCACTGTGTATAACAGCTGACCTCAACACCTGTTACACACTAAAGTTTTGGAAAGGTTCCAAGGATTGACTCCTTTAGTACAATTTTGAATTACCAACACAACCGGTTGTAAACAAATTAGTTCTCTTTGTGTAAATATTGATAAACATGTCATAGATAATCTAGTTATTTAACAAACAATGTATACACGCATTTATTTAAGTGGCACATGGTCAGGAAGGTGACAGTCATTAATAGGCTTCATTAATTGTGATAAGTAAAATATTATATTACATTATAAATGATCTAACAGCCCATGTTCTTTCAGATCTAATCAAATGATGTGAATCATATAATCAATAATCATATAATCAAGTGTTTCACATGTGTAAATTGATTCAACAAATTTAAATGTAACTATAAATGAATTTTCTCAAGAGAAACTCAGGTATAAGGCAGGATTGGTACTCATCACTCTCTTATCATAAGATTAGACAGATAGTGGAAGTAAATGGTGAAAACATTTCAAATGACATTATTAGAATTATTCAAATAATGCTCTGTTAGTTTGTGGATGGTTTGATAATATTGCTTGATATAACTCCTGAAATAGATGAGAAAGAGTTTTTCTAAAATACGATAGGATCGAAATTGCTACAAGTCAATGACAACTCAAATCTTTCCAAAAAAAACACAACTTAACGACGAAAATACTTTTTCACCTTCAGGGCTTTTCTATGGAAAAAAAAACAGGTATATCCAGACAGCTTCCTCTCTTTGAAAAATGAACTTCAATCATAACTTGGAAAGTTTTGCTGCTCCAAAAGCTCCTGGAACATTTTACGACACACTTTAAAACTCCACATTATGGTATGCTTGGGGCATTTTAGGAACTTTCTTTCTTTCTTTCTTTCTTTCTTTCTTTCTTTCTTTCTTTCTTTCTAAACTATATTAATGTTCTGCAGTTAGCATATTGTATTATCATTCATTCACTATTCATGATTATTTTTCAGATATCTATAAATGCTTTTTGATGAATCATAATTACACTGTGCCTTGTCAGAATTATAATTAACCATATCTAAAATTGCAATCTGACATGTGGGAAATATAGTTCATGATCTCCAAATGTCCTTACGAGTCTGAATTCTTGAGACATAATTATGACAGAGATATCATAAAGACAGATATAGCAGTTTTATGCAGATATCTACTTTATTTATTTATAATATCTTCTACTTTAATTGAACATATCAATTAAAGATTAATGTTATTTCAACTACTTGTGTGAAATCTCCAGTCAATAATATTTACAGCTTAGTTTACTACTGAAATGTGGAGCTCGATCTTGCTAATCATCTTACATTTCTCAAGTTTAAGACCTGTTTTTACTTTTAATACTTAGATCTGTTCATCTGTTCAGTTGGAGGTATAAGCAGTCAAAACTTGAATGGAGATATCTTGAATTTGAGTAAATACTACAGCACAATATTAATGAATATTGTGTAATGTTTAATTTTTTTTTTTTTTAAAAAGTACAGAAAAAAGAAGAAAAAACTTCCAGAACTTTAGTCACACATTTCAGCGGCATCTGTGGTTGATGATTAATTTCAGACACAGGCACAGGCTGCAGCCCTGATGGGAATAAAATCACACTTTTTATTAGCCCACATCACACCCTCGAGAATGAATGTACAAAGTTTTGCACAAAAAGCACCATGGGTTTAAGAGGGCAAACTCGAGGCTGTCTCCACTGTAAATGGCCAAAATCACACACAGGCCCAGCTCTAGACAATAGGGGCCACAAAGAAACTATAAAATATATAGTTTAACTACATATATAACTGCATAAAACTATTATTTTATGAGGACAACATGACAACCCTTTGATATTGTACAACCACAATGTGGCAAAAACATTCCTGCAGTCTATAAAGTGCATCATTCTTGCATGATATTTATACACAAAACACGCATAGTCTAGTGAGCATGCCTTCATTCAATAGAAGGAGTTGATAGATAAGAATAGAATAGATAAGATTTAGACCAGTGTGTAGGATTTAGTAGCCTCTAGCGATGTAGTTGCTGATTGTAATCCCCTCGCCTCACCATCTCTCTTCCTCGTGTGAAGAAAGAAATTCAGCTGTGAAACATGTAAAAAATGTAAATAGAATCTAGAGCCAGTTGCCAACATGGTGGACTCCGTGGACAAGGACGTACTTCCTCTGTAGATATAAGAGGCTCATACAAAAACGATTCTTATTCTTAGGTGAGTATAGAAAAACATAGTTTTGAATATTATATTACATTTCTGCCAAATATTTGATCATTCTTCCTCTAATAATCTGAATGTTTCTTTTATATACTATATGGCGTTCATGGTATTTGCGGTATTGTAGATTGGATTGGATGGATAGTCTTTATCATCCCCGAGGGACAGTTTGATTTGCAGTTTCGGTTTGATGTGCGATAGCAGCTAGATCTACAGCCTGTTTACCAGCCTGGGAGGAAACAAATAATTCAAAAAATATATATTTTTAAACTCATCACATTTTGACAGGTTGATGCAGGGGGGCTTGTCCGATATTTATTAGCATACATGAATGACGTCTGCTCTTTGTTGATGGCAGTACCTGATGTTTTTGACAGAATACAGCATGAAAGCAGGTGAAAGCTTTGCCTTTAAAGCTGGGGTAAGTGGGAATCCAATACCATGACAAGTAACATGATATGGTGTAAACAATAACACAGCCAGTAATATAACTATCCTGACTATAAAGCGAACTGAATGTCTGTGGGCATGTAATTCAGTGTTACCTGACCCAAATCCTGGCTGGAATAACAGGTTTGTGTTGTGATACTCTGAGCCACTTTGTTTGTTTCCTATTTACAGAGACGAGGTGTGTACAACCACCAAATTATTTTTTTGGCACACACACAGAGCGGAAAAATAGAGCCCATGAGGAGATATTTTTAAAAAACACATTGGATTAGAAACACATTACCTAGAATCACGTACCTGCTTTTAAATGACTTGACTGCTTTATCCATGTGATTACTGCGCATGAAATAAAGTCCTGTTGAGGGTCAAACTCTCTCTGTCATGCATGACAGCATTACACTGGCACTGCATGTGGAAACGTGCACACTCCTCTCTCTCTCTCTCTGTCCTGTGCAGTCAGAGCTTCTGTCACCAACAGAGATGGTGATTGGCTTGGCATTATCTATCCAATGAGGAGGGGGCTCCCTGTACTGGGTCAGGGCCATTGATTGGCTTCATACCAAAAACTTTCTTGACGCATTTGTGAATTCAGCCTATAGGGCAGGCCGGTGCTGATTACACACACAGAGCATCCAACTTTGTGGGTTACTGGACAACACACTCATGCCAGACTGGTGGGGGAAGAGTGTTAACTGGATTAGTCGTCCATATACAGCTTCACTTGTGTATGTGTGTGTATGGTTTTGTGATAAAAAAGCTGAATGCTCCTCACGGCGTCCAGAAGGTACAATTAAATGCATGCATGTACACATGAACGCGTGAAGGAGAGGGGCTTTATTCCTGACTGAGCTGATCTTGAGCTGCCCCCCTCTCTCTCTCTCTTGTCTTTCTGTGTCAGACCCCCTGAGTGACACACTGCCTGAGTGGACATGGCACTGTCATCTGACTGGGATCAAATGAGCCATGAGCAACGACAAGGGATACCCAGCCCATTGGCTAATTGTCCTGAATAATGAGCCTCGTTCTCCTTTCTGATTGGTGTTGGAGGTGGGTTGGCAGTTGGCAGAACCATCCACGGTATACAGCACAGTGTCACTAAAATGGATTTGTCGGATCCCTGCTGGGGTTGCAGGAGTCAAACCTCCATTTTCCATCCACCCACTGCAACATACACTCTATGCAAGGAATAAGCCCTCATAGTCTACTGCTTGGCTACTCTGCAGTACAAGAAAATCCCTCCAAGACAGCTTTTGTTTCAGGTTTGGCTTCAGTGGACTTACATTCTAAGGCGTAGCTATTTTACAGAGCAGAGACAATTTAATTCAGAGCTTCTCTTGGCTGTTGCCAGTGAGTTTATTCCCGCTGCCCACATAAGGAATTGCATGTACCTGTACTGGAACCACCTGTTTACTTTCAGTACTAATTTCTATAAAAATAACTGTCATTTGTTCAGCATTTGTAGCTAAAACACTGTTATTTTTCATCTGGTTTGCAGCCCAATCCTGCACCAAATTGCAAAAAACAACCTGGGAAAAAAAATGGTTTCACTGGCTTCAGAAATAGAGGGGGGTTACTGTAGCTGCTTTATGTTTCACAGGGCTTGATTGTAGGTTCACTGCTAACTGGACTGTAATCCCATTTTGAGGGTGGCTAGCTGCCCCTGCTGGTGCTCTTGATTGGGTTGTCAGAATGCAGCCAGTCGCTGTGTGACATGCAGAACACAGACCTGATTGCACAAGGAACCAGCGCTGACAAAAGTCGAGAGGGGGGGTGGGGTATAAGAGAGAAAGAAACATGTAATAGAGGATAAGGCTTCGTGAGTTCAAAGATCTTGCTCTGGTTTCATTTGTATCTCTCCTGCTGTGATGTGAAATTATGATCTAAGACTGTCGTACACCATGGTGGGACAGGCTAAGGAACAAAGCAATAAACAGAGGAATAATGAAATGAAAGGTTGAATCACGGAAACAAAGAAAGAAAGACAACATTGCATTGCATGAGGGAATCTTATTAAATGAGGTAAATGAAAACATGTCGACTTAATATAATTTATTTTCAGACATAAAAAATTATATTAGGATTTTACATTTACACTTGTTGACACTGACTAGTCATAAGAATCAAATAACACTAAATATTAAACAAATATTTAATAAGGAAACCGCCTTTATTCTAACTGTTAAGCTAAGTGTGGCCATTATTAAAGCTGCTCCAATCAATATTTTTATATTAACAATGTGTCAAACAACAATGTATAATGTGAAAGGGGATTGTTTGTAGTGACCGTCCAACCAAAGAGAATTATCAACCGACTCTGCAGATCCTTTCTGCTGTGCTGAGCTTTTTTTTAGCTTCTTTCAGCTCATTGTTTTGGTTCACTTTCACTGCTGTATGCTACCTGCCCAGCACCAAAGGGCAACAAGACAAAGTTAGCACTCAGCAAAACAGAGCTACAAGGTATAACTGAATATTGGATGCACGCTTGTCATGTGGCCAGAAACAAGACTCCAGTGGGATGATGGTGTTGCCTGGTGTCTGCTGGATGCATGTGTACCATGTCACCATGTCAAACATTAATGCTGGACAAATCATTCACTGCCAGCTTTTCTTTCTAAAATATCTTCACATGGTAACTGTATAATTAGGGTTGAGTAAGTTGTTTTAATGGTAAATAAACTATGGTTATTTATGATTACGGTTAGGAAAATAAAACTCTTGGTTAAGCTTAAGGAAAGATTGTGATTATGGTTTAAAAGTAGCAAACATTAATTGCAGATCTGCAACAGGTCACGAACCCTGGTCACCCACATCCAAGTCCAGCTACACACCCATCCACCACCCTGACCCCCTCATGACTTGATGCATTGACACCAAAATATGTTGAGGGATGTAGATTATAAGGTGGAGAATAATCTAATGATGGTAATTCTGGATACTGCTGCTGGTTTATAACAGTTACACCTATTGAAACTGACTTATTACAAGGAACAAATGATATTTTTAGTTTAAAAACAAACATATAAAGGAGAAGGCGACCTTGCGTCTAGCTATAAAACTTGGCATGATATCTAAGTATCTGTAATAAATACCTTTCCCTTCCATTTGTGCCAAGCAGATTTATACGACAGATTAGGTAGATACAGAACTGGAGACAGCTATCTCTGTTATACCTTTGATGGTGATGATTTCCACTTTTCATGGTGAATCAAAGCCTCAATGTCATTTATGCTTGGACCATATTTTCTCAATTACCAAAATATCAAGTCATGTCATGTGACAAATGTATCAGTGTTGTCATACTAGATGTCTTTTGTGTCATTCAGCTGATTTTGGCCTCCATCTTTTCCTGGCTGTCATGTCTGTTCCCCTTCCACCACCCCACCTCATCTCCCCCTGTCTTTTTCTCGCCCCCTCTACACCGAGGCTTGCTGGGACTTCACACAGCCCACTCACAGTCTGCTCATCAAGTCCGCTACACACACATAAACACTCACATACACATATTCATGCACCTCGCCATTCCACGGCACCTTGCAGCACAGCAGGTCGCCTTCGCCTGTCTGTCAGCGCCTCCCCCAAAACATACCCAGAGCAGCAGTAGTATTACTCTATCAGCAGCCAGGCTGAGGCTGGCGAGCTCTGCTCTCGGACCCCCCTACTGAGTCGATCCAACGGAGCGTGACCACACCAGGTGGGAGACAGCACCATAGTGCCAACTCTGAAAGGAAGTGGTTTGACTCATTTGTAAGTCGGCATTTATGGATTTATGTCTTAAAATATCTAAAGATTGTTACAGAGGGTTCAAGTTCAAGTTGAACTTAATCTCTTTGCACTTTCTTTTTTAGTCTGTGTGATAGCTGCTGCCTGCAAGCACAAGTCAGGTGTGAATATAAGTATATAAGTGTTAATGTGTTAGCTTTGTGATCTTGCAGTGCCACACTTATGTCTAATTTTGCATTGAAGTGTTCACATTATGTCACAGGGTAAAATAATCTTCTAGATTGCATCATTCTGAAACATTAAATTGAGATTTTGCATGACTTAGCTAACCTAATCACAAATTTAGCTAATGACAGCTAACCATTTTGCACTTCATGCAGCTGGAAGTTGAAAGTATTTTTTGTAGCATCATGATTTTCTTTCATTTCCTGGCAGTATAAAAAATATTAAAGGCAATTTAGTGTAGTGTGCCTGTATAAAATCAGGGGACAGATTAAAGAAAAAAAATGGTCCAAATTGAAACAGCAGTGGTTGAAATATTTTAGTCGATATGGGCCAAGCTCCAAAAACTCTAGCTCTTACACTTTCCAGTATGTAACTCATTGACTTAAATTTTTTCAAACTCTAAACTTACAGAAGATAAAAGACAAGTATACCGAACTTCATGTGTAAAATTGGTCAGAATAGCCCGTTTAACACACTCTTCAAACATGCTCGAGATGTCAAATCAATCACTGTGAACACCAGGTCTGCATTAAAGTATATTTTTAAAGCTGCACTATCATTATGCAGTGCAGAGGTTTCAAATCAATCTGCATAACCACGCAATGATCATGTAACTGGAAAAAAAATTAAAGCAGACTTGATGTTTGCAGTGATGGATTACACAACTCAAACAGGTTTCAAGAGCTAATTGATTTTCATGCTGTAAGTAAATGAAAGGAAATCAGCAGCTGCCAGAAGAAATACATCCAAAAATCTGAAATCTGCTTTTGAAATTTAGCAGCAGAAATTCTAAATATACATGACTTAAACCTGCATTTAAGATAACTTAAATGCTAACATATTAAAAAGCCAGTATGGTATGCCTTTTAGCTCTCTATCCACTCCTGAGGGAAATATCTGGCTCTTTAGCTTGTCGTTAACTTTGTCTGTTTGTCATTTGGTGCTTGGCAGGTAGTGTACAGTAGGTTTATTGTGCTGAATACAGCTTGATATGTCTGTAAATGACACAGCAGGCAGGCAGCTGTTAACTTTTTTTAAATCACACTTTCTGTTTGTGATCTCTTGATTTAATCCACACGAAGCAGTCCAGCCAGTCCAAAACTTTGTCAGCCCGTCTCCATCATTAGCTCGTAGCTTGTTAGGTCGTGTCCTACTAGTTGTCATTTGACAGTGGCAAACATAGTGAGACTAAAGGTAACAAACTGCACTGGACGGCCAGTGAGAGGCTTATTACAGCAGTCTTCCTCCAGTGAGATCCTGTAATGGAGTGAAAACCTGGCCAGGCGGCCCTGGCCCTTGGCGACTCTAATTAGCAACAAGTGGGTAAAGCCAATTGATTAATTAATTCTCAGTAATGAAATGAGAGTGGGGAGACTACCCCCTCAAGTGGAGGACCCACAATGCTTTTCCATCAGCTTGCATCTCTGTGTATCTCTGGGTTTCCCAGGCTGTGCGTCTGGGTCACCTCCATGCCCAGCTCTACTTGTCTGGATAATTAGCTGCCCAGCCCTCGCTGCCAGGCTGTGCGCCCCATGGATTTATGATGGTGATGGCTGGCCTGGTCTCGGGGGGTGGGGATGGTGTGTGTTTGTGTGTGGGTATGTGCCAATGAGGCCAAGGGAGACATGGCTGTCCTACTAATGAGGGGACACAAGGTTATTTACGGCAGGCTGAACCAGTGTCATGGATATGGAGATAAGGCAATACCTGGGTAATAAATCATTAAGAATATGTGTGAGTGCGTGAGTGCGTGTGTGTGTGTGTGTGTGTGTGTGTGTGTGTGTAGTCCAAACACTGAAATCATCGCAGATGGGTGTGCTTTTCAGTATCAGCCACTTTCTCACACTTCTACTGCAAGGACAAGAGAGGCTTCATCTTTATGATTCACCATCTCTCGTCTCCACTTATTCACACACTTATATTCAGCAGCAAACTTATCTGTCATCTTTACATTATGTATCACACTTTTTATTTGCTTTGCTGTGAAACAAACTGAAAAGGTCTCTGTCCTCCTCCACTGTAGTGACTCATGTTTCCTTTATTTTCAGTGCATTGTATTGCGATTTGGAGCTGAAGCTGGACGTCCATTGGCTGCAGATCAATGGGAGGCAGGTGCTGTGATGAATACAGTGTTGTTTCTGTATCTTTTATGTAAACATTTATGCTGCTTGCATTAGAGCAGCTATTACTGTTTCTTCTTCTTTGACACAAATGGCAAACAGAGGCGTTTCAAGGATGTTAATGACGTCAGGATGCAAAGGCAACTTGAGAGTATAAACCGAAATGTATCATTTTACTTTTTTAAAGCATGCCCCGAAGACATTGAATAGCACTTCTATGCTGTAGAAATTAAAAGTTCTGTTGGAGAACTCCTCGAGTGTCGCACTGTCCAGACAAGCTTGACCCGTCTGACTTGTTCAAGGTCTGTATAAAACATCCATCTCAACCAGCACTGAGAAGATTAAAAATCACGCCTTTTGTACAATATGTGCCTGTTGCTGCATGGAATACATTTTGAAATGAAGCTCTGACAATTTTCGTAGCCAGCGATTTGACCTTTGAATAGATGTCTTTTATTAAAGTGGAGAGCATGTCTGGCTGTGGATTGGCTGAACTGCCGGGTCTGCCTTCTGGTGACCTTGTTAACCAGAGAGCTGACCTGTGTCCTCACCTCACTCTTTTTCCTGCTTCAAGCCAAATTTGTCCTCCAGCAGAAGTGCAGACCTTTGACCCTGTGTGCTTTTGTAATTTATATTTTTTTCAGTCTGACTGTTATACCACGGCGTTTTTTGTTTCATGTTACAGAGCTTTTTTCTCCCAGTGTCAGAGTCAGACGCCCACAAGGAAAAATCACCTTGTCAGAGCGATCATAATACAGTAGGTATTTTACAATCCATTTATATCCCTCTCACTGGCCACCTACATTTCCTATTTCTTTTGTACTTGGAAGTCCATACTGTCAGACCTCATTTACTGTATTAAACCTGTTTTCATTAGATCACTTACATACTGTACATCACATAGCACCCACTCATATTACCCAACTTAATGTTACAGCAGGTATATTCTTAAATTTGTCAAAAGCTTTGTCAGATCTGTCAGACTGATCAAGGACACAGGGTTGTTAAAGCAAGCTAATGGGACAAACTTGAATGCAAATAAGCAGCTCTCTCTACGTCTAGACAGGCTCCATTTATTGGGCAGCACAGTATGAGTTCAAATTTTAAGCATTGTTTTTGATTGGTTCTTCTGTTTGAATTTGCACTGCCTCTCGTCTGCCATTCAAACCAAAGTGCAGCGCTTTAGGCAAAATGAGTCTGCTATGCATGTAACCGTCCGACTACGTCAAGGCAGGTGGTCATGTCAGCAGACAAAAACTCCTTGCTTTTTAACCAGCGGGGAAAATGCTTTATGTCAAACCTGAGGAAACTAGTGATTGGCAGAGCAGTTCTTTTTAGATTAATGAATCATTAGAATCAGTTCATTAATAACATTCATACAAAAGATTTGCTCACCGAATTGTTCAGTGTTTGACCGGAGCTCAGACTGTGTACTCCCACTCACTGAAATGAAAGTAACTGAACACTGCCTATGCTACCGCTAATGGCCACTGGAGCTATACGCGGTCGTTCTAGTCAATCTTTCAAACCCCACCGGCCCCGTCGTGGTCCGTTTCAGAAGCATCCCAGAGAATCTGGTCGATTTTCAAAATAAAATACTCTGTGCAAACTTCTGGTTGTAAAAACAGCCAAAAGGGAAACAAATTGACAACATAGCATATATACACAGTTAGAAGCACCTAAACCAAGGAAAATGACCAAATCTGGGCAAGTAAACGAAGTCTGGTGGGCAAAACACTCCTGGTTTGAAGTTGTGTAGAGGACGGACCAAAACAGCATTGCAGCTGCAACATGACAGAGACATACTTGGTGGGGTTTTGGGGTTACATTACACCCTGCGAACGTTAGAATATTGAGTCACAGCCACAATCTAGACAAAACTGCCAGTACGACATGGTAACCAATGCATAGCAGGAACAAAAAGAAGTTATGTTACCAGAGACGCCATCTCTGAGTCTGAAACCCAACTTTGCTTCTTTCCGTTGTTCTTGGACTAAGAGTTAGCCTTGTCTTACTCCGCCTTTCCTTATTGACCTGCTGATCTCACTTTTTTCTTCAGTTCTCTAGTGGATGGCGGATGTTCCTCTGACATGTTTGTTGTGGTCTCCTTCTGTCTTGCTTTTTTCTGGCAATACGGTGGGACTGCTATGGAGTGTGTCTTTGCTTTTCTCTCCAAACCTGTGTTTACATCTTGGTGCTTGGGAGCGCAGATATAATGGTTTCAGTCGGCACATCTGAAAAGTGGTCACACCTGAGAATATCAGAAAACAGGTTGTAGCGGCCAAAACAGAGGTCAGGGTGGTTGTGGTACATTAATTTGACTCCTTAGAAATCTAACATTTGTTTTTTATAAGAAGGAATTTACTTTCTGTACATTTAAAAGTTACATAGTTTCATTTGAAGCTATATAAAGTGGCAGCATCAAGGTGGAAGGGGGATGGTAATTTATCAAATGGGATGGCTTTTATTGTTTTCTTCAAGAAAGAGAGGAGGAGGATCCCCTTTCATTACCACCCTCAAATAAAGCCCTGCTTGTAAATGACACATGGAATGACATATTTTCATATACATGTTATACTTTGAAGCAGCACTCCACCGATTTTACATACTTTAGCATTAATTCACTCGTCCAAAGGCATATAAGTTATATGTCTTCTGTGGCTCTGAATAGAGCTTTTTATAGTCGGTTTACAGCATCAGAAATCAATAATTGTTGCCTGTGTTACATACTTGGGTTGTGGAGTTTCAAAGAAGCGGTCATTTAATGGTTTAAGGTAAGTCTAATGACATATGCTAGTGAGTTATGGGAAATGTAGGATCCATGTTTTTGAAGCCTGACCAACACTGTGACTAACAAACTAACATCTTGACTGCTGTTACTTCGATTCTGATCATTCTTTTTAATTGTCTCTACCAAGTCTCCAACTTTATGAAAATGCAATGCTAAATTAGTAGAATACCCCTTTACTGTAATGTGATAAGCCTTTCATCTGAAGAGTCTTCTGCCACTGATGGAAACACAAGGAGCTGCAGGACTCCATGGAAACATGGAGCATTTTAATTATTTAACCTTGTCTGTGGACTGAGACAAAGGCTCATGGTCTCTCTGGGCATCAGTGGGCGATGCAATGTAGACACATTCCTGTAGACATCACAGGAGAATTAAATGTGAATACGATAACCTTGTTTGATTGTTGATCATATTCCTACTGTACAAACTCACTGAATAAATAAAGGATTAAGAGTTTACAACATCAAAAGTCTGACATCAAACGTTTGTTTGTGAAATGTTGCTATAGTATCATCTTTTCAAAATTGCACCTCCAAGTTGCTTCAGGCACACAATCACGGCAGAAATAGCATGAAGAGAGAGTTGCACACCTTCACTGAAATACCTAGACAGTTTAGCCTGTAACCCCTTAGGTCTGCATCAGGTAATTCCCTCAACATACTCTGTCAGATTTCTTCAAAGCTCTTCAAGTCAAAGAAGGAGAGAACAGAAAAAAATCATGTGATGTAGTGTTGGCAGAAATCAAGCAACCGCTTGAGGTTTCAGCTTGAAACAGGCATGATGCTGTGTTTTATTCTTCCTCATACAGCAGAGACCTGTGCTTAAAGAAGAAAAAAGCCAAACTTGGGGCTGAGACAAGTAGCTGAACATCAATATGAATGTGACACTGTCAAAGAGCTTCATTTCTGGGCTTCTTAATATTCCCGTCTGGCATCTGTTAGCTCCATTTTTACGTAGATAGCATTTTGAATGGCTCAGTGGGAAAATGCAATGTCAATGAATTACATCACATTATCTTAGCCACCTAGCTTTGTCATTCAGTTGATGGGGCTGTCGCCTGTATATGCCTGGACAACTCTGGCTGTTTGCCAGCATGTCCTGTTGATGTAGCCAACTTTATCCCCTTTGCCAGCGAGCTGTGACTAATATGAAAACACATCTGACATCTGGCTTACTCAATCTGCTGGTTTTAAATAGATGTTGGCTCGGTAAAGCATTCATTCGCTCACTTCTTTAAGGGGGTAGACATCTGCCTGCACAGTGTCTCGGGAAAATGGTCATATTTACACTAGCGTGTAATGTGTACATATAGATAAGCAGGCATTTGTGACCTTTTCATACTACTTTTACAAGTGCTGTAGTTTTTTTTTTGTTTGTTTCAGCATATAAAAGAGAAAATGAAAATTGACAATGGAAATCAGGTCTTTGTTGCTGCACTGGAAACTCTGGCTGGCTGCTCAGGTCATCAGGGTCTCCTCAGTGTCAAAAATGAAAATGAAAATCTGATGACTCCATGTGTTTCAGAACAAACACACTTTGCACCAGTAGTTCTTAACCTTTTTGCTTTGCGACCCTTTTAAATGAAGCCAAATCTACTTGTGACCCCTTGTCACAGGTCATGGTCTCTTTGTGGACATGAGTCATGAGTCTTTCCTCTTTACAGATCATTTAATTAAGAAGATTTTATATATCTTGAAGAGATAGAAATGTCCAGTATTTCACAAGAAGAAAGCAAATATTAGAGAAAAGTCAGAAAAATTTTAATCATGTTTTCGATGTGACCCTTCAGATTTATCTTTAGACCCCTTGTGGGCCCACAACCTTCAGGTTAGGAAACTCTGATCTTAACCTAGCCAAAAGAGGGATTTAGCAGTGACTACAGTAAAACAGAAGGGAAAATGTAATGGAAGGGCAGGGTGAAAGAAAGGACTTTATTGGAACGTGTCAGCTTTGAAGTGCTCTGATAATAACCGTCCTTTAAAAATGAGATAACAAACAGATATGCAAAACACACAAACTGTAAAGACAAGTTGCAAATTGAATCAAAGCCACAATACACACTGATTAACATTCTGAGTACACAGTGTTTTAATGGCTATCTACTAAAACACTTTGCATGGCCTCTTTATTTGCCAGTTTTATACACTCTGTAACTTGAATCTGTGCTGCTTAAAGCTC
Source organism: Argyrosomus regius (assembly GCA_946959425.1). Lineage (NCBI taxonomy): Eukaryota > Metazoa > Chordata > Actinopteri > Sciaenidae > Argyrosomus > Argyrosomus regius. The sequence goes on from OX336883.1 coordinate 24,601,268, forward strand.
CTATAAGAAACATTTTAACCAGAACAATGCATCTTATGACAAATCCCCAGATAATTATGATCTGACTCTTAAGCTCAAGCTGCACAAGCGTCTTTCTTGTTCCTTGCTCCTTGTTTTGGTTTTCCAGCCCACAACTTTATTGTTTTGGTTCAGTTTTAAAGTAAATGGAGCTCTGGCTTAGGAGGTAGAGTGGGTCAGCTGAAGGTTGGCGCTTTGATCGAAGTGCTCTTGGTCAAGACACTGATCTCCAAGTGGACTTTGAGCACTTTGAGTGGTCGGAAGACTACAAAGGTGCTATATAAATATAGTCAGGATATAGTCAGGGCTCCATGATACTACTTCATATTTATACAAAGACTGGAATAAAACGAAATTGCTTGGAGAAAAGTAGGTGATGAAGCTGGGCTACCTAATAAAAAGTAGTACGAAAATATGTGTCTGTTGATTCCAGCAGTCCGTTATACTTTCCTATGAACTAAGTTAGCATGGTCCTGATCAATCCAAACTCCATTCAGTAGAAGCTTGTTGTTTCTCATCTTCTGGACAGACCTGACAGTATCACCCCCACCATCATATGTTGTTTTGTAGAGCACGTCAACATGCCACACCAAGCAGTGATGACATTTCCCCTACTTCCTCACAGCAGGGGATAGGCGTCCCGAGCCACGCTGTTTGTGTTGGTATCAGGGCCAACCAAGGCCAAACCTGTGATGCTCTACTACTGGTGATGTCATCAAGATAAACAACAATACTTTTCGATGCAGTGAAAAAACAATTTCACTGCACCAGTGCAGCAACACTGCTCATGGCCACAGGCAGTATAGCGCAACGTGACTACGCCAGCCTTAAACCAACTTTTCAACTTGAGAGTTTACTGGGTTGATGGCAGTTGCAGTCACACCTTTTTTTCCATCAGCACCCTTCACAACTTCTTACATTATTTGCAGTTCAATCTGTGGAGCTCAGTCAACGAGCAGGAAAACTGTTGAATAAAATAGGATATCTTCGAGGCAAGGAGATGGTGCATGTTCACTGTGCTGTAAAAGATTCCTTGCTCTTAGTGTCTAATTACTCCTCCTATTGTACATCCGCTCTCTACCTCTTTTGCTCCTGTCTTCTTTTTCTGACCTCAGGAAAACAATGAAAAAAAACAACAACAACTCAGTAGCCCTTTGTTCCACTTGCCTTTTTTTTTTTTTTTTTTTTATAAAGAGCTAATTCATCAAATGCCTCGCATTTACCCTGTCCTTAGGCTCCCTGACATTAGGAGAACCTTTTGTTTTTGTTCTTGCCGTTATTCACACCCAATCCACACTCTGTATGGAAGTGCCATTACTCAAACGTATGTTTAATTATTGGGAGGGTCTGGCTTAGGGAAAAATAAATATGTATTTGGTACTATAAATCAGACAAAACCTGAATATCATCAACTCCTCATCGGCCTGAGCACATGACGATTAATATTCAAATAAAAAATCTACAGCACCCTCCTGCCAATCCAATCATAACTGGAGGTTAAACTCAGGTACAATTCGTTCCATACTGGTGTCATGTATCAACTCATCATAGATGAATAATTAATTGACCAATAACTGAAGCAGTTGATAATTAGTGCACAGTCATTGTACATCCCTGGCCTCAGGTTACTTCTCTGAAGACATCGTGCAGTTCTAGCTAAGGACAAAGTCACAGTCTGTGGCTACATTTTACAAATTTATGCCTCAGTCTGCAGAAACAGCTGTGGTGCATTTAAGGACTCCTTTCTTCCAGATTGGGTAATAGCAAGGGGCAGTTTAAGTACATTTTAACATGTTTTCATAATTTATGGATTCCAAGAAATAGCATGTTTGACTTTTTTGGACATTTCATGTTGTTACAGGTATACCTGATGAGCCATAGCATTATGAACACCTGCCTAACATTGTGTAGGTCCCCCTTTTGCCGCCAAAACAGTCCTGACCTGTCGAGGCATGGACTCCACTAGACCTCTGAAGGTCCAGCACCAACATTGTTCTGTGGTCCAACTCTGAAGCTCACATACCCATTGTTGGTACTTTTGGCAGTGGGCAAGGGTCATCATGGGCACTCTGACTGCTATGCAATAAACTGTGATGCACTGTGTGTGTTCTGACACCTTTCTATCAGGACCAGCACTAACTTTTTCACCAATTTGAGCTACAGTAGCTCGTCTGCTGGATCGGACCGCTCCCCATCTGCATCAATGAGTCTTGGTCACCCATGACCCTGTCGCCAGTTCACCCCTTTTTCTTCCTTGGACCACTTTTGATAGTAGTGACCACTGCAGACTGGGAACACCACACAAGAACTTGCACAAAGCAAAGCACTTTTGGAGATGCTCTGATCCAGTCGTCTAGCCATCACAATTTGGTCCATGTCAAAGTCACTCAAATCCTTACATTGGCCATATTTCCTGCTTCTAACTCATGTACTAGATAACCAAAGTTATTCACTTCATCTGTCAGTGGTCATCGTGTTATGGCTGTTTGGTGTATACTCCACGTACTGTAACCTAAGACCTTCTGTTTGTAAAAAATTGGTTTGCCTCTCATTTCTAGACTTCTACCAGACCTTACTCTTGGCATTAATTATAAGACTGAACAGAAATTATTTGAAATAGTTTTTCATTGCAAAAAGAGCTGCTCGGTGGACTGGGATTACTGCATGCTTGTTAGATGTTTCCTAAATATTAATGAAATTGCCAAATTTTGTAACCAAGGCTGGCGTGTTCTCTCCTCATACGATGGACCTCCAAGTTTTCACTTTGTTCTAATTAGCAGTGAAAAGTACAGAAAGACTTTAGTGCTCCAACTTTTTCTCTGTGTATTTTCAAATAAAATAATGGATAATTTATGGTGATGTCCATACAACAACAACAACAAGAAACTATTTCATAATACAGAGAGTTTTAATGTTAGGGCAGGAGCATGCAGTAAATATGGAATATTTTTCAGAAAACCCCCAGCGGGTGAGAAGACATAAAGTTTATTTTCTGAAAAGCACATTTGATAGTTTCAAGTGACAGTCAGCCAGCTTTCAAAGCTGCACATTTCATAGTGAAAATATGCAGATGTCTTTTTACAGCAACAACTACTTGACAAACTATCTTATTACTGTTAGTTGGCAAATAGTTTTTATTTCCTGTGTACAACACAGAGATACACAGCCAATGGTCACATAATAGTAAACATTTTAATGTGTCCTATTGTTCATTTTAACTGCAGTAATGAGGTGTTCATACTTTTTTTTTAGCTTTAGTTTATTGTGAGGTGGAAAGCTGTTTTGTCCATATCCCCTTTCAGCCTTTGTTATTGTCTGAAACACTCTTTGTTCTTCCTTCTCCTTCGATTTAAGCAGAAGCTCCAATCACTGCAACGCATACAATATACTCAGTGTTTGTTGCCATGGTTGTATAACATCTTCAAATGACTCCACAGCCCCTCCATCTGTTTCGTTGCCTCGAGTTGCAGCTTGTTCCGACCTTCTTTGCAAAATATACAAAAGTGCTGTTGGGTTATTTTGGTTGTAGCCACAAAATTTTGTCATTCATAACGTTTTTTCCGGTGATGGTAGCTGGCAACAAGTGGTAGTGAGTCACTGGTTGCAATCTTTTAAGAAAACAAACAACAAAAAAGTATTTTACCATCTAATACATATTCTATATCATCACATGAATCCAGATCTGCACCAAAAACTAAACATTTGTCCCATTGCTCATTTTTTTAAATGTTCTGCTATCAATTCAAATAAAACTGAAAACATAATCTCCTTCACAGAGGAAACACTGAACACATTAAACAGAATGTACTTGATTTTTTAAAGGATTAAAAGATGAAGATGAATGAATAAAAACAAAAGTATTATAACTTAATGCATGGTACGATTATGCAAACATAATGCCAGCACCAGCAGTGGGGATAACATAAGTATTAAGCAGGGTTTAAAAATATTTATACATCCCAGGAGATGGCTGCCATCTAACAGAAAGACAAGGAAGAGGGGGAGGTGGAGATGGGAGGAAGAATGGATGGGGGATTGAGAGAAAGAAGCCAGTGTAGTGATCTTTCATCATAATCCTGTTACTGTTGAATAATTTAAGTATCTCCTTGCAGACATTAATTTCCTATCATCTACTTTGCCTCTAATTCACTGGGAGAATTAATGAGGATTGACATGGCCGCTCTTTCTTGTGCCGTGAAAGCCAACATGGAGCTGTCGATAAGCGGGACGTAGCGGTGGAACAATGGGAGGCTGGTTAGAGCCTAATCGTTTATTTTACATTTCATCCGAGCTTTCATTAGCTTCTAAGAAATTAGGGCATGAAAATATATGAAATAATGTTAATTATCTACAGTAATACTGATTATCAAAATGATCGAAGTATTATAGATATGATGCATTTTCATTTTTTGTACTTTTAAGTGAATTAAGCATACCATCATCTTTAGTGTCCATTATCTTTGAAAGGTCACCTCTATGCAGTGTTGTAGACATGTCAAGGACAAAGCCATGCAACTGATAGGCCATCTGTTTCAAAGATTGATAGCTCACTGCTGCTATCAATGATACGCCCATGTGCCTCTTAGCATTCTGTAGATCTTCAATGTTTTTCTTCAAGGACATCAGGATTGTACAACACCATATAAAATGACATTTCTGAATAGTAAAAGAGAAATGCAGGAGAAAGAGTTGTGGAAATGAAGAGAGGATAGTCCAAAAACAAATACACCACTGTCAACAATGTTACCAAAATTGGTTTGAAATACAGCGCTGTAACATCACACAGCTCTTAGAGCTCGTCATTTTAGGCTGGAAGGAGAGGAACATCAGCGGGAAGAGTGGGGGTGCGGCTTCAAAGATCTGTCATGTTCCAGGCCGACTTTAATGGCTGAGCGGGAGAAAGGAGCTGCGGTGACATTCAGATCATAGAAACCCAGGGGAATTTTATAAAAGATAAAAAACTAAGGATGTCAGTGTCTAGATGTAGAATGGTGCAGGGGATTACCGTAATTTTAATTTTACATGTTTTTGTGAATGGACAATCACCTTAGCTATTCTTCTGCAGACTATTTTCTGACAGCAGACATCTTTTTACTGTCAGTGAAACTTGAGGCTGTTTCAGGCACTTGTATGCTCTCCTTCTCCAGTTGGGGACATTTCTTACACTTTTCGAAGTAATTCAAATCCTTCAGAGTGGAAAAAAAAAAAAAACTATATCTGTACAAGATATGAAGTCAACAATACTCTTGGCACTTGTGATAGCAATTTAATTGAAATGTCAGTCGAGAGACAGGGACTCCAGATCCATAGAATCTGTGTTTTTCTGGTGTCCTCATCTCTTTCTCTTCCCTTCTGTCTCTTTCTCTGCTCTGAGTTACAACTTCATCTTTCAGCCATTCCCGAAGAAGGAGGGGGCGAGCCATGCATCAGGTAGTGCCGCACTCATTTGACCCATCACCCCAACAATAGAGGCTGACCCTGAGCTGCTCCTCCAATTAATGACCTAACCTTCCCTTCACGCCACTAGCTTCCCTCCCTCCCCCCTCTCTCCATCCTGACACCCCCCATCCGTGTTGACCCAAGGTGGCCGAAAACCTCTGCCGCTGCTTCTCCTGCCTACGAGGGTCGAAGACAGTCGTCCACCATTCCGCATGACTGCCAGTATAAATCTGACGGAAGTAATTACCCATCACCCTCTGGGGGCAACGAGCAGGCTTCCCGCCCCCTCTTCAACTTCAACGTAGTTCAACCTTATTATACTCTGCTGGGAGGAGAATTGCGGTGCATGAGCGGAGAGAGTCGTATTTAGAGTTAATTGCCTCTGGCAGGTGAGGACATCAGTTCCACCCTGTGCCCAGGCAGATGGCTCACTGGAGGCAGGTTCAATCAACTAATTGTAAAGTTCTGATAGGGCTGTGGGGAGGCGTTGACCTAGAGACGAGGTTGAGGGAGACGGACTGAACGGTCTGCGCAGGGCGGAGTTTATTTCACACACCTACAAATTCTCTACATGCTCTAAATCATCCTTTTAGACACTTCTGTACCTCTTAACACTGAGTTAAGTGTGTGTGTGCAGTCTTTCTGGAATTCACAACACACACACATACCGCACACAGGTATGCATAAATACGTGCACGTATAAAGCGAGGCCCTGCTCAAGCACACGTCCTTGCAGTTGCCTTGAGCTGTGGCCTTTATTGCTGAGGGAATTGGGGGCGATGTAAATAAAGTTGTAGGCTGAGGTGAAATTACTTTGCTGGCAAAAACAAAAGGCAAAGAGGCCGATATGGAGAGAGGCAAAAGAAAGAAAGAAAGAAAGAAAGAAAGAAAGAAAGAAAGAAAGAAGCCTGAGCTGATAGTCAACATGTGAAAAAAATAAAAACAGTATTTCAATTTCCTTTTAATATTGACATGTGAGCTTTTATTTATTTTTGCACAGCGTATCCACTGCCTTTATTTTGAAAGTCGTAGGTACAAAAGCTACCAAAAAGTACCCGTGTAAAAAACAGGCCAGACATTTGGACAAGATATGAGACAAGATAAAGTGGGAGGAGGAGGACAGAGAGGGGTGAGGTGAGATGGATGGAGCGTACTTTAGAGAGCAGAGGGAGAGTGATGACAGGTCAGGTAAGCCCATGGGGCTTGTGTCAGTGAATAATCTTCACATTAGCGTTGACTCATTTAAATAATATGGATCACTCAGCAGATACAATGTTGCTTCAGGAATATTAAACCCTCAGCTGCCTTTAAACAAAGTTATCTTTAAAACCACACTTGTGTTGATTGGGTTGGGGTGTTTAATTACCTAAATAAAATAGCATGCTAAACCTTTGTAAAATTTGTAGTTTTAATATGTATTAAAATATTGGTGAAATAAAAGACCTTTACTATTAAAAGTATGCATTTTGAAGGACACATACTTGTCAATGATCCCAAACGTCTATAAGTTACAGTATGTGTACATTGCAGTTTACAGTGCTGAAACTGTTATTGTACAGTATTAGCTATATACTACAAAATAAAGCTATAATCTACTCGTGATCATCTCTGTAAGTGAAAACTATATTAGATTTCTGAGAGTAAAATTTGAGTACAGAGACTTCAGTTGCCCAAATAAGTTTCAAGCAACGGCTTTGTGATCTGCAGGTTGAAAAATGTCTAGGTTAGAAAGCAAGCTAAAAGCACACAACATGTAATTAAGACAACTTTTTTTTTTTAGTAGAGGCAAGTGCCCCCTCCCCTCCAACCAATCTCACTCTAAATAAATGAAGTGAAACCAAATGGCAGTTCAGTCTGATTATGAGGCTATCTCTGATTAGCATGATGTTCAAATTACTTACTATATTACATAAAAACCAGTAAATCAATTCAACATTTGTTTTTATCATGTTTCATTAATTCAAACAACATAAACAGGTTAGCAGCTCCGCAACGCAATTACAAATCACCTCACCGCTGCATAAAATGAGAAAACCTATATGGTCTTTTGAGCATGAAGCTGACTGTTGAAGGCAGGAGGTCACGGACGAGTTCATGTTCAAGTGGTTGCTGCTTTAAGTAACAATAAACTGTAAAAGTGGTTTGGATACACAGTTTTTAATTGGGTTTCTCAGGGTTACTCCAACCGTGAAGGAACACATTCACTCTGCTGATGTTGGGATAAACTTTTTGCTAAACATAAAAGTTGTCTTAAGTTTTGAGCTTTCTCTCTGACAGTTTTTTTTTTTTATTATCAGAACTTATTCAAAGAAATCATAAAAGCAGAAGTGTGACAGGCGCTCGGAGCAACTTTGCTTGGGGAAAGTCCTTTTGTTTACTGCTGTGTCGATCAGGCCTGGGTTTAGATGGAACATGTATTGCCTCTAAGCAGCTGGCAGCTCTGCCTTCTCTGACAGGATATCTGTCATAAAACATGATAGTCTTTCATTTCTCACTGAGACACTCAAAGTCAGCACCCCCCTCCTCCCCTCGCAGATTACACATTCGATCCACTTTGGATCTCTCTATTCGTCATGTGTGGATCGTTGTGCTTTCGACTGCGCTGTGTTGTGCTGATGCAGTTGATAAACGCCAACGGCGGCGACGTCTAAACCTCACCTTGGTGAAAAACGAAAGAGCCGAAAACAGCCAGACATGACTGAAACCTCACCTTGACTTTGATGGGTTACAAACTGGAGCAAAACAGCAATGAGCTGCTGTGGCTCTGCCAGAGAAACAGCAAGTGAGAGTTTGAGGGATGAGTTGAGGTGGCATTATACTCATCAGGCACAATGACAGCTCTGCTGGATTGGATTTGTCTCCTCCTTTTTTTCCAGCCATAACTCATTCTGCCCGTGCAGCCACTGAGCCGCAGTAGACGGAGACGAGTGTCGTTTCACTGGGTTATTGAATTGTTTTTGTTCTCTTATTTTAGTGCAAATGAATTCAGTTCATATTTGAGTCCAATGCTTTTAGCTCAAGCTGCACGATGAATGTGTCAAATGAAGTGTGTTACACAAGCTCCTTGGCCTTGGGAGAACTGTGCTGCTTTCACTAAGCAATCCTCTCTCTGTGTGTGAGAAAGAGAGAGAGTTAATGGTCTCTGTGTGTTTCCACATATGTACTGTATGTGCTCAGACACTGATGTGCATTAGTGGGCAAGCAGTGGGGATCCAAACTGCTTTCACAGAGGTGAGAGTATTGAAAGTTGGGTTTCCACAGCAACCGTGATGGCAGCTATAAATCACATTAATGGTTCCTCTCATTGTGCCTCCATCTTGATCAAATTCTGATGCTGAAAAAAAAAAAAAAAAAATGACAGGACCCTGCTCAGATTGCAGCCTAAGCTGTCAGAGAAAAAGGAATGATGACGGCAAGTCGCGGTGACAAGTTGGTAGTTTCATTTGCGTTTTTGTCAATACCGTAATATCTCTCTCTTTAGATGCTTCCCACCCACATGGGGGCAGCAGAGCAAGCTGTTAACACACACCGTATTATCACCTTCCAAAATTGGTATGGTTAACATGTTAGCGAATAGCTATTCACAGCAGACATGAAGCATCATTAGCATTAATTTGGAGTTGACTTTCTATCCCCTGAATAAAAAGTCCAATATTGACAACACTTTTAGTTTTGTTTTGGTCTCCACCAACTCCTGAGGGAAGTATTTTAATTTTAAAGAAATTAATTAACGTTAGTGTTGCCTTTATTTTGCCCACTAAAATAATATCCAGTTTGCTGTCTACTATCTGCCTGAATCCATGAAAATACAGGGGAAGGTTGATGAGAGTGCTGAGACTAAACCAAAACACCAAACAACCAGCTGAAAGACACTAAAACGCTCAGTAAAGCTGAAGGGAACTACAGAGTTGAGGAATATTTTTAACATCTTTTTTAACACCTTTCACTTCATACACTAGTCATTTCTACCATTGTTAATCTAATTATTGATTAAAAGGTTGAATAAACATGAAGTATAAAATACATATCTCTTGCCTTTTGAGTTAAACAAGTCTACCAAACCTGTCACTGTCTTACTGCCAGGCTCGTGGCAGTGATCACGGCCTCTGAGTTTAGAGGGACTGGGGTAAAATGAGATTGTCAATTTGAAGTCAGACAAAAAGCCAAAGAAGCATTTGTTCACCTCCACCTCATCCTTCACAACCCTACATGGCTGTCTTCACAGAGGCAGCAGCAAAGCTAAAGCAAAGATACACATCTGCACACAACACATCCCACGTGCTGCTGCAGTTCACTGTAAAATATCAGCCGCTGAATCTGTAAATTGTTACTTTACCTGGAAATCTATGAAAGGCAACATATCGTTAATCTTTAATATGATCAGTAAATATGGTGTATATACTGTTTTATCTCTATCATATTCTTGCTGCAGTAATAACTGAATTCACCCTCAGGGATCAATAGAGTTCATTTTATCTTCCCTTCTTTACCTTCTATAAGAAAGAAGTAGACATTTCTTCCATATCCAATGATACAGGCCCCCCATGTGAGCCAATCAACAACATACACAAAAGCTTATTTTTACCTGGAATATGTTGCAGTGTAATTTCAATCAAACTGTGAGTTACATCATTTTGCAAGTTCTCCAGTTGTTTAAAAAAGCTGTGTCTGAGATATAATCAGCACATGCACTGTTTGGAGCCTAATTATTTTGAAAACATCACAATACAGTGGTGCACTATTTCCCCCCCCCAAAAAAAATCTAATCAGTGCTGTGTCTGACAAACCAGAAAACTCCCCTGAAGGTGCAAAACATTTTTTTGTTTGTCTTATGCTGAGTAGTAATCCAGGTCTAACAGGTCAGCAGTGTTGTTTGTGTGCCTGTCTTTGTTCTTGTTCCCTGTTTTATCCTTGAAAATCGCCTATTCTGCCGATTTGTCACTCTACAGATAAGTCTGACTTTGACTAAACACATTTAAGAAAGATCATCTCCCAGACTTGGATAGTAATCAGTAACTGCACAGTAAAGTGTCCTTTATACTATGGGCCTTCATTTTCATTAGGACGTTAGCACGGTGCTTGGTGAATGTTTGTACTCGTGTCAGAACACTCACATGCACAAAGCCATGTACCGTGACCTCCCTCTGACATGAAGGGGGCAGCAGCACTGAGGTGTGACCGCGGTTGGAGGGCATGAATCAAGATCACCATAAACAGAATTAAAAAGAATAAATACTTAGCTATCATAGAGGCAGAGTGATTTATTCTACGCATTCACAGCGCTGGCTGAACAGCGGCCCCCGAGAAATCAATATGTAATTATAGACATCCTACCCTGGGCCGTTCCTCTCCCAGCATCCACCTCCCACCACCTGCCCTGCACACCACCACCCTCAAAACAAATGTCAGAACAGCACTGGGCCCGGAACAAGAAGAACAAGAAATAAAAGACTTCTCCCTGGTGAGCACAGCCCTGTGTTTCTGTGTGTTTACAGTCTGTACATGCACTGGTTTATGTCTTGGAGCCATTTTGCATTTTCGTTTCTTTTGGATTTGATTCAACTGAGATAAACTGATCTGAAAGTGATATAAACATATCACATATGTTTATAACACATAAACATAAACACAAAGCTTTGTGAATCAACATCATACTGCATCAAAACAAAACAGACACACTTTGTCAAAAATAATAAATTGGTTCGAAGGTCTAACTTAATAAATCAAAATTTAAACAATAGTTTGACATCAGCTTACCATAAAGACTGGAAATGGGGAAACAGCTATTGTGGCTCTATCCAAAGGCCTTGTTAAATAAAGGTCAAGTGTGTAGGATTTAGTGGCAGATTACAACCATCTAAATACGCCCTCACTTCCCTTTTCAAGCATGTAGGAGTAACTACAGTGGCTGCAAAACCCAAAAGGAACCTATCCAGTGCAGGTGTTTGGATTGTCTGTTCTGGGCTACTGTAGAAACATGACGGTGCAACATGATGGACTCCATGTAAGAGACCCACTCAATCAAGTCAACAAAAACAAGTCAACACAATTCTTATTTTCAGGTGATAAAACACTAATAAAAACATAGTTATCAATATATTAATCTTCTGCCGTATTCTGAAAAAAAAAGCACACTGACCTTTATAGCAAAATTCTATCATCAAAAACTAGTGAGCCGACAACTTTGCTTTGAAAACAAGAAGCAGGTGCAACATTACTAAGCATAACAGCCAGCTATACTATTTACTAGTACTAGCGCTTACTTACTAGTCCAATAGCAAGAAGCCCAGCTTGGCATCTCAACGAAAGCCATGACAAAGCATCTCATGATTTTCAGTTCATCATTTCTAATGTTTTTCTGATTCACTCTTTTTTCCAGGCGTAAATGAGCTTCCATACTTTGTTTAGTGTTTAGACCATGAATGCAAGACAGTGATATGAACGGAAGTAGCTTCACTTTAGTTGCCTTTGAGTGATTGATGAACATATGAGGAACATTTGGTTGCATTTCTTCAGCAAGCCACTCTCAACGCATCAGTGAAACTACTAAAATCTATGTGCGCTGATGTTTTTTTACTGTAACATACTGTATGTAAAGACATGCACAAGGCTAGAAATGTCTTAATTTGCAAGAATCTGATCAAGAAAACCAATGGATAAATAGGTCTTGGGATTATTCTCATGTATCCATAGCTAAAAAAGTTTAGATCACAGTCCATATTTTGGTCCCTGGTGTCTCCTCAGTGTTTGATGTGGTCATAGAGACATACCTTGGTGGGTGCTGAAGGCCCTGACATTTTGATGAACAGCTGTACCGGTCTGAACTCTGCTCATCGCTCTGTGCTCACTCCCAGCTAAATCAATGGGGTAACCAGTCAATGCTTGCCCACACTCAAGCTATTGCCAAGCCCTTATCTGGCCCCGGCAGTTTAACACTGACCCCCGCACAGGTAGCGGGAGACACACTAATCCATCTCTCCTAACCCAGACAGACTCATCTAATCTCATTCCAGCTATCTGCCCCCTCTCAGTCTCCCAGCCTCACCCATTCAGTTACTCAAATACATTTTCTTTTCTCTGTTTCAGTTTCTCCCTCCATGTCTCACACAGTTTCATTTTCCCTGTATCTATGTACTCATCCATTTCCCCGCTGCTGAGTTTTCTCTCTGTGTCCTGATCCATCTCTAAAACCCCCCTCCTGTCTTCCACGCCTTGTCCGAAGCTTTCTCCCCGTCCTCCATACTCTCACCATGGGTGCCTCCCGGTCTGGCCACAGGAGACAGAGCTCTGGTCAAATTGACACACACATCATTGCCTATCAATATCTGCTCTCAATGAGGGCTGAAATGATTGGGAACTGGAGCTGTTTTGATTCGCCTCCCCCTCCTTCCGCCTCGGGCTCCAGAGTTTGATTACAAAGAGCTTCTGTCGAGCTGCACAAGAGTGTCTGAAAATATCTCAGTATCCATAATAGCCATATGGAAGTGAAGTCATTTGATGCAACACACCTCTCAGATTATTGCAGGGGAACAAGTGTTAGAGGCAGATAGAGGCAGCAGACATAATTTTATCATAGCAGCAGACAGTGAATGTTAGAAAATCACTTGTGGTGTTGCCGTTGTGAAAGCAATTAACTGATGTAAAGAAGCAAGACTTCAACATCTTAACTAAACACTGTTTCTATGGTGAGTCTGCTAAAAACACACTGAATGCTTTGTGTAGTTAATGTGAACATAAACACTTCTCCAGTGTGATTCGCAAAGCTCTGTAAGGGACAGTATGAAAATCACCGGGGTGTGGAGGTTGGCTGAATCTCATATTTCATCATATTTCAGACCCTCCCCAGCCATATTAATAATTCCGTTGCAGCCTCTGTTTGACATTGAAAAAAAATGCAATACCCTCCCCTCAAAATCTCAAAACACAACAGAGGTGAAAACACAGCCGCTCTCTAACTTTGAATAGAGTTGCTAAATAAATGGGTTTACATCCACTGAAAATGCGAACCATGAACTGTGCTGCCCCGTAGCTGAACGAGCCAAATAGGCACAGACGGCCTGCAATTTTTGTTGCTCCACTCAGAACTCCAAATAATACAAAAATAATACAAATACATGTGAATTACATCAGATTGCAGTGTAGACTGTACGAGGTCAGATATCTGAATGTCATGAACCAATCAGACAATGCCTGAACTGGATAAGCATGAACAGCATGTTGGAGAAAATGAGAGTAAATAGGGCGCAGTTATATTAACAGGCAATATTTATGCAATTTTTTTTTCTCCTTCTGTTATAACACAAACTATTTCAGTGTCTCTTAGTCCAAATTCTAGTCTACAACTGAGCTAAGAAAACAATCTAAACTTCTTTAAATGACACTGATGTTATTTTAATAGCCATCGAGACGGCATCTTCTCCCAGTACAACAGGAATCCTGCACACTACACACTTTGCAGGAGGCTAAATTGTAAGCTGAAACTTCAGCCTTATCACAGCTGAACTTTATTTGACATTAGCGATTTTTCAATTTATCATAGCTTTGTGATCAAGAAGCCTCCACGCACACAGACAGATTGCTGATAGGCGAGCCTGTAGCGTTTTAAAGAAATCAGCTCCTTCGTTTTCCTTTCGTTTTTATTTCATTGTGCTTTTGTAACAGTACAAATCATTAGTTTTATAGTGATGATGTCACGGTGTGAAAGGGATGTGTGCAGGTCAGAAGGTTAATTTCCTGAGCTATGACAGTTATAGTCCAGTCTGCTCCCTGTGAGCGCTGCTGTTGATGGAGAAGGTATTGATAGAGCAGACACATCTGTTCTTGGCTGCAATTTGAGATAAATTAATTATTTAAAATGGATTTGCATTACAGTACTGACTGGTGATGCATGCAAACAAAGCTCTCAGTGCTTTGGAGCGACTGTATAAGCTAGTGGAAAAATGATGTGCTCTTTACAATCATTACAATCTGTAACAACAATTAAATAAAGACATAATGTTCTTTTATGTGTATCAGCCATCCATTCATTTTTCTACAATTAAAAAAAAAAAAAAATCATCATCACACTATGAAAATGAGTTTACAGCATGATGAACATGTGAAACAATACATATGTGTGTAAAACACACACCATGCTGCCAAATACTGTGTGTGGAGTTTGGATCTGCACTAGTACTTCTTCTCCCTCTGTCTCATCTCCTCACCGCTCCATGGAGAATTTCGAAACACATCCATCCCTAAAGTGTAGATGGAGGCAGAGATTTGCCAAGAGAAATATAGAAAGAAGCTATTTGATAGTGTTAGCTTTAAATGTTTCACATATGGGACCAGAGACTTTTTTTAACTGAAGCTAACAAGTAAGTCGAAAGCAACAGTGTGAAAAGAGAAGTGAGGAGAGACAGAAAGACGAGGGCGAGTTAAACGCCTATCCAGAGTTCTTCAGCTTGCTGTCATACAAGATGTCTGATGATAGGGCTGTGATACGCTAAATTGAGCAAGAATTAAAGCGAGAGATAGAAATTGAGAGCTGGGAGAAGTGGGACAATGATGTGAACAAAAGCGAGCAAAGACACGGAGAGGCATGAACTGTGATGGAAATGGTTTACTTTATCGTCCATGTTTGACAAAAAACTGCTGCAAAAATAGTTCCATGGATGCCCCTGTGGTAGATAAAACATACATGCTAGAAAATGAGTTGGTCTCTCTCTATATGCCTCTTAATGGTTAAATAGTTGGGTCCCGTATTTTATTTATTTATTTTTGCCCCTGCCCCTCAGACAGCCTGAGTCCACCACTCACTGAGTGAAGGAGTGAAGGCCATATTGCCAGTAGGCATTGGCATTTAAGATTCATTATGGGCAACCGTGCCTGTTTCAACAGAGAGAAACTCAGCCGTCACCCTGATATATGATCGCAGCGTTTTCCACCTAAATTCTGACGGCCCACGGTAATTTGGTATTTAGTAGGTGATGTTTATCTGCCCCCGTTCTTTCTCCCTCCCAGTCTCTGTAATAGCTGCACATTAACATTCTTGTTGGCTTTAAGGGGCTACTGTAAATAAGCACAATAAAGTCTCTGTGGATGTATTTGTATTTGACAGAGATAGCTTAGGCTGCTACAGCCTCTTTGTGTTATTTGATGTGAAGCGACACCATGAGGTCCTGCAGGTACGGACGTTAGACATTGGCTTCCAAGGATTCAAGAATACATCTACAACAGACTGGACAATCATTCTGCTGGTCTCTGTGCTTGTTCAGACAAGTGGCATCATTTGAACAATTTAAGTGGCTGGAGCTACTTTGTTGTGGAGAAAGTCTGAGTCAGTGAATCAAGTTTTTTTCTCCCGATTTTTTCCGATGTAGACCAGTTTAATTTTTAGCAGCTAAGGATGGCAATGTTGGTCGGTCATGTGGCCCATGCTGAAATATCCCAACAACTGTTGGATGGATTTCACTCCACGTTTGTACAGACATTTTTGTTTTTAGAAAATTGCTGCAACAATTATTGGATGGAAATTTGACATTCATGGTCCCCAGAGGATAAATGGATTGGAAATTGTAAATGACTTGTCATGTAGCGAGTTCACCAGGTAAAAAAAAAAAAACAATTTATGCAAAAGTTGAGTAAAACTAAGAATATTTCATCAACATAAGCTATATTTTCTGTTTAGTGCTAATTAGCAAATATTAGCATGTTAACACACTAAAGCCTAATGTCGTTAGCTAAATGCTAAACAGTGTTAGCATCATTGTGCGTGTGTTAGCATGTCGATGTTAGCCTTTAACTTTTACAGCTGCACTTAGTTAGCTGCTACCTTAGCTGTATAGTCTTACTATTAGCGAATAAAAAATACGAAATCACTCAAACATCCAGTTTTTATACACAAGGTTCACAACCCTTCGCCCAGGGTACTGTTTGGTAACCACAGTGTTGATGTCTACTGGTTGTTGACATCAATACTGGATTGGTTTTATGCTAAAGAGGAAATGCTGTTTACCATGTAGAACTGAAAAGAAATGTAGACTGCCATTTTATCACAATATAGAGATAAAAAAATAAAAATGTTACTGAGTATACATTTTTCTGTCAGGCATCCTGACAATCATGCATCTTGACTTATTCACATTTGTAACCTTTTCTCATAATCTGAACGCTTGACATGCTCACAGGGGCCTTTTTATAGCCTAGCTGGCACAACACAATCTCAGCATGTACTTGGCATACCAGTGTTTGTTTTATGATAATGTCAGCATGAATAAATGTTACAATTGCACACATGTGGCTGTGCTGCTGAGGTTTAAATATATACATTCACTTGGCATGCATGGGCGTAACACAGTGAGCCTCTGTTTGTGTCTGGAAAGTCATTTCAGCTATTTCAACATTGTCTCCTGAGCATATATCAGATTCATCCGGTGCCGTCCACTAGAGGCTTTTTCCCAAAAGATCTTTGTACCAATGAAGCAAAAAGGTCTCAGATTGGACCTGCTGCATCTTTTGCTTTGGGCTATGTGGCATAGATATGAAGGCAACTCCAGTTTTCCTCCATGTAGGCTGTTTTCATTCACCCCCAAGCAGAGCCGCATACAGCCCAGCATGGCAAATCTCTGCTGGTTGCCTCGCGTTTTCTCATCATCATTCCTCACCTGGGGAGCTGGATCCAGCCGTGGATGCATATGTGACGGGAGGCTATGAGAGAGAGAGAGAGAGAGAGAGAGAGAGAGAGAGAGAGGACAAGAGAGAAAAGAGAGAGAGGGAGAGAGGAGGAGAGGGAGATTAAACTTTCATGAGGCACAGGGCTGGTGTGGGCAACCACAATGAAAATGCAAAGATTGAACTTTTCTCCAGGACTGAGGGTGGGGTGAGAGTAAAGACAGCCAGGAGGCGAGCGGATGGGGGGAAGGAGAGGCAGGTAAGGGGCTGAGGGAGTCAGGGAGTGAAGATAGCCCCTGGATGTGAGGAGGGATGAAGTAGAAAGGGTTTATCGCTGGAATTCTAATCCCGCTGTATCTCTTTTTTTCCCACCCTCTTGTATTGTTTACCCCCCTTTAATCTCCTCCTGTCTTTATTCCCTATCGGCTTCATTCTTTTCATTTATTTCAACCACTATCTCATTTGAACCTCCTATTCTATTATTCTACATTTTCACCAACGCTGCACCATCCTCCCGGATCTGGTGGGTGCAGGAAGAAGAACTCTGACCACAGGTTTCGGGGAAGCGTCAAGAGACCGGGGCGGGTAGGTGGCAGATGGCTGGGTGGGACCTCGGAGGATGTCTAAGTCCCTAGAATGTCTTCCAGTCCTCTATTGTATCTGTACACACACACACACACACACACACAAGTGCACCGGCTCCACTGTTCTCATCTTGTCTCCCTCTTCCAGGAAATGTGCGGTGCCGTGTTATGATCGATGGGTTGCGTTCAGAGACGGAGCAGCCCCCACTGTTTGTTTGTCTCTGTTACGCATGGCTGCAGTATGACAGCTGGGACCAATGCATGGTTTTGAGTCTGTCTGGCACGAAAAGTTGGGCTCCTTTGGTTTAACTCGCCTTTTGTTCCAAAGAAAGAAAGAGAAGACAGTTTCAGAGCGTCACATGGCTCACATATGAATACCCTTTGGTAAACCATATTCTCTCTGGGCACTTGAGGAATTTCGAATATTACATGCTGCTGCTAGAATTTATGTCGTCCAAGCTTGATTATGCAGCACAAGAAATCAGAGCAATGTTAGCTTTGCAAGTGTGTGTGTGTATCTAGGATGTTTGCCATCAGACGGAGTCTGTTTGAGGAAAGGAAAGAACGAAGGGCAGAACATGTGTGTTTAGTGTGTGTGTAAGGATATGAGCGCTTTAAATTATTGTTCATCTCTGTGTGTTCTATCATCTCCTGTGTATACATATAGTACATGCTAATCCGTGCTGTGTGTGTGTGTGTGTGTGTGTGTGTCCTGCCAAAGCATAAAAACAGAGTAATCAGCAAAACATGAGATGTGTTTTCGATCTGGAATCCAACTCAGGAAATGAAAAGGTCTTATACGAGTTCATCTGATAATGAATTCCACTTTTCTAACCTAAAAATAAAAGCATTTCCTGATCTTGACTGACGATGATTCACTGATTCACTAATTACCATTCTCTTGGCATGGTGCATTGGAAATTAACCAAAACTACACTGATAAAAGCCCACACTGCACACACTGTACTACAACGAGCAACATTTCCTGTGTAATCTAGTTCCAGAGGCAGTTTTTTCTGCCCAATTTGTGAGGAAGAGTGATCAAAAAACATTTTTAATACCTGCCTCACTGGTGACATTTTTTTTTATATATATAAAGTAATCAACATTTTGTTGTCAAGGCATGATATGCTTTTCAAGTTGTTGTTTGAGGAGGTGTTCCACTTAAAGCACACATTTTTATAATTTTTACACTAAAGTGTATAATACTGATTCTTATCACAGGGTTTTTGTTGCGCTCTTTAACTTGGATCAAATTCTCCAAAATGAGTTTCAGTGTGAACAATTTTTTTGATAAAATGAGCCAGTTGTGGCCACCAGGGGACAACATCCATCCATTGTCTGTAACCGCTTATCCTCATCAGGGTCACGGTGGGGCTGGAGCTTATCCCAGCTGACTTTGGGCGAGAGGCGGGGTACACCCTGGACAAGTCGCCAGCTCATCACACAGCACATAGAGACAAACAACCATTCATGGTTGTTCACACCTACGGCCAATTTAGATTCACCAATTAACCTGTTAAATGCATGTCTGTGGGAAGAAGCTGGAGTACCCGGAGAGAACCCATGCAGACACTGGGAGAACATGCAAACTCCACACAGAAAGACCCCAGCCGAGGTTCAAGGAACCTTCTTGCTGTGAGGCAACAGTGCTAACCACTAAAGGCACTACCCTGACATACAGTTATACAGTTGTGTTTCCTGCTGCAAGATGACACTGCTTATTGCAAATTTCAATTAAAAAGGGTCCTTTCACAACTTTGATGCCTCCATAAAATGCTCCATGAGATTCAGATTTAGAGAAGAATGGCAGGTTATTCTTTTAAATCATATCTCTTCAAAATGAAGAAAATAATAATATAATAATATTAAACCCTGAAGAATGGTACACCAACGATGGTACACCAACGCCAGTATTTCCTCTTTTGGCAAAAAGGATGAAAAGACATGATTCAAGTTTTTATGGTGGTTTTCATTGGGTAGATATTTAAGTGTCTGGAGGAAAATGAGAGACAGTTCCTGGTAAATTTCAAAATCAGTCAAACAAACACAACTTACAGAGGCAAAAGTATTGTCCATCAAGGAAAACGCTATGTCTGGCACAGGCCCAACACCTCATCATCCTGAGAACAACATCCCAGTGAAGCGTGGCGTTGGCAGCATCATGCTGTGGGGATGTTTTTCATCAGCTGGAACTGAGAAACTGGTCAGAATTGAAGGATGTATGGCACTAAATACAGAGAAATTCTTGGAGAAAACCTATTTCAGTCAGCCTAAGATTTGAGACTGGGACAGAGGTGAACTGGGAGGTTCACCTTCCAGCAAGACAAAGACCCCAAGCATACTGCTAAAGCAACACTCAAGTGGTTTAAGGATGTTTGAGAATGGCCTAGTCAAAGCCCAGACCTCAATCGAATTTAGAATCTCAATTAGACTGATGTACATGACTTAGATTTCTGTACAACAGCAGAACCCATCCAACTTGAAGGAGCTGGAGCAGTTTTGCCTTGAAGAATGGGCAAAAATCCCTGTGCCTCAATGTGCCAAGCTTATAGAAACATACCCCAAGAGATTTGCAGCTGTAATTGCTCCAGCCATGGCAAGAACAGTTGAATGCCAAGGTTTTGCAGTGAAGTGCATCAAGTTGGACATTTGGCCAGGAAAACTACTTGTGCGTTTAGCTACTTGTGTAGTGTACCTACCATGATGTCAATCATTGCTTTGTGGACGAGCTTTTTTAAGCCTGGAGTTTGGCATTGTGGTTTTGTGTGGCCAGAAATGACAATATTTGAACAAGGACGTGACTGTGAGTTGGGATGTTTTGACTGCTCAGTCTTGACTGAACGCAGACTGAACTCAGAATATTGATGCATGTATTCAAGCTGAGAATATTGATAAATGTTTGATCAGAACTGCGTAGTTTGACAGTTTGATCTGAGTTTTATGAGCCTTTGTTTTCAAGTAAGAAAAACTGGCAGTATGCCTAGTCACAGACTTACTCGTATTACAGCTAAACAGTACACTAAAATATTTTTCCGAAAACATTTGAGGTGTGAAATAGTATGCACACTCAGACAGACTCTTGATTCATATTTTATCAACAGTGCCTAGTTTGACCGTTTGATCTGAGTTCCGTGAGCCTGCTGTGTTACACTGGATGGACTCGCTCAGAATGACCAATCACAAGTTAGCCATGCTCTAAAGCATACCATGCTTTATTGTCTATTTTACACTAAATGCGAACATGATTTACTAAATGAGCATCATGCTGTATGGAAGACGACTTGAAACTAGCAACTGAACTATAAACTCATAAGGAAACTGTTTACTGAGGTAATTAATCAATGGGGTACGTAGTCAGTCTGAATCACACATGGCTGTAGTGCCAAAACCTGCAGTTCCTCAAACGTCCATTTGAGGTTGGCTATAGAACAAGTCAATCTTAATAAGCCCCCATATTAAAATGTCACAGCAGAAATAAACATGTTTACAGCCTGGTACAAAAAACAGTTTTTGTCTCTATAGCTAATCTCCCTTTTTATGACAACTGTACTGAGGGTGAATTTTATTTAACTCACTCGTTCAAATATTATTAAGGCTTAAAGGTATGCATAATTAACAGCATAGCCACTTTGATTGACAACTACGTCTTTGCTGCGTGGCAGAAGTGGCAGGACTGCCAACATGGCGGCGGCCAGAGACATCCTGGGCTTCCAAATGGCTCTTCAGAAATATACGGGTGACGTTACAGATATGACATCCGTTCTTTATACTGTTAATGATATACAATGCTAGCTAGCTAACAACTACAGCTACACAGTCCACACACTAGCTGTTTATGGCAGTGAATAGCAGTGTAAAAACACTTGCAACAATTTTGTCCATATACAGCTTTGAGTTCAATCTGAACAAACTTTATGACTTTTTTCCTCAAGTACATACTTTAACCTGTTTTATATATATATATATATATATATACCTGCAATCAGGACCAAATGTAAAGCTCTGAAGCTGATTATCCTGATGTGCTACCTCAGTCAACAAACTTGTTTTTATTGAATTATTTACAGGTTTTTGGATTAAGAATAGGATTTTTCAAAAGACTTTTGTACTTGTATATTATAAAGTAAAAGTTAAGCAAGTTAAAAAAAGACAATGAAAAATGTATCAGACCAACACAGAATAACTGAACATACAGCAGCCCCGCACTGTCTCACCACCACCCGCACTCTTAGAGACATCAAAGGATTTCTCATCACAGTGGGGAAAGTTTCGAAGCTGGTTAAAATTATACAGCTGAACACAGTTGTTGTATCATCATATCATCATCCTCATGAAACATACAGAGAGAAATGCTGGCTGGCAAGCGGGCTTCATGCTGCTTTCATATAGATAATGTATGAATAGTACAGCGCTCCAACTCAACATCCTGTAATATTAAATATTCTCATAATAGTGCCTTCATGTCTTGTTTTAAATCTGCATGACAGACGCTGTATTGTTCTACACATTCACCTCATTAGTAGCATGTAAATTGTATACAAACTGTGTACATAACACACATTTAATGCATTTGAATAAGGAATTGTGGATGTGTATTATTATTAATTATATTACTATTACACGAGCACATAAACACACAAATACAATATTTACAATATACTGAACAAATAAAAGTATACATTGGTATGCAGATATAAATAGAAATTACTGTTGGTCATTGTCACTGTACCACTTACTCTACTCTGATGATAAACAACAGTTGTCATACCATTGTTCCAACAACCCAAGAAAACCCCATTCCCGTTGTTTCCAAAAATACTACCCAGTGTAACTGACATCATGTACTTTATGTCACGTACCTTAAACATAGGAGTTTTTAACCAGTTATGAAATAGTCTCAGTTTAATACTGATGCCTTCATATGACCTGCGTAAACAAACAATATCATCAATGAGAAGATCGGCTGGTGCACATATTGTGGATTTGGTCAGATTGGCCTCAAAATCTGTGAAACGAGGCGGTGAAAACGCTGAGGCCCCCAGAAAAAAACAGGGTTGCTTGTAGAGGCTTTAACTTACCTAACTATGTAACTAACATACTTATTTTACCCCAAATCATGATCTTTACCAAAACCTAACCAAATAATTCTGTCCCCTAAACTGAACCAAACTGTGACCATGTTAACCATTTGTTTATTATGGTTACCATGACAATGAATATCACCTGATTATTGTTACCATGACACTGGGGGTCTCCTGACAAAGATCACCTGATGTCCGCACATCAAATAGATATTATGGGGCAAAAAACCCCAGGAGGAGTGCATATTTTTGGAACGCCAGGCCATTGAAGCAGTAGGATTTTGTTACCCTTTCAAGATAACAGGCTGACGGACAAATGGGCTTTGGGTCCAATGGGACATTTTTTGGACTATTGGGATTTTAGAATAATTTACTGTCGGAACAATGGTCCCCAAACAATATATATTCACATTCAATCAAAATACCAGCCCACAAACATACCCATATAACAGTCCCAGAATCAACACATATGAACATTTAGTACATATACATGCATGAACACAAAAAAATGCACACAAGCTCACAGAGTGTGAATAAAAATACCTGCCTTTTTGTCTGACGCACACACCTGTGTATGCAAATAAACGCTCCTCCCTTGAGACTCTCAGACATAAATACTTACACAGGTAGCGGAGTTGCCTGGGGTTTTTCTCTGCACCTTTCGTCTTAACCTTGATGTTCTCTCCAATTCCCACACATCTGCTTAACACGTGTAGCCCTGAGCATTCACTTCCACCTGACAAGAGAAAAAGGAGAGATGAGGAGAGAGGGAGAGGAGGATTGGGGAGGATCAGGTATCTCCTGAGACTCTGATTGGCATTCAGAAGCACAGCTACCAGTCCTCGTGCCCTGCATCCCTTAGAGATCCACCAGGCCTTCGCAAGGTGTTGAGAAATGGACCAGAACTTCAACTACTTCTATGTTCCTTATAGATATCCTTAATTTCTGTCTGACAGGAGTGAAATGTTTTTTCAGTGAGTAGCATCATGTATAACGATTCTTTGGTTTATTGGTGATTGGTTTGATTTTGCTCAGGTTCACTTAAGTTCATTTTAGTTACAGATGGGGCTTGAATAGCTCTCAACAGTTATGATCCTTAGTGTGTTTAAGGCAAGCAGCAATCTCAATGGCTGTGAGGTGGAGCCAACATGAAAATGCCAAAAACTGCACTTCCTTAAACTGACACTTGAGGCTGGCTACAGAATCAGTCCGTCTCCATAAGTCGGGTAATGTCGGCATAGAATATCGTTAGTGGTATTGTCATCTAAAGTTAAAGCATTTCAACTTTTTTACTGGATGTTACATAGCTCTCTCACACATGGATAAAACAAGGTCAATTTGAACAATCACAAGCTAAAAAAATAACTAATTACATTAAATAATAGACACAAAATAATACAACATCACCATAACAACATGTCGTGTTTCATTTTGCCGTAGTGCCATTCCATCGGATTGCTTTTTTTCTGTGCCAACCAGAAGGTTCATATGCCTGAATACATATGTGAATGCAGTATTAAGATGGCTGCTACAATTCCTGTCATGGTTGATGTTGGCCTTTCATCAGTTGGGAAATTAATAGGTAACCTTTTGCAACAAAGCACAAAACAAATACAATTGTTTTTTTTACCAGTTTTTTCTTTGATTAATAGTTATCATATTGATGATTAAATCCAGTTTGTGTAATTATTATATTCGAGTCACAGAGCTACAAAAAGCTCCTAAAAGACTCAGACATATTGTGTCTGTGTGTTTTAACAGTTTCACAAGTTGCAACTGTATTTCTTTATCCAGGTATGATGGTAGGCATAAAATATATATATTTCTCTTTTTGAAAAAGACAAGCAAGTGCTGACACATTGTTTTGTATGAAAATATAAAATATTCGAAAGAAACATCAATACATACCAACATAACTGACAAAGATAGGTCATTTGCCACCAGCTTTGTTTGGACAAAGAGAGAAAAGAGAAGGTACGAGTCTTTGAGGATTCTTGAAATACCTTCGGAACAACGGCGAGTATTGTTAAACGACCTTCTGAGTTTTTCAAAAAAAATGCTGGGTATTTCTTTTCTGGTTAGCTCTGTGGTAGATTATTAGCTTTGGCTTCAGTGTCCATGTCACATACTAAAACCTTAGTGTCTTGAATATTAGCTGCTAAACGGCGCTTAGAGAGCTATTTATTTCACCCCTGGAAGACATCACAGACCTTAAGAAGCAAACAAGACGGGCAAACATTTCTTATATTTCTGGTCACAGACAGAAGGAGAATCAAAAGGAAATATCTTTGGTTACAGGAAGAACAAACCCTGAGTATTTCTGCCACAGTGTATGTGTGTGTGCTATGTGTGTATGGAGGGGGTGTTATTGCTGAGGGCAGAAAATCAAAGGGAGGAGAAAACAATACAGACTATTCTCTCCATCCACTCCCTTGGTGGTTCTCAGAGACCAGCTTCTCTGCAGAGGCGCACTGCCTTCTCTTATTATTTTCTTCCTCATCTGTTTCTTCTTTGCTATCTCTATATTTTCTTGTTTTTCCCATATGTTGTATGTACCATGTTTCCTGAGTTTTCTGCTTTATCACTGTCTCTGTAATCCCTCTTTCTTTCAGTCCCTCTGGAGAAAGCTGAAGCTGACTGCGCTTACTCAGGGGTTTGCAGCATTAAGAGAAGGCTGCTTGTGCCTGTAACTTAAAACGGTGCCTAAAGTGAAGGAAATTAATAGTGACATGCCCTCAACACACACACACACACACACACACACACACACACACACAGACATTTAAACACACACACACACACATTTTCTACAAGTCATTTAAAGCATGCACATTCAAGTCATTCCTCCCTTGTAACAACACATCCTGGGATAGATGTCCCTACTCTCAAACCACTTCACCCCAACTCCCAGCCCGGATAAACAGTGCTTGTCATCTTGTTAAATATCCTCTGTTCCTCTCTGTTTCCCGTCTGACTTTGACTGAGTCCTCACTCCATCATTCTCCCACTCTATCAGCGTGATGTGACTTTTAAAAGAAAAAAAGAGAGCAGGAGGAGGGGGAGGTCCTCATGGACAGACTGCTTCCTGTCCAACCATTTGTGGCTTCCATTAGCCCAGCCCATACAGCCTCGCTGGTTTCACACTACATTTCCCTTCATTCACTTTAACACTCCATTGGGTCTCAAAAAGAAAGGGGTGGGGTGTAATTGCATTTTGAGTGATGTTTGTGTCATTACCTTGCTTCAAAGTCAGCGACAACAACAACAATTTAGCAACACGCGCTCAGTCTGCCTTAAAAGTCGCAGCTGGCAATTTGGAGCGGAGATGGTCTCAACCAAAGAATAAAGACTGTGGGTCACTTTCCTCTCAAGTAAATTAAAGTCTGAAAACTGAATTCTCACTTTTTGTGTGAAGAAACTATGCTGTCTTAGATTATGAGTTGAAACTGATGGACCTGGATGTGGAGCAGCTATTCCAGAGTACAGCTGTGTGGTGCAGATGCCCTATGGAGAGTTTGTCCGTATCTGTCGCGACCTGTCCCAGATCGGTGACACCATCATGATCTCCTGCGCCAAGGACGGAGTCAGATTCTCCGCCGCCAGCTGGGCACAAGAAACATCAAGCTGTCTCAGACCAGCAACATAGACAAAGAGGACGAGGCAGTTACCACTGAGATGAATGAATCTGTCCAGCTAAAGTTTGCCCTCAACTACCCGAAGTTCCTCACCAAGGCCACGTCTCTGTCCAAGACCATCACCGCATCACAGCATGTCCGCTGATATTCCACTAGTAGTAGTAGTACTAGTGGGAAGTACAAGATTTCTGGTATGGGACATGTCAAATGGTACTTGGCACCAAAAATTGATGAGGAGGATTTCTAAGTTTATAACATAAATTATCTGGGACCTATGTACCCTTCAACACGCCCACATAGCTTTGAGTGTACCGTTAGCAACTAAGTTCATGTCTGTTCCAGTATGATATTGAATTTTTTGTGTTCATCCAACATTATAGAAGGGCAGTGAGGTCTAGCTAGTAAAAACTGTCTCTTTTTCGGGATTCAGGCCCGTGACCACAGCATGCCGTACGTTAACGCATGATTCAGATCACAATATGGTGTAGCCACTGACAAAGATAGACAACATGACAGCTCCCCAAAAGTGCAACCAATTTTGATTAGCCCCTGGTGGCTGGCTGTAGTATAGCTCATAAAATCCACCTCCTCTGTGTTAACAGATGGGACATGGGCCATGTGAAACGTATTTTTAAGGTACAACGTACATATTTAAGTTGGTTTCTGTCATTTTAGTTTCGTCTCATCATCCTGATGCATGTTCAAGGGTGAACGTTTGGTTTTAATGAGTTATTTGATGCTATAAAAAGGGAGTTTCATGTCATGATTAATAGCTTAGCCCTGCTTGTGATACTGCCACGTCAACCCAACCCAGATCACTACCGTGGAGACTACTGTGGAAGATGGTGACAGCTGTAGCCCAGATATTTTGGCTTCATTTTTGTATAGTGGGGGGAAGTAGAGGCTCACCATCCATATGAATATACGTCATTGGATGTAACATAACAATACATACATAACAGACTATCTGCGACAAGCAACTTTGCCCTCGAGAACACAAATGTCTGGTGTGTTTTCACTGAAAAAAAGTCTGACAAAATAAGTACAACATTTACAACAAACAATGTGGATTTTTATATTAATAAAACAGAATTTTAATTTCACTTTGACTTTAAAGTTTACATGACAATGCTGTAGTGGGTGTTTTCATAGAAATAAGAAAAGATAAAAAAATAACACAGACATTTCACTAATTAAAGATGATATGTCAGCTGTCTAGTCAGCAATTTACATTTTATATTTCTCAATTTGTGATCTTCTGATTTGTCCACAGCGTTAGTGCAAAAGTGCATTAATACTCTCCCCAAAAGAGATTTTTCTCAGTTGTTACAGTGGTCCTTGCACTCTTTCTTTTTCTTTTTTTTTTGTAGCCTACATCAGAGGTTTTTCAAAGTGGGAGGCAGGCATCCCCAGGAGGGCTCCAAACTGTTTCAGTTTGGAAGTGAAAAAAATATTACATTAGTTATTTAAAGGAGATCACATAGAATAGCCTAAATGTGTGTGATTTGGTTAAAGAGATTCAAAGAGTACTTTTGAGGAATTGCAGTTTTTTTTTTTTCCACTTTACCAGAGTCAGAATCTAATAAATGCCACAGGAAAGAGCTTTTTATGTATTCGGTGTAGTCTGGAGTTCAGCAATCAGCAATATAAGGCTACCTTGGCTCAAGTGTTCAAGGGATCAAAAAACATAATCCCATAGGCATAAAGTAGGGGGTTCCTCACTTTGTCTCACGCTTTGAAAACCTTTGGGCTACATGAGTGTGTGTGAATCCTTTTAATCTGTTCTACTTGAACGCTGCAGTTGTTTTGCCCCTTGTGACCAATGTCATCATTTGGCTTGTTGTTACAGTGGTGATCTGAATTTGTTCTACTACTGCTCCTATTATAGATTTCTCTGATGTTACAGTGTGATTTCCTTTTGGCATGATGTGATGCACAACATTTTAATGGCTGTGTCAGAGCTAGACTTCATTTATAAGCCAAGCAGACTCCAACAGTTGCATAAACACAGCTGTTGTTTGTTTATGTTTACAAAGGCTCGCAAGTGCAAATTGTTCCTCAGTTTCAGATTCAAAAGATAATAAAATTATGTGCTCAATTTCTACTCCAAAAAGCTGCGGAGCGCTGACCAGAAATAGACTTCTGTCTGTCAGATTAATGAGGGAGTTATTTGCCAAGGCGAGAGATGCTCAGCTGGACTGACTCATCAAATAACCATATTTCAACCCAAAACACAGCTTTGGTTCATGCTGTCAAAAAGTCAAGAATCTCCGTATGCTTTTTATGGCCACTGTTGCCAAGTTGCAGGAATTGGCATCCTGCAGCGTCGCGGCGACCTGGCACTCAGCCTCATTACAGTCCTCGTCCGCACGCACGCCCTTCAGCCTGCAACATGTATACACGAGCACATGTGTGTATGCGTTTACATGGTTTTGCTGTGCTGTGCTGTGCTATGCTAATCTGCTCAGACAACAGGACCAGCCGTGTCCAGAAGCTATTGGCTAAGGACAGAAGGACCTTGACAGCGCCGAATCTGTATAAGGATGCCTCCACCCACACAGACTCGACCTTTCTCACCACGTGACTGTCAAGACAATTATGATTGCGCCCGTGGCATAGAATTAGATTTTTAAAAAAGGCTTGGGGAGAATTTCCTGAAATGTAGACAGCTGAGCTCACCAATGTGCTGTCTCAGAAACATGTTGGGCGTTTTAGTATCGACAGGAGGCGAGTCAAATTTCTACACCGAAATAAAAAGACTGAGATAAAATGAAAGACAGGCAAGCTTAATTGAGTGACAGGACGGAGAACAAGATAGCAGCATGACAGTAGCACAGAGATAGTAGGGAGAGAGAGATAAAAAAAAAAAAGGAGAGAGCTAGAGAGATGTGGGCATGCAGCCAGTGGTGGATCTGGAGGGAAGCTGGGTTTGCTGGTGGTTGAACAGCACGTCAAGCAGCTGGTCAGTCTGCGCCATTTGCTATATTGGCCTTAAAGCACTGCTGAGATGAAAGCCTTTCACAACCCCAACGCTTACACACACACACACTCACTCACGCACACACTTCCATATGCCCAAGCACCCACACTCCTGTGGCTAAAAGGCAACTACAATTATCTCATAATAGATCTTTGCCCCTGTTGCTGGAACTGAGCCACTTGGATATCAGATCTGAACTTCTTCTTCTTCAGTATGTAAACTCAGAGAAGGAAAAGAGTGAGCGTGGGATATAAGGCTGGACACAAACACACAAACACACACACAAAACACTTTCATTTGTGGGGTCAGTCCAATATTAGCAGTCCACAAGGAGCAGAAATCACATGCATCAACTATAATAGCTCTCATTCATCACAGCGCTCACTGAGGAAGACCAAGCTTATGCATACAGCGCTTCCTGCCAAAGACATATTGCTCGTTGTCAGTGTGAGGGGCACTTCATAGATTAGATTCATCACTGACCTCATCAAGTGCACAAAGAAAACAAATTGGTAGAAAATGTACAATGTTTGTCATTAGTTGACATGTGGCCTATTTTACACCCCACCCCTGTCACTCCCTAATTTGAAGCATCGACGCCGCGGGCCGCCACACAGTGCTAAGAAATGCAACAGCGCTGCTCCGCCGAGAGCGTGCGTCGACTTGTATCTACACAAACAAATCAATAAGCAGTCCACTCTGTTCCATTATCAGGCGGAAAAGTTAACCACCAGCACCAACAGCGGGAGCACAGCAGCAGCAGAGAGTCGTGAGGGGGAGAAGGAGGAGGAAGAGGAGGAGGAGGAGGAGGAGGAGGAACAAAACAATATGAATTCCAAATTCATTTGAGAGCAAACACTTACGCTGGCATCTTATTGATTGAGGACAAGTTGGGTGGAAACTATTAGTGTTTTAATGCTGAATTCAGCAGGGCTCTCTCTGCAGTGCCACCACCACCTCTGGCGAAAATATAAGATATGGCATTAAAAGTTTGACCTCTGAAGTTTGCTTAAAACTTCAGACGAAACTTTGAAAATTGATGTGATATTTCGCTCTTGTGTTCAAAAGCATGTCGTCTCCAAGGTTGTAGTTACTGTAAATATCAAGAGGTAAGAATTATCTTTCAGGCCATCTGTTGTATGCTTCATTTTTTATTTGATTTCACGCATTTTCATAAACGCAGCATTTATCCTGGAACGGGTCCATAACAACAGATTTTGATAAATTGTTTTCCTACAGAAAGGTACAAGAAGTACTTCCTGTAGAATAAAGAAAAAAAAAAAAAACTGTCTATAATATTGAAATTAGAAAACTTCACAATTTGAATAAAGCTGTGTGCTGTGATCTAAGTGAGGTAATTTGCGATGTCGCAGCCTCCGTAGCAGAGGTCACTGCTAATCAGCCAAACCAGCAGGGGCATATAATCTCTCTCACCTACGCAGCTGAAAGTTGGGCCGCTCTGAGGGCTTCTGTAGCTGGCACATATATTTCCCAGGCTCTCTCTCCCTCATTACCTGCCTCCTTTCCCTCTCTCTCTTTATCTTTTTTTTTTTTCTAAACACAGCCTCTTGCTTCTCTCAAATCATTGCTGGTGTTACTATTTTTACCAATCTAACAAGGTTGCTTGGTCACAGAGGACTGTGGGGAGAGGCGAACGAAAGAAATGTTCACTGGGATCGAAGATGCAGACATGCTACTTCTGTTACGCCTGCCCTCAGAGTAAAGGGCCCTGGGGCTGAAAGTGGAGCCCCCCCCAGAGAAGGAGAGAGATGGGAGAAAAAGAAGACAGAGCGGGCGCAAGAGCTGCTGCTGCTGCTGCAGTCCAAGCGATGGTTAGACAAACTCTTAACCTTGAAGACAGATGAAAAGAATCAGCCTAGAGCTGAGTGAATATGAAGAAAATCAGGGTTTAAATCAGGGTTGTGTGGTGTCGTTGGGGGAGAAAAGTTGAACCTTTGAAAAGTCAAAAAGGAAAGAAGACTTTGATGTACTGAATAAAGTGGAACTACTGTCTAACTATTTGAACTGGTCTTACCCTTTCACCATGTTAACTTTAACCGGAAGCATCAGTTGATCTAATGATTGTTTAGGATTTGTGTCATGCTCTGATTAATTTGTATTAACTTTTACCTTCAAATAGAGCCAGGCTAGCTTTTCTTTACTGTCTTTATGCTAAGCTAACCGGCTCCAACTTTGATAAAGTTAAAGGAGATCTTATCAGTTTTATTATCTTACTCTCATATTTCTCAAAATGTTGCAAATTATGCAGTATAATGTACACAAAGAAGCAAAACAAAATAATGAAAACACATATTCTGTATATTGTCATTTAGTACAACAGCCCTGCAAAATGAATTTAATTGTAAGTTGTAATTGTTGAGACTGCGTCAGACATGGTTGTTAGGGGCCGATGGACAGTTCAAGCACTGCTCCTATGCTGGAATAATACATATTTACATTAGGTTGTGATAATTGAATTAAATTAAAAGTTTATTCAGGAATATGCACCATGTGAAATCAGTATATAAGCTGAAATGATAAAGCTGTTAAAACTAGAGTTTGGCTCTCTACAAGATAACAGCCACAGATACAGATAAAGCCAGCCAGTGAATGTGAAGCTCCAGGCCAATTGGTAATCCAGCCTTGGTGTCAGCAAAGTTTAAATTCAGTTTTGAGGCAATTTTTAAGGTCATAGTTTGTGTTTCTGTTACACAGAATTGAATTGCTACTATTTGGTCCACCTTACGCATTATATTATCCAGCTACAGCTACCTTAGCTTAAAGGCTTAAACTGTCCAAAAGTAACAAAATCTACCAGCACCTCTTAAGCATACTAATGAACACGTTATATCTTATTAATCTGTACAAAAGATGAAAAGATACATCGTGGCTTTATGGATTGGCAGACTTTGCCTGTTGTCTCCACTGGTTGCCTTGCATCTCTCGGGGATGAGAGGACTCAAAATTAATTTGATTAAACTCATTTTCCAAACTGTCAAACCATGTATGTTTATTTATATGGTACTTTGATACATTGGCAATAATATGCATATCACTGCCATAGTGATATATTGTCTGTGTGCAAACTGACTTTCACAGGCATGAGGCTGTGACAGAAAATACCAAAACCTTATTTGAGTTCAAAGTAACCACATCATATGTGGTGATGATTTCCCTGATTTCAATAGAAATACTGCGCGAGCTGGTCCAGGTCAGATGAAATACAATATCTGACTATTTACATAGAGGTCACACACAGTCCATTTGATATAATTCACTGGCTTCCATGTCATATGAATAACTCATGCTCAGAAGGGAAGAGCAGACGTCAATGCACAAAAAGTCATTTTCTGTCTGTCAGACATGGAGACCCATTCAAACCTATTTAACTGTGCTTTACATTATGTCTAGTCAGCAAAAAAAAAAAAAACAGGAGGGGCCAGATCTGGGAAGGATAAATTATTCAGTGCTTTAATGAAGGTGCACAGTGGTAAATTTGCTCTCTAAAATGGTGCGTCCCCGGGAGAGGAAGTTCACTGAGTGACTCGGGACAAATAGAATAGCTGTAAGGTCACAGAATATCAATATTAATAGATGTAAAGCTACAGAGGGCTGTACTATTCCCCAAAGGTTAATGCTACTGACAGGTTACACGACACAACATCCATACAGCCTGGCAGGCAGAGGGGAAGGTTGGATTTAAAGGTGCCCTCTTTCTGTGACGTTATTCCATCATGGTGACAACCAAGGATGGAATCTAGGGATGGCAATCTCAGTCGGCCCACCACTTTGGTCTCTATAACTCTTTATCGACTGTACACCCTCTGAAAAAATAAGGAAGGTTTCTTATTGTTATTATGAAGAAGAAATATTGCCATGGAATTTTGTACAAACACGGTCCCCTGAGGATGATTTTTTAGTCAAATGTC
Organism: Argyrosomus regius; assembly: GCA_946959425.1. Taxonomy (NCBI): domain Eukaryota; kingdom Metazoa; phylum Chordata; class Actinopteri; family Sciaenidae; genus Argyrosomus; species Argyrosomus regius. Next base: position 24,634,589 of record OX336883.1, read on the forward strand.
TCAACAACTATTGGATTATTGCTTTTTGAAGCAAGCAATATATTGAAATTTGGTACAGATACCCATGGCACCCAATCCAGATGACTTTGGTTGGTTGTGCCCTGACTCTTCCTGTAGCACCACCAGCAGGTCAAAGTTTTCTCATTCCCTGAGCATGACAAAGCATGGTCGGTTGACCTGGGATGAGAATGTGTTGATTTTCATGAAACTGCCTAGTGCAAGTTGCTGCTCTCAACTTTAAAAAAACACAATGAGCAGCTTTCAAATGTGCCTGCTGTTCCACTAAAGCTGGAAAAAAAAGTATTTTATCGTTTCATGGACAAAAATTGTTCTCATCAAGGAGAAAAAAGAAATGAATTACCAGAACAAAAGACAACTGTTGATTGCTTCAATCGTGCTGGAAATCATAGTCATAATCATCACAGTCGGTAATCCAGGTCTGTTCCGATCATAAAGTTTTCCTCCACATTTAGACATGCACTACTGAAAAACTGACACTCTGCATCTGATTGCTAGGATAAAGGACAAATGTAAGCTTTGATTTCACCATCATTTTTTTCTAAACCCATCTATGCTGTAAAATGGATATAGATATATTGCTTTAGAATGAAACGGTTCATTTCCCATAGAGTGAGCATTTACAAAAAGTGTAATTTTACTTGCTTCCTATCACCCTTAACGCATGACAAGACTAAACCCACTGATGTATTTGCAGTCGAGGCTCATTAAATTTTGTAAAATGAGCACAGATCACATGTGATTATGTTTCTCTATCACAAATTAAATTATGAGAATAGGACGTGATCAAGAGATGCCCTTTTCTCTTCAAGGCCGTGGAGCTAATTCTTCCTTATTTCCTTTCTTAGAAGCTGCTGCTGTCTCTCTACACTCAAACGTCGTTGGCATGATGCTGCCTCAATTAATCTGTTCGGTCATTTCAAGAAGGGCTTTGTTAGCTTAGGTAGGATTTTTGGTGCATATTTATCCTTTCACTCTGAATGACGTTTTTGTTTTGCCTCTTCACTGCCACTGGAGGACCTCCACCTGAGAAATAAAGTCAAAAGGTGAAGCAGTGATGAAAGATGAAAATAATGAAAATGCACATCCCACATCCCCACAGGAGGACAGAAACATAAACAAAGGAAAGAGTGTACACACTGTCTATACTGCTTCCAGCATTTCTTATAACCACATATAGGTGACACTCTGTAGAACGCAATTAAGGATGTGATTTAATCATGCTTTCAAAAAAAACATACACTATTTCTCAAAAATGCTACAGCCCTAAGACTGTAAAGAAAAAATATTTATTATTTTTGCAGACGGACACAGTGACAGAGTCAGAGATGCATATAGCAAATACATGGATGGCAACAATAGGAAAATACTCATATTAGACAGCGCTGTTATTAGCATGGCAGTTATAGATCCTGTTGTCCAAGTAAGTCAACAATAAATTTCACTTTAAAAATGTTTCAGTGGTACACAACATCTTCTGCTTGTGTTGCTTAGCAACAAAAACATGTTATGCATCTGTAACAATGATGTACTGACCTGCTAACTTGACAGTCGTCTTTGAAGAGGACACTGTCATCCAGAATGACTGCTATGGTATTCGATTACTTCTACAAAGGCGCATAAAACTCCTTAATACTACAAATATGGAAATTAGCTCGAGTCCAAACAACACATCAAATCATCGCTCTGATGTGCAAATTTCTTTCAACATCTATCAGTGGGCTTCGGCTTTACAAAACAAATGGCGTAAATGCACCGTCTTGTAGAAATTGTCTTTGGGCTGACTTCATTTTTCCTTATCCCTTTGCCCTTTTGAAGCTGTGGCTTCACGTTGTACTGGATGGTCTGTTTTCCCTGGTGGTGATTTCAGCTTTGTACCTGATAAGAGGTGCTGTGTTCCTCCGGGATAAGCTGTCTGATGTGAGAAAAGCTTATAGTATCCTGGAATACATGCATTTCCTCAGGAAACACGCTCACATTCATGCACATTTGAAGATGTGCCGGTGTGAAGGGACATACAGCCCGTCGCCATATGAGATAAGGTAACTGACTTCACATCACCGTGCTCAGCTACCGAATGAGCCAATCACAACAGCAAGCTGTCACCAGTGTGCTAATGGCGCTGTCACACCAAGGATCTGTCACATACTGGGGGAATATTTTGATTCAACACCCCAACCTTTTAATAGCTTTGTAGTGACCTTTGTGACCCCTGACTGTGGAGGTGTTGTCTGCAAATCCACTAACTGGTGCTTGTTAAGCCTGTTGAGCTTTCCCCTCTATATGGCCCACTGGAAGTTTATAATGATAACAGAAGCAGATTTAGGGTACATTCAGACAGGTTCAGGCGCTGCGGCGAATCATTGCAGGGCTCATGGGGGTGTGTCTATTTGTGTGAAACACAACTTTTTTTTTTTTTTTTTAATCAATGCTGGTGCTCACTCACTCTCATTCACTGTCTGTGTCTCTTGACCACTTTGACTGGCGGCGGTGACGTCAGGCTGGGTTTTTCCAAGGTCACTGCATTATTTGGCTGACACCTCTACCCGCAACGCCACAGGCAAAAGGAACTGCCCCCACTCAAATGAATGGAACAACCTTCGTTTTTGCCACAGTGTCGGATCTTGTCTGAATGTACCCTTACCATCAACAATTTTTGAAGGAGTGGGTCAGTTTAAAGTAGTAAAAGGTTTCTCATATCTAGCTGACCATCAGTTTTGTAGGCTTAAATGACGACTGCTGCTAGCAGATTTTATCAGCTGCTAGTTAGTGTATGCTAATGCTAATGCTAAAGTTTAATACCATGACTTCAGTTCAACTCCTTTCAACCTTGCCAGGTGATTTGCTTTACATCACAATTTTTAACCACACTTTAAATATGCTCATGATTGCTATACTACACTACAAACTACATGTTGCATACAAAAATTCAGCATGTTCACCCAATGATGATTCACAGAAGATTTATAAACCAAATAAAGAACAGAACAAAGCTGCTAACGTTAATAAACTCTGATGAAGTGGCATATTGGCTCCCACACTGTGGATGTACCAGTGCTGAACAAATATTTCTCAAACTTACACCTTGATTCTACTGGGCACAGCTTTGTGAGGTCCTGTCCACGAAGCTGTTTTTGTGTTTTGGCCCATCCTCCACGTAACTTCATATCAGGAGTTTTGCCTGCCAGATTTTGTTAACATGCTAATTCTTTCTTAATTTATGTGCCTTTATCTTGGGTTTTTGTCTGCTTTCACAATCGGGAGTCTACACAGGGTGTTTCATTTTTTTAAAAATGGGTGTATTCTGCTCTGTGCTGCTTGACATAGCTGGTCTCTCTAGCGGAGAGCCACTTCTGGGATGCTTTTGAAACTTGCTGCAGCTCATCTGGTACAATCACAAGCATTGCTAGAATGGCCACGATCAGCTCCAGTCGCCTACATCGCAGCCAGAACACGTCATAGCCATGGAATCAAGCAGTTGACCTGTAACATTACTAAATGTTGTAGTTAGCTTGAAAATACTCTGTACTTCGAGGTAGCCAGGCATGCTAACATTTGCAGCTTAGGTTCAAGAGAAATAGAGAATAGTTTAATGCATCATTACACCTTTGCTCTTGTGGTTTTGTTTTGTAAAGGCTAACAAAAAAAAGACACCACCCTCCAAACTTAATACCCCATATAGACCATTTTGATTTGGAGAACTCTAAAGCTTGGCGTCCTGCCTGCTCTGAATAGCTACGTTTAAGCTGTGATTGGATAATTGTTGTCCAGGGCAGGGGTTTAGCGAATGGTCAATTACAACAGATTTACACAAGAACTAAGGTCTCCACCAACAGGTCCTCTACTCATCTTTGACACAGGCATTGCAGATTAGTTGTGCCCTGGGCCCTCTTATATTATACGAGCTTAAACACGACATCAAACAGTCAAAATTCTACCTTTCTGTGCATACAGTATGAACCATGTACGAACCACGGCTACTGCTTTAGTCTCTTGTCGTATCACAGTGGGAGAAAAAAGGCTCCCTCTGGTCCCCTGGGGGCATCGCTGTCAAGGACACCTGTGTGCCGCTGTGTTTCGCTGTGTTCTACTGCACTCCAGTCAGCACGCTGCCTGATTACATAAAACACTGAATGCATGAGAGTGTCCTACAGCAGGACGCCTAAGGCTTCAACAGTCATGTTGTGCAGCCCCTACCCGTGTTCCTCTCCCTCCTGTCCCAGACTCACTCCACCAGCTGTCTGCTCATCTGTCTCGCTCTCTGCCTCGCCGTCTCTATTTGTACCTCAGAAGACTCGGGTGGGGTGTTTGTGAGGACGGCTTTGCTTGAATCTCCCAGCGAGTTAGTCTGGTCAATCTATGTGTGTCTATCTCTCTGAGTGACAAAGAGGTCAGCTCTAATTAAAATCAGCATTTGTTGCCTCAGGGAACGGTAACCATTGTCGTGGCGGCAGTCGGCCCACTCGGTCCCCTAAGCAACAGAGCTACAGCTAATGAGAGGGGAAGACATAGCTGTGCTGCCAGAGGAGCACGAGTAGCTCTCCGTCTCATTTTATTTTCCTTTTTTGTCTTTAATCATCTTTACATTGAGCTCATGAATGGTTTTGTTTTCCTGCTTTCTGTCCTTACCTGACTCTACCCTCATCTATCTCTCTTTGGCTCTGTGCTAAATTAGTAGACCTATAGGTGCGCTTACCATGCTTTGATGTTTTCTATTCTTTCTCCGGTTTTGTAACTTCACCTCTACTTTCCAATTACATCTAGTTTTGTCTTTTAACCGTTCCCTATCTCACTCTTCTTTAATTTTTCCCTCATTAATGGCTGCACATGCATCTCCTCCCTCATTCCCGTCTTCCTCTTTCTCCTCCCTGTCATAATTAGCAACTTTACATTTCTTTCCATGGCAGGCTCTCTCTCTCTCTCTCTCTCTCTCTCTTTTTGTCCTCCTGTCCCTCATTCTCCTTGATGAAGTGAGAATTACCATTTATAAGATGCTCAAATATCTTCGGAGAGTCTGTGCGTATATAAAGACTTTTTGAAATTCAACATTTATCTGTCTGCGGTCTGCAGTGTTATCTCTGTTGGCTCTGTTTGCCTGCAGAAATACCACCAAGTTAATAATTTGTGCTGCATTTCAAAATACTTTAAGAAAACTCTATGATGAGAATACAGATTAAACACTTGAACATGGATGACAGAATACTTAAGCGACTCTTCTTTGTGACAAGCGCTGCAATCTAACAGCATTATGTCCCTGCCTACCTAGCTGAATGATGGCCCGTAAAACGGGTGACATGAACAAATTGCTCCCCTCTCATTTTGTTAAAGCTTGGGTAGACATGCTCTATTGCTTTTTTGTTCCAGCCCTTTGATGGGGGGAAACTGTACAGGGATAAGCTTAACAAACAGTTAAGCCGCAAATGAACAGCTATTGTAAAAAGCCCGTATTTAATTCTGAAAATGGCAGGAATGTCTAATTGCCATGTCGATGTGAGAACCACAAGGTCAGCGGCTCGGGCTCGCAGAGAAATATCTGCTTTTGTTTCCTGCAGAGCTCTTGTTTTGGGCTTTGCACTATATGCTTTGTCTGCATGTCAGTTGAGGCATTCCTGAAGATGAAAACCACAATGTGGTGCTCAAAATGATAACTTCTTTTTCTGTGTTTCAGCAGTCACTACAGTATATAATTCACTGCCTTGATATATGCAAAACTTGGTCTGGTGTCAAACTTTGCATCCAGCAATTTTCTTTTCTTTTCCGCACCCAATTATCTTATTTTGCCCGCCATTCAACATATAGTATAACCAGCTATCAATGTGTCAGAAAGCTATATCTACTGTCTGTGTCAGGTCTACAGTGTTATTTATTCACCCAAGTGGCTTGTTGCTCAGAAACAAAGAAAATAAAATGACCAAAATGGCTTTGGCCGTGAAAAGCTTTCATGGGAGTGTCATTGCGTTTCTTCAGCATTATTAAATGAAGTGTTGAGTGTGTTGTTCTCTTTATTCAACGTTAAATAGCACTGTGTCCCAAAGCTTTCTGAGCTTCAGTTTACAATTAGCAGTTAGCCAAGGTCTACCATTAAACATGAAACAAAGGGACAAATATAATAGACAGCATAAATTCAACATTTTTCTTCTTCTGCAGTCAATTCGAACCTCTTTGAATTTTGCTTTTTTTTTTTTGGCTAATAATCATTTATCCCATCTGCAGACTTAAGTAGCCTGAAGCTCAATTGCTTATTCAACACCACAGAGTAAACATGATAAATGCTTGGAGTAGGCAGTCTCTTCTTTCATTTACCAGTAGTCTGATGTAACTATCCCTTGTGTGTCAGATCTTGGTAAATGAAAAACGCTCCCCTCACAGTACAGCAGCTTTCATTAAAGGCTTCAGTTCATATTTGAATATGAGGCAGATGAAACTGTAACCTTAACATCACACAGGTGTCTGTTTAGTCTGTTCAGTTGATGGAGCTTTAACATTAGCAGGTTCAAAACCTTTAGATCGATGAGGCTTGTTTATTACGCCGTCACAGTTGTCACTCAGGGCTTCCTCATGGGGTTATTCTGGTGTTGTGTGTCAAGGCACTGCATTAATATTTTTATAGAAACAATAGATCAAATGACTACATGTAATGTGAAAGGTGTCGCATCAAGTGACAAACCCAGAGGGAATTACACCCGACTCTGTGGTTCCCCTCAACTCTACAGAGTATTTTAGTGTCTTTCAGCTCATTGTTTTCATTTTCTGAACCACTGTACACTACTGTTCAGCAACAACAACAATGTTGGTGACTAGCTGGTGAACATAGCTAAAGAAATGTGAAAATTAATACAAATGTGGCTCTGCATCTGCTAGTGTAAACCATAACAATGCCGATATAATTTAGGGACAAATCAACGCCTTTGGAGACATACAACACTATTAACATAGTGACAAATACAGCCTGTTCCAGCTAATTAGTAGTGGGAGTATATTATATAGTACATAAAGTTAATAATCAGGCATTTATTTCAAACTTAAAGCGCCTGAAAATCTGGTTACAAATCTTAAGTATTTCTCTGTAACATGACTAAGAGTTTAATAATCAAAAACTCCTACTAACTAATCTCCTTCATCAGGACTGTGTGGGTGTGTGTTGGACATGTTTGACTGACAGCGGCTTTGCAAAATAAACAAACAACCTCAAAAAAGACATCGCATTTTGATTAAAATGTCGCAGAGTCTGATTGGTGCACAGGAGAATGTGTCATCACCTTTTTCAGACGGGTGAGAAAGAGCAAGGACTAAAATAGAAATGCAGAAATCTCTCAAGTGAAACCAGAACTGTTATAACTGGCAGGTTATTTTGTGTTAATGTTGAGTCATTACTCAGAATAAGAAGCTGATTATGTGTGTGTGTATGTGTGTGTGTGTGTTCAGGGGGTGTAAAGGGCCGATGTATAAGATTTACGGGGGCTCAATTTACAGGATATCGCAAAAATAGAATGTAATGCGCAACTGTGTTTTCATTAGTATATGATCATTTGAAAAAACACAATCATTATGTTTTGTTACCTTAAAATCATGTTGAACCCCCATATTTCTACAGTAGCCCAGAACGAACAAACTGAACTGGCTCTACATAGGACTATTTTTCACACATATCATTACCAACATAGTTTCTCCATCATGTTAGAAAGGTGGAATACCTGAATGGATGACGGTGGCCAAAAACTCTTCTGCTTACAGTAAGTGTGTGTGACAGCAGCAGGGAAATTCATGACAAAATATAGAGTAGACTTGGATGAAGATTGGAGGAATTGTACATGCTATTCAGACGATCAGCTCCCACTGTCTTAAAGTATAGCAACCCACAGCAGAGCTGCTCGCATTCTGAGTCACACCACCAGTGCTGCTGTCAGTCAGCCTGCCATGGACAGCAGCCTCCTCTCAGGGTGAGTTTTATTTCCAGAACAGTATTTACACAGTCACCTAAAGTAAAATTACAGTCTTTAATGCATTAAAATGACATCTTTTTAAATTTTTTGGCATTTACTGGATAGCAGAGGCAGACAGGAAATGGAGAAGAGAAAGCGGTATGACATGTTTCAAAGGTCGGCGGCTGGACTGAAACCGGCAACGTCGCAGTGGCCAAGGAGCTCCACATGACTTTTAGTCTTTTAATTAAGAAGAATAATTAAGAATATAATTAAGTATACATGCCATGCTGTGTTAAGACTCAGCATGTACATTATTTAAGAGAGCACAAAGTGTATTATAACCCTGTTATGAGACACCCACAGATTTTCCAATGTCAAAAAGCTGCTTTGGAAATGATGATGACATGAAGTTGATAAAAGTTAGATGGTCTGTCCCACACGTACGCACACTTGTGGTTTTGAGCTCTTAAGCTTGTCTTTATGCGCCACCAGTTGGCAAGCCAAGTACACTTATTGAATGGACACTTTGTGTATAAAAATACAGCTTCAAAGCCACATTTTGAACAGCGTATTCAATAATTCATCATGGTCTTCTGTGCCACATCATTCCAGTTGTTGGTGGTTATATTTGTAGTATATAGGACTACAAAAAAAAACATGTTTGGTCATTTTGGATTTTATTTGTAGTAGAGAAATGAAATAGAGAGCCTTACATAATGACTATCATGAGGAAATGTCTCTTCATAAAATATGCTGAAGACTGTGTAACACTGGATATAATGAGTGGGCTAGAGATGTGCACTAAACTATGATGAATGGTGTGATGCAGCCCCGACACATAACCTTTGGAGGCCTGCGATTGGCTGATTCAGTGCTTGAGAGAGAGCATTTTTGGTAGACATCACTTTAGCCCTTTTTTATTTTAACACTCAGGATTCATTTCCGTTAGCACTTGAGTCACAGGTTTAGATTTGGCTGTACGTTTATTTTAACACTTCATACAAAGTGCCTAAGCCCTACATGTGTGAAGAATTTCTTGACTCATGAGTCAAAATGTAGGATTATTCTTAGAAGTATTTCTTACTCCTTTTATTAACCGGCTGAGGTCTTAAGCTTGGCAGCATCAACATTATCCTGCTACTGTACAAACCAAGAAGCAAAACCAAAAATTACTAATCTTGGGGTAGGTGAAGTGTTGTGCTCTCTGTTACTCATGGGGTTTGCATGTCAATGGGGCTCGGGAAGCCTTTTTAACAAGCATCTCTGAACCACACTGAAGAATTGAGCTGAAAGTTTGATTGGACTAAAAATATTCCCACCTCAGAGTAGGACTTGAGAGTTATTTATGAAGCTTCCTACATAAACTCTCAGCAAGCGCTAGACGGTCTCCTGTGTGAATGAAATCACCATTTTAAGATGCCTTGTAGTTTTTCTCTTTAATTACCATGTGCAGTCGAGACTGACTGACTGATCTACATATATACGCAGAATCTCACGCAGGAATTTTAAGTATCAAACATGAGAGAGCTCTGGCTTTTTGTGTGGATTTGTTTACGAGGTGTCCTCCTCTATGCTACCCATTATATATATATATATATATATATAGAGAGAGAGAGAGAGAGAGAGAGAGATATTTTTTTTTTTTTATGTGTCAGTGACACATTCAAGGGGACCACCAGTATCTTTTTAATCATGTTGAGCAGCAGAGAAAGGATTGAACATAATTGTCCATATGGAGCATTTTGTGCCAAATCATCTCTGCTGTAGCTGAATTTCTTCATTAATCTTAGATTGCATTTTCTGTGCAGTAAATTAAAAAGATCTTATATTTTAGAAAAATCTTATTTTATATCAAAAGTTCTATATCATGTTTTTCCCCCTACACAATTCAATTACCTCTGCTCTCTGATCATGTCCAAATAAGCTCAGCTCACAGGGCATAGTAACTGGAAGATCAAGATTAGAGACTTCATGATAGTCCGGTATTTTACCACTTATAATTGTTTTCTTTAATGTGGAACTAACGTCTTTTGTCTATCCTATTCTTTTGTACTACATTCTTTTGTATTTCCTGCCTCTTTTGTGTCACATGAGGATTAAAATACTGTGGATTAACAGTCAAGCGCCTCCATTAAATTTGATCTTAACTACATCGAATCGCAGTATTTGGCCCATGTGAGGAATCCATGTTTGTTTAGTTTCAGACACCTCCGTATGAAGTGCTGAATCAGGTTTGCCAGTCATGAGTACAGCTAGGATGTATTTATTATTATTACTGTGCTGTACTACTGTACACCAAAGCTCCAGCACCTTGCGACCCTGGTTAGTATCAGTAGTTATGGAAAATAGATGCATGTGCAGTTAATTAAGTTGATTGTAGCTGTGTGTAACACTATTGCCCAAGCCAAATTATACCCAGGAGAGTAATAAGCTACATCTAAGTTTGCCAAAAAATTTAATGTGGAAATGCCGCCTAACAGTTACCTCGAGGAGGGCATGAAAAAATTAGCAGGCACACCCAACCAAGAGGGGGCATCAGAGGGGGCAAACATCTGAACTCAGAGCTGCTGTAACTTACATCACAAGAGGCAGGGGAGGAAATTGGATCTGGGATCCAGCAAGTGGAGTGTAAAATGGAGATAATCTTTTCGACATTAGGGAGGCCCTACAACAATTTCACTGGGAGGTTTGAATTAGTTCAATGGTGCCCGAGGCGACATATCAGGGGGGGCCCAGAGTTCCCGGCTACGCCCCTGTTGGGCTCAGCATGTCTGTCAAGACCCCTGGAGGCTCAACAACACTGCTGTCCTCTGCTGTGGAATAAGGGATTTGATATTGCAAATTTCAACATTTATTGCAGGTGTTTGGTCATTATCAGAATCCCCTCTTGGAAAGATGAAAATTTGGGGTGTCGTTTAGAGAACAGTCGCCTGGAGCATCATGAACAGCCTCTCGCCGAGTTTCACCACACGGTGGCCCTGTGCCTCTCCATCTCGACGCTCCTCCTCGCCTCCACCACCGTAAAGCTCAACCTCCCTCACTCCCTCCCTCCCTCCCTGCCTCCTCCCCCACCACCACCACCACCACCTCCTCGTCCTCCCTCTACTTCCACTCCTTCCTCCCGTCGCGCTGCGCAGCAGAGCCACAGACGGTCCTTCCAGCTCCGTGCAGCCCGGTGCGAAGATGGTTGGCGGCTTGTGTGCTCGCAGGTTGGCCCGCCGGTCGCGGTCCGCCCTGATAGCAGCCCTCACGGTGCTGCTGGTGCAGACGTTGATTGTGTGGAACTTCAGCAGCCTCGACTCCGGCGAAGACAGGGAAAACGGAGGCTCCAACGTGCGGGGGAAGAGGGACCGGGTCGCAGGCAACAAAGCCGCTGGCAGCGACTATTTCCAGCACGGGGTCCGGCAGCAGCAGCGGCAGCATCTTCCTCCGCCGGGGAAGGGGACGTCTCGACACATACAGCAGCCGGTAAGACAGAGAGGCGCTACCGATGTATTCACATCATATCCCCGCTGAAAAAAAGAGACTGTCTCGCCGGGGATGAAGCCCGGAGGGGCTGGCAGGCAGGTCAAAACATCTCCAGTTTGCGCTTTTTTTTGGAGGGGGGGTTAGACAAGCACACGACCGGGCCTCAAAATGAATGAATGTTTGATTGTTGTCACTTGAACGGAGGCTGCTGCCTCGTTGGGAAATGATAGGATGTCTGAAGGAAGACAGATGCAAAGGGAGCCACTGTTTTCTCTGAGAGGCGAGCATCCTCAGCTGAATGCTTGCCGAGGACATTGAGCCCCATTGCGCCGTTTGAATGAGCGCACTCCTCCAGTCTCTGGACCCCCCCCCCCCCCCCCCAAAAAAAAATAAGCTGAGTATGAAACCTGAACTCAGAGGTGTAGTTGGCTAAAATGAGGGAATGATGAGCATGGCTGGGCAAATCCTTTCATAAGATAGTAGCAGAGTCACTGAGTGGGGTTGTAGCCTGTAACTGTCACGGTCTGTTTGGTATTTTAAGTCAAATACAGGAGCTGCGTGGCTCAGCAGCCTGTCCAAGCAAGGCCAAATTGAAACCTAACCTAATTTGTGGAGTTGTTTTTGATGAGTGCACAAAGATTAGAGTCATCTGCTGTTCTGCTCTGGAAAGAGTTTTATTGGTGGTGACAGCATGAGACACAAAGGTCAAGACAGATGTGATTGTGGAGCAAATGTAATGATAACAGAAAATGAAGAAATGAAGTTAAAGTAGAGGAGCTGATGATTTTTGAAAATGTAAGAATTGGGCTCCCCCCTTCCAAAAAAAAAAAAAAATGTTTACTCTGAGTCTGGCTCGCTGTGCCCTGGAGGCTGCACACTGAGTAGGTTTTTTTTTTTTTTTTTTTATCCGTACAGTGCCTTTTCCGTGCGGCATGTGATTAATTTTCACAACCTGGTGTCTGGAATTAAATTCTCCAAAATTGGGCTTCTTGCTCACACGGTCTCTGAAGCAGTTAGGCTGGCCCTAAAGAAATTGGACGTGGTTGTTCCTGGCAAGCGTGCAGCCTTTTACCCCCCACCCACCCCACTCTCTTTCACAAAGCTGCCAGCCATTCAAGTAGAGTCTACTCCTCAACCACCGTGCAACCAGTAGATAACTGGCTTTGATGTAGCATGATACACTGTGGCCTCCACGCTCAGTCAGTCACTCAGAGCCGTGCGCTGTATCGTCTGTCTTCCTCTGCAGATTGTACAGTGACTCACTCACTTCATCTGGTAGGACTGATTGTCCCACCTGCTGGCATCTCCACAGTACAAAGTCATGTTAAGGACGGGTCATATTCCAGTCTATTTTGGGGACAGTTGGAGAATCCTCTAACGAAGTATCCACGTAATAGTCCTGCAGGGACTCAAATTGTGTCTGTGGAGCTCATTATTGAGTTTGCGTCATAACTCTTCAGGGTATTGTTGTAATAATTTGCCGTATGGCACTGCTGCAACATCCCTATAAGTACATAAGTGAGTAATCTGGTGACATAACAGGAGCTGTGGCTTCAGTTGTGTCAGAACCTATTCGCGCTGTGTCAACACCGATTTGTCCAAATGTGTTTCACTATTAAAACACACAGTGGATCTGCACCCGTGACCTTTCAAAGAAGGGCTTTCATCCCCATCCGCCTCGAGGCACTTCACACAGCCTGCATGCCAGTCAGTCCACCAGCCAGTCTGCTCGCCTGCTGCCTGCCTGTCAGATTGTCGACTCTCCTCTCTGCTGTGTTCTGTGGCCCTCCGGACTCTTAACATTCAACTGGTCACCCCATCGGCCACATGCATTCCCTCAACTGGTTAATCACTGCCTTTTCATTCTTTCTCTCGTCCTGTGTGTGTGTGTGTGTGTGTGTGTTTGTGCGTGCGCTTGAGTCGCCCAGCCTAAGGGTGACGCATAAGTGCCAACTGATGCTATATGAGGCACCACGCCTGAGAGAGGGGCGAGCACCACTTTGATCCAGAATAGAATGAGCCAGAAGCTACAGTATGACAATAGCAGAATTTCTATGCGATAACTTGTGCTGGATGGAAACATTATGCATAGTGTCGGATGTGTCATCCCAGCAGGCAGGAGCTACACTTGTCATTAGTGGTTGTCTCCTGTTGTGTCTCTTGAGGGAAATGCTGCTACAGAGCGTAGATCTTTTCTTCTCTAGTCCAACAGACACCACAGCTTGTTGTTCACATCTCCGCTGCCTTATATATCCGGATATAACTGCACGAATGATACAACTTTAGCCGCGAGTGTCTTTTCACAGAGACAGCGGCTACCTGTTGCAGATTCCACATCATGAAATTTCTACACTTATTAATTAGTCTGTCTTGTTTTGCCTGACATCGGTTTATTACAGGAGATAGCATCACAATTATTATTAATAGGTGCTTATTAAGGCGGCCCTGGTGATGGATGTGAAAAACTGTTAATGTACCAGAATTAAACCAATCTACCTTCAGCGGGAGACCTGAGTAAAAAAAGTGTCTGGCTCCGAGCTTCACATCTGGTCGTCAGCATTTTTTTTTTTCCATCTGCCGCCGTAGTCATATACTGTCATGATCCCCGTGTGCCCAGCGGGTGTCCAGCTCACACATGTTGTAAAGAGTTTCCCTATTAGTCATGGCATTACACGTAACATTACCTCTGATGTACACTTTTTCCCATTGCACTGAGTTTTCCTAATGGTTTACGATGACGAAGATGGCATGACAAACCATCTGAAAATGCACATTGACCTCAGCTTTTTCTACATGGTTCCACAGTGTGGTGATAATACACAATATGACAAGCTTATTCACCAAATATTACACATTATATTTTAGTATAAAGATGTTCACCACAGTGACTCATTGGCTGCAGACTTAATTTATGCAAAGAAACAAGTGCCAGCAGATATAAAGATAGTGTACACTCAGTGTCGGAGACGGAAACACTGAGTTTAGAGAAGTAAAAGTGCAAGCAAGTCCCGTCTGTCTCGCTATGTGGGGGTTCCCATATGTAAGCATGATATTAATGTTCTTATGCAACATTGAGTGACACTTCTTCTTCTCATCTCGTGATGACTACTTACACTAACTGACATCAAAGTGTTTGAAGCTGCCTTTCAGGAGTTAATGAGAATAAATGAGCTCTTAGACGATTGGCAAAGAATTAACATTAAAGGGGTTGAAATAACTTAGTAAACACTCCAGCCGTGCCGGGATTAGCGTTTAAATTGTGATCATGTGCGGAACAAGTAACAATGCACCGTACATATGTTTTGCATTTAGGAGCTTTGCTGAAATCTCTTGTAGCTACCAGTCTATTCTCCAACCACCACCAATGTGAATCATCCCACTGTGTCCATGATCACAGTGCTGACTCACACACACGCACGCACACACACTGGCACTCACTCACATAAACACCCAAAATTATGTATGTACGTAGATGCAGGGAAGCAACTCCACACAAACACTCCTACACACACATACATATTTATAGTAATGCTCAGAAGTCTTTTTTTTTCCTGATTTCCTTTTTTTATTATTTGGCACGTAGTGTTACAACATACATTGTAATGAGGGGGTGTACAGTAATAGCTAATGACTGTACTCATGGCGTAGCTTTGAATCGAAATTCAAAGAAATACAGTTTGAATGTGGGAACAAATCAGGTATTTGGTTTTTAATGATCTGGTTGAATTCCAAATTCACAGCATGTGTGAGAAAATGTACTAGTTTTTCGTAGCTTGGTTAAGAATGAGCTTCCATGCTCAAGATCTTACAGTTTATAAGCCCAACCGTGTTACGTTGTGTTACGTTACCCTGCTGATGTTCGGGTTGCTAACGTAAAATGTAAGGAAGCTAGCGAGTTATGAGCAGATAACAGAGCAGATCATGACGCCAAACTTTTGGAGAAGTAATTTAAGGAAGAATTTCTGTATTTGACAGAACAGATAAAAAAAAAATAAAAAATTGAAAGTATAGCTGACTTTGTAAAATGCAGCTAACGTAACGTTAGCTTAACGTCACTCAAGCGAAGCAGCAGAGGGACAAAGTCAATTTGACAACATTAGTTCAGGATTAGGCTATGTGTGTTCGAATTAATTCAATTCAATCCAAACAGCTTGTGTTAGTTTTTATTCATTCAAACTTTTGACAGTTATTGTGTGCCAGCAGTCTCATTTTTCATTCCCTGAACATCTTTTTATTCACTTTGAAACAAAATCTTCTTTCTCACCTTTACCCAGATTCACTTCTTTCTCACATTGCATTCCTGCCAGTGCAGTTTGTTCCAGTGCCATTTCATGTGCCAGTCACTGTCAATGCTGTTTTTTGTATCATAGCAAACCACTTTAGTAGTTGTAATTGGCAGTTAAATTGGCACTCCCCAAAAGTAAATCGTCTTGGAGTGTGAGCTATTCTGCTTTAAACAGACCTTTGAACATACATAATTACAGTCCAGAGACACCCAGAAGATGCACTGTGTGATTTAAAATTTCAAACGTCCCAATCATTACACCAATAAAGTGTTACTCTGTAAAACCCGTAATGAGGGGAAAGTAAAGTACAGCCTGCCCATCAGTCCATCCATCTGTCGTTGTGATTTCGCATACAGACAGAGTCTTTTTCAAGTGCCGTTAGTCTCGGAGAGAGGTGGGAACATATTGAGATCTGAGGGAAGAAGTATGCACCTCAGACTTGAAAGAGACGTATCGAAAAACCCAAGACACTTTGATGTTGAAGTGTAATTTGTATACATGACACCATCCTTCAAAACCTGCAAAGGAAAAACATTTTATTATTCTCATAATGTGGTATACCATTAAAACCCTGTCGTGTTATTTCACCCAGCCGATCCTACTCGTATGCAAACTATCAATGTCACTGTGGAATCCTAAAACTTCAGACGATGTATAGTTTGAACACTGAAAGTTTGGGTATCCATAGCAGCTCAAACATCACAACACAGACACTTGCCTGCGAAACACTCCTTCTAGCACAGGTGCTGAATGTACTGCAGGCCTCTTCACTGTTGTATCCATGTAATCAGTTTACAGCAGAGGCAGCAGCTTCTCTCTCTGTCTGTCCCCCTCTGTCCTCTTTGCTGACTTGCGTAAAGGAGGAATAGCCTTTTAACTATTCAACAAGTGTCAGGATGTTGTGTTGACTCTTGCTTGGCAGATGAGAGTAGAGCAAGTTCCATTATTGCATTTCGTTTGATAGAGCAAATGGATAACTGCATAATCACGGTAACAGCAAACAACTTTAACATCCACACAATGTGGACGGTATTTTACTTCAAAATAGTAATGCAGTCATGAAGAATAGGTGAGGAGAACTTTCGGTGTTAAAGAATAAGAAGACTCTAACAAAGAAGTCAGCGTCAGCTACTTAAAACTTTATGATCATTGCTACAGACGCAATTTAAGAAGGGTATTGAAGTTCACTTTACGGGGCCATAATGTGATAGGAAACCAACTTTGGTTCCAGCTTCTCAAGTCTGGCGATTCGCTGCTTTTCTCTGCTTTATATAATTATATGAGCAAGTAACTTCAGATACAAGCAAACAGATATCACTTTAGGAAATTCTGCTGTGTTCTGAAATATGTGTTATTGATTTAAATTCGTAATGTTCCTGTCATGTTTGAACAGAGTCGTAATGGCGCTTTTCTGTAGTCGAAATGAAATGAAAAGTCAATAAAGAGTTGCGGTGTTGGGCCACTACTGGTATGGCTCACAGGAAGTAGGCTGTTGGAAGCCTGCCATTAGCCGACTATTTCATTCAGCATCCTTACGTTACGCTATCTGCATTTTGCCATCAAAGTCCACATTGCTATGTGAAGTAACTATCTTCGAACTAGCAACGCATATGTTGGAAACGGCAAATCACCCTTACCCTAACGCGTTGGTCGCTAAAGGTACAGTTTTCGATACCCTGTCTGAAATGGGCAAAGTTGGGGGTAAAAGGGTAATTTGTGACAGTACATTTAGAGAGTAATGTGCATGTCTAAAAGAGGCTTAACAGACACGCAAATGTGTGTCCTCTCTCCTTTCTGCTCGACTGTGTACATGCCTGCATGTCTGTGTGTGCTTTGTGCTCAGCTGGATGCCTTTGTATGCCTCATCCGTAAAAAACTGCCAAATCAAAGATCATAACAACTGTTCATCTCTCCGTGTCAAGTCTATTCAAACAAACCTCACCATTACCACCAATTAGGACTGCATCACTCTGTGTCAACCCTCGTTCCACACACACACACACAACGCCATCACCGCAACTCCAGCTGTCTCTCCTGCCTCTGTGAGACAGCTTGCCTCTCTCTCTACCCCCAGTCTTCGCCTCATCCTCCCATCATCCTCTGCCGCCGTTACAGATGGTTTCATTCCCCAACACATTAATAACGCATCATCCAGATGAATGAAGCTATATAATACCTAGCGTTGCCAATAATCCCATAGGTAAGAGGCTTAGCAGACAGCCCTGGGAGAGAGACAGAGAGACACACAGAGAGAGAGAGAGATAGGAATACGAGGCTCGGGGTGGGGGGGCTGAATTAGTTTAATCTGAAATCAGGTATCCATGTTGCGCAGAGCTAAAAAACACACACACACACACACACAGGTTTGGACTAGACCATCACCATATGGAGGGGTTATTAGGCCAATCGCTCAACTCCCTTGCTGTTTAGTAGTTGCAGGGTTATCCCTTTAAATAGATCTGCTGTATTTTATAAAAACAGGTCAGTGCCGCCTGCTGTAAGAAACTGTACTTGAATTACATAACTGTGAATTTATTGTCATCACATTGAGCTGCTTAATAAAAAGAAATGTTTTTTTGTTTTTTTTAAGATTTACTCAAAGGACATTATTCAAACTCATCTCAGTGGTTTGAATTTTAATCAGATTATTGAAGACTTAATCTTTGATCTGTTTCTTTCTTAGTACAGATTCAGACTCTGAACGTTCAAGTTTTCATTAGCTACTGGGGTTCAGTTTCAGATCTGATGTGATACTGGCTCCTCAGATAGACTTTTCAATTAAAAAACTAAGACTCAAAGTACAGTATGATCAGCTTTTTATTTTTAAGCCCATGCACATGGTGTGTGTGTGTGTGTGTGCGCGTGTGTGTGTGTGTCACAGAGCCTGATGTGAAAAACCCCCCAAATGTATTTGAACCAAAGAGTCTGAATTTAAAGCCCCTGGAAACTTGGTTTGGGATTGGAGACTTTAAATTTATGACTGAATGTCTGCTTTACAAAGTGGAGGTGTGAAATATTTTGAAAGACGCTCTACTAAGGGAGGCTGTATGAAAAGACCCCAGTTGCTTTATGGAAAATGTATGATCCAGCATTTTTGAATCTTGACCCATAATAGGTACTAAAAGGACGGATTTGGACCGCTCTTTTTGTAATCTGTTAATCATAATTCCCCAAATATTAGAGAACTGCAACACTAAAATGCTTGTGTATCAAACTCAGACTTTTAACTAGTTTATTCAACAATTCCTTGAGAGCATGAAGCATGGAAGTGACTATAGCTAAAACACAACCTCTGCTGAATACAAACCTTTATTTATAACCATCAGAAGGGCAATCAGTTGTGAAAAAAAAAGTTGTGGGTTTTATTGATGGTGTCGATGCAGTCTTGCAGACGTGTATTTTAGGGAGGATCGTATCGTTTTTTCTATAATGGAACGAAAGTGAATTTTCTCCTTACGGTGTAAGCTGCCAAACTGGAAGGTGTGACATGATGAGAAGCTGCACAAGCAGCACATTCCCATCAGGTCAGATTGCCTGTAGTGGCGGTCATATATCCTTTTTGTTGCTGATTTTTCATCCTTGATCACAGTGTGTACTGTATCTATAGCATCTATATTGTAGCCCCTGCAGCATTCACCGTGAATGGACTTCTGTAGGGGATCATTAGACGGTAGGGAGCGTGTTTGTCTCTCGACCATAATGGTCACATCACACTGAAAAACACTTGACAGCCTCGTTGTTGGGGAAGCATACGGCAGATTGCCCACTTCTCTGAAATCGCTGCAATGGCTCGAGAGAGAGAGAGAGAGAGACGCGCAACATGCTGATCCACATGTAACACCCAAATGCACATGAACATGTAATCACACCCACACAGAGTAATGACACTGAGCATGAGCCGCTGCCTTGCTATCTCCTCCTCAACACACCATACACTAATCCCCATGAATTGTGTTATTCTAATAAGACGGGGGTTTGTGACAGAGAGAGAAAGGAGTACGTGGCAGTATGGTGAGGACACAGGGTGATGACACGTCGGTTGGGTAGAGATATGGGCGATCCGGCCTGTCAGGGAAAGCTTTTGTCCTTCCAGTCCCGCGGAGCAAGAGGAGAGGAACTGACAGCGACGCTTTTCTTCTTCTTCCTCCTCCTCCTCCTCCTCCTCCTCCTCCTTCGCCTCCTCCCTCTCCCTTCTTCTCACTACTAGAGCTGAATGCCAACAGCCCAGAAGACTTGTCTCTATCTGTGATTAAGAGAGAAAGTGAGAGGAGCGAGAAAGAAACAGAGATAGAGACAAGAAGAGAATGAGACAGACAGATATGCAAGACAGTAGAAAGCTGGAGGAAGAAATGTTGAGGGGGGGGGGCCAAAAAGATAAACGTCTCATCCTTTCTATAAATCCGACGTCGACTCAAATCCCGGCGTAATCCTCAGGGGAACCCGGTTTTGGTTTGAAGGCTTGTTAGTGTAGCTTGGGCCCGGCTGGCAAAGACTGTGTGGTTGGAGACCATTTCTGGAAACTAACCTGAGTATAAATGGTCTCCACGCATGCAGGGATCATGTCTGTAATTTTCCCCTCTGTTGGTGAAGTTGAGGATTTAGAAGTAAGCTGTAGCCAAGACAATGATCAGACTGGTTTTATCAAGCATCTCTAAGTAGGAGCTCTGATTTAGGATTAGACTGAAAAGGATGGTTGAGGGAATCTGGATCAGTGATACCAGTACTACACTGCCACTTAAAACTGGTTGTGATTCATTCATACTGATGGATACTTGCTTCTGTGAGATATTTCTTTGTATTGTCCACATCTGGATAACATTTTAGAGTGGCCAAAGCTTTGAAATGAGTAGAACCTTTGTTATGCTCTGTAATGACATTCAACCCTACAGACTCTTAGACGACCCAGTTATGTAATTATCATTGTAAACAGAAGAGAAATTTATATAAAATTTTGCAGAAGGAATTTACAATTTTCCATTTTATGTAGTGGTGCCATTAGGGCTGTGCATTGAACCTCAGTGCTGTGGTGGTACTAAATGAAATGTGCTGTAGCGCACAAGTATCGAACAACTGTCAAGTACTATAAACTGGCATCAAATGTCTGGTAAGTTTTTCTTTTAGAGATGACAATAATCTAAGTTCACTCTTCTTAGCTCTGTTTTTGGTCTCCACCACCTCGGGAGAAACATATCTGGCTCTTTAGCTGGTAATTGCTCCACTATGTTCATCAGTTAGTCGCCAACATTGTTTGATATTTAGCGTACGGCAGATTGGATGCTGTGAAACTAAAACAATAAGCTTAAAGACACTGCAACGCTCATTAGAGCTGAGCTGGGACTGAAAGACGACACCTTTCACGTTTACGTTATTGGTTAGTGTAGCTTTAAATCTAAAAGGACGGTTAAAGGAAACACTGGCTGTAAGAATACCTTAAATGTGTTTGCATGTCGGCGTGTGACCTACAAAAAGAATTATTCCACACATTACATACTCTTGACACAGTTACAGGTACATTGTATGTAAGGAAATAAAGGTTTGGGTTCACGGTCAAGGTCATGTTGAATAATCCCTCACGGAGGGGCGAGTGAAGCAGTTCAGCTGAGGCTGCCTTTGCCTCGGGGCAGCTACTGTACGGGATGTTAGAAGGCACACTGGAGACAGCCAGGTCGTACTAGTTAAGATGTACACACCTGCAAAACATCCACACAAACACAGAGCATGTGCGTACACACACTCCCACACACTCGGAAGCGTCCCATCGGTGCTAAAGACGCACACCTACAGAATGCATAAATTCATAAAATGCTCTCCTTCCTGCCTCACAAAAAATACTCAAACCACACAGTCTGCCTCTCTTAAACACACACACACACACACACACACACACACACACACACACACACACACAGAGGCTTGCACATACACAAAAGCCTCTATCTCCCTGCTCCTTCCACCTCAGCTCGTGCACAACACGCAAACACACACACACACACACACACACAGTGTAAATAAAATTATAAAACACCCTGTGCACCACATGAATACCTGCTCTTCAGTATTCATGTTAACCACCAGGACCAGCCGGAGAGCTCGTACTCATTACCGAACAGGTGTTTCCTCCATCAGCAGTGCATTTAGATCCTGTCTGTCCTTCCTGCCTGTATCCACTCCATCCCAGCGCCTCAAGTACGGAGCTCGTGCGGTCTTAACGCTGACGCACGCATGAACGCTGTCATGCTTTCATCCTTCCCCTTGACTACTTCCTCGCCCTCTTCATCCCTGCGTGCACCCACTCCTCTTCTCTGCGGTCGCCCCTCCCCTCCTCCTCCTCCTCCTCCTCCTGCCTCTTCTCCTTCTTCTTCTTCTTCTTCTTCTCCCATCTCGAGTGGGGATGTCTTACTGCACCGCTGAGTCGCTCACTGGTCCTCCAGACGCCGCAGGCCTCCCAAATCAGCTTCAATGAGGAGCCCTGCAGAGGCTGTCGCTGCCGGGGAGAAATTGCGCTGTAATTGAGCTGCTTGATAATAATACGTTCTTCTCTCTGATTTCCTACCAGCGGTGAATCATCAACACCATCATCATCGTGCCATCACATCAGCAACGCTCCGCAGACGCTTCCACGCTGCTGCCGCTGGAGTTGACCCGCTCTTACTCTCACTCTCTCGCTCTCTCTCTCTCTCTCGTCAATTGCTCTCGTTCCACTTATTTTATTTCCATTTCCTCCCCTCTTTCACTTTTCTCCCACTACTCGCTCCTCTCATCTGTCTCCAACCATCCTTCCCATTTCTGTTCCATTTCATTGGACGACATGCCTCAGAGGTATACAGAAATTACAATGTACGAAAAAAAGAAATGTGTGTGTGTCTGTGTGTGGAGGGAGTGATGGAGGGGGGGGGCTGAGGGAGAAAAGATAATTAGGATGGGTGATTGTGTGAGCACAATGTCAAATGCCTTTTTGCCGCGTACTTAAGGCGTTCATGCTCACATGGCAGGAAGCTTGATCATTTTTATGCGGTTTTGTGTTTTTTGGGAAACGATCTGAAGTTCAAACACGTTTGAACGCTCTCTCTCTCTTTTTTCTTGCTCTCATTTCATTCTGTCGCAAAAGTCACTGGGGATAAAGGCCTTCGTAGGCCGTTTGTTAAAGGTGAGGGAATGTGTGTGTGTGTGTGTGTATGTGCATGTTCATGTAAATGTGAGAAAGCATGACAAAGAGTGAAACTGTAGCTGAGTAATGTTGGAAAGTTGGTTAAATAATGAGTGAAGTAAAAAAAAAAAAAAAAAAAAAAAAAAGACTTTGTGGCGTAAAGGGGAAAAAACTGAGACAGAGGGTTAATCGACTCTGAGACACACAGACTCAGATGTAAAGAGAAAAGGAGGTTAAAGAAAAGAGAGCGCTTGCCAAGACGGATTTTAGACTTGTGTTTGTGCCTGTGCCTGTGTGTGTGTGTGTGTGAGCCACTGGTGGGGGGGTTTACACATGGCTTTCAGTGCTTTAACCGTCCTCATGAGAATTGCCTTTCCATACAAGAGAACCATTAGGAAAATCATTGACTGCTTATTGGTGTCAGCACTCTATTTGTGTTTGTGTGTGTATTTGTGTGTGTGTGTGTTCTCAAACAAAGAACAATACTTCTCTTTTTTTTTCACTCTCTCTCTCTCTCTCCTCTGAATGGCCGGTCTAGCTTTAGGGGTGGAGGGGGGGTGAGCTGTTCGGACTTTTCTTTTTCTTTTTTTTTTTTTGACTTCTTTCTTTGTCCTCAAGTTTCCCCCCTCCTAAACTGCTGTGAGTGAAATCCGTTTTACTCCGCCAAATAGGCCTACAACAATCTTTTTATGTAACTCTCAGTTTATCCGCGGGATAGATGAATACGTCTTTTTTTTTTCCTTTCTTTCGCGGAGGGCCAAGTAGGTCTCACGGCACTCCTCCAGTCACTTTCATACATACTTCATGGCTTTGTGAGGTTATCTGTGGACAAGGCATGGCTGAAATGTGAGTACACCCAACCCGCATGCAATACCTGCACATGTTAAGTAGTAGCCTGGGTACATTGTATGGTTGTGTGTTTATCCCTGCTCATATGCATGTGTTCCAGAGGTGTATAGAGTATGCAGACATAATTGTCTTAACTGCTGAGAAAGACATTTGGTCAAGGCAATTATGATTCAGCCAGGACACATCTGCTTGCTTAGCACTCACTCTATTTGCCTAAAAGACACAAATGACTGCAATTTAACGGCAATAGAGAAGGACTGTAATGAGTTGGTAACTATTTGCCTGATGTGAGCATGTTGCTCTAAGGTGGGAAGAAAAATCAAAGGAATAGGACTATATTTTCACTGGCATTATGTCCAGTGGCAGCAATGGAGATTAATGAGTGTGAGGTTTATTAGCTTCTCAGTACTATTCTGCTACCTTTTCTCCGTTCTTATTTTTTTTTTAATGTTTTCCCCTAATAGACTTGGAATATAGCTTATATATTATTCCATTTAATGCCTGTTAGGTAGAGGCTGTACTGAATACAGTCTGAAGCTTGGAAACTTCATTCATAACGCTGACGTTCATTCAAACGTGCATGTCCGTTCATTTAGTTTATACCTAGTACTTCTGCACAGTTGCAGTTTTCTTGGTTTATGTGCTTCTACCAAGAGTAAATAGTGTTCCCCTTTCCCCGTTTTTGCGATCTGACGTTTGCACAGGGTGTTATTTTGAAAATTGACGGGATTCTCCATGCTGTTTCTGTCTGACTTCCGGCTAGTTTGATAAGCTCTGGCGGCTGCAGCAGACCGGGAACACGACGTAGCCGTCCCCAGTGGCATCCAGCAGCGTCGTATTGTACCAAACTCATGTGATCCAAACATTTCAAGTTATTCCAGAGTGTCGTGAAGTCCAAAAGTCAAAATTGAATAGATGTAATAATTTCCCACAATAAATTCACAACTCTTACGAAATATTCTGCTGCAATCTATTGTTGTCGGTGTTAGCTCTCCCGCTTGCCGCAAACAAAGGGAGCTACCTGTATTAACAGGGTGGTCTAAGAGCATCATTTATTCCTTTATTCACTATTTATTTATGCCCCTTACATGTTTTTATGTTGATGAAATTGACTGAACGAGTTATATTGGTTAAAGATAGATGACTCAATAAGAATCCAATGAATCACTTTATTTCCACTGATTTAATTTATTTTAGGGTGATGACAACATAAAATATAATAACAGCCATTCTAAGGTTCATTTGAAAACATCAATAGAAATGTTAAAAAAAAAAAGGCATACCTGACGATGGTTGGTGGTAATGATGGTGCCTGTTGCCTGGTAACAGTAACAAGAAAGCGTGGAGCTCTACATGCAGATACAGGTGCAGTTTATTTGTTCACTTGCACTCTAGTGTTCTGGTTAAAGGGGTTAATAGTTCAATATTTTGCAAAATACAATTATTTTCTATCTGAACTAAACAAACAAGATATAACATGTTCATCAGGGAGGTTCAGAGGTGTTAGTATTGCTACCTTTGGACAGAGCCAGACTAGCTGCCTCCCCCTTTATGCTAAGCTAAGCTAACTGCCCGCTGACTCCAGCTATATACCACCACCACAGACATAAGAGGGGTATTGATTTGACATTTACATTGAGTATAGGGAGACGTGGCTATGCTAATTCATATCCCTGAGTTTATGGTTATGTCACTGACTTGCTTATTCTGGAGCTTTCATCCGTATCACACTGTCCACACCGACAGATGGAGTTTGCTCATTTGAGTCATGGAATTGTAGATGCACAAACTTTCCATGATACTGAGCACCATCTGTTGAGGAGGATCGGAGTGGCACGGCCGACAGCTCCGGAACAAACGAGTAAGTGGACCTTGAGCTGAGGTTTTTACATCAACATGTGCAAGAGAAAAGAAAACCCAATAATACGAGCGGTAAACGTACTTACGTATGCACTGTATAGATAGACACAGAGTTAGCAGTCGACTTATTTGATTAAAATAAAATGTTTTGGTTTTTTTTGCAATTTCCTCCAATATATATATCATATATTGATCCTGTTTCTTCTACACTGTTGTGTTGGTACACATCACTGACTTGGAGTAAAAACGAGTAAGAACATAATCCCTGTGAGAACCACTGCACTGTATATGCTGAATTATGAATGCAGTCAGCGTGTGTGTTGTGTGTCAGAGATGCCTGAGATCAAACTGTTTGGTCTCGTGCTGTCTAACATGTGCACTGCATACTGTATATATCATGTATAGAAATCCTGTGTTACTTATGTATAATGGATGAAAGGTTGTGAGTTTATGATGCCCTGTGGCTGTACACATTTTTTTTATGTGTGTGTTTGTGTGTATATAGGAGCGGGGTGGGGGTGAGGAGATGTGTGTGCTTGCTGCATTGAACATCAAAGGTCAGGGAAGGTGATAGTTCCCTCTCGTTATATGTGTGTGTGTGTGTGTGTGTGTGTGTGCGTGTGTGTGTGTGTGTGTATGTGTGTGTGTTGCACTCCACACGGCGTCCCAGCCTGCAGCGGGGCCGATGATTCAGAGGACACAGGCTGCGTGACGTGCACTGTCTTTGACCCTTCTCCACAGCAGCTGTTAATATAACACTGCAGCTGTGAGTTTGTTTATGTTGCTGTGTGGTGCTGATGAGAGGAGAGGGTTGTGTGAATGGGACTAAATATGTACGATTGTCATACACTCGTCACTATTAGTATGCCTTCATTGTGAATGATATGTACATCTTCGTGTGTTGTTCCAATCAGTGTACATCTGTGTGTATTTAGCGCCTGCTGGCTCACCCCAGGCCCTTTGTGCTCTTGCCAGTGCCCTGCTTTGGCTCTCAGGGGCCCCAGAGGAGTTTTTTTTTTTTTTTGCTGGGATATGCTGACAAATTGATGCTGCCGGACTGGCTAACTGCTCCTCCTGTAGCTGGCACCGGCCGCAACATACTCTGAATACCAAGCGATGGCCGTGAGCCCTTTTCTCTCTCTTCGTTTCCCACAACAATATGACATCAGTGCGTAAAAAAAAACCCCAGAATTTCTGAAGGGCC
This sequence comes from Argyrosomus regius, assembly GCA_946959425.1. Classification (NCBI taxonomy): domain Eukaryota; kingdom Metazoa; phylum Chordata; class Actinopteri; family Sciaenidae; genus Argyrosomus; species Argyrosomus regius. The sequence goes on from OX336883.1 coordinate 24,661,346, forward strand.
CAGCTTGAGGAAAAAGCTCCAAATCCAGCCTAAAATCTGGATCAAAAACCTAATCCTCATCTCTGGGGGATCCGATCAGAGTCGCTGCAGGGTCTGGATATTGGCCATCGCTCCTCCATTCCTCACTGCCCCCACCATTTCTCTCCCTTTCACCCCTTTTCTCTCGCTGTAGCCCGTTCTCTCACATTTTGGACAGCTGTTTCACACTGTGAAAAGGGGGGAAAAGTAGCTTTAATTTTGCCAATAATGCCTCAGTCTGTGCATCTGCTATGTCAGAGTGATTAGCACAGCAGAAGCTGTCTTTACTATGTTGACAAGCCCATATGGTTTCTGTATGTACTAGTAAGCATTAGGCTTGATCTGTCACTTTGTGTTAGAATTTGTTTTACACGGTAATATAACCGTTAAATCTTTCCCACGATACAGCGGGAAAATGTGTGTGTTTTGATTGTTGTCAATAATTGTCCAGGATGAGTTAACTCTCAGACAAAGAGTCTGTGTGGTTTTGGACGTCAGAAATGTTTAAGAAAAGACAATAGACATCGATGTAGAGGGGGTATAGTGATTCAGTAAATGTGTAATAGATTTTTTGCCATGTTACAGTGCGGTAATCTCACACACTCGCCCCCCCACGCACACACAAAGACAAAGCAGTCTTTACATTCACAGAGTGACTGAACTCAGTGAACCTCAGCTATCCCTACACTCCTCAGTAAAGATACTCCTCACTGCATCACACACACACACACACACACACACACACACACACACAGAGGGGGCTCTGTACGGCTCTTTAACAGTTTCCTCTCAGACAGAGGGAGTTTAGCTCCAGCCTGGTTTCGGGTTTGCCACACAGTGCACCACTGTAGCCGGCTAGCCGTGCCTTCAGCTTCCGGGCCTTTTAGCTGTACCAATAATCAGCTAACCTCCACCACTTGCCAAGGCTAACCACATAATTACTGCACTCATCTGGCCGAATCTCTTCTCAGTGCAGCGCAGAAGCATGATCCTGCAGTTGCAGAGAGCCGCTTTAGCCAAACCCTCAAGCACATGAGACTACAGGGCTACAGCTCAGCCCTCATAACCTCGCTGCAGTGTGCTGAAGATAGAGTCGACTTTCTCAGCTTATCTTTCTCAGAAGGTCATGGATTAGCAATCCTTGGGCCTTGTAGCTCTGACTCATTCTTATGGATCCGCATCGAGCACAGTCAACAAACCAGTATCGCAGCTTGAACTGCTCGGAGTTGTGGTAGGAAACTCTGATTGGTGGTGGTCGGACTGTGTTGGAAGGACTCGTACTGGAATTCCTCTGGAGCACTGGAGAGTCACTCTGCTGCACCAGCACAGGAGAGGTGGCCAGACAGACTGAAGGAGCTAATGAATGAGTTTTTTGGGGTGGTGCGTGGGAATAGCAGGTATATATAAGCCTGTGTCGGAGTGTCTATTTTCATACCTAATTTATGTATAGACTATGTATGGGTGAGTGGACATAGATGACATGAATTTCCCCTAGCTACATCC